>JAYESD010000006.1:209004087-210204087 GCA_036927565.1 Tuctoria greenei | reverse complement strand
CGAGGCTCGACTTTTGCACCTCGTGTGTAGCCAAGCGGTGACACCGACATTCCCGTCAAAGTCGTCCAAATTGGTTCCGATGCCGCTCAGACCACCCGTATATCGGAGGGATCGAACGACAAATAGGAACTCGCGCTCATCAGTTTCCTCCGGTCTAATGTCGACGTGTTTGCCTGGCAACCATCACAAATGCCTAGGATCCCCAGGGAAGTGATTGAGCACAATCTGAAGATCTACCCCGACGCCCGGCCTGTGCATCAGAAGCCTCAGAAGCAATCCGTAGAGCGATAGAACTTCATCCGACAAGAGGTGAAGAAGTTGCTCGAAGTTGGATTCATCCGAGAAGTCTTCCATCCAAAATGGCTGGCAAACCCAGTCGTTGTGCCCAAGGCCGGTGGGAAGCTTCGAATGTGTATCGACTACACCACATTAAATAAGGCATGTCCAAAAGATCCATTCCCACTACCTAGAATAGATCAGATAGTGGATTCCACCTCCGGGTGTGAATTACTGTGTTTCCTAGACGCATATTCTCGGTATCATCAAATCAGAATGTCTAGGGAAGACAAAGAGCATACCTCATTCATCACAGTAGATGGATTGTACTGTTATACAGCCATGCCATTTGGTCTCAAGAATGCAGCTTCAACTTTTGTACGAGTTATGTACAAAACCTTTGAAGAACTCATTAGAGACATAGTGGAAGTGTACGTCGATGACATCGTGGTCAAAGTCAAGAACAAGGAGTCACTCCTTGACACCTTGCAGGCTGTCTTCGACAAGCTGCGGGCCACTCGCACAAAGCTAAACCCAAACAAGTGTGTCTTCGGGGTTAGCTCCGGAAAACTTCTTGGTTTCCTGGTAAGTCACCGGGGCATAGAAGCTAATCCGGCAAAGATCAAAGCCATTGAAGACATGCGGCCACCAACCCACATCAAGGATGTCCAAAAGCTAACTGGATGTCTATCGGCCCTCAGCCGGTTCATTTCAAGACTGGCGGAACGGGCACTCCCCTTCTTCAAGTTGTTGAGGAAGTCCAGACCATTCCAATGGTCTGAAGAAGCAGAGAAGGCATTCCAGGAGCTGAAACAGTTCCTCACCACCCTACCAATTCTGGTAGCTCCGAACCCTGGTGAGCCTTTGTTGCTTTACATTTCAGCAACTGACGAAGTCGTCAGTATGGTCCTGGTTGCGGAGAGACTAGAGCTACCTCATACTCAGGAATCCAGACCCCTTCGGGAGGGTCCGGAGGTACCTGAAAGCAAGTCTGGGTCCCAGCTCCCAGACTCGAATCCACAAGAAGTCACTTCAGAAGACCCAGACCCCTCCAGGAGGGTCCAGGTCGCTTCTGAAAAAGCTTCGGGTTCCTCCAGCCAGGACCCGGAGGTCCCCGAAGAAAATCCGGATCCCTCCGGGAGGATCCGGGTCAGTGTAGAGGAAGCTCCGGGCCCCTCCAGGAAGGTCCGGACCATTCAGCGCCCGGTGTACTTCATCAGTGAAGTACTACATGATGCCAAGACTCGATACCTAGAGGTGCATAAACTACTCTATGCAGTTCTTATTGCCTCTAGGAAGCTTCGCCATTATTTCCAAGCTCACAAGATCTCAGTGGTGACTTCTTACCCACTTCAAGCAATCTTGCATAATACCAATTCAACTGGGAATATTGCAAAGTGGGCAGCGGAATTGGCCAAATTTGATCTTGAATTCATTTCAAGGCAAGCAGTCAAAAGTCAAGTATTGGCAAACTTCGTGGTGGAATGGACTCCCTCTCCATCAAACCCTGGGGGCCCCAGTGAGCAGAAGCCGGAACATCAAGCTCCAGCCTTCACCGAGCCTCACTGGACCCTCTACTTTGACGGCTCCATGCAGAAGCAGGGGGCCGGAGCTGGAATCCTTCTCCTCGCACCAACCGGGGAAAAGGTTAAATACATGGTACACCTTGACTTCAAGGCGACCAACAACATGGCGGAGTACGAAGCACTCATCTACGGACTAAAGGTGGCACTGTCATATAGTGTCAAGCAACTGCTGGTCAAGGGAGATTCACATCTCATCATTAAGCAAGTGAAGGGTGAATGCTCCTCCAACAATCTCCAGCTAGCTGCTTACCTCCTTGAAGTCCAGAGGCTTCAGAAGGACTTCGAAGTCCTAGATCTCCACCATGTTTAGCGTGCCCATAACACCGAAGCTGACGAACTCTCGACGAAAGCGTCAACCGGAGCTCTGGCTCCTAACGGAACTTTTGTCCGGAGGTTGTCAAAACCAACAGCTCAGCCTGCCGAACTAAGTGAAGGGGGCGAGATCAGCATCCCGAAGCTCACAGTCCCGATGGCCCTATTACCATGGCAGCCATCAAGGGTCGTAGGTGCTGCCGGAAGCTCCGAGCAACCCAGCACGCAAGACTCAAATGCTCAAGCTAGTTCCGATGCATGGATCTCGGAGATCCGGAACTACTTGAAAGACAACATCCTTCCTAACGATGATGTATCCGCTGACTGGGTAGTCAGATTGGCTAAAAGATACACGTTGGTAGAAGGGGATCTCTACCGGCGCGGTGCCAATGGCATCCTAATGCGGTGCATCACAAGGGAAGAAGGTTGCGAACTCCTTGTAGAAATCCATGGAGGCGAGTGTGGGAACCACGCGTCTTCCCGCACGCTGGTTGGTAAAGCCTTTCGGCATGGCTTCTACTGGCCTACAGCACTCTAGGATGCAACTGAGCTGGTGAAGAAATGCGAAGCATGTCAATTTCATGCAAAGCAAATTCACACACCGGCTCAGCCCCTACAAATGATACCTCCTACATGGCCCTTCTCTGTGTGGGGGATGGACATCTTGGGACCTTTCCCAAGAGCCGTCGGAGGTTACAAGTTCCTGTATGTTGCCATTGACAAGTTCACCAAGTGGCCGAAAGCAACTCCAATTGTGACAATCAACAAGCAATCTACTATCAACTTTTTGCAGTCCATTGTTTGCGGATTTGGAGTCCCAAACAAAATCATCACTGATAATGGGACCCAATTCACAAGCTCCGCATTCCAAGGATATTGCGAAGACCTCGACATACAAGTTTGCTACGCCTCCGTAGCTCACCCAGCAAGCAATGGCCAAGCCGAGAGAGCAAATGTTGAAATCCTTAAAGGACTCAAAACGCACACTTATGAGCGCTTGAAAAAACATGGAGCCAACTGGATTGAAGAACTTCCGCCCACTTTATGGGCCAACAGGACATCTCCAAACCGGTCAACTGGAGAGACACCCTTCTTCCTGGTGTACAGAGTTGAAGCAGTCCTTCCTCCAGAAATCACCTTGGGTTCACTCTGGGTCCGGACCTTCGACGAAGCCACGCAGGACCAGCTCCGGCGTGAATACCTAGACCTCCTTGAGGAGGGAAGGTGCCAAGCAGCTGTTCGGAATGCCTGATATCGCCAAGCCCTTCGGCACTATCATCAGCAGCATGTACACAATCGACAGCTCAAGGAAGGCGATCTGGTGCTACGGAGAATACAATCCAGAGAAGGGTTAAACAAACTCTCCCCCATCTGGGAAGGACCCTTCCGAGTCATTAAAGTATCCCGTCCCGGAAGCGTTCGCTTGGCTACTGAGGATGGGACACCTCTCCCAAATCCTTGGAACATCGAGCACCTTCGTAAGTTCTACACTTAATATCACGGAGGTGAGTCTGTAGTAACTTGAGGTGTATGTTATAGAGTCATTGTACAGAGTCGGGTAGTTCCTCCGGGAGAACAACCGGACCTTCTCTGGAAGGTCCGCAAAGTTCATGCAACACTTGTCACAGTCTCAGAACTAAAAGAGTGGCTAGCTACCCTGGGACAAACGAGAAATTAAACACGCTTAGCCTGGTTCCGTACCCTAAGAGTGTACTTGTTTCCCCTGTACCCCGGACCTATAATGAAAGACATCTTCAGGTGAAACAGACTCCACATGCATTCATTTTGTACAGGCTCAACATTTTTTATTTTTCTCTTTCTTGTCTATAACAAAGACGTGCAATTCTTAAGAAATTTTAGTTCGACCGGTTCATATATGATTCGAGTTGTATTGTCGATTCTTTTGGATTCAAATATTGTTCATGGCCCACTCGCCTGAATGCCGCCAAGCCAATCTAGGGCCGGAGTGTGCTATCGACATAGCCTGGTCAAGCACCCTAAGTACGCCACTCTACCTACACCCAGGCAGGCCGAAGTAAGGCGGGTCCAAGTACAATTGGATCCGGAAGAAAAGACAACACATTCGATTGTCTTTTAGAATCGCGTTCGACCTAAAATTTTCTCGAGAATCGTAAGCCGCAACGAAGTTATAGGCAAGAAATGAATTTTACTATTTTTCTTGGCTTCAAGTCTGCAGGAAAAATAAAATCCACGTTGATGGAGAAAAACCGGAGCTAACAAAGCTCCGACTCCTCTAGATGGCTTGTAATCGATGTTAAGCATTGAAAACGAGCATCACCGGAGCAACCAAGCTCCGGTAAAGCTAGGGGCGCCAGCCGTCGACGTAAAATAAAAGATGGTGAGAAGATCCCACAAGTGGAGTCTGGTGCCGACAAGCTACGTGTTGGTAAAGGTCAGTGCCGGAGCTACTAAGCTCCGACACCCGGAGGGCTAACTATCGATGCTCTATGCGTTGATAGGGACTATTGCCGGACCTACTAAGCTCCGGCGGTAGTCAGTTTGACCTCAGGGGGCCTTCACTATCGAAGACTTCGGACCTACACTCTACAAGTTCGAAGCAAATGAGTCTTCAACAACACACAACATCCTCTTGGTACATGTTCACAATCCAATTGTGTACATCTACCAGGGGGCCAAGTGAAGACAAAAGTGTTGAAGACAAAAAGTGAAATTCACAAAAATTTGGGGATTTCATTCATCTGTAGACAAGGGATTACAAAATTGAGGAAGAAGAAGAAAGGATACAAGTGGGAACTACGGAGATGGTCCTAGACCCTATGGAAGAATTGAGCAACCTTCTGGGCAACCTCCGACACGTTGGCTCGGGCAGCTTCCCCTTCTCCTTCAACGGGACCTTCAAGCACCGGGTCTGGAGGAAATTGGGAGTTCCGCCTGGTGTAGCACGTCAGCACATACTCTGCGATGTTCTTCGCCAGGGATTGCCCCTCAACCTCCAATTGGCCCGCGATGACATCGCCCACCTTGGAGAGCTTGCTACCTGCCGAGCTCAATGCCTGCAATGCTAGGTCCGGCTCCGGCTCCGGATCATCCGGGCGCACGGGACTGAAGCCCATCGGTGTCAGCGTGTCGTTGGCCTTGCCCAGGAACTCCCAAATCTGTAGAGAATCTGCGGTCCTCAAGCCCTTCAATTCTTCCAAGGATCTTCTGGCCGCTACCAGTTCGGAATATTCACGGGCGGGGCGCTCAACTTCTTTGGCATTTTGCTGAATCTTCTCAGCAACCCGCTTCTCGAGTTTTCCGAGCTCCTCCTCCCGGAGGTGGATCTTGTTCCAGCGGTCGACCAGGTCCTTCTCCTTGCCCCTCACTTTCTTTTCCCTGGCAACAAGGGCACACTCCCGCTCATGGAGCTCCTGCCCTCGCACCCAGGCCTTCTTCTCCTCCTCAGTGCAGCGCTCTTCCAATTTCTTGGCGCGCTCCTCAAGGCCCTTGTCAGCCAGAGCCACCTTCTCGGAGAGCTCCTCCTCCCTCCTCAGGATGTCATCCCGCAGCTCTAGGAGTTTCTGCTCTTCATCTTCGAGCCGTTTCTCCCTCTCTTCAAGTGCCTCTCGGCGCTTGATGAGTGTAGTGTTAATGGCCTCAAGCCTTTCGTGGCGTTCATCGGCCGCACTGTTAGCTGCTTTGGCCTGCTCATAGATCTCCCGGGATTGAGCGTCGAGGGCGCGAGTCATACTCTCCCTGTCATCCAATAACTTGCCCCAATATTCCAGGTGGATCTTCTCCCGCTTGATCCACTCCTTGTCATCCGCTAGCCTCGACTGTGCCAGCTTGGTCTCGAAGTAGAGCCTGTTATGCCACCTCCTAAGGGTTTGGCGCTCCTATTCAAGAGCCTTGCTGTCGTGGAAGAAGGCCAGTTGAACTTGAAGCAGACTGGAACATGCATTGTCAATAGACAGTGACAATGGGATTGGTTCCGGACCTGCTGGGGTCTCCTCCGCTGGTTCCAGTGGGTTTTCAGAAACAAAAATTGGGTCCCACTCCACAAGAGTGGTCCCCTGGGTCTCCATGGCACTAGGGCCGTCCTCCGGGATGGCCTCAGTCGCCATCGAGTAAGGCCCCGCCGCCAGGTCTTCATTCACCCCCTCAGACAGGGGGCCAGCGACTTCACCAGGGCACTCCGACTCAGCCGCGAGTACCTCCGATGTCGTCACTTCCGGAGCAAGGGCCGCTTCTGGCTCCGTCCTTGGCACCTCCTCTGATGGGGGCTCGAGCTCCGACGCTTCTGCTACAACCGGCTCGGGAGCCGGAAGATCTTCATCCTCAATCGGCCCTGCGGCCGGAGCTCCAACAACGACCAGCTCTGCGGCCGGTGCTTCTGAGGTAGTCGGCCCAACCATCGGGACTTCCTCAACATCTGGCACGCACGCCGGGACTTCGATCACCTCCAGCTCGATCGCCAGAGCTTCGGCGGTTTCCAGCTTGCACGGAACCTTTTTCCCGGGCGTTCTGGGCTGGTCATAGCCGGCGTGGAAGCTCCGGAAGGCCCCCTGGAACTCGTTGCGGCCACGGGCGTTACCCTAGTCGAGGCCCCCCTCGATCGGGAAGGACCTCCGGACCTAGAGGCCTCTACTGACCCCGACGCTGGAGTCGCATGCCCGGAGCTAGCACCCTAGGAGGACCCCACTGCGGGAACAGTCACCGCGGTTGTAGAAGACCTCCCCCTCCGGGGAGAAGGAGCCGACGCGGAGGTAGCGGGCCTGACGGACCTTTCGTCGGCATACTGCAGCTTCCTCTTCCGGCTCAAGGGTTCGTCCGCCAGCTCCTTGCCCTTGCCGACGACCTCGACCCTCGGCTTTGGGGTAGGGTCGGAGCCACCCTAGGACATTCCGGGGATCGCCGCCCTGGTGGTTGATCTTCTCTCGACAACACCAAGGTTGTCAAGCACGGGCATCTTCCGTCGGAGCTCCCTGCTGAACTCCACTTCCACGTTCAGAGGGAGAAAAGCTGATGGCGGAGCCAAGTCGTCACCCTCGACGTCGATGCCGTGCTGGAACTTCTTGAGGTGGAACTCCAAGGTTTTCCCCACCATGTTGGACTTCAGCCCGGTCTCGACCCGGTCGTCGTCCATCACGCTGTTGAGGGCCCAAGCAACTTTTTCTCTCCTCTTCAGCGGTGCCCACCTGTTGACCAGGAAGTTGCAAAACACCGCCTGAGGAGTCAATCCTCCCTCCACGCATTGGCAGATCCTGGTCAAAGCAGGGTTGAAGGCTTCTGCCAGCATCAGAGCTTCACTCCAGATTGTCGTGTCGATGTTAGGGAGGCCTTCGGGCAGCTCCAGCTTCTCGTGCTCCTCCACCCAGATGACTATCCAGTCCTTCTTCCAGTCATCCCACTTCCCAGAGGGAAACAACTGGAGGTACTTGAATGGGCACTTCTTGCGCTTCACGAAGTAGTAGAAGCCAAGGTACTCATTGCTCCTGCCGGTGGTATGGACGGTGAAGAAGGTCCGGAAGAGTTCAATGCAGGGGGGATGCCCACCCACATCTCACAGAAGTGAACAAAGATGGACACAAGAAGAATGGAGTGGGGGCCAAGGTGATACAGCTGCAAACCATAGAAGTCTAGCAGCATCAAGAAAAAGGAGGAAAAAGGTGGGATCAACCCCACCATGGCGTATGAGGAGAAGTACACCATTTCGCCGGCGTGCTCCTTCTCAAACGGGAGCTCTCCACCGGCGCGGACCGAGCAGTTGAAGAAGTCCGAGGACAATCCCATGAGGGCCTGGACCTTCTTTAGGTCGCCGTCGGTCTTCAAACGACTCTCACGGAGACCCAACTCCATCGCGGCACGACAAAGCAAGAGAAGAAAAGCGAAGCACAAGTTGGGAGTTTGAGCGCAAGATCAGATGAGAGGCGTAAAGAACCCCAAACGGTGCGCGCTTTCCTTCTTAAGTAAGCCCTTGCGACGCTTGGATGGAAACCACAAGGAAGTCAAAGATACCACTCAAAAATTCCACCCAGCCGATGACATGAGGGCCCGGGACTACCAGACGATCAAGTCGAGGTTCTTACCCAGGCGAACGGTTGTCATCATGAGGCGGGAAGTCCGAAGGCGGCGGTCTGACAAGGCGCGAGGAACCGATACGATTTTCGTATCGAGAACCGGCGACCTTCAATTGCGTGAGATCCGCACGCCAAAGATCTCACCTACCGCACACGGGACACGCCACGCGGTAAGGATTTAACTCCGGACCATCGCCAACGGCACATCTGAAGACCTTTGAAGACTCAGTTCAAAAGTCGAAGGATGGACCCACCTCCGGCGGAATGACTTCACCCAAGGTGTCTTCCTTAGAGGTGGGCCCAGGGGGCCACTGTCGGTACCCTGGGCACCATATACCCCTTGGGATTGCAAAGATCTCAAGGGAAAGTCATCTACTTGATTTGAAGACCTTCGGAGGCCCACATGTCAGACATATCCGGACCCGCTTCTCCAACATGGTTAGCCCCAGGGACGCCACATGTACTATCAAACCGGAGCTACCACTCGCAAAGGGGGAAGCTCCGGGCTACGTACCGAAGTGGCGCCCCCGGACCTAACCCCAGACCGAGGGAAGCTCCGGTGATGACACGTGTCGGGTAACACCAAAGCCATCTGTTCTCCACAGTGTGCTCCAGTGCTGAGACATGTCCAACCGTCGGATCTTCAGCCTCTAACCTCCGGAAGACTCCACAACGGCTCCAGATCTTCAAAGGGGAATCAAGGACTTCAAGACCCGATTAAGTGTCATTAATACCATATTAATGACACATGATCGGATGACCTTAATTACCAGTAACGTTGCTGTCAAAGCCCATTACCCGGTCATTAAGGGTAATTAAACGTGTTGAATAAGTATCAATACCAGTAACCGCCGGGGCCACATGTCGGGCCAGGCTAATTTGTAACGGCCTGCCCTTGTACTATAAAAGGACAGGCCGACGATGGACTCTGGGGGTTCAGATACGCTGACACACGCGCTACATCCAATACAACATCAACACACCCCGTGGAGTAGGGTATTACGCTCAGGCGGCCTGAACCACGTGAATTCTTGTGTCTCCTGCGTCATTTACAATTCACCTTCTTGAATCTCCGCGCGCCCACACCGAACCACAAACTCCTCTAACACTTTAGTAGTGTCGGGAGATTTGCCGGATCCAAACCACCGACAGATACCTTTGTGGCACCCCCGGACCTAACCCCCGATAGAGGGAAGCTCCGGTACCGACACGTGTACAACAACACCGGACCTACTCGTCCAAGAATGTAGGCCCCAGAGCTGCCCCGCGTCCAACCGCTGGACCTTCAACCTCAACATGCAGAGTGGTGGACTTCCAATGGCTCGGACCTTCAAGGAACATTAAAGACCTCAAGACTTGATTAAGTGTCATTAATGTTATCTTAATGACACACCATCGGAGGGCCCTTAATACCAGTAACGCCACTATCAAAGTGCGTTACCACACTATTAAGGGTAATTAAGCTCATTAATTGTGTATTAAACATCAGTAACCGCCAGTACCACATGTCGGGTCAGGCTAACGATGTAATGGCCAGTCCTTGTACTATAAAAGGACTAGCTGAGCGATACACGAGGGACGACCACAGAGGCACACGCACGCTGAGGTGAGTCACTCTAGTCTTCCATACTCAAGCGCTCAGGCGCTCAATACAACAACAACACACACCCGTGGAGTAGGGTATTATGCTCAGGCGGCCCGAACCATGTAAATCCTCGTGTCAACTTGCCATCGTGTTCTGAATCTCTGCGCGCCCACAACTAAACTACAAACTCTGCGGGCTACCAACGGTGGTACTGGGAGAATTGCCGGAATCACACTCCGACAGAGATGATTGGAAGAAGTATTGGGTGATCATCACTGTGGAGGAGCACGAGAAGCTGGAGCTGCCCAAGGGCCTTCCCAATGTCGACACCGGCGCATGGAACGTAGTTCTAGAGCTATCGAATGCGTACAAGCCCATCCTAGAAAGGATCGAAGAATGCATAGAGGGAGGAGTGACCTTCCAACACGGAATGAATCGAAGAACTGAGGACGTTTCCAATACCGACAGCAGCTCCGGCTAAAGCAATTGTAGCAGCTCCGGAATGGTCTTTGGCAATTTCTTGATGAACAGATGGGCCCCGCTAAAGACTAGGGAACGACCCGCATCGGCGTTCAATAATGAGATGGATCATGACCGAATTGAAGTCGGTTTGAACACCAACTTGGACGATGAAGCTTTGAATATCCATCTCAAAAACTTTCAAAATGGGGGTATCTTTTGCGATGCCCTTACTTTGTCGGCTGCTTTCCTGCCTCTGAACAAGGTACTGGAGGTCAACATGGAGATCCGAAGGAGGATGTCGGCATTGGACGACTTGGGCGTGGTCGAGAGGCACCCTATCTCTGGGATTATGATCCTCGGAGATTCTGAGAGGGTGATTACCCCTGCTGCGAGCCAGAAAGTAGATGACTTCGGCAAGGGCAAGGGTAAAGGCAAGGAGCCAGCTGAATCCTCTAGCTGGAAGAGAAAGTTGAGGCATGCTGACGAGAGCCACATCAGGTCAGCTCTGACTACAACTGCTCCTTCTCCCCAATGAGGTAGATCTTCGGCGGCCACACCTCCTCCGATGCATGCATCCTCTAGGGGCACCAGCTCCGGCAGATCAACCCTAGCTCTGGTACCCGTTCTGGGCTCTGGGTCTAGAGGTCCTTCCCATCTGAGGGAGATCCCAGCTGCGTCGATGGTGAAGACGGCGACAAGTTCCGAGCAACAATCCGGAGCTCTGGCCACGCCGACCATAGCGGGCTCTTGCTCCGACCGCCAAGTGAAGAAGTTTCGTGCCAGTTGGAGTGGTAACCTTCCAAGGTAGACATTACGTACTCACCTTGAGTTGCTGTTTTTATTTTTTGACATGTATTCAATATTTCAATTCGTTGTTTGCAGAACAACGAGGAAAGGCTCGAAAGCTCCAACACCCACCCCAGCAACTGAGGTTGTGCAGGCGGAGGTTCTAGCACTGACCCCTACGCCTCCCCAAGTGGTGGCTGAGGTCACGACAGCTCCAGCGCAGGCTATCGTGGATCTGGATCCCGAAGAGACACCAGAGGCCCTCGTGGTAGCGCCGGACCATGGGGAAGACATTTGTGAAGACATGTCGGCAACGGTAGCGCCGGTGGCTGAGGCTTCAACGCAAGATATGGAGATGGCGGAAGCTCCAACAATTGAGTTGGAGGCAACCAAAGCTCCAATGCTTGTGCCTGAAGTCGTTGAAGACCCGACAATTGAGCCAGAGGTGCTCGTAGTCCCGACCTTTGTGTCGGAGATAGTCGAAGCTCCGGCCTCCATGCCGGAGTTGGTTGAAGTTTCGGCGCCTAAGCCAGAGATGATGGGGGCTCCAGACGAAATTACAACACCTACCCTAGAGGTAGTAGCTCCGGAGGTGACCATGTACGAGCCGGAGCACCCTGAGGAGTCTATGGCAGGCCCTTCACCCGCCAAGCCAATGGTGGAAATTCCGGCAGAGGAGCCTTCGTCATCAGTTCTACAAGTTGAAGTCCCTCCAGCGGGGCCTTCCTCATCGAGAGTAGAGGTTGAGGTACCTCCTCAAGGTGGCACTAGTGCCACAGGGCCACAGGGGACCACGCTTGTGGCGTGGGACCCAATTTTTGTTCTTGAAGACTCCCTGGAGCCGGCGGAGATGACCCCGACAGGTCGAGAGCCTATTCCCTTGGTGTTGTCTATTGACAATGCCTACTCTAGCCTCCGACAGGTCCATCTCGCCTTCGACCATGACAACAAGGTTCGCGAAGAAGAGCGCCACACCATGAGGCGTTGGCGCAACAGGCTCCACTTAGAGACCAAGGTTGCACAGACGAGGCTTGCTGATCGGAAGGAGTGGGCCGAGAAGGAAAAGGCCCGGATGGAATATTGGGGGCAAGTTGCTAGAGGAAAAGGGGGCCTCCATCAGGGCCCTCGACGCTAATTCTCCGGAGATTCTCGAGCATGCCAAGAAAAGCAACGATGCTTCTGACGAACGTCATGACAGTCTCAATACATTAAATGAGATTCTCCTGAAGCGCCGAGCGGACCTCGATGCCAGGGAAGAGAAACTCCTGGAATAGCAGGAGGATATTTTTAAAAGAGAGGAGGAGCTCGCCCAGAAGATGACCCTGGGAGAGCAAAATTTTGCTGACTGCACCAAAAAGCTTGATCTGCGGAGCAAGGATGTAACACCCTAAATTTTCGCATCATGCATTGCATACATGTTCATGCATTAAATATTAATAGAGTAAAAGAGAGATAATAAAAATATAAAAGATAAAACATACGAATATGGGTAGCAAAAGAAGAAAAAGAAAATAATAGTTATAGCCTAAAACATGTAATAGGGAATGAGTATAAAAATAATAATAATAAAAATATATATAAATATATATATAAATAATATATATAACAATATATAAAAAAATAATAAAATATTAATATTAATAATATATATTATAATAATTAATAATAGATAATATATATAATATAAATAATATATATATATATAAATATATATATAATAAATTATACAATAAAATAAAGTAAAAAAAGAGTAAAATAAATAAATATAAATAATAAAATAATAATAATACTAAAAAAAGAAAAAAAAGAAAGGGAACCGCCGGCCAGGCCGCCCGAACGGCCCAGCCAGCGCCCCAGCCGCCCGCCCGCGCCCCGCCACCCGGGCCCCACCACCGCCGAACACCCCGCCCCGGCCGACGCGGCTCGCGCCAGCCGTTCCCCCCCCCCCCCCCCCCCCCCCCCGCGCTCCCCGTCCCACCGCCCCGCTGGCCACGCCACCCCGCACGCCCCGCACGCGCTCCCGCCCGGCTCGGCCGCCCGCCCCGCGTCCGACCCCGCCTCCCGCGACCGCGCTCCCGTACCGAGGCAGAATCCCGATCGCCCCCCCCCCCCCCCCCCCCCCCCCGCCGCCGCGCCTATAAAAAGAACCCGAATGCCTCGGGTTTCTCCGATCCAGGAACCCTAGCCGCCGGTACCGAAGGCAAAGGAAAACAGGGACCAGAGGGCTGCGCCCAGGGAAGAAAAAGGAGAAAAAAAAGAGGAGGAAGAGGAAGAAAAAAAGGAGGAGGGCGCCACCGTCCGCCGGAGATCGTCGTCGCCATCGCGTCGCCGACGTCGTGCCGCCGGAGGACGCATCTACTTCGTCTACGCATTGTCCCCATCCCGCGATCATCAAAGCCATCGCATCTACGGTAGGCCATGTTCCCGATGCGAATTTTAGCGATCATAGTGAACCTAATAGGCGTAATTTGATCGTGGTTGTGTCATCTTTTTAATTTCAGCAGCATTAATTCCCGCTAAAACCCCTGTAAACTCATATGAACACGTATGAACTACTCGCATCTAATTAATAAACAACCGTAGTTAATTAATTATTGAATTGTGCATGCATACATGTCATTGCATGTTGATTATTTTGTGTGCATTATATTGAAGTGTATGTATTTTCTTGTATGTATGATCACGCGTAGAGGAACGTGCTCAAGAGGCCGCATACGAGGATTTCCAAAATCAAGACTTTGAAGCGCTTTACCAACCCCATCCGTCGGAGCAAGGCAAGTGTCCTTGAAGCATATTGATCCTGTTTTAAAATAAATGTTTTGTTTGCGAACTTGCATGCTTGTGTCAAATTGATGGGAATCCTATGGTAGGAAGTTTACTAGTTTTGTTTGACCACCCTTGTCACCTGAAATTTATGGTAGAGAGTCGGGAAGGGTTTTTACCTTTTTGCTTCGCTTAATTAATTGGGATGGCAAACAACACTACACATTTAATTATGCATCAATGATATTCTGGTTAATGTGAACTGGTCAATACGATGGGTGATCTAAGCAAGCCTGGTATGTGGATGGGTTGGATGATATGGTGGTTTGCTTGCCTTAGATCTAAGGACCGGTTCATGCGAGAATATGCCAGGTCAACAGTGCCACCACAAGGCCAAGTATGGGTGCGGCGTAGCTGAATAATTAGGAGCGTTGCTAGTATTGTATGGACCATTGGATGGCGCGGGGAATGGGAGTCGAGGAGGACTGCCCTAGGATCTGCATGGCACACGGGGGGGCCCGTGGGTGGGAGAATAGAGATTCAAGCCTGCTGGTGAAACCTTAGTGGGCCCGTACATACTAGTAGTCCCTTTTGAAAGGCTATTTTGTGATCTCTTGGCCACACACCTACGGAAGTGTGAGATGGCATAATGGAGGTTCCTTAGTCATCGAAAGGTGATGAAATCACAAACATGTGGGTAAAGTGGTACAAACTCTGCAGAGTGTTTAAAACTATCATGATAGCCGTGCTCCCGGTTATGAGCGCCTGGATGACCTACATGATTAGAGTTGAAATTGGGATTTGGGATGGTTATGGCCTGGTAGTGGTTATGGTTGGTTTATGGTTTGGTAATGGTTATGGTCTGGTAATGGTTATGGTTGGTTTATGGTTTGGTAATGGTTATGGTTTATGGACTATGGTCATGGATATGAATTTGAGTTATGGTAATTGGACATGGATAATGGTGATGTTGGCAATAATTGGATGTGGTTTATATTTTGTTAATATGATGGTTATGATGGGATTGTTTCACATAGACATAGTATAATGCTTTTCAAATGTTTTACTGTACTTTTCAGCACTTAGCCATTATTACATTCAACATTTGAATTAGCCACATGTCATACTTTTCCACACTTGCTGAGTACGACATGTACTCACCCTTGCAATCCCCCCCCAACAGCTACTGGAGACAGTTGGGAGTACCCTGAGGATCACGTGGAGTACTAGGTTGCGTACCGCCGTCAATTGCCTGTGGATTGGAGTCGTGCTGTTTAGTTTATTTTCCGCTGCAATTATTTAGAGTTTTATCATTCGTGAACTATTGGATTATTTAATAAAGTACTTATTTATTAGTTAAGACGTGGTTAAATTATGTATATCATTTGTGATGCAACCGTATATGTGTGATGAACTTCCTGGGCACACATATGCGTTACGCTTGGTTCATATTCGGAACCGGGTGTCACAAATTGGTATCAGAGCCGCGTTGACCGTAGGACGCAAGCCTAGGTAGAATGGACACTCTAGAGCACATAGGAGCACTCAGGAATCGATGTGTTTTTGCTTGGTGTGCTGTTTGCTATATATATATTGTTTGCTTTTGTGCTTAATAGAGGATGTTGGGATGCTTTAGCATTGCCATGTCCACCTAGGCTAGTGTAGCTAGCTGGTTAATTTCATATCCCTTGATGCATATAGTTGGGGACATTCTCTAATTCTTACCTATTGCTTTTCTTCAGATGGTGAGAACTCGTAACCAGAGGGATGCCAACGATGAGGAGGAGCGCAATGAAGTACCTCAGAACAACCAGGGACATGCTCATGGAGCTATCAATATTGAACAACTGTTAGCTATGCAGAACCAGCTCATGCAGACCATGATACAGACCATGGGACAGATGCAAGCTGGCAACAACAATCAGCCTCATATACCACCCCCGCCACACCACAACCGTTTGGGAGAGTTCATGAGGACTAGGCCGCCAACCTTTGCTCAAGCCGCTGACCCTATGGAAGCTGATGATTGGCTGAAGTCCATTGAGAAGAAACTTGCTATTGTCCAGTGCACTGATAGGGAGAAGGTTCTCTTTGCATCACATCAACTAGTTGGAGCAGCCGCTGACTGGTGGGAAGCTCTTTGCAACGCTCATGATAATCAGAAGGCAATCACTTGGGCTGAGTTTAAGCAGAGTTTCCGTTCCCACTATGTACCTGAAGGAGTTATGATACTGAGAAGACAAGATTTTGACAATCTCAGGCAAGGAAGGATGAGCGTGAGTGAGTATCTCAACAAATTCACTCAATTATCAAGATATGCTCCAGAAGACATCAAAACTGATAGTAGAAAGCAATATCTATTTATGAGGGGTCTCAACAATGAAATTCAAGTCCAGTTGCTCAATACTGATTATCCAAACTTCCAAAAGCTTATTGACAAGGCTATCGTGGTTGAGAACAAGATTCGTGAGATGGAGCAGGACAATAAGAGGAAGATGCCACATCATGGACCGCAGCAAGGAAGCAATGTTCGCCCCCGCTATGCACCACCTACTGCACCACACTACAACCCATCTGCTCCTGCATACCGTGCTGCTTATCCGCCCCGCCCAAATCAGCCACCGCAGCAACGCCCCGCCATGCAAGCGCCTCGCTATCCTGTGCCACTTGCGCCGTGTCCTAACATGGCGAAAAATGCTCAAAACCAGTTGCGCCCAAACTTCCCCAATGCTACGGGAGGTAAGACATGCTATGTGTGTGGAGAACCCGGGCACTTTGCCAGTCAATGCCCTAAGAGAAACTATGGACCTATGAACAATGCACCAAGGCCAAATAACCCGCGACCAAATGGAGGAGCACCACAAGGCAACCGTGGACAGCAGAATTTTGCTCGTGGCAATGTGAATCATGTCTCTACTGAGGAAGCCCAGCAAGCTGATGACGTCGTGATTGGTATGTTTCTTGCCAACTCCAACCTCGCGACTGTTTTATTTGATTCGGGAGCATCTCATTCATTCATCTCGTCAAAGTATGTTGCCAAGTACAATTTGCCTATATCTCATATGAAGCAAACTATGCTAGTAAGTTCTCCTGGCGGAGATATGAGGACAAATATAGTATGTCCGAAAGTAAGCATTAAAATAAGGGGGGTATACTTTCTCGCAAACCTCATAGTCTTGGACTCCCAAGGAATAGACATAATACTTGGAATGGACTGGCTGAGCAAGTATAATGGAGTCATTCAATGTGCCGAGAGGATTGTGCAGTTGACGAGTGAACATGGTACACGCATCGAAGTTGAGGCAGCCCAACCTGCAAGAGAGAAAGCGATGCTGAATCACGTGGAAGAAGTGACATTGGAAAGCATTCTGATCATTCGCGAGTACCCGGATGTGTTTCCAGATGAGTTGCCAGGTATGCCACCTGATCGTGACATAGAATTCGCCATTGAGTTGATACCCGGAACTGCACCTATAGCTAAGAGGCCGTATAGGATGCCTCCTAAGGAATTAGCAGAGCTCAAGAAGCAAATTCAAGAGCAGCTAGAGAAGGGTTTTATACGCCCAAGCTCATCCCCGTGGGGAGCCCCAGTGCTCTTCGTAGATAAGAAGGATGGAACCCAGAGGATGTGTGTGGACTATAGGTCTCTCAACGAAGTGACAATTAAGAACAAGTACTCACTGCCCCGTATAGAGGATTTGTTCGACCAAATGAAGGGTGCCTGTATCTTCTCCAAGATCGACTTGCGGTCAGGATACTTCCAAATGAAGATTAGACCATCGGATATACCCAAGACAGCATTTCGGACACGATATGGATCTTATGAGTACACCGTCATGTCATTTGGATTGACGAACGCGCCTGCGTACTTTATGTATCTCATGAATAAGGTCTTCATGGAATATCTGGATAAGTTCGTTGTAGTGTTCATCGATGATATTATGATCTACTCGAAGGATGAGAAGGAACATGAGGAACACTTGAGGCTTACGCTGCAGAAATTGAGGGAGCACCAATTATATGCCAAGTTCAGTAAATGTCAATTTTGGTTACGGGAAGTTTCTTTCTTAGGCCATATTATTTCCGGAGGAGGAGTATCAGTTGACCCAGGGAAGGTGGGAGATGTGCTTAAGTGGGAACCGCCACAGAATGTCAAGGAAATTCGGAGTTTCCTTGGAATGGCTGGATATTACCGTCGGTTTATCAAGGACTTTTCCAAGATAGCCAAGCCTATGACAGAATTACTCATGAAAGGGAATGCATTCCGATGGACTCAAGCTTGTCAGGATAGCTTTGAGGAGTTAAAGAAGAGGTTGACAACAGCCCCAGTTTTAGTATTGTCGGATGTAAGCAAGAGTTTCGACATCTATTGTGATGCATCAAGACAAGGACTTGGGTGTGTATTGATTCAAGAAGGCCAAGTGGTAGCTTATGCATCGAGGAAACTAAAGAAACATGAGTCGAATTATCCTACACACGACCTTGAACTCGCAGCCGTAGTACACGCCTTGAAGATATGGAGACACTATGTTTTTGGTCACCGATGTGAGATTTATACAGATCACAAGAGTCTCAAGTACATATTTACGCAAACGGATCTGAATCTAAGGCAACGCCGATGGTTGGAGCTCATCAAGGATTATGACGTGGGAATCAACTATCACCCAGGGAAGGCCAATGTAGTGGCCGATGCTTTGAGCCGAAAAGGAGTAAGTCATCAACTCAGAGTTCGAGAGCTGCCATCCAAGTTATGTAAGGAGTTCGAACGGTTGAACCATGGATTCATAAATGAGATGGGAACAATGGAAGTCAACCCAACATTAGAGCAGGAAATACGGGAAGGACAGACAAAGGACAAGGAAATACAGGAAATCAAGGAAAGGACCCAAGAAGGAAAAGAATTCAGATTTGATGAGGACGAACAAGGTACCTTATGGCTTGGAAAGAGGATTGTGGTACCTAATGTCAGGCATGTTCGAGAAACAATATTGAAGGAGGCACATGACTCGCCTTACTCAATTCATCCTGGCTGTACAAAGATGTACAAGGACTTAAAGACATGCTATTGGTGGGCCAGTATGAAAAAGGATATAGCCGAATATGTTGCACTTTGTGATGTGTGCCAATGAGTTAAAGCTGAACATCAAAAGCCAGCCGTATTGTTACAACCATTAAAGATCCCGGAGTGGAAGTGGGAAGAGATTGGTATGGACTTTATAGTTGGATTACCGTGAACTCAGTCTGGCTATGATTCAATATGGGTTATTGTGGATCGGTTGACAAAATCAGCTCACTTCATCCCCATCAAGACCACATATACCGCCGCGAAGCTAGCAGGATTGTATATGGAACATATTGTGTGCCGACATGGAGTACCGAAGAAGATAGTCTCGGATAGAGGTTCTCAGTTTACCTCCAGATTTTGGCAGAAATTGCATGAAGCAATGGGAACAAGGTTGAACTTCAGTTCGGCGTATCACCCTCAAACAGATGGACAAACCGAGAGGACCAACCAAATTTTGGAAGACATGTTAAGAGCTTGTGCTTTAAAGCATGGGAAAAGTTGGGATAAGAGCTTGCCATATGCAGAATTCTCATACAACAATAGCTATCAAGCAAGTCTGAAAATGTCACCCTACGAAGCACTATACGAAAGGAAGTGTAGGACTCCCTTATTTTGGAATGAAACCGGAGAGAATCAAGTGTTTGGTCCCGACGTGTTACAAGAAGCTGAAAGGCAAGTCCAAATAATACGGGAAAACTTAAAGGCTGCCCAGTCTCGACAAAAAGGTTATGCTGATAATAGGCGAAGGAGTTTGACTTTTGAAGTTGGAGATTTTGTATACCTCAAAGTGTCACCAATCAGAGGTCAGCGACGGGTTTAACGTCAAAGGAAAATTGGCACCACGTTACATCAGACCATTTAAGATTCTGGACAAGCGAGGAGAGGTAGCTTATCAACTTGAGCTGTCGACGTATCTCTCCGATGTACACGACGTATTTCACATCTCTCAACTCAAGAAGTGTCTCAGGGTACCGGAAGAGCAAGTGTCGATGGACGAGTTAGAACTTCAAGAGGATTTGTCCTATGTCGAGCAACCTATCAAAATTTTGGACATAAAGGAAAGGGTCACGAGAAATAAGAGGATCCGTTGGTGCAAAGTGCAATGGATACACCATACGGAAGCCGAAGCTACATGGGAACGTGAAGAAGACTTGAAGGCAGAATTCCCTCATCTTTTCTCCACGCTATCGAATCTCGAGGGCGAGATTCACTTTAAGGGGGTAGGTTTGTAACACCCTAAATTTTCGCATCATGCATTGCATACATGTTCATGCATTAAATATTAATAGAATAAAAGAGAGATAATAAAAATATAAAAGATAAAACATACGAATATGGGTAGCAAAAGAAGAAAAAGAAAATAATAGTTATAGCCTAAAACTTGTAATAGGGAATGAGTATAAAAATAATAATAATAAAAATATATATAAATATATATATCAATAATATATATAACAATATATAAAAAATAAAAAAATATTAATATTAATAATATATATTATAATAATTAATAATAGATAATATATATATAATATAAATATAATAATATATATAATATATAATAAATTATATAATAAAAGAAAGTAAAAAAAGAGTAGAATAAATAAATATAAATAATAAAATAATAATAATACTAAAAAAGGAAAAAAAAGAAAGGGAACCGCCGGCCAGGCCGCCCGAACGGCCCAGCCAGCGCCCCAGCCGGCCGCCCGCGCCCCGCCACCCGGGCCCCACCTCCGCCGAACACCCCGCCCCGGCCGACGCGGCTCGCGTCGCACGCGCGCCCGCCGTTTCGCGCCCCCCCCCCCCCCCCCCCCCCCCCGCGCGCTCTCGGTCCCACCGCCCCGCTGGCCACACCACCCCGCATGCGCTCCCGCCCGGCTCTGCCGCCCGCCCCGCGTCCGACCCTGCCTCCCGCGACCGCGCTCCCGTACTGAGCCGGACTCCCGATCGCCACCCCCCCCCCCCCCCCCCCGCCGCGCCTATAAAAAGAACCCGAAGGCCTCGGGTTTCTCCGATCCAGGAACCCTAGCCGCCAGTACCGAAGGCAAAGGAAAACAGGGACCAGAGGGTTGCGCCCAGGGAAGAAAAAGGAGAAAAAAAAAGAGGAGGAAGAGTAAGAAAAAAAGGAGGAGGGCGCCACTGTCCGCCGGAGATCATCGTCGCCATCGCGTCGCCGACGTCGTGCCGCCGGAGGACGCATCTACTTCGTCTACGCATTGTCCCCATCCCGCGATCATCAAAGCCATCGCATCTACGGTAGGCCATGTTCCCGATGCGAATTTTAGCGATCATAGTGAACCTAATAGGCGTAATTTGATCGTGGTTGTGTCATCTTTTTAATTTCAGCAGCACTAATTCTTGCTAAAACCCCCGTAAACTCATATGAACACGTATGAACTACTCGCATCTAATTAATAAACAACTGTAGTTAATTAATTATTGAATTGTGCATGCATACATGTCATTGCATGTTGATTATTTTGTGTGCATTATATTGAAGTGTATGTATATGTATGATCACGCGTAGAGGAACGTGCTCAAGAGGCCGCATACGAGGATTTCCAAAAACAAGACTTTGAAGCGCTTGAGCAACCCCATCCGTCGGAGCAAGGCAAGTGTCCTTGAAGCATATTGATCCTGTTTTAAAATAAATGTTTTGTTTGCGAACTTGCATGCTTGTGTCAAATTGATGGGAATCCTATGGTAGGAAGTTTACTAGTTTTGTTTGACCACCCTTGTCACCTGAAATTTATGGTAGAGAGTCGGGAAGGGTTTTTACCTTTTTGCTTCGCTTAATTAATTGGGATGGCAAACAACACTACACATTTAATTATGCATCAATGATATTCTGGTTAATGTGAACTGGTCAATACGATGGGTGATCTAAGCAAGCCTGGTATGTGGATGGGTTGGATGATATGGTGGTTTGCTTGCCTTAGATCTAAGGACCGGTTCATGTGAGAATATGCCAGGTCAATAGTGCCACCACAAGGCCAAGTATGGGTGCAGCGTAGCTGAATAATTAGGAGCGCTGCTAGTATTGTATGGACCATTGGATGTCGCGGGGAATGGGAGTCGAGGAGGACTGCCCTGGGATCCGCATGGCACACGAGGGGGCCCGTGGGTGGGAGAATAGAGATTCAAGCCTGCCGGTGAAACCTTAGTGGGCCCGTACATACTAGTAGTCCCTTTTGAAAGGCTATTTTGTGATCTCTTGGCCACACACCTACGGAAGTGTGAGATGGCATAATGGAGGTTCCTTAGTCATCGAAAGGTGATGAAATCACAAACATGTGGGTAAAGTGGTACAAACTCTGCAAAGTGTTTAAAACTATCATGATAGCCGTGCTCCCGGTTATGAGTGCCTGGATGACCTACATGATTAGAGTTGAAATTGCGATTTGGGATGGTTATGGTCTGGTAATGGTTATGGTTGGTTTATGGTTTGGTAATGGTTATGGTCTGGTAATGGTTATGGTTGGTTTATAGTTTGGTAATGGTTATGGTTTATGGATTATGGTCATGGATATGAATTTGAGTTATGGTAATTGGACATGGATAATGGTGATGTTGGCAATAATTGGATATGGTTTATATTTTGTTAATATGATGGTTATGATGGGATTGTTTCACATAGACATAGTATAATGCTTTTCAAATGTTTTACTGTACTTTTCAGCACTTAGCCATTATTACATTCAACATTTGAATTAGCCACATGTCATACTTTTCCACACTTGCTGAGTACGACATGTACTCACCCTTGCAATACCCCCACAACAGCTACTGGAGACAATTGGGAGTACCCTGAGGATCACGTGGAGTACTAGGTTGCGTACCACCGTCAATTGCCTGTGGATTGGAGTCGTGCTGTTTAGTTTATTTTCCGCTGCAATTATTTAGAGTTTTATCATTCGTGAACTATTCGATTATTGTAATAAAGTACTTATTTATTAGTTAAGATGTGGTAAAATTCTGTATATCATTTGTGATGCAACCGTATATGTGTGATGAACTTCCTGGGCACACATATGCGTTACGCTTGGTTCATATTCGGAACCGGGTGTCACAAAGGAAGAGGAAGAGAAGTATTGGAAACTAAGGCAGGAGCTCTCAAAAAGAGAAGTTGATGTTGCCACCAGAGAAGGGAAAGTAAGGGGTAGGGAGAAGGACCTGGCCGAATGGCAGAACCACATCCACCTTCGGGAGACAGAGCTAGCCGACCGCGAAAAGAAAATAGCCAAAAGGTCAATGGAAGAGTTGCAGAGCTCGACGGCAACTCAGTCCCAGTAGGTGCGGGATTTTCTCGGGCGTGCAGACAAATCTTTGGTGCCTCTTGGGTTTAGCCCAGTACGTCCGGAGAACCCAACACCAGAGCTGGACCAGACACTGGTGGCACTTGGCTCTGCTGGCAGCAAACTCGACGCGATGGGTGATTTCATTGCCTACCAGCTGGAGACAGAGGGGAAATCTGTGGCCAAGAATGTCGTCGAATATGTCCTAGCGTGTTATAAGAGCCGGGATCCCCAACTTTCTCTAGATCCGGTCTTCGAGGGGCCCAATGACGAAGAAGAGGATGCCGCCAGGGCTAGCGTCCAAGGAGCTACTAAGAAGGTTGCATTATTTTTCGCAGGACTTAGATCCTCCAGTAGCTAGGATCTTTTCTTTTTGCCTTTTGCTATAATCATGATTTTGTAATCCAGTACTTTGAATGAATGAAATCCAATATTTCAGAAATGAATTCCATTTTGTCCTTGTCTTTAATACATTGTACTTTATCTTGTTTGCCCCCTGGTAGATGTACACAATTTGATTGCGAACATGTACCAAAAGGATTTGATGATGTGTTGATGACTTGGACGCTTCGATCTTGTAGCCTTTAGGTCCGAAGTTTATTTCCAACTTATCCAAGAAGCTTTTATTGCATCGATGGTGGGCCCCCTAGTGTTGTCGAAGCTTGGTAAGTCCAACGACACCCACTGTCAACGTGTACAACGTCGACGGCGGGGCCCCTGGAGTTGTCGGAGCTTGTTAGGTCTGACAACACCCACTGTCAACGCGTAGAATGTCAACGACGGGCCCCCTGGGGTTGTAAGAGCTTGTTAGGTCTGACGGCACCCACTGTCAACGTGTAAAAACATCGACGGCGGGCCCCCTGGGGTTGTCGGAGCTTGTTAGGTCCGACGACACACACTGTCAAAGCGTAGAACGTTGGTGGCAGGCCCCCTGGGGTTATCAGAGCTTGTTAGGTCCAACAGCACCCACTGTTAACGCGTAAAAATGCCGATGGAGGGCCCCCTGGGGTTGTCGGAGCTTGTTAGGTCCGACGGCACCCACTGTCAATGCGTAGAATGTCGACGGCGGGCGCCCTAGGGTTGTTAGAGCTTCTTGGCTTCAATGATATCCACCATCAATCATAGAATATATTGACAGCGAACCCCTCGAGTGGTTTCGCCATCTTTACTTGAATTGGCATTATGCTTCACGTCGACGGTGGGCCCCCATGGGAGTTGTCGAAGCTTGTTAGCTTCGGCGACGCTCACTTTCAACGTCCGAAACGTCGACAACGGGCCCCCTTGGAGGTTGTCGGAGCTTAATAGCTCCCACATTGTCCACCATCGCCATGAGTTTTCATTTTTCCTGTGCATCAAAGACAAGAAAAACCGTAAAATTCATCCTCTCATCTATAACTCTTTTGTGACTTACTGTTCTTGTTTGAATTTTAGATTCGAAGAAACTCGATATGATAACAAGCACATTGATATAATCTTTCCAGATTTGAATGCCTTTAGGACTCGCCCTACTAAGGCCTGCCGGAATATAGGTAGAGTGGCGTACTTAGGGTGCAGGACCAGGCTAAGTCGGTAGCACGCTCCGAACCTATGTTGGCTTGGCGTTCAGGCAAGTAGACCATGCATCAGTTCTAAGATCCGAAGAGACCACCAATATAACTTGTACAACATATGAATAACTTGGACTAAAATTCAAAAAGAATTGCACAACTCACCTCCATACTACTAAGCGTAAAACTTACGGAGGTGCTCGATGTTCCATGGATTAGGAAGCGGGGTCCCATCTTCTGTTGCCAAGCGAACGCATCCATAATAAGATACTTTGATTACTCGAAAGGGACCTTCCCAGCTGGGGGAAAGTTTGTTCATCCCTTCTCAAGTTAGTATTTTCCACAGCACAAAATCGCCTTTCTCGAGCTATCGATTACGTACATGCCTTTGATGATAGCGCCGGAGCGCCTGGCGATAATGTGCATACTGAACCGCTGTTTGGCACCTTCCCTCGTCGACGACGTTAAGGTCTTCACGCCGGAGCTGGTCCTGCGTCGCTTCGTCGAAGGTCTGGACCAGGAGTTACCCCATGGTGATTATCGGAGGAAGGACTGCTTCAGCTCCATACACCAGTAAAAAGGGTGTCTCTCCAGTAGACCGGTTAGGTGTAGTCCTGTTTGCCCACAGTGCGGATGGAAGATCCTCGATCCAGTTGGCTCTATGTTTTTTTAGGCACTCATAAGTGCGTATCTTGAGTCCTTTTAAGATTTCTGCATTTGCTCTCTCAGCTTGGCCATTACTTGCCGGGTGAGATACTGATGCGTAGCTGACTTGAATGCTGAGGTCTTCGCAATACTCTTGAAATGCTGCACTTGTAAATTGGGTTGTGTTGTCAGTGATGAATCTATTCAGAACTCCAAATATCCAGACTACGGACTTCAAGAACTTGATTGTTGACTGCTTATTGACAGTCACAACTGGAGTAGCTTCCGACCACTTGGTGAACTTGTCGATGGCGACATACAGGAACCTGTGACCTCCGATGGCTTTTGGGAAAGGTCCTAAGATTTCGATGCCCCACACAGCAAATGGCCATGTAGGAGGAATCATTTGCAGTGACTGAGTCGGTGTGTGAATTTTTTTTGCGTAGAACTGGCACGCTTCACACTTTTTCACCAATTCTGCTGCATCCTGGAGTGTTGTAGGCCAGTAGAAGCCAAGCCGAAAGGCTTTGCCAACTAGTGTGCGGGAAGGCGCGTGGTCCCCACACTCGCCTCCATGGATCTCTGTGAGGAGCTCGCGACCTTCTCCCCTTGCAATGCACCGCATTAGGACACCGTTGGCACCACGGCGGTAGAGATCCCCTTCTTCTAGCGTGTATCTTTTGGCCAGTCTGACGATCCAATCAGCGGATACACCATCTTCAAGAAGGTGGTTGTCTTTCAAGTAGCTCCGGATCTCCGAGATACATGCATTGGTGCTAACGTGGGCTTCTAAGTCTTGTGTGCCAGGCTGCTCGGAGCTTCCTGTGACACCTACGACCCTTGGTGGATGCCATGGTAACAGGGCCACCGGGACCGCCAACTTCGAGGTGCTGGTCTCGCCCCCTTCACTCAGTTCGACGGGCGGAGCGGTTGGTCTTGACAATATCCGGACAAAGACTACGTCGGGAGCCAGAGCTCCAGTTGAAGCCTTCGTCGAGAGTTCGTCAACTTTTGTGTTGTTGAGACGCTGGACATGGCAGAGGTCCAGGACATGGAAGTCCTTCTGGAGCTTCTGGACTTCAAGGAGATAAGCAGTTAGTTGAGGGTTGTTACAGCTGCATGCGCCTTTGACTTGCTTGATGATGAGCGGCGAGTCACCCTTCACTAGCATCTGCTTGACGCCATAAGATAGCGCCACCTTGATACCATATATGAGAGCTTCATATTCCGCCATGTTATTGGTCGCCTTGAAATCAAGGTGCACCATATATTTGACCTTCTCCCCGGTTGGAGCGAGGAGATGTATTCCAGCTCCGGCCCCCTGTTTCTGCACGGAGCCGTCGAAGTAGAGGGTCCAATAAGGCTCAATGGAGATCGGGACCTCCGGTTCCAGCTTTTGCTCACTAGCCCCCCCCCCCCCCCCCCCCAGGATTTGATGGAGGAGTCCACTCCACCACAAAATCAGCCAAGGCTTGACTCTTGATAGCTTGTCGTGGCAGAAATTCAAGATTGAATTCTGCCAGCTCCGATGCCCACTTGGCGATGTTCCCAGCAGAATTAGGATTATTTAGAATTGCACGCAGTGGATAAGAAGTTAACACTAGTATCTTGTGGGCTTGGAAGTAATGACGAAGCTTCCTTGAGGCAATAAGAACTGCGTAAAGCAGCTTATGCACCTCAATGTATCTGGTCTTAGCATCATGGAGTACCTCGCTGATGAAGTATATTGGTCGCTGGACAGTCCGGACCCTCAAATAGGGGCCTAGAGCTTCTTCTCCATCGATTCGGACCCTCTTAGAGGGGTCCGGATCTTCTTTTGATCTTCCCGGACCCTCCTGGAGGCGTCCAAAACTTCTTCTTGTTCAATCCTGACCCTCCCAAAGGGGTCCGGATCTTCCTGATTAGCCGTGTAAACTCACTCAGATGAGAGAGGTTGATCTTCTAGCATTTTGCCTTGAAGATCCGTGCCTGGGGGCTCGGACCCAGACTCGCCTTCAGGTAGCTTCGGACCCTCCCAGAGGGGTCTGGGCTCCTAAACTGGATGTGGTTCTGGTCTTTTCGTGACTAGGACCATGCTGACAACCTCTATAGTTGCAGAAATATGAAGCAGTAGAGGCTTATCAGGGTTCGGAGCTACCAAGATTGGTAGTGTGGTGAGGAGCTGCTTGAGATCTTGGAATGCCTTTTCTGCTTCTTCGGACCAATAGAAAGGCCCAGTCTTCCTCAATAGCTTGAAGAAGGGAAGTGCCTGCTCCGCTAGTCTTGAGATGAATCGGCTGAGTGCAGCTAAACATCTGGTTAGCTTCTGGACATCTTTGATGTGGGCTGGTGGCCGCATATCTTCAATTGCCTTGATCTTTGCCAGGTTTGCCTCAATTCCTCGGTGAGTCACCAAGAAACCAAGGAGCTTCCCGGAGCTAACCCCAAAGACACACTTGTCCGGGATCAGCTTGGTGCGCGTGATGTGCAGCTTGTCAAAGACAGCTTGCAGGTTGTCAAGGAGTGACTCTTTGTTCTTGACCTTCACGACGATGTCGTCAACATACACCTCCACCAAGTCCCTGATTAGCTCTCCAAAGGTTTTGTGCATAGCTCGCACAAAAGTTGAAGCAGCATTTTTGAGACCAAATGGCATAGCGGTATAACAATACAATTCATCTACTATTATGAAGGCAGTATGCTCTTCATCTTCCCTAGAGATCTGGATTTGATGATATCCGGAGTAGGCATCTAGGAAACACAATAGCTCACACCCAGAGGTGGAGTTCACTATCTGATCTATTCTAGGTAGTGGAAATGGATCTTTTGGACATGCCTTATTTAAGGTGGTGTAGTTGATACACATCCAAAGCTTCCTACTGGCCTTGGGTACAACGACTAGGTTTGCCAGCTATTTTGGGTGATGAACCTCCCGGATGAAACCAGCTTTGTACAGCTTCTTGATCTCCTGTCGGATGAAGTTCTGCCTTTCAACTAATTGCTTCTGAGGCTTCTGGTGTACTGGTCGTGCATCAGGATAAATCTTCATATTGTGCTCAATCACCTCCCTAGGGATACCAGGCATTTGTGATGGTTGTCGGGCAAACACTTCAACATTCGCTCGAAGGAAAGTGGTGAGCGCGAGTTCCTATTTGTTGTCCAGACCTTCCAATATACGGGTGGTCTGGGCAGCATCGGACCCGATTTGGACGACTTTGACAGGAATGCCGGTGTCGCCGCTTGGCTGCACACGTGGTGCAGAGGTTGAGCCTCGATGACGAGTGCTCAGAGGTTGAGTAGCTAGCTCTTTGCCTGAGCTTCCTTCCTGCACCGTGGCAAGTGCATGGAGTTCCTCCAGCGCGGTAACTCCTGTAGTGTGATCTCCGCGGATCCAGAGAACGCCTGAAGGTTTGGGCATCTTCAACACCACGTAGCCGTAGTGCTCCACAGCCATTAACTTGTACAGGGCCGGCCTGCCCAGGATGGCGTTGAAGGGCAGACTGATGTGAGCGACGTCGAAGACCAGTTTCTCGGTCCTGTACTTCTGCCGAGTCCTGAAGGTCACTGGGAGTGTAATGGATCTGAGAGGGCGGATGGCCCCCGGACCTACCTCGGAGAAAGGTCTTGAGGGGCGAAGGTCCAAGAGTTGTATCTTAATCTTCATGAACACTTCAAAGCTCAAAAGATTGAGCGTTGCGCCTCCGTCTACCAAGACATGGTAGAGTTGAACGTTGTTGATAGTTGGCAACACCACCAGTGGCAGTTGGCCAGCTCCGACCATGTTCCTAGGGCAATTTGCTGCATCAAAGTGATGGGAGTGTCCATCCACTTCCGATGTGGTTCTGCCCTAGCAGCAGGGGCTGCTGAAGCCATTTCTCGCCGCGTTGTCTTGAGGACGCGGCGCGAAGTGATGTCCCAGGATCCTCCATAGATGGTGTTGAGGGTCTTCTGATGCTCATTGTCAGAGACGTCAGCGTCGTCATTGACTGTATTGTAGACAGCCTTCATGACCTTTTTGGAGTCCTGGAATCCAAGCTCCGTATCAGCCGGAGCTTCGTCGACTTTTTGTTTTCCTTCCCGTTGGCGGAAAGGAGCTTCTTCTCGGCGCTTGTTGTAGCGCTCGATAAGATTTTGGACCTCTCAACAGTCTTCTATGTTGTGTTTGTCCGTTTTGTGGATTGGACACCACATCTTTGAACCACCTCCATCTTCTGACGAAGGTCGAGGTCATTTTTCAGGGCGTGGTCCCCGACCACCCGGAGCTGCAGCTGCCGCAGCGGTAGGCGTGCCGGCTGACGGATTTTTCTTGTCGTTGGGCTTTTTCTTCTTCTTGCCACCGCCGAAGGTAGTGGCTTCATCTTTGGATGGCTTTTTATTAGCCTTCGAAGTTGGCTTTGAGTGCATTTCCCGACCCTGTGCGGCCCTGGCGCACTTGTCAGCCAGGCTGAACAACTATGTGACACTAGGTACCTCCTTCGTCACTAGCTTCTCCAACATCTTTTTATCTCTGACACCCTGTCTGAATGCCATGATGGCAGATGCATTGGAGATGGAGGGAATGGTATTGCGTACCTGAGAAAATCGCTGGATGAAGGACCACAACAATTCTCCCGATGTTTGCTTCACAGCAAACAGGTCCATTTCGGTGCCCAGTCGGGTGTAGGAGCTCCTGAAGTTGGCAATGAACTGTTGGCATAGCTCCGCCCAACAGTTGATAGAGTCGGGCGACAGACTCATGAACCAGGACCTAACGGTCCTAGTTAGAGCCACCGAGAAGTAGTTAGCCATCACGGTATCATTGTCACCCGCCTCTAGAATGGTGGTGGAGTATATCTGGAGGAACTCAGTTGGGTTGATAATCCTATCAAATTTCTCCGGTAGGCGAGGCTGGAACTTCTGGGGCCAGCGGACCATGCGTAGGTGCATGGCCAAGGCTGAACAGCCGCCCCCACTCCTGAAGGAGGTGTATTTTCCCGAGCCTCCCGCCTTTCACAAGCGCGCTTGATGTGGACACGGTCGTTCTGCTATCTGTAGTGGCGGTCAAGCTCCGACCGCAAGTCATGCGTCGAGAGTCTCGACACAGTGCGGGTGTGATGCGCCCCGGAGGTCAACGAAGTCACCTGCTGCGATACAACATGCCTGTGGTGCTGTGATGCGTGAGGACCAAGTCTTCCGGATAAGGTCCTACGCTGTGTTGGTGCCTGCCCAAATGGGGGAGGACTTGGTTGCTGATGGCATCGGCTGCAACTTCAACCAGATGTTGCACATCAGCGCGCCACTACTCCATAGCACCCTGAGGTGCTCCAGGCGCAGGTGGGCACTCCAGAAGTGTATGTGTAGCAATCAGCGCATTCTTGGGGTTGTTGTGTGTCGATGTAGCGGCCGACACAAGAACTCCATACTACTGCCCAACATTGTTAGTTAGACCAGCTGGAGGTGGTGTGATGCCCGCCAGGACAACATCACCTGTTGGATGTTGCACATTGGAGGGATTTCCCCCAACAGGTTGCGCAGCATTGCCGTTGGATGATCCTGCGGTGGAGTTCGCCATCTTGAAATCTCAGTAACCGCCCCCTACCTGGCACACCAAATGTCGAAGTGTTTGATCTACACTTCCGCCGGGACTACTTAGATCGTAGCCCGCGGAGGTTCTTGATTGGTCAGGGCGCGTGAGATTTGGACAAGACAGTGACACCAGGGATTTACGTGGTTCGGGCCGCCTGAGCGTAACACCCTACTCCACAGGTTGTATGTTGTATGTATGAAAAATGAGTCTCTGGCGTTGTGTGAGTATCAGCTTCTGGCCTTGTATCGTGCGACGTAATCCTTTTATAGTCTAAGGACTGGTCGTACAACACTTTGACTGACCCAACATGTGGCCCTGGCGTAGTTAACTGTCTAATACACGATCGCTGAATATTAAGAGTGGTAATAGGGTGATAACGCGCATTAATGATGGTGTTATCCCTATTAACAGTCTACTGATCACGTGTCATTAATATGGCATTAATGACACATAATCATGTCTTGTAACTGTCGCTTTAACTGTCCCTTGAAGGTCCGAGCCGTTGGAGATCTCTCTGTCTTCCATTGACGTCCTAGCTCTGGAGGTTCGACACGTGGCGGCTCCGGAGCTTCCCATCGTGGGGAGGTAGGTCCAGAGCCACCATACACGTGATAGCACCAGAGCTTCCCTCTATTGGGGGTTAGGTCCGGGGTCACTGGACACGTGTCAAGACCGTAGCTTCCCTATGACGGGTGTTAGGTCCGGCCTTGTGATACATGTGTCAGTGTCGGAGCTACCCAAACGAAGGAGGCAAGTCGAGTATGGTGCAACACGTGTGGCCTTCAGAGGTCTTCAACTTGAATGGGAGGAACTCCTTAGCTTTTCTTGCGGTATCATGGGGTACCCGGTACGCAGGGTACCGACACCACCTTCCTCCAAAACCAAGATAAGACATGATCTCTAGGAGGTACGGCCACCCCACCGTGTCGAAGGCTTTAGAGATGTCCAGTTTTATGAGAAGCGTAGGCATTCTCCGATGGTGGACCTCCTTGATCAGCTCTTGCACATGGACAAAGTTGTCGCGAATGCATCTCCTCTTGATGAAAGCGTTTTGATTCAATGATATCAAATGATGTAGCTTTGGCGAAAGTCTGTTGGCAAGGAGTTTGGAGATTATCTTCGCGAAGCTGTGCATGAGGCTGATCGGTCTATAATCACAAATCCTTATGACACCTTATTTCTTGGGTATTAACACAATATAGGAATTATTTAATCTGTATAGCTCCTGGTAATTCATGCTATAAAAGTAGTTGGCTGCTTCCATGAAATCTAGTTTGATAATATCCCAACAGGAACTAATGAATTTGCCAGTGAAGCCATCAGGTCCCGATGATTTTTCCTTGTGCAGAGAAAAGATCACCTTGGAGACCTCCTTTCTGAGAAGGGAGCCTCCAGGTCTGCCAGATCGCGCGGTTGCCATCCTAGGCCAGCAAGGCTCAAAGAGACTGTTTTGGGTGTTGGGGCGTTGAGGAGCCCCTGGAAATGTTGTTAAATGGCCGAGGCTTTATCAAAATGTGCACTAACCACCCCATTTTCCGTTTGGGGTGATTGGATGAAGTTCTTTCTACGGCGTATGTTTGGCTATAACATGAAAATACTTTGTGTTGAAGTCCCCCTTCTTGAGCCAAGTTAGCTTTGATCTCTATTTTGCTCGCGATTTTTCTACTGCCGCCAGCCGAAGGAGTCTGTGCTTGAGCATTGTACACAAATCCCTTTTGCGCTCCAGTAATTGTCGTGCTTCTTGGGCTATGTCCAGCTGGGCAATGACCTCTCAACAGATAACAGCAGCCATTTGTCCTTGTGGAATAAGAGTTTTGGACCATTTAGTGAGTTCTCTGGATGTTTGCTGGAGTTTGAGGTGGAGCTTCATGAGCGGGTTGTGATTCACACTGGTCTGGTTCTCCCAAGCGGCTTTGACATAGTCCAGATATCCCTCCATCTTAGGCTAGTGTGTCTCGAAGCGGAAGGGAGCTCTGAAAAGGGGTCGCTGCAGGGATTGCATCAACAGAGGCGCATGGTCTGATATTGAGGTTGATAGTGGAGAGAGAACTGGGTTGAAGTAGATGGCTTGCCATTTCCATTGTTACAAATGCCCTATCAATCCTCGAGAGGGTTGGAGCATCTCTGTCATTCGACCATGTGAATTGCTGTTTGAGAAGAGGCACCTCATTAACTTCCAGATGATTAAGAGATCGGCGTAAGCGTCTCATAAGGCGTCTGTCCAGATTGGTGTTGTTCTTGTCCTGGTCTCTGTAGATAAGGTTGAAATCGCCGATTATCATCCATGCCGGTTTGGCTATTGATTCATACAATTGCAAACATAAGTTGCGCTTACAACAATACTCCATCGATCTCATTACTTATCATTCTCTAGTGCAAAAAATGAATTGAAAATAACAAGTATTTTGGAATGGAGAGAGTACTCATATATTGGTGAAGATGAGTAAAAGGCTTAAATATAATTTTTATTTATTTATTTTTACTTGTCTTTCATATTCGTTGATGTAAGAGATTTGCACTTCTCAAAACTTTAAATATAATTCCTTTCCGTTCATGAAACATTTTTTCTGTGGATAATTGCTAATTGCTTATTAATAGGATAATAGGATAATTGCTTATTTTTTCTGTGGAAATTTCCATAGACGTTAACACCAAAAGTGAGAATTTCTGTAATTAACTTGGGAAACTTCTCGTTTATCACATTCCCGTAGCATGGCTTCCCCTGTCAAGCTCCTCCGCTTCTTGGCGCAGCTGGGCGACTACTGATCGGCCACCTCGAGCGAGCTCGATGGGAAAGTTCGATGCAACCCTAACGGAAGTGTGAGCCAAATCAACATTGGTGACGACGACATGGCAATTGGCTATGGCGCCTAGAGGTTGCATCGCCTGGAGCTTGCGCCGTGCCGTCACCTGCACGGCCGCTAGCTAGCCCGGTCCTGCCTATTGCCTGTTCGTACATGTCTGCGGGTAGTATGTTGTCGTCTTGCTGTCAGAGACCGATGGATGTGTTGGTTATCGTATTGTTGTGTGTGTGTGTGACAACCGACGATGGCGGACGCGAAGGGGGTTGTGGCGGCTGATGTGCGGGAGCCCGGGGATCACGGCTGTAGGGAATCGGAGTAGGACCTGCCTTTCGTCGTAGCATGGCCCTTCCACTTCGCGCCCGCGAGGAATGAAGAAGCATAGGAGTTCGGATCACTGAACAACAACAACTACAACTTCTTCGCTCAAAGGTCAAAGGGATCGGAAATAATTCGTGTTTGTCAGGCTGGCCATGCTGACAGAACAGGCGACGCGACAGAGCTGCATGGACGATGAACGATCCATCCAGTAAAGTGTAAAGGTCTCCGTACCACTTTATGGATCTCCATGAAAATCCTCTGGTTTTCCTGAGCTTTCCTGGACCCTACCGACCATGCTTAAAGGAGCGCTAAAGATGCAGGGGAATATCATATCCACCGGGTTAATCCGCTGTTGCACTTGCAGCACAGGGACAGGGGAAGGAAACAGCGGTTTTGTTTGTGCGATCAGGATGCGTGGGGCAGGCCGTTCCCAAACCCAGCCGGGCGGTGGCAGCGCGTTTGGTGCTTCCGTAAGAGTGACCATTACTCGTCTAAGGACACCAGCCGCGCGCAAAGGTTAACTCCCACGGACATGCCCCCAGCAGCTCCATGACCAGGTTCGGAGCAACTCTCATGCACGGACAGCGATCTGAATGAAGCAGCCAAAAGCAGATCACCTGCGGCGAGCTTGCAGTTTGCGTCTTTGTCTAGGGAGGAGCAACAATTCACGGAAAGATTTAGGATTTTATTGGGCCCCAACCATCCATCCCCATCGATGAACAGATCACTCTTCGATCCCAACAAAAGCCAACAAGGAACAGATAGCAACGCCGTTACTTTCACGCCACCGACAGTAGCTAAAATCCGCACAATCCGTTCTGAACTTTTTCTTTTTGAGAAAGTAACGGGTAGCCTTATCATTCATTCAACCGATGGTTACATATAGATGCCTGGATGCCAGAGCTTCCGAGTACTAAATCGATTCAGACAACTTAAAACAAATTTTGCTAAAATATGTACTGTGCCACATTGCAACATCTGCTAACATGCCTGAATTAAAGATAATTCAGTACAAGCTTGAGCACTGTCTGCTTAAGGTCTTAATTTTATTGAATTGAGTGGATTTGTACAAGTGCAGCAAAACCATCTCAATGTCAGTTCGGATTTTCTCCACGATGCAAAGCGGATGCAGGTGGCTCTCTAGAGTTATCCAACGTCCTTGATGTGTCAATAGGTCCAACTTTCACAAACTGGATCAGCGAAGCATTTGTACAAATGAAGCAAAACCATCTCAAAGTAAGCTCGGATTTTTCTCCACGATGCAAAGAGGGTGCGCGTGGCCAACTACATTTTCTCAAACGTTCTTGATGTGTCAATGGGCCTTTCACAAACTGGATCAGCAAAGCTTTTCCTGGATCGAGCCCGTAGCAGCTTGAGTCCCATCTAGGCTTCGATTCCTATTAGGGTTTATCTGGCCCATCTTCGTAAACGGGACGGCCTAATCCAGTCCATCTGGTACGATTGCTTTCTTATTGTCACCTACCGGTGGCCCTCCCTATATATACTGTATTACCCTAGCACATCTGCGGTGCTCGGTGCACACAGTAGTATTCTTCCTCGCTTCCGTGTTCGAGGGTTGGAGAAGATGGCAGCGTCCAACGGAGAGGGGCCGGCGGTCGGCATCGACCTTGGGACGACGTACTCGTGCGTGGCTGTGTCAGCACCTGTGCAGCGCAAGATGCAGAGGAAGCTACTCTGGGTGAGTCCGCACCTAACGCAAGCGAAGGAGCAAGTGGGCCGCGTCGGAGCTTCAAGCCCAGGTAGCGAGTGGGAGAGCAACTGAGCTAGGAACCGCCGGGATGAACCCTTATTAAGTCTTGTACTGGTAACATACGGAGGCAACGAGGAATAGATCGAGAACCATCTCCGCCGCCTCTGCTTCTTCTTCTCCTCCACGCTACCTCCTACTCTTCCTTCCTCCTCTCGTCGGATCTAATTAACAAGTGGTATCAGATTATGGTCGATCCACGCTGGAAGAGCACCACCACTACACCCGCTGTAGCAAGCTTCTCGGTGCTATGGAGCCGAACACGAAACTTCTGATGGAGGAACTGAAGTCCCTGCACGCGGAGATGTCGAAGCAGCTCTCCGACCACTCGGACGCCATGGATCGGCGCTTCAACGAGCTCTTGGTCTCCGAGAAGAAACAAGATGACCGCCTCACCATCCTCGAGACCTCGGCGTCGCAGTTCAACAAGGCGTTCGGCGATTGGAAGCCAGAGGTGGAGGCCTCTCTCACGGCCATGAAGCTTGAAGTCTCGAAGCTCAACAAATACTTCGACTGTGAGACTCGCGACCTCCACTCGTCTCAGCACGGCGTACTATCCACTGAGTCGGCCTTCGACCCACATCTCGCCGGGGTCCCCGCCGACGGCCCATTCGGGCACCGCTTCGCAGACAACACCCGGGGTCGGTATTCACCCACACCCATGTCCCGGTCAAGGGTATGCCCGTTCACGACTCTTCGCGTCCATCTCGTTTTTGCATGCCTACACCTGATCGTTTTTCACTGTCATCGAGCATTCATCGTGGCAATTTACCCAAGATGCATTTCCCTAAATTTGATGGGGATAACCCTAAACTTTGGCGATCAAGGTGTGAGGACTATTTCGATCTGCATTCTGTGGATCCCGGACTCTGGGTCAAGGTGGCCTCCATGTACTGTAATGGAGCAGCCGCTCGCTGGCTGCAATCCATCGAGAGGAAGCTCACACACTGCAGTTGGGCTACTTTCTGTTCCATGGTCTTAGAGTGCTTTGGTCGTAATGAACATGACATCTTAATTAGAAAACTACTCCACATCAAACAAGCCGGCACCGTGGCTGATTACATTACATAATTCACAGAATTCACTGATCAATTACATGCTTATGAGTCGTGCACCGATCCCATGTATTACACTGCTAGGTTCATAGATGGTCTCAAAGATGAAATTCGTGCTGCAATTTTGCTTCAAAGGCCGCGCGACCTCGATTCTGCTTGTGTTTTGGCCTCCTTGCAGGAAGAGATGGCCGACTCTCTGAAGAGGAAGGATTATCGCCATAACACTTATTACTCTTATGGCAACAGAGAATTCCCCAATACTCTGAAGCCGAATGCATCTACTGGAGCCCAACCTCTGCTGCCTCCTCCTCGCAACAACAGGCCATCCTTGTCTTCCCCTGCAGATAAGAGAACCTCAGGACCATCTCTGGACAAGCTCGAGGCATTATGCGCATACCGGATGGCCAAGGGCCTTTGCAAAGTATGTGGTGAAAAGTGGCACAAGGGGCACAGGTGCTCCCCATCCGTTCAATTAAATGTGGTGCAAGAGCTTTGGGACTTAGTGTCTTCTGATGACTCGCAGTCTGTTGATCATACCCCATCCCCAGACAACACAATCTTCATGGCTATCTCTCTGGCTGGTCACACTGGTATTGAACCAGGCAAGACAATGAAATTTATGGGAACTATTCAGAACAAGGACATTCTCATTTTGCTAGACAGCGGCAGTTCTCATACATTCCTGAGCTCTCATGTAGCTAAGAGCATTTCTGGTATTACTCCACAACCATGTCACCTTACTGTCTCTGTCGCTAATGGGGCTTCTCTTCAGTGCCAATCGGAACTGATTATGGCAAATTGGTCTATTCAAGATTACATATTCACATCCAACATCAAAATCCTTCCTCTCCATTATTACGACATGATTGTAGGCATGGACTGGCTCGAGCAGCACAGCCCAATGCAAGTCCACTGGCAACAAAAGTGGTTGTCTATATCTTACCATGGGACTCAGGCTTTTTTGCAGGGCATTCTCTTGGAGTTGCCTGTTCATACTGTTCTCCAGATTTTGACATTGCAAGACTCTACCGCTACTGGATCTTCTGACCACCTCCCAGTTGATATCAGGAACCTCTTACAGGAATATTCGTCGTTGTTTCAGGCCCCTACTGGTCTTCCTCCAAGTCGGTCCTGCAACCATACCATACCGTTGTTGCCCGGTGCACACCCTGTCAACATTCGGCCATATCGCTATCCGCCACAATTGAAGAATGAGATTGAAGCACAAGTTCAAGAGATGCTGACTAATGGAATTATACAGCCGAGCAGCAGTGCTTTTAACTCCCCTGTCCTGCTAGTTAAAAAGAAAGACAAGAGTTGGCGTTTATGCTTGGATTTTCGGCACCTCAATGCCTTGACTTTGAAGAAACAGTTCCCTATTCCTATAATGGATGACATCTTCCATGAGCTCTCTCAAGCTACATGGTTCTCAAATTTGGACCTATGGTCTGGCTTTCATCAAATTCGTCTACAGCCGGGGGAAGAACATAAAACGACGCTCTCCACTCATGAGGGTCACTTCGAGTTTCGAGTGCTCACCTTTGGACTCACCGGGGCTCCGGCGACCTTCCAAGGGGCGATGAATACTACTCCCAAACCGCTGCTTTGTAAATGCGTTATGGTATTCTTCGACGATATACTCGTCTACAGCCCTACATATACAGCTCACCTTGCTGATTTGAGGCAGGTGTTTGACCTCCTTGAACAAGACCAGTGGAAGGTTAAGTTCTCCAAATGCTCCTTCGCCCAAGAAAAGTTGCTTTACCTGGGACATATAATCAGCGCCAGCGGTGTCTCCACGGATCCAGCCAAGATAGATTGCATTCAGCAATGGCCGCAGCCCAGAACCCCTAAAGAGTTACGCAGTTTTCTGGGTCTTGCCGGATACTATCGGCGGTTTGTTCGTCATTTCGGAGTTATATCTAAGCCCCTAACATAGTTATTACGGAAGCACTCACTCTTTATCTGGACTGCTGATTACCAACTCTCCTTCCAGACTCTCAAGGACGCTCTCTGTTCTGCACCTGTTCTAGCGCTACCTGACTTTTCCAAGCCCTTCATTGTTGAGACTGATGCTAGTGGCAAGGGTGTAGGTGTTGTTCTTATGCAGTCTGATCACCCCATCGCCTTTGTGAGTAAGGCTCTCGGCCCAAAGACTTGCGGCATCTCTGCTTACGAGAAGGAATGCTTGGCTATTCTCATGGCAATAGAACAGTGGCGGCCATTCCTACAATTTGGGGAGTTTGTCATCAAAACGGATCAACGTAGTCCCTTACACCTGTCCGATCAAAGGCTTCATACGCCCTGGCAACAAAAAGTCTTTACCAAGTTATTGGGTCTGCACTACAGTATCTAGTACAAGAAGGGGTCCGATAACCGTGTCGCCGATGCCCTCTCTAGACGACCACCTGCTGAAGCACAGTTGCATGCTATCTCCTCTTCAACCCCGGATTGGATTTCTGACATTATTCGCAGCTATGAGTCTGACACAAAGGCCCAACAGATCATTTCTGCACTATCAGTTAATCCATCCTCAGTACCTAATTTTACCTTGCAGCAAGGCATACTTCGGTATAAGGGTCGCATATGGATCGGAACAGACCCGACATTACACAAAACAGTTCTTTCCTCATTGCACAGCTCTGCTATTGGGGGCCACTCTGGGGCCCCAGTCACACTGCGCCGAGTCCGGAAGTTATTCTCCTGGCATGGACTTAAATCATCTGTTACAGGCTTCATTGCTCAATGCACCATCCGCGCCCAAGCAAAACCCAATCGGTCTAAATCTCCCGGTCTTTTACAACCTCTGGACATTCCTGATGGCGCCTAGAACACTATCTCGATGGATTTTGTTGAAGGTCTTCCCAAGACACGCAATACCAACTGTGTTCTCGTCATTATCGATAAGTTCTCTCGTTATGGCCATTTCATTCCATTGTTGCATCCATACACAGCTTCCTCTGTCGCCAGGCTCTTCATTGACCATGTTTACAAGCTCCACGGTATGCCGTTGGCCATCATCTCTGACCGTGATCCCATCTTCACCAGAAAGTTGTGGAAGGAGTTGTTTTCTATTGCCGGAGTGCAGCTGCGTATGAGTTCCTCTTATCACCCACAATCTGATGGTCAAACCGAACGTGTTAATCAATGTATGGAAACCTTCTTGCGATGTTTTGTCAATGCTTGCCCCAACCGCTAGATCGAATGGCTCTCTCTCGCTGAGTTTTGGTATAATACTTGTCCCCACTTATCTCTAGGTACCTCTCCATTCGAAGCGTTATATGGTCACAGTCCTAATCACTTTGGTGTCACTGCTGATACGGCTGTCTCTCATCCTGACTTGAAGACCTGGTTATCTGATAGGACACTGATGTCCACATTGGTTCGGCACCACCTTCTGCGCGCACAGCAGCGCATGAAGCGGCAGGCCGACAAGGGCCGTTCTAAAGTATCCTTTTCTGTGGGTGACTCGGTGTATGTTAAGCTGCAACCCTATATCCAGAGCTCATTATTTCCTCGTTCAAATCAGAAGCTGGCATTCAAATTCTTTGGCCCCTTTCTGATTATCGACCACATCGGTTCAGTTGCATACAAGCTACAGTTACCATCATACTCTTCTATCCATCCTGTGTTTCATGTCTCGCAACTGAAAAAGGCGCATCCGGGTATCGCCAAGGTGAGTACTGAGCTTCCAAATTTGTCTCACAACCTTCATATTCCTCTGCGTGTTCTCCAAGAGCGCACTGTGGTACGTGGAGGTACACCTACTCGTCAAGTACTCGTCCAGTGGTCCGACATGCCCAAGCAGTTGGCGACCTGGGAGGCTTTTGATTGCATCTTCCAAGCTTTTCCCCGCACTCCTTCTTGGGGGCAAGCAGGTTTTCCAGATGGGGGGATGTGAGCACCCGTGCAGCGCAGGATGCAGAGGAAGCTACTCTGGGTGAGTCCGCACCTAACGCAAGCGAAAGAGCACGTGGGCCGCGTCGGAGCTTCAGGCCCAAGAGGCCAAATGTACGAGTGACGGGTAGCGAGTGGGAGAGCAACTGAGCTAGAAACCGCCGGGATGAACCCTTATTAAGTCTTGTACTGGTAACGACGGAGGCAACAAGGAATATATCGAGAACCATCTCAGCCGCCTCTGCTTCTTCTTCTCCTCCACGCTACCTCCTACTCTTCCTTCCTCCTCTCGCCGGATCTAGTTAACAGGCTGTGTGGCGGGGCGACCGCGGCGAGGTCATCGCCAACGACCAGGGCAACCGCCTCACGCCATCCTGTGTCGCGTTCACCGACGCCGAGAGACTCGTCGGCGAGGCGGCCGTCAACCAGGCCGCCCTCAACTCCTCCAACACTGTATTCGGTGAGAAATAATGCACGCTCTTGTAGTATACGTACTTTGTTGATTTCTTCCATAGTCACCGAGATGCTTAGTCGCGTACCAGATTAATTAGTTGTGTAAACGCAGAATTCTAACGCACGTATATGCATGCATGGGCGTGGCTGATGGTACTAAGGAATCACAAACACGATGGCGTTCGTGGCACAAAACTCGCGACAACGTAGATCATTGAGCCCTAGCAAAGGCACTAAAACACGTTCGCTCCCGTTTTTACTAACTTGCTTTAGTGGACTGCCTTTTCGTTTTCTATGTGGCTGTTTATTTTCCCTAAATGCTGCTAATAAATCCCTCAAAAAATACTGCTAATAAATATCCCATCTATGCAATCTCTTCATTCAAAATTACAAGGCTAAAATCTGGGGGGAAAGATTTCTATACAGTGTTATTGTAAACCCTTCTATGTAAAACACCTCATATATTCTGCCCCATGTCCCCCGTACAAATCTTAATCGAGGATATTGAACAACAGCCGATCGGTTTGTTTCTCTCAACTGCTCTAAGATTCATGCGAGCGACACGTGGTAGAAATTTAGAAGGTGTTGCACATGGAAGTTTTTACAACACTGTTGCATATAATCTTTTTTTCCAAAATTTGTCAATCACTATTACAAAAATAGATTTTTTTTCCAAATCGAATATCTCTTGTAACAAAATCAAATTTGTGATTTACAGTGGAGTATGTTCAAATGACTTGAATTGAGTTATTTACACAATTCACTCAACTGATAATATGATTAAAATCTTACGGTAAAGGCAATGTAGGCCAAAAAATTGGTTCAATTGACTAACTCCCCTGGCCTCTCTTATTTTTCACAGAGGTAAAGCGACTGATTGGACGCCGATTCAGTGACAAGTCCGTGCAAGAAGATATCAAGCTGTGGCCTTTCAAAGTTGTAGAAGGTCGTGATGACCGGCCGATGGTAACGGTGCAGTATGAAGGCGAGGAGAGGCAGTTCGCGCCCGAGGAAATCTCCTCCATGGTGCTCGCTAAAATGAAGGAGACCGCCGAGGTCTATCTCAACAAGACGGTCAAGAACGCTGTCATCACCGTGCCCGTCTACTTCAGCAACTCCCAGCGCCAGGCAACCATCGACGCCGGCACCATTGCCGGCTTGAACGTCATTCGCATCATCAACGAGCCCACCGCCGCCGCAATCGCCTATGGTCTTGAGAAGATGCCCGTTAGCAACAAAGGGAGAACGGTCCTGGTCTTTGACCTTGGTGGTGGCACATTCGATGTCTCCCTCCTCAACATTGATCCGGGCGTCAACATGGATAAAGGCCTCTTCGAGGTGAGGGCCATCGCCGGTGATACTCACCTTGGCGGCTCGGACTTTGACAACGAGATGGTGGAATACTCTTTGCGGGAGTTCTCAAGGAAACACGGTAGGGAGGACATCAGAAGCAACCGGAAGGCACTCCGGCGGCTGAGAACTGCATGCGAGAGGGCGAAAAGAATGCTGTCGTCCACGGCACAGACCACCATTGAGGTTGACTCGCTCCATGATGGCATCGACTTCTGCACCACCATCACCCGCTCTCGATTCGAGGAACTCAACAAAGACCTATTCGGGAAGTGCATGCAGGGTCTTCAGAAGTGCCTCCAGGATGCCAAGATGGCCAAGAGCAGTGTTGACGACGTTGTCCTCGTGGGCGGCTCCACCCGCATCCCCAAGGTGCAGAACATGCTACGTGAATTCTTTGATGGGAAGGAGCTCTGCAGGAGCATCAACCCGGACGAGGCCGTTGCTTACGGCGCCGCCATCCAAGCGTCCATTCTCTGTGGTGGAACCAACGATGGGAGATTGGTGGACATGCTTCTGCGGGACGTCACGCCACTCTCGCTCGGGATTGAGACAATAAATGAAGATACAATGTCTGTGATCATCCCACGGAACACGGTCATTCCCACTAAGAAGACCAATAATTTTACCACCTCCGTAGACTTCCAGGTCAACGTGCCCATCGCGGTGTACGAGGGCGAGAGCACAAGCGCCCGTGACAACAACCTGCTCGGCAAGTTCATGCTCGTCGGCATCGACCCGGCGCCAAAGGGCGTACCCAGTATACATGTGACCTTCGACATTGACGCTAACACACTGCTACAATAAGCCTCATCACAGGCGGCTCCAAACCTATTATCACAGACGGCTTTTAAAACCGCCTGAAACGAAGAGTCTGTGATAATCCGCAATTTCACAGGCGGAGAAGTGAAACCGCCTGTGAAGAGTAATTATCATAGACGGTTCTTCACTAAGGATAGCCGCCTGTGAAGATCGATTATCATAGGCGGTTCTTTACTTAGGCTAGCCGTCTGTGAAAACACTTTATCACAGACGGGTCGTGCAGCATATATAACCGTCTGTGATAAAGGTCTTATCACAGACGGTTATTGAAGAATAACTAACCGTCTATGATAAGAAGTCTTCACAGACGGGTATTGAAGCATTACTAACCGTCTATGATAATTTGTATTCATAGGCGGATTTTGAAACATAACTAACCGCCTATGATAATATGTCTTCACAGGCGGGTTTTGAAGCATAACTAACCGCCAATGATAATGTGTCTTTACAGACGGTTATTGAAGCATAACTAACCCGTCTATGATAATGAAGTTATCACAGACGGAGTTTACCTATATCAGCCGTCTGTGAAGACCCTTTAACGCAGCCGGTTTCTACCATAACAGACACCGCCTGTGAAAATTAGGTTATCACAGATGTTTCTTTACTTGTATCTAGCCGCCTGTGATAATTGTTTTTCTAATTTCCAGGTCATGCAGTACTACTGCTGTTATTTCTAATTTCCAGGTCAATTCAATATAATCACAGAACAAAAAACAACAATCATCACAGAACAAAAGACAACAATATTATCATCACAGAAGTCAATTTCACTAAAACAATATACATATGTACAAGTTACAGATACAATTTCATCTCAAAGTTTACAAGTTTTCACTAAAAACTGTTTAGATTGGTATAGTCGCAAAGTTCTGGCACATCAGCTGCTGAACCTCTCTTATCAAAGAACTTCCCCGTTTTGTGCAAAATTTCGCGACGAATGAACTGACAGAGTTCAGAAGCAATCCTGTCGGCTCCTCCATCAGGAATACTTCTACAAACCGGCCATTCTTCGTTCAGATTCTTCTTGTGCTGCAATATAACACATAACAAGGTTTAGAATGTGTTGGTTTCAACAATCTCAAAGTATAGATCAAAGTGAGAGTATACAAGAATTTAGTAGGTATTTTTGGAGCAGTTGTACTATGAGCAATTGAATTTTGAAGTTGGAATCAAAATATGAAAATAATGTTTCTGGTAATATTGAACAGCAGAGAATATAAGCATTAAACTATGCTAGTTACAATGAAAATGAAACACAAAAGTAAGAAAATAAGGTATCGACATTAAGGATAACTTACATCCTCACGATTGACTCTATATACGGCGGCGGTCCGAAGATGCTCGCATACATAATACCCGCATAAGAGACTCCCAGCAGGCTGCTTCGGACAAGCATAATACGTTTTAATGTCCAATGCATTCGTATTAGGAGGTCTCTGACCGCCAAGCCGTTCCGCGTAAAACCGCCAAGCGCTGTAATACAAGAAATGTCATATAAAACTTGTCAACACATTCTAAATGTGCGTAAATTAAAATTATTGAATAAACGTACTTTTTCAAAATGGAAAGGAAATCTTTGTAACGATCTGGTGGGTAATCGGCCGAGTCCAAGACTGTTGCCATTCCCTGCGTTGGCTTGATGAAGATCATTATGTAGTGATTACTGCAAACATACAAACACACGTGTTAACAATTACCAATAATTGCTATTTCAATGCCATGTGTCGAACTTACTCGAAGTGGTACGGAGCCTTTACGAGGTCCTGGCCGTCTCTGACAAAGTTAAACATCGCATGTCCTATGTAAGCTGCAACTTCTGCCTTTCTATCCTTCTTAAGTTTTGCAATTGCTCTTTCAAAATCTTTTTTTTTCATGTGTTTGTACTGGCTTGATTCTCGATTTGCCTGGACGTCGAATAGCGACTTTGCAATCCTAGTAGGGTCAAGGATACCTGTCTTGTGCGCCAACTTTTCATTATCCATGTATTGCATCCTATTGAAGAAGTCCAGAATTGTTATAATCTCATGAAATGCGTATGCGTGTAGTAAGAAAAGCAAATACAAAATATTAGAGCACTTACAAGCACCAGACGAGCAGCAGGTTGATTTCGAGCATGCCCCGATGGAAAAGGGAAAGCAGCTCTTCAAATAAAATGACTCGTTTATCTACTCCAGTGCTCCAGAATGCTTCTTTTGGAATACGAAATGTGACGCACTGAAGACCATATTTTGTGCTGGCAGTGATGTACCACTCATGCATTCTTCTGAGCGCGACGGGTTGTTTGCTAAGTTGTACGGATGTCATTAACGGCTTCCCATTCTCAAATTTAGGAGGAACATCCTCAAGCTTGTATATTGGAACTCCTGGTTTAACTAAAGCCGTCCGCCGATTATACATGACACCGTCTTCTTCCCACTCCTCGATATCTTCTAATGCTGGCTCATGAGAAGAACGAGATGCACTCGATTTTCTAATATTATCCTTCATAGCTTCCAAATACTTTGTCACTTCTGATGAAGGTTTCTTATTTTCGTATGAGCTAACTTTGACAGGCACTGATGATCGAGGAGTAGTCGTCGGAAGTTGGACACTGCCAGGCTGTTGAAATTTCCCCTGCGCCGCGCCGCCGCTCCGCCGCCCAGCCCATACTGCCGCGCCGCCGCTCAACCCCGCACCGCCACTTCTCCACCCAGCCGGCCCACCGTGCTGACGCCTCTGCAAGGTAAATGTAGTTTCCTTACTTTTTCTTTGTATATTTTCATTAGCTGATAAGCTGTTAGTTTTGTGTGTTCTGGTATATGGATTCTGTCCTTTTGCATGTGTAAGGACTATGGATTGTGTTCTGGTATATTGATGTATGGACTATATGGATTGTTTCCTTTTTGTACCTATTATGTGACATGAATATGATGTTTAATTAACAGATGCTATTGTAATATATATAAGATGCATCTGGGCCTTGTTTCCCGATATAACGGACTGGATCCCACCCAGACCTAGCCCATGCTGCTGGGCCTGTTTCCCCCTTTGACTCCGTCCGCCTCAAGACGTCGCCCGTCTCCTACATTAGTCGCCCTAATCATACTTGTTATGTCTCTGTAAATTCATTTTATAGAAGACCTTTAGAGAATATTTGTGGCCAAATTTTGTAAATCTGACAAAAAATTCTATTATTGAAGCATGGACCGTCGAGCGTGGATGTATAACATGCCAAGACCCGATCCTATGTACATTCGTAATGTTGCAAATTTTATTGAAGCATCCAAGAGACATGCGAAGTTGCAAAAGATAGATGACATATTATGTCCATGTATCGACTGCGAAAATAAGATTGCTTGGACGGATACTATAGTAATCCAATCTCATTTGGTGAAAAGAGGTTTCAAAAATAACTACACAATATGGACAGAGCATGGTGAGTTAGATACACATGATGTGGATAAAGATGATGAGAGAGGCTCAGATGATGATAATGTTCATATCGATGATGGTAGTGACAATCAAGCTGGTGATGATGATGATGAGTTCGATTGTGAGGAGATGTTGCGTCACATTGAACCATATGTACTGACTTCTATGGGAGCAAGCAAAGGCTTAAGTAAAATGGAGACATTGCAGAATGCGGCCACAGAGCTTTTATATGATGAATCAAACGGTTGTGATAAAGAGTTTACTACATTGCGTGCAGTCTTAGAACTACTAAAGTTGAAAGCTACGCACGGATGGTCCGATTGTAGTTTCTCTGATCTTTTGAATCTTCTGGCAGAAATTCTTCCAAATCCAAATAAACTGCCTAGAAGCACTTATAAAGCGAAGAAACTTCTTTGCCCGATGGCACTAGGTGTGACAAAAATACACGCTTGTGTGAACCATTGTATTCTGTATCGCAAAGAGCATGAGCTCGCAACTAGATGCCCCATTTGTGGTGTCAGTAGATATAAGAAGGACTACAATCACCAGTATGTTACCAACATGAAAAAGACTCAGAAGAATAAGAAGTTTATTATTGGTCCTGAAGGTGACGATGACGATACTTCTGGCGATGCAGACGGAAAGAATAAGAGAAAAATTCCTGCATTGGTGATGTGGTACCTTCCGGTAATTGATCGCTTGAAGCGTTTGTTCTCAAACCCTAGGGAGGCTGAACTTATGCGTTGGCATTCCGAGGAACGCAAGAAGAATGAAAAACATATACGACACCCTGGTGATGCAACGCAGTGGAAAAATTTTGATATTCAGTATCCAGAATTTGCGAAGGAAATCAGAAATGTGAGGTTTGCCTTGGGTACAGATGGAATGAATCCGTTTGGTGAAAAAAGGAGCATACACAGCACATGGCCCGTGGTCTTAACTATGTACAACCTACCGACGTGGTTGTGTCACAAAAGGAAATATATCTTATTATCTGTTCTTATCCAAGGTCCGAAACAACCCGGCATCGAAATTGATGTGTTCTTGGAACCTTTAATGGAAGATATGGCGAAATTGTGGAATGAAGGGGTACGTACATGGGATGAGTACAAGCGGGAGTATTTCACGCTAAGAGCAATGATATTCGTTACCGTGCATGATTATCCCGGACTGTTTACATTATCGGGACAAATGAAAGGGAAGAAAGGTTGCGTTAGGTGCGTGGATAGAACTGGATATCTATACCTCACTTCATCCAGAAAGACGGTGTACATGAGACATCGACGGTTCTTGACAGATACACACAAGTATAGGAAGATGAAAGAACAATTTGATAACAAAATCGAAAAAGATACTGCACCGAAACCTTACAGTGGAAAACTTGTGTTTGAAATGGTCAAGAACATTCATATTGCTTTCGGTAAGGGAAAAAAGAGTAAAGGAATTAAGAGAAAGAAAAGTACATCTTCGGATGATACAACTGACATGGCTTTCAAGAAACAATCAATTTTTTTCAAGTATCTTCCGTATTGGAAGAATCTGGAATGTTGCCATAGTATTGATTTGATGCACGTTACAAAGAATGTATTTGACAGCATCATTGGGACCTTGCTGGACATGCCGAGGAAGACAAAGGATGGATTAAATTCACGTATGGACCTAGTAAATCTTGATTTGAGACCAGAGCTTCATCCAGTAGAAAAGGCGAACGGGAAGCATTACCTTCCCCCAGCCAGCTACAACTTGACGCTAGAAGAGAAAAAAGCAATTTGCGAATGCTTGCGTGGGATCAAAGTTCCCACAAGTTTCTCATCCAATATCCGCAAACTAGTCTCGATGAAAGACTTGTCTTTATTCGGTTATAATTCTCACGACTGTCACATGATGATGACAGTTTTCCTTGCCATTGCAATAAGAGTAATCAAACCTGAGCATATAAAAGTTGTCATCACACGTTTGTGTTACTTCTTCAATGCAGTATCGCAAAAGGTGATAGCACGTGAAGATTTAGACTATCTGAAAACATACATCGTCGAGACAATGTGCAAGCTTGAGATGTGTTTCCCACCATCCTTTTTTGATATGCAAGTACACCTAATCATACATCTTGTTGATCAGATAAAAGCATTGGGGCCACTATATTTACATCATATGTTTTCGTTGGAGAGATATTTAGGAGTATTAAAAGGTTATGTGCGGAACCGTGCTCACCCAGAGGGTTCAATTATGGAAGGATACACCACTGAAGAAGTGATTGAGGGTTGCGCTGATTACATCAAAGATGGAAAATCGATAGGTGTGCCTATACCGGTACATGAGGGTAGACTACGTGGGAGAGGCAAAGTGGGTAAGAAAACTTTTATTGTTCAAGATTACAAGAATGTACACCGTGCACATTTTGGTGTACTACAACAGCTCGCAATAGCTGAGCCGTACATCGAGGAACACCAAATTGAGCTTCGTGATAAAAACCAAGACCGCAAAGAGGACTGGATCATGAAAGAGCACAGAAGATGTTTCACTGAATGGTTAATGGACAAAAATATATCATACGGAAACACTATAGAAGAGGCAACAATGAAAAAGTTAGCTTGTGGCCCATCTGCTTTGGTAACATCATGGCAAGCATATGACATCAATGGTTACACATTTTACACTAAAGAAAAAGACGGTAAGAGTGTTGCACAAAATAGTGGTGTTCGTATTGAGGCTTATGATTCGCAAGGGCAGAAGACCACATACTTCGGGTTCATAGAGGAAATATGGGAACTCGATTATGGCGAAAGAATGGTAATGCCCGTATTTAAGTGCCAATGGGTCAAACATCCTGATGGTTTGAAAGTGGACAATTACGGACTGACACTGGTAGACTTGAATAAAGTGGGTTACAAAGATGACCTGTGGGTTCTCGCCGATAATGTTGCACAAGTTTTTTATGTTCAAGATCCAGAAACTGAGAAGTTGCACGTAGTTGTTTCTGGAAAGCAAAATATTGTTGGGGTTGACAATGTGGGAGATAATGAAGAGGAATATAATCAGTATGAAGAGATGTACCTTTTCACCGAACCAGAAAACATCAAGCGCGTAGAGAGAAGCATTAAAAAGAATTTGAAACCCTATATGCGAGAAGATGTCAATGCTGGAAAAAATGTATATAGCAATGCGAGATGATATATATTGTATATATTTGTATCTTCTGAAATCAACTTAGAACAATGTTGGTATATGGATTGTGTCCTTTTGCATTTGTGTACATATGCGTTTGGACTCAATGATTTGGAAGTTTGGAAGCTTGGTCTTTCTTCAGATAATGATGTCTCGGGCGTGTAGCCGATTGAAGGAGGAGCGCTTGGCGTGGCGCAAGAACCATCCCCATGTATGTACATATGGCACACCGGTCACATGGTTGTATATACATATGTATCTGTAATGGACTGATGAACTTAACTGTAGTTTGTTTTTCCGTGTTGTTTGTTTTTGGTATTTTCAATTTCTCCGCGTAGGGTTTCTCTGCGAAGCCTGAATCGGGAGATTTATTGAAGTGGCAGTGCATCGTCCCCGGTAAAGAAGGGGTAAGTCATGAAGAACAAGCACAATATGAGTTTAACTATCGTCCTCCTATTAATAAATTTCTTTTGCAGACTGAATGGGAAGATGGTTACTACCCCCTGACAATCTCCTTCTCTGAGGACTATCCCTTGGTGCCTCCAAGATGCTCCTTTCCATTTGGGTTCTTCCACCCAAATGTCCATCGTTCGGGAGCACTCTGCATCGGGATTCTTGATCAAGAGACTGTAAGATAGACCTATTTTGTTCATGTAATTATTACTTATAATTTTTGTCGAACTTATTTGAACTGGTTTCTTATATTGCTTAAATTATATTTCGTAGGGGTGGTGCAGTGCTTTTACAATCAAAACTATACTACTTGAAGTTCAGCGTTTGCTGCATCAGCCAAATGTGCCTGATGTTGAAAATGATTGCTATAATCTACTTATCAAGGTTAGATGACACTTTGACTTAGTGACCAATGTAGGTTATTCATTCCTCCTTCGACATTTGTTAATTTAAATAATGTCAATATTTTCAGGATCCAGCGGAATATAAGAGACGTGTTCGGGAGCAAGCAGGACGGTACAATTTAGATTGATCGATGGGAGCTTCATCGTCGATCTACAATGAATGTAGCATGATTTTTGTTCAGTGTGTAAAGAAATTATCTTTGAACAATTGTAAAGCCTCTAATGGTGTATTATCACAATTAAGCCAGCCTCACTGGTGATCGAGCATTTCCTATAATGCATTACTTTACTAGTATCCGCTAGCTCATCTGTGTTTTTTTCCTGATACAATTTTGCCTGCACGACTACATGCGGCTGTGATATATAATTGCAACTACATCCCTGTAATTTCAATGAAAACCGCTTATGATAATTAAACAATGACCGCCACTGAAAATACATGATCTTCTTAGGCCGTTGTTATATAATCAAGAACCGGCTATGAAGTTCATTGCATTACAGACGGTTATTAATTAAGAACCGCCAACGAAGATCATGTATTTACTCAGACGGTTGTTCCTTAAAATCCATCTGTGAAGTTCATTGCATTACAGACGGTTATTAATCAAGAACCGCCAACGAAGATCATGTATTTACCCAGACGGTTGTTTCTTAAAATCCGTCTGTGAAGTTCATGGCATTGCAGGCGGTTAATAATTAATAACCGTTTGTGAAGATCATGTATTTACCCAGACGGTTGTTTCTTAAAATCCGTCTGTGAAATTCGTTGCATTACAGGCGGTTCTTAATTAAGAACCGATTCTGAAGATCATGTATTTACCCAGACGGTTGTTCTTTAAAATCCGCCTGTGTTGTTCTTTCATCACAGACGGTTATTATATCATTCGTCATCACAGTCGCATATTTTTAAGGACCGCCTGTGTTTGAAAAATTGAGGCGCCTGTAAAAATGCTTTTTGTAGTAGTGACAGTGTCTTTAACTGTTTCGGCGAAGCACATGAAAACTGGGAGGACTAACAACATAATCATCTCTTACGACACGGGAAGACTGACCACGCAGGAGGTGGAGCGCATGGTGCAGAGGGCCAAGCGCAAGCGCATTGAACCGTAATTGCTGGCCACGAAGCATGGAGGTAGGGATCGGTTAATTAAAATAGAACTGTACTTATGGCCCCTTTGGCACAGCTCCCAGCTTCTGATTCTCCGAATTCACTTTTGATTCTCTGATGAAGTGATTCTGTGGTTGAAAGTGATTCTCAATGATTTTCTAGAATGAACTCCTAAAATCAGCATAGAGAATCACTTCACAGAATCAGAAGAAGCTACTTTTTTCAGCTCACAGTCTCTTAGTTCATTTCAGAGAATCACTTCTCAGAATCAAGTAAAAATCACTTCTCCTGAAAAATAGTGTTTGTCACAGCTCCACTGATTCTGCCTGAGAATCAGCATCGTGAAGCTTTGCCAAAAGGAGTCTTATATTATCTCAGCCTAAAGTAATGCGCTGAAGTCGCATGGATGCTTAACGGTATTGATATTAGTAACTTATGGGTTCGTATGTATGGTTGTCGTAGGCTAATGGCCTATGTACGTGTTCGTAAACATGTTTCAACCAGCTGAACTGCACTAATTCAGTAATCTTCTATATTATTTTGATGTCATGCATCTACCAAATTACCTTTTGTTGGACGTCATCTCAGCTCTCTCTACACGAGAGCTCTCTTTGTGAAAATATGTCGCATCAGAAGTTACTGTGTTATCAATTATTTTAGAAAAGAAAATGCTTATAGCATGTCGATAAAAGTCTCAAAAGTCAAACCTGTCATGCAACCAGAACTCGAACTGGAGTCACTACAATTCATAAGCAACTAGCACAACTGTCGGACAAGGAGGGCGAGAACGCGAGCAACAAAGACAACATTGTTACAATATAAACACATGTGTGATCATTTGTCATTGCCATGCCTCCTCGCAATGTATAAATAGAAGATGAATGAATAAATCAATAGCAGTTGAATCAATTGTGTTCTTGTCTCTCTAAATTTCGCAATTCAACACGTCATCAGCACTTTGCTCTAAGAACGAGAGAGAAGAAATCCCAAGATCAAAGGTAAAAATACCGGAAATTAGACTTACCGAATCATTTATCTTGGTGTTCCTCGTCGACGATGAAGGCTCAGGCTTTCTTCACCACCATGGTGTTCGTCATTATTGTGGCCGTCACTGTAACCGCCGTCGAGGTCGCCGTGGAGGCCGCCGTGATGGTCGCTGTTTCCATCAAGTAACAGATTTGCGCAGACCTCGTCGTCGCGTTGCGGATCGCACCCCTACTCCGTATCCCCGCCAACCCTCGGACCCAGACGCCCATCAAATGGGTCGTCAAGGTGGACTGAGCGCCGTCCACGATGGGGAGACCCCACACCGGGTTGCGCCGGTCCAGGGCCTTTTGTCATCGGGCGAACAGGGGGAGGGAAGGGGAGAGGAAGATGGAACCGCTGGCCAAATCAACACGGTGGACACTGCCGCCACCACTAAGGCCGGCAATACGACGAACGACACGGATGAGGGTTGGTCCAAAGGGTCTTCCCCCGAGGATCGCTAGCCTCGAGGACGACGTCCTCCTCGCAAGATCTGGCGATTTCAGTTGAAGAAGAACCGGCACCGGTACTTCCGAATCCACCGCCGACGAGCACTTCAAGGGAAGTCGAACCTTCAACCTCCGGTACCCCGCTGGCGCTTGTAAGCCCGAGTGGCAACCGACTTCTCCACCGGTTCGCGCACCTCGCCGCTCCAAATCAAGCAACCCGGAGGCTTAGATCACGGGCCTCAGTTGCCGACTCAAGACGCTAGATGATTTGGAAACGGTGCCGGTGAGGGGGTAGGTTGGAGGTGCGGCGCCGGAAAGGATGAAGAAGGGGGATGCACGAAACTCAAGCGAGCGGAGCAACCGAGGCGGCGAGCGGAGGAACCGAGGCGAGGTGTGCGGCTAGGGTTAGACCTAGCCGGCCCCGACGTTTCTCGACCCCCCTTTTATTCACCGTCGACCGGACCATGGGGCAGGCCGTGGGCCGCGCCGCCTGACCGCGAGGTCGGCTGGGCCGTGCGCTCGGCTGGGCCGCGCCGCTCGACCGCGCGGTCGGCTAGGCCGTGTGCTCGGCTGGGCCGCACACCCACGGTTGGGCCGCCCTAAAGTCCAGATACTTTTATCTATTTTACTGTATTTCAATTTACAGTTTAAATATAAATTCAAGTATAGTTTAAATTTCTACAAGTGTATATGTATTTGTCGACTGTTGGAGTCGGCAGATCCCCTAACACTATGAGAAGTGTTTGAAGGAGTTTGTGGTTCGGTCTGGGCGCGCGGAGATCTAAGAAAGTGAAATGCGATTTGGACACGAGTGACACGGTGGTTTACGTGGTTCGGGCCGCCTGAGCGTAATACCCTACTCCACGGGTGTGTGTTTGTTGTATTAACTTGTGAGCTTCAGAGTGTTCGAGAGTTCTCCCTCCCGTGTATCGTCGGTTTGTCCTTTTATAGCACAAGGACAAACCGTTACAAGTCAGCCTGGCCCGACATGTGGCCCTGGCGGTTACTAGTATTGATACGCGAGATTAATTGTTGCTAATAACCCTGTAACGGCTCCGACAGTGCCGTTACAGGTGTTAATATCATCCGATTAAGTGTCATTAATGTGGAATTAATGATAATTAATCGGGTCTTGAAGTCTGCAGCTGTCCTTTGGAGATCCGGAGCCGTTACAACGTCTCCCGGGGATTTGAAGCGGTTTAGCTCCGACGTATGGACACGTGGCAGCTCCGGAGCTTGCTTGGGAGAAGCGGGAAGCTCCGAGGTGACCTGGCACGTGTCATGTCCGGAGCTTCTCTCGGTCGGGGGCTACCTCCGGAGGTGCCGTTTCAGTACTTGGCCCGGAGCTTCACCCTTGCGGGTAATAGCTCTGGGCTGACAGTACACGTGGCAACCTAGAGGTTAACCATGTTGGAGAAGCGGGTCCGGTCACGTCTGGCGAGTGGGCCCCCAAGGGTCTTCAATTTGAGTTGATGTCCTTCCCTTGAGATCTTTGTAACCTCAGGGGGTGTATGGTTTTTAGGGTACCGACAGTGGCCCCCTGGACCTACCTCCGGGGAAGGCCAACGGGATGGAGTCGTTCCGCCGGAGGTGGGTCCATACTTGTGACTCTTGAACTGGGTCTTCAAGAGTCTTCGGAGGTGCCTTTGGCGGGGCTTTATGGTTGAGTCCCGACGCGTGGCGCACCTCAGGCGGCAGATAAGATCTTTGACGTGCGGATCTCTCGCAATTGAAGGTCGTCGGTTCCCGATACGGAAACCGTATCGGTTCCGCGCGCCTTGTCAGTCCGCCGCCTTTGGGTTTCCTGCCTCGTGATGACAACTGTTCGCCTGGGTAAGAGCCTCGACTTGATCGTCAGGGTGGTCCCGGGCCCTCTTGTCATCGGCTGGGTCGAATTCTTGAGTAGTATGCTTAACTCCCCTGCAGTTTCCATCCAAGCGTTGCGAGGGCTTACTTAAGAAGGAAAGCGCACCGTCGGGAGTTCTTTACGCTTTCCATCTGTTCTTGCGCTCAAACTCCCAACTCGTGCTTTGCTTTTCTTCTCTCGCCTAGCTGTGCTGCGATGGAGTTGGGTCTGCGTGAGAGTCGTTTGAAGACGGAGAGCGATCTGAAGAAGGTCCGAACCCTCATGGGGTGGTCGTCGGACTTCTTCAACCGTTCAATCCGCACCGGAGGAGAGCTTCCCTTTAAAAAGGAGCACTCCGGCGAAATGGTATACTTTTCATCGTATGCCATGGTGGGGTTGATCCCACCATTTTCTTCCTTCTTTTTGATGCTGCTGGACTTCTACGGTCTACAGCTATACCACCTTGGCCCTCACTCCCTTCTCCTTGTGTCCATCTTTGTCCACTTCTGCGAGATGTGGGTGGGCATTCCTCCCTGCATCGAGCTCTTCCGCACTTTCTTCACCGTCCAAACCACCGGCCGAAGTGACGAGTACCTTGGCTTCTACTACTTTGTGAAGCGCAAGAAGTGCCCGTTCAAGTACCTCCGGTCGTTCCCTTCCGGGAAGTGGGATGACTGGAAGAAAGATTGGGTAGTTGTCCGGGTGGAGGAGCACGAGCGGTTGGAGCTGCCAGAAGGTCTGCCTGGCATTGACACGTCAGTGTGGAGCGAAGTTCCGGTGCTGGCGGCAGCCTTCGATCCCGTCCTATCAAGGATCCGCCAATGTGTGGAGGGAGGATTGACTCCCCAGGCGGTGTTCTGCAACTTCCTGTTCAACAGGTGGGCACCGCTGAAGAGGAGGGAGAAGCTCGCCTGGGCCCTCAACAGCGTGATGGACGAAGACCGGGTTGAAACCGGGTTGAAGTCCAGCATGGTGGGGAAGTCCTTGGAGTTTCACCTCAAGAAATTCCAGCACGGCATCGATGTAGACGGAGCGTACTTGACTCCGCCACCGGCTTTCCTCCCCCTGAACGAGGAAGTTGAGTTCTACAGGGAGCTCCGGCGGAAGATGCCCGCGCTTGACGACCTTGGCGTCGTTGAGAGAAGATCGACCGCCTCGTTGGCGATCCCCGGGTTGTCGGAAGGCGGCTCCGCCCCTGTCTCTCAGCCAAGAGCTGAGGTCACCGGCAAGGGCAAGGAGCTGGCGGAGGAGCCAGAGAGCCGGAAGAGGAAGTTGCGTCATGCTGACGGGAGGTCCGTCGGGCTTGCTACTTCCCCGCCAGTTCCCCGTCCTCAGGAAGGAGGGTCCTCCGCTGCTGTAGCGTCTGTCCCCGTGGTGGGGTCTTTTCGGAGCGCTACTGTTCCGGCGGTGGGATCCTCCCGGAGTACGGCTGTCCCCGTGATGGGTCCCTCCGGAGGTGCCAGCTCCGGACAGGCGACTCCGGTTCGAGAAGCGGTGAGGGCCTCCAGGTCTAGGAGTTCCTCCCGGTCAAGGAGAGCTCCGACCCGGGAAACGCCCGCGGCTACGGCAAGTCCTGGGAGTCCTCCCGGAGCTCCTACGCCGACCGTGGCCAGCCCGGAACGTCCGGGAAAGAGGTTTCGCGCAAGCTGGTGCGTGAACCTCCCAAGGTAATTTTTCTTGCTTACCTCAATTAACTTTTAATTATAGCATCTGTTTGCTCAATTTCTTCATTCTTCATCTGCAGCGTTCCCAAGAAGGGGAGTGAAGCTCCGCCCTCAGCCACAGTGTCTGAGGCTGCGAGGGCTTCTGCTCCAGCCCCGGTGCCGCCTCAGGCGGAGGCTGCGACAGCTCCGGCGCCGGCTGTCGTGGTCATGGACCTCGAGTCGTCTCCAGAAGTTCCCATGGTAGCGCCGGACCACAGGATTGAAGATGCGCCAGCGGCACCCGCTCCGGAGGTTGAAGCTCCGGGCCCTGGTGCTGCAGAAGTAGATGCTCCGGCTGTCGAGCCGGAGGAAGTAGCGGTCCCGGCTTCAGAGCCGGAAAATGCTGGAGCTTCGGCGGTCGAGCCGGAGGCAGCTGAAGCCCCGGCGTGCGAGCCGGAAGTTGAAGTGGTTCCGGCAATTGAGCCGGTTACTTCTGAAGCTCCGGTCGCAAGGCCGGTAGTTATTGGAGCGCCGGCTGTAGAGCCGGTGGTGGTGGAGGCAGGGGAGCTTGAGCTCCCCTCAGAAGAAGCGTCCCGGCCGGAGCCATTGGAGGCGACGACGTCGATGGTACCCGTGGCGGAGCCAGAGTGCCTGAACGAAGTCGCCGGCCCCCAGCCTGAGGGGGCGAATGAAGATTTGGTGGCGGGACCTTCTTCAGTGGCGACTGAGGCCATCCCGGAGGAGGGCCCTAGTGCCTTGGAAGCTCGGGGTTCCGCTCTCGCAGAGTGGGACCCAATTTTTGTAAATGAAGACCCGCTGGAACCAGCGGAGGAGACCCCAGAAGGTCCGGAGCCCATCTCGCTGTCGATGTCCATCGACAACGCTTGCTCCAGTCTGCGCCAAGTCCAACTAGCCTTCTTCCACGACAGCAAGGTTCTTGAAGAGGAGCGCCAAACCCTGAGGAGGTGGCGTAATAGACTCCAATTCGAGACCAAGCTGGCGCAGTCGAGGATTGCTGCGGACAAGGAATGGATCAAGCGGGAGAAGGTCCGCTTGGAGCTCTGGGGTGAGATGCTGGACGAGAGGGAGAGCATGACTCACAACCTCGACGCCCAATCCCGGGAGTACCACGACCAAGCTAAAGCTGCCAATGATGCGGCCAACGCCCGGTACGATCAACTCGAAGCCATCAGTACCGCACTCATCAAGCGCCGAGAGGCGCTTGAGGGAAGGGAAAAGCGGCTCGAGGATGAGGAGCAAAAACTCCTGGAGCTACGGGATGACGTCTTGCGACGTGAAGAAGAGCTCGCCGAGAAGACAGCTCTGGCGGACAAGGGCCTCGAGGAGCGCGCTAAAAAATTGGAAGAGCGCTGCCTCGAAGAGGAGGAGAAGACCTGGGTGCGAGGGCAGGAACTCTACGAGTATGAGTGTGCCCTCATCGCCCGGGAGAAGAAAATAGAGGCTAGGGAGAAAGACCTGGTCGACCGCCGGAACAAGATCCACCTCCGGGAGGAGGAGCTCGGAAGACTCGAAAAGCGGGTTGCTGCGAAGATTCAGCAAAACGCCAAAGAAGTTGAGCGCCTCTCCCGCGAGAATTCGGAGCTGGCGGCGGCCCGGAGGTCCTTGGAAGAGATGAAGGGCCTGAGGAAGACGGACTCCCTGCAAATTTGGGAGTTCCTGAGCAAGGCCGACGACGCGCTAGCGCCGATGGGTTTCAGCCCCGTGCTTCCGGATGATCCGGAGCCGGAGCCGGACCTTGCGCTGCAAGCGTTGGGCGCTGCGGGCAGCAAGCTCTCCAAGGTGGGCGACGTCATCGCGGACCAGTTGGAGGTCGAGGGGCAATCCCTGGCTAGGAACGTCACAGAATATGTGTTGACGTGCTACACTAGCCGGAACCCCCGATTCCCTCTGGACCCGGTGCTTGAAGGCCCAGTTGAAGGAGAAGGCGAAGCTACCCGAGCCAGCGTGTCGGAGGTCGCCCAGAAGGTCGCTGAGTTCTTCCATAGGGTCTAGGACTATCTTTCTTAGCCTTTATTTGTATCTTCTCTTCTTCCTCAATTTTGTAATCCTTTGTCTCCAGATGTAATCTCCGGTCTTCTGATGAAATGAAATCCCCAATTTTTCGTGAATTTCATTTTTTTGTCTTCAACATCTTTGTCTTCACTTGGCCCCCTGGTAGATGTGCACAATTTGATTGTGGACATGTACCAAAAGGATGTTGATTTTTGTTGAAGACAGATTTGCTTCGAACTCGTATAGTTTAGGTCCGAAGTTTTCGATAGTGAAGGTCCCTTGAAGTCGTCGGAGCTTAGAAGCTCCGGCGTTGCCCATTGTCGGAGCTTAGTAGCTCCGGCAATAGCCTCTACCAACACGTTGAGTGTCGATAGTTAATACTTCAAGGTGTCGGAGCTTAGTAGCTCCGGCAATGACCCTTGCCACGCCTGGCTTGCTGGCAACAGACTCTAGTGATAGAGTCTTCTCACCATCTTCAAGTTAACGCCGGTGGGAGTCGGAGCTTGGTTAACTCCGATTTTTCTCCATCAATGTTGGGTTTATTCTTCCTGCACACTTAGGCCAAGAAAAACAGTAAAATTCGTTCCTTATCTATAACTTCGTTGCGGCTTACGGTTCTCAAGAGAATTTCAAGTTGAACACGATTTTTAGTATGATTGGGTGAATTGTCTTTTCTTTTAGATCTAATTGTCCATGGACCCACCTTACTTTGGCCTGCCGGGGTGTAGGTAGAGTGGCGTACTTAGGGTGCTTGACCAGGCTAAGTCGATAGCGCACTCCGGCCCTAGAATGGCTTGGCGGCTTTCAGGCGAGTTGGCCACAGACGACATTTAAATCTAAAAAATCCGACAATTCAACTCAAATCGTACATAAATCGGTTAAACTAGAACTTCTTAAGAATTGCACGTTTCTGTTATAGACAAGAAAGAGAAAAATAAAAATGTCGAGCCTATGCAAAAATGAATGCACGTGGAGTCTATTTCACATGAAGATGTCTTTCATTATAGGTCCGGGGTACATGGGAAACGAGTACACTCTTAGGGTACGGAACCAGGCTAAGTGTGTTTGGTTTCTCGTTTAACCCAGGGTAATTAGCTACACTTCTAGTCCGGAGACTGTATCAAGTGTTGCATGAGCTTTTCAAACCTTTCAGGAAAGGTCCGGCTGCTCTCCCGGAGGAATTACCCGACTCTGTACAATGACTCTATAACATACACTTCAAGTTACTTAAGACTCACCTCCGTGGAATTAAGTGTAGAACTTACGGAGGTGCTCGATGTTCCAAGGATTTGGGAGAGGTGTCCCATCCTCGGTAGCCAAGCGAACGCTTCCGGGACGGGATACTTTGATCACTCGGAAGGGTCCTTCCCAGCCGGGGGAGAGTTTGTTTTGCCCTTCTCTGGATAGTATTCTCCGTAGCACCAGATCGCCTTCCTCGAGCTGTCGGTTATGTACATGCCGCTGATGATAGCGCCGTAGAGCTTGGCGGTATCGGGCATTCCGAACAGCTGCTTGGCACCTTCCCTCCTCGAGGAGGTCTAGGTCTTCACGCCGAAGCTGGTCCTGCGCGGCTTCGTCGAAGGTCCGGACTCGGAGGGAACCCAGGGTGATCTCCGGAGGAAGGATCGCTTCTGCTCCGTACACCAGGAAGAAGGGTGTTTCTCCGGTTGCCCGACTTGGAGAAGTCCTGTTAGCCCATAGAGTGGGCGGAAGCTCCTCGATCCAATTAGCTCCGTGCTTTTTCAAACGCTCATAAGTGCGCGTTTTTAGTCCTTTAAGGATTTCTGCGTTTGCTCTCTCGGCTTGCCCATTGCTGGCAGGATGAGCTACGGAGGCGTAGCAAACTTGTATGCCGAGGTCTTCGCAATATCCTTGAAATGAGGAGCTTGTGAACTGAGTCCCATTATCAGTGATGATCTTATTTGGGACTCCGAATCTGCTCACGATAGATTGTAGAAAATTGATTGCAGATTGTTTGTTGATCGTCACAACAGGAGTAGCTTCCGGCCACTTGGTGAACTTGTCGATGGCGACATACAGGAACTTGTAACCTCCGACGGCTCTTGGGAAGGGTCCCAAGATGTCCATCCCCCACACGGCGAAAGGCCACGTAGGAGGTATCATTTGTAAGGGCTGAGCAGGTGTATGAATTTGCTTTGCATGAAATTGGCATGCTTTGCATTTCTTCACTAGCTCAGTAGCATCCTGGAGCGCTGTTGGCCAGTAGAAGCCGTGCCGAAAGGCTTTTCCGACCAGCGTGCGGGAAGACGCGTGGTTCCCACACTCGCCTCCATGGATTTCTGCGAGGAGCTCGCAGCCTTCTTCCCTTGTGATGCACCGCATTAGGATGCCGTTGGCACCGCGCCGGTAGAGATCCCCTTCTACCAACGTGTATCTTTTAGCCAATCTGACTACCCGGTCAGCGGATACATCATCGTCAGGAAGGATGTTGTCTTTCAAGTAGTTCCGGATCTCCGAGATCCATGCATCGGAACTGACTTGAGCATTTGAGTCTTGCGTGCTGGGTTGCTCGGAGCTTCCGGCAGCACCTACGACCCTTGATGGCTGCCATGGTAACAGGGCCATCGGGACCGTCAGCTTCGGGATGCTGATCTCGCCCCCTTCGTTCAGCTCGGCAGGCTGAACTGTGGGTTTTGACATCCTCCGGACAAAGGTTCCGTCAGGAGCCGGAGCTCCGGTTGACGCCTTGGTCGAGAGTTCGTCAGCTTCAGCGTTGTGAGCACGCTGAACATGGTGAAGGTCTAGGACTTCGAAGTCCTTCTGAAGCCTCTGGACTTCAAGGAGATAAGCAGCCAGCTGGAGATTATTGCAGGAGCATTCACCCTTCACCTGTTTGATAACAAGTTGTGAATCTCCTTTGACCAGCAACTGCTTGACACCAAAGGATAGTGCCACCTTTAATCCATATATGAGTGCTTCGTACTCCGCCATGTTGTTGGTTGCCTTGAAATCAAGGTGCACCATGTATCTTACCTTCTCCCCGGTTGGTGTGAGGAGAAGGACTCCAGCTCCGGCTCCCTGCTTTTGCATGGAGCCGTCGAAGTAAAGGGTCCAGTGAGGCTTAGTGAAGGCCGGAACTTGTGGTTCCTTCTTCTGCTCGCTGGGGCCCCCAGAGTTTGATGGAGAGGGAGTCCATTCTGCCACGAAATCTGCCAACGCTTGACTCTTGATTGCTTGTCTTGGAATGAATTCGAGGTCGAATTCAGCCAGTTCCGCTGCCCACTTTGCAATATTCCCAGTTGAATTGGGATTATGCAGAATCGCTCGAAGTGGATATGAGGTTACCACCGAGACTTTGTGAGCTTGGAAATAGTGTCGAAGCTTCCTTGAGGCAATAAGAACTGCGTAGAGCATCTTATGTACCTCTAGGTATCGAGTCTTGGCATCATGTAACACTTCACTGATGAAGTATACTGGGCGTTGAACGGTCCGGACCCTCCCGGAGGGGTCCGGAGCTTCCTCTCCATTGATCCGGACCCTGTCGGAGGGGTCCAAACTATATTCGAGGACCTCCGGGTTCTGGGTGGAGGAACTCGGAGCTTCTTCAGGAATGACCTGGATCCTATCGGAAGGATCTGGGTCCTCTGAAGTGACTTCTTGAGGATTCAAGTCTGGGAGCTGGGACCCAGACCTGCTTTCGGGAACCTCCGGATCCTCCCGAAGGGATCTGGATTCCTGAGTATTGGGCAGTTCCGGTCTCTCCGCAACCAGAACCATACTGACGACTTCGTCAGCTGCTGAAATATAAAGCAATAAAGGCTCACCAGGGTTCGGAGCTACCAAGACTGGTAGAGTGGTGAGGAACTGTTTCAGCTCCTGGAATGCCTTCTCTGCCTCTTCAGACCATTGGAATGGTCCGGACTTCCTCAGTAACTTGAAGAAGGGAAGTGCCCTTTCCGCCAGTCTTGAAATGAATCGACTGAGGGCTGCTAGACATCCAGTTAATTTTTGGACGTCTTTGATGCGGGTTGGTGGCCGCATGTCTTCGATGGCTTTTATCTTCGCCGGATTAGCCTCTATACCCCGGTGACTTACCAGGAAACCAAGAAGCTTTCCGGAACTAACCCCGAAGACGCACTTGTCTGGGTTTAGCTTCGTGCGGGTGGCCCGCAGCTTGTCGAAGACAGCCTGCAAGGTATCCAAGAGGGACTCCTTGTTTTTGACTTTGACCACAATGTCATCAACGTACACCTCCACTATGTCTCTGATGAGTTCTTCGAAAGTTTTGTACATTGCTCGTACAAAAGTTGAAGCTGCATTCTTGAGACCAAAAGGCATGGCTGTGTAACAATACAATCCATCCACTGTGATGAATGAAGTATGTTCTTCATCTTCCCTAGACATCCGGATTTGATGATATCCCGAATATGCGTCTAGAAAACACAGCAACTCACACCCAGAGGTGGAATCCACTATCTGGTCTATTCTAGGTAGTGGGAATGGATCTTTTGGACATGCCTTATTCAGTGTGGTGTAGTCGATGCACATCCGAAGTTTCCCGCCGGCCTTAGGCACAACGACTGGGTTTGCCAGCCATTTTGGATGGTAGACTTCTCGGATGAATCCGGCTTCGAGCAACTTCTTCACTTCTTGTCGGATGAAGTTCTGTCGCTCTACAGATTGCTTCCGAGGTTTCTGGTGTACAGGCCGAGCGTCGGGGTAAATCTTCAGATTGTGCTCAATCACTTCCCTGGGGATCCCAGGCATTTGTGACGGTTGCCAGGCAAACACGTCAACATTAGCCCGGAGGAAAGTGATGAGCGCGAGTTCCTATTTGTCGTTCAAGCCACCCGATATGCGGGTAGTTTGAGTGACATCGGAACCAATTTGGACGACTTTGACGGGAATGTCGGTGTCGCCGCTTGGCTGCACACGGGGTGCAGAGGTCGAGCCTCGTTGACGAATGCTCGGAGGTTGTGGGGCTTGCTTCTGTCTGGAATCCTCCTCTTGCGCTGTGGTGAGTGCATGGAGTTCTTCCAGAGCAGTTACTCCGGCAGTGCGATCTCCACGGATCCGGAGAACGCCTACTGGTGTCGGCATCTTCAACACCAGGTATCCATAATGAGCAGCTGCCATGAATTTGTACAAGGCAGGTCTACCCAAAATGGCGTTGAATGGTAAGTTGATCTGAGCAACGTCGAAGACCAACTTTTCGGTGCGATACTTCTCCCGGGTCCCGAAGGTAACAGGGAGAGTGATAGCTCCGAGTGGGGTTATGGCCCCCGGACCTACTCCGGAGAAAGGTCGAGAGGGCTGGAGGTCTGAAGGTCGAAGCTGAAGCTTAGTGAAAGCTTCGAAGCTGATGAGATTAAGCCCCGAACCTCCATCTACCAGGACATGATGGAGCTGGATGTTGTTGATGGTGGGGGATACCATCAAGGGCAGCTGGCCAGCTCCGACCATGCTTTGAGGACAATCCGAAGCATCGAAAGTGATGGGTGTGTCCATCCACTTTCGATGTGGCTCCGGTCTAGCTGTAGGAGCTACAGCAGCCATATCCCGTCGCATGGTCTTAATGACGCGACGAGAAGTGATGTCCCATGATCCACCAAAGATGGTGTTCATGGTTTTCCGACGTTCGTTGTCGGAGACGTCGGAATCATCGTCGACGGAGGTGTAGACGGCTTTCAAGACCTTTTTGGGGTCTTGAAACCCTAACTCCTCTTCAGCCGGAGCTTCATCGACCTTTTGTTTTCCCTCCCTCTGACGGAAGGGAGACCCTTCCCGGCGCTTGTGGTAGCGCTCGGCAAGGTTTTGGACCTCCCGGCAATCCTCCAGTCTGTGGCTGCCCGTTTTGTGAATGGGGCACCACATCTTGGATTTGCCACCGTCTTCGGAAGACGGTCGAGGTCGCTTCTCGGGGCGTGGCCCCCGGCCACCAGGAGTTGCAGTGGTTGCAACGTTGGATGTGCCGGCCGACGGCTTCTTCTTGCCGTTGGTCTTCTTTTTCTTCTTGCCACTCCCGGAGGTAGTGACTTCTTCTTTGGAGGATTTTTTATGATCCTCCAAGGCTGGTTTGGAGTGCATTTCACGGCCCTCCGCAGCTCTGGCACATTTGTCAGCCAGGCTGAAGAGCTCCGTGACACTGGTGATCTCTTTGATCGCCAGTTTCTCCAACATCTTCTTGTCTCGTACACCTTGTCTGAATGCTACAATGACAGAAGCGCTTGAGATAGAAGGGATTGTGTTACGTACCTGAGAGAATCTCTGGATGAATGACCGCAAAGATTCTCCTCCTTTTTGCACGACCGCAAAAAGGTCCAGTTAGGTGCCCGGACGGGTGTATGAACTCCCGAAATTGGCGGTGAACTGGCGGCATAGCTCCTCCCAACTGTCGATAGAGTTGGGCGGAAGGCTCATAAACCAGGACCTAGCGGTCCCAGTTAAGGCCACTGGAAAGTAATTGGCCATTACAGCCTCATTTCCTCCAGCTGCTAGGATCGCAGTGGAGTATATCTGTAGAAATTCTACGGGATTGACAGTCCCGTCGAATTTTTCCGGCAAGTGTGGCCGGAACTTCTGTGGCCATCTAACCATACGCAGGTGCATGGCTAGGGCGGAACAGCCTCCTCCTACTCCTTCCAGAGTAGAAAGATCTTGAGCATCTCGTCTTTCTCGAGCTCGCTCGATGTGGACACGACCATCCTGTTGGCGGTATCGGCGATCAAGCTCCGCTCGGAGGTCGTGTGTCGAAAGCCGAGATGCAGTATGGGCACGTCGTGCCCCAGAGGGCAACGACGTCACTTGCTGTGACGCAGCTCTTCTTCGGTTGTTGGAGACATGTGGACCAAGTCTTCCAGACAACGTTCGTCGCTGCGACGGGGCCCGCCCTGAAGGAGGTGGACCCTGATTGTTGAGGCGTTCGGCCGCTGCTGCGACCAAATGCTCAATATCAGCTCTCCATTGCTCCATGGCACCTTGAGATGCATCCGGAGGTGGTGGTCGCTGAAGGAGAGCACGCGCTGCATGGAGCGCGTGTTCTGGGTTGTCACGACTTGCCGGCGCAGAATGTGACGCCGGTGCACCATCATGTCGTTCGGCATGTCTTGCCGGAGAAGATGGTGGTGGTGGGAGTGTGACTCCCGCTGGAACTGAGGCTCCTGCCGGTGGTTGCATGTTGGAGGGATTGCCTCCGACAGTCTGAGCAGCAGGTTGCCCGTTGGATGATCCAGCTGCTGAATTCACCATTCTTGAAGATCTCAGGCGCCCCTACCTGGCGCGCCAACTGTCGACTGTTGGAGTCGGCAGATCCCCTAACACTATGAGAAGTGTTTGAAGGAGTTTGTGGTTCGGTCTGGGCGCGCGGAGATCTAAGAAAGTGAAATGCGATTTGGACACGAGTGACACGGTGGTTTACGTGGTTCGGGCCGCCTGAGCGTAATACCCTACTCCACGGGTGTGTGTTTGTTGTATTAACTTGTGAGCTTCAGAGTGTTCGAGAGTTCTCCCTCCCGTGTATCGTCGGTTTGTCCTTTTATAGCACAAGGACAAACCGTTACAAGTCAGCCTGGCCCGACATGTGGCCCTGGCGGTTACTAGTATTGATACGCGAGATTAATTGTTGCTAATAACCCTGTAACGGCTCCGACAGTGCCGTTACAGGTGTTAATATCATCCGATTAAGTGTCATTAATGTGGAATTAATGATAATTAATCGGGTCTTGAAGTCTGCAGCTGTCCTTTGGAGATCCGGAGCCGTTACAACGTCTCCCGGGGATTTGAAGCGGTTTAGCTCCGACGTATGGACACGTGGCAGCTCCGGAGCTTGCTTGGGAGAAGCGGGAAGCTCCGAGGTGACCTGGCACGTGTCATGTCCGGAGCTTCTCTCGGTCGGGGGCTACCTCCGGAGGTGCCGTTTCAGTACTTGGCCCGGAGCTTCACCCTTGCGGGTAATAGCTCTGGGCTGACAGTACACGTGGCAACCTAGAGGTTAACCATGTTGGAGAAGCGGGTCCGGTCACGTCTGGCGAGTGGGCCCCCAAGGGTCTTCAATTTGAGTTGATGTCCTTCCCTTGAGATCTTTGTAACCTCAGGGGGTGTATGGTTTTTAGGGTACCGACAGTATTGTAAAATATTCTGTAAATATAATTATCATTATGACAATGTATATATTGCATTTAAATATTATTTATTTGCAATAAATTTAATATTTGGCTAATTTTCAAATTTTGGCCAAATAGATAAAATTAATACACACATTGTCCAAAATTGGCTATTTTCATAAATTGGCCTCAACTATTAATTATGTTTATTATATTTACAAATTTTACAAACTTCATCATTAAAGCTAATTTTAAAATTTTGGCTTATGATGGAAATGAAACTACACATAAAATATAAATGTAAATTGACTCATTTTGATTAAGCCATTTTTCTATAATTTGGCTTAATACATTATGAACCATATCTTAATACAACAAGATGTATAATTCATTTTTATTTTGTCTATTTCTTTAATTGGCCATATTCAATATGAAATATACATACATTTGTTCTTCTTGTCAAGCCATTTTTCTAAATTTGGCTAAATAAGAGAGAATAAATTTAATGTGTTTTCATTATGATTAACACATATTACAACACCACCATGATGATTTTATTAATAAAATATCTGGTTTCCTACATGTAGGAATCAATGTCTCGCGAGTTTGAAGAACTTGCACTTGATTGTCATAATTACCCAACATGGGCTCTTGACATCAAGATAAGTTTGGCTTTCAGAGGACTCATGGCTGCTCTTACTCCTCCTGAAGAAAGACCTGTAGCATTTCTAGATACATTTAAGTACCAGACACTGTACATCATCCGTAATCACCTCCATCCTGATTTGAAATCAGAATATGTGATGAAAGAAGAACCACATACTCTTTGGATGGCATTAAAAAGCCGTTATGAACAGCAAAAGGCAATTCTATTGCCTGAAGCCAATCATGAATGGACTCAACTACGTCTCCAAGATTTTAAGTCTATAGAAGACTATAATCATGTTGTTCATAAGGTATGTGTCAAATTAATGTTTTGTGAGAAATAACCATCAGAAGAGGATAAGATTGAGAAAACACTTCAAACTATGCTCCCTTCTGACAGAGTCTTACAACATCAATACTGGTCTCGCAACTACCAACATTATGCTGACCTCATTAGAGATTTACTTCAGACAGAGAAGCATGATGAACTTATTATTAAGAATCATCACCAACGTCGTGTTGGGGCTGCTCCTCTACCTGAAATTCATTATAATGAGATGAAAGCTAATGCTTCTAAGAATATATATTCTAAGAAAAATGGTAGATCTGCTAGACGTCGCCGTAATAGGCAAAAGAATAAGAAATTCTCAAAGACAATGAGAAAGGATGGTGCTCCCTTCAAAAGGAAAAATGTGCAGTGTAAGACATGTGGAACTTATAAGTATACAACTGATAAATGTCGCACGTCTAAACACCTTGTGGCTTTATACCAGAAATCACTGGGAAAAGACAAGAAAGTTCAAGGGTCTCAAAATGAGTATGAAACTCATTTAAGTATTCAAACAAAGCCAATATTTGAAGTCGGTTGTTCAATCAAGGATATTTAAGATCCTAGCAACAACGATTCAACATTGAATGATGATGACCATATGGACTTGGACAATGCTATGGTGGAATATAATTCGAACGATGTATTCGATGATCTTTTATAGATCTTCTACCATATAAATTTACATATGTTCGAGTTTATGTAAATACAAGTGTGTTGTAATGTAAATATTAAGTATATTGCATTAGAGTTATTCAACACTCTAATATTTTATGTACATATATGTATTTTAATGCAACTCATTATGTCATTTTAATTCTGATTTATTAGATTTCACGGGAAATTTCCGATGGAAGAAGAAATGTGCCTTGTGGATAGTTGCACCACAAACTCTATACTTAGGGATACAAAATATTTTCAAACCCTGACTAGGAGGTCGGGAAATGTTTTGACCATCGCAGGACGCGATGCGAAAATAGTTGGTTTTGGACAAGCCACTATTACACTCCCTAATGGGACACAAGTGATGATTGAGAATGCTTTATTGTATCCTAATTCTACACGTACTCTCATAAGTTTTAGAGATATTCGGAAAAATGTGTTACATATACATACCCATGAAGAAAATAAAGAAGAATTTCTTCTTATTTTAAAATCTTCCGAATATGGCCAAAAAGTTCTAGAAAGAATTCCTTCTACTCCATTTGGACTGTTCTTTACGTACATAAAACCCGTACCATATGTTGCATACAAGGTGATTTTCAAAAATGTTGATACATTTAAGACCTGACATTCACGCCTAGGCCACCCCGGAATAGGGATGATGCGGAAAATTATTGGAAATTGCACTGGTCATGATTTAAAGAACACTAAATTTCCAAAATCTAATGATTTTGTGTGTACTTCATGTGCTATGGACAAGTTGATCTTGCGACCTTCCCCGCTTAAGATCCATGCTGAACCATTAAAATTCCTTGAAAGAATTCAAGGTGATATTTATGGACCCATACAACCAATGTGTGGTCCATTTAGATACTTCATGATTTTAATCGACCCATCTACAAGATGGTCGCACGTGTGCCTATTATCTACACGTAACCATGCTTTTGCCAAATTTATGATATAAGTCATAAGGTTGAAAGCAAATTATCCTGAATATAGAATTAAGAGTATTCGTATGGATAATGCTGTTGAATTCTCATCACGAGCCTTTAATGATTATTGTATGGCTCAAGGAATTGAAGTACAACATTCCGTTCCATATGTTCATACACAAAATGGTTTAACAGAATCTCTCATAAAGAGAGTTAAACTCATAGCTAGGCCATTATTATAAGGATGCAATTTACCAACATCTTGTTGGGGTCATGCAGTTTTACATGCTGCTGATCTTCTACAATTAAGACCAACTGCATATCATACCACCTCCCCTTTACAACTTGTACGTGATCAACCCAATATCTCCCATCCGCGAAAATTTGGTTGTGTTGTATACACACCAATTTCACCATCTAAGCGAACTTCTATGGGCCCTCACAGAAAATTAGGAATATACGTGGAATATCAATCCCCGTCTATTATTAAATAACTGGAGCCTTTAACAGGAGATTTATTCACGGCCCGATTCGCTGATTGTATTTTTAATGAGGATCATTTCTTGGCTTTAGGGGGAGATAATAAATTTATCAATGACCGTCGAGAAATAAATTGGGATGACAAGTCCATCCTAAATGTTGATCCACGTACAAAGGAAACTGAACTTCAAGTTCAGAAAATTATAGAGTTACAGCAAATTGCTAGTAACCTGCCAGATACATGTACTGACTATAATAATGTCACAAAATCTTTGAATCCTGCTGTCAATGCACCTTACCGAGTGGAGGTACCATTAAAAACCACTCAACCTCCAAAAAGGGAGAGAGCAAGGGAAAGAATAGATGCTTCAAGCAAGCATCCAAAGACTAAATCTTCCTCGAGGAAAGTAAATGCAAGTCAACAAAATGTTGGCATACATCAAAGGGATATTTTAAATCCTTTATCTAGCCCTCAAGTGCGCACTATAGAGCAGGCTGGACAATCAGAAAACCCTGATTCTTCTATGTTGAGAAGTCAAGAAGAATTACAGGGGATAAGAGAAATTTCCATCAATTATACTAGTTCCGGAGAATTATTTGACCGTAGTAAAACGGTTGTCAACTCATGCTTTTCAACCAAAATAGTTGATCGTCTCCAAGATCCTGATCCTAAGACCATGGCAGAGTGTAAACAACGCTCGGACTGGATCAAATGGAAAGAAGCAATCAAGGTAGAACTTGACTCACTTAAAAAAAGGAGTACTCACTAACGTAATACCTACTCCACCTCGAACCTATCCTGTTGGGTTTAAATGAGTTTTCGTCCGAAAACGGAATGAGAACAATGAGGTTGTGAGATACAAGGCAAGGCTAGTTGCACAAGGGTTTACGCAGAGACCCGACAATGATTTCAATGAAACATATTTTCCTGTTATGAATGGAATAACTTTCCGATACTTGATATCTCTGGCAACACAAAAATATCTATCTTTGCAGTTGATGGATGTCGTGACTGCATATTTATATGGGTCACTAGATTCGGATATTTATATGAAGATTCCCGATGGGATACCCATACCGAATGGAAAAGTAGATCGCAACATGTTTTGTGTTAAACTCAATAAGTCATTATATGGCTTGAAACAGTCTAGAAGGATGTGGTATAACCGAATGAAGGAGTTCCTTTTAAACAAAGGCTACTCTACTAATGATGATTGCCCTTGTGTCTTCATTCGAAGATCCTCAACTGGTTTTTATATCATATCAATATATGTTGATGATTTAAATATCATTGGCACTGAACATGACATTAAAGAGGCACAAAATCATCTTAAAAGGGGGTTCGAGATGAAGGATTTAGGTAAGACTAAATTTTGCTTGGATTTACAACAAGAGCACCTTCATACGGGCATTCTTGTATACCAATCAGCTTATGTTCAAAAAGTATTGGAGAAATTCAATATGAACAAAGCATATCCATCTAAAACTCCTATGGTAGTAAGAGACTTAGAAAGGGACACAGATCCATTTAGGCCATGCCAAGAAGGAGAAGAGGTTTTGGGTTCTGAATACCCATACCTTAGAGTCATTGGTGCACTTATGTATCTTGCAAATAACACAAGACCCGATATTGCTTTTGCAGTAAATCTATTGACAAGATATAGTAACGCTCCTACCATACGTCATTGGAATGGAGTGAAAAATATTTTAAAATACCTTCAAGGTACACAAGATCTTGGATTATTCTTTCCAAAGAAACAAGATCTAAACCTCATTGGCTATGCTGATGCAGGTTATTTAAGTGATCCCCACAACGGAAGATCACAAACAGGTTTCGTGTTTTTACACGGATAGACGACAATTTCTTGGAAGTCTTCTAAACAAACTCTAATTGCTACATCTTCAAATCACTCTAAAATCATAGCATTATATGAAGCTGCACGTGAATGTGCTTGGTTACGTAGAGTGATAAATCATATACAAGTCACAAGTGGCATTGGACCCATTGAGTCACCAACTATTATTTATGAAGATAATGCAGCTTGCATTGCTCAGATGCAGTCGGGTTATGTTAAAACTAATGTTACTAAACACATAGCTCCTAAACTATTTTATCCATATGAACTTTAAGTGAATGGAGAAATTGATCTTCAACAAACTAACATGTTATAATTTAGCAGATTTATTTACTAAGTCCCTACCATACTCCACATTTTCTAAATATGTTGCAGATATAGGTATGCGTAAACTTAGAGATTTGCAAGGTTTAGGGAGAGCTTCATCGAAAGCCACCTGACAAATAAGCATCAAATTGTACTCTCTTTCTTATGTGAGTTTTACTTCTAAATTTTCTCACAATAAGTTTTAATGAGGCAATGACAATGCAAGATAATGTCAGTTTTCTTATTTTCCCCACAGGGGTTTTTATTTGAAAACATATATGACATTTAAATGTTGTGTTTTTCTCCTATTTTAATAATATTTTCAAGAGTTTTTACACAAGCATTCAATTATATATCTTCGATTTTTCTCACTGGGTTTTTTGAAGATTATATATATTCAACGAGTAGTACAAATGCTCAAGGGGGAGTGTTACAATATAAACACATGTGTGATCACTTGTCAATGGTAACCGCCATCGGCGGTTCCCGCCGTCGCTGCGCCTGTCCACAAACGGGCGCATCCCTTGCCGCCATGCCTCCTCGCAATGTATAAATAGAAGATGAATAAATGAATCAATAGCAGTTGAATCAATTGTGTTCTTGTCTCTCTAAATTTCGCAATTCAACAACATTTGTCCGAGGAGCAGAAGAAACAAATCAAGGGAGGCCAAGCTTGTTATTGAAGTGGATTCTGTTAATGCTATCTACTGTTATGCAACTTATGCTTAAGTTATAATTGTGGAAACATGGTTTTCTTATGACTTTGGAAGATTCTTCTATATATGTTGAATCCACTGCAACTGCAGAATTAGTTTGTTTCCGTGCTCCCTGTACAAAGGGCCGCCGTCAAATATGGAGGGCACATAAATTGGTTCCGTGCTCCCTGCATACAACGTGATTGTTACAATTTAGGAAAGGAACAAGAATGCACATTACAATGTCAGAAACCATCATGCAACCAGATTTGAACAATAATTCATATGACTTGCGTACCATGATAAGGGAAACCCAAATTGATGTGTACCATTCCGTTTGATGCATAACCCTTTTATCAATTGGTCACATTGTTCACCTCAAGCATAATCCTTTATTATGTTACTATTTGACATACATTATTACGGACGATTATTTTAGCTATACAAGAAATTACTGCTCCATTTATGCAAAACTACTTAGAAGAAAATTATGTCTTCCAGAAATCAATACAGTGCAACAGGCATGCCAAAACTGTATCACTATCATTTTAACTAGTGGAACTTATCACATCCGAGATCTTGAAGTTGATAATAGATAGGCCAAATGCTGGCTTAATAATGCTTCAAATAAACAATGTGCCCTCCATATCATGAGAAGAAACCAATGTCAACATTCCTCTGATATGTGCTATGTATAGAATTCTCAGCTGTCAAGAGATGGTGAATCTAAACTAACTGTAACATCATTCCTCTGAAAGAATGGGTAGCAACCGAATCAAACAATATTATGGCGAGGTGTGAATTAGCAGGAAACATACCGATCACCACGTCAGGTGCTTCTTGAGCTTGCTCCAATGTCACATGATTGACACGTCCAGGTGGGTTCTGTTGCTTCTTTGGACAATTGTTGGAGTAGTGTCCTAGTTCTCAACATTTGTAGCACTGAACTCCTGCAGCATTGTTCTGGCCCTTGTTACCTCCTGTTTGATTCCTCGGTGGTTGACCATTGGGATGGTTAGCTGGTGCTGAAGGGCGAGGTGGTTGCATCTGCTGGCGAGGGGTTTGCATTGGTTGGCGTGGAGGCTGTTGTTGCTGGCGCATCTGCTGGTTGTAGGGTGTGGGTGGCCTGTAGTTGGAGTTTGGAACCTCTGTCCCGAGTAGGAGTTCATAGGGCGAGTCATGAGTGTTGCAGGCTGAGGGGCGAAACGAGGGCGTACATTGCTACTAGAGGCATGTCCTAGAGCCAACTTCCTCTTCCTGTCATCATCGTCCAACTCCTTCTTGGTCCTCTCTACTTCAAAAGCCTTTTCAACAAACTTCTGAAAGCTGTTGTAGTCACTGGAAGACATGGCAAACTTCAACTCCTTGTCAAGTCCATTCTTGAAACGGAACTTCTTCTTGGAATCTGTATACACATCTGTCGATGCGTAGCGAGATAACTGTGTGAATGTGTTCAAGTAAGCCTGCACAGTCATACGGCCTTGCTTTAACATGAGAAACTCCTCACGTCTTGCTTGGACTTCTCCTTCAGGCACAAAGTGATTACGGAAATTGGTCTTGAATTCTTCCCAAGTGATATTCTCTGGATTCTCATGGGCTTCAGTGAAAGCAGTCCACCAGTCGGCTGCAGGTCCTTGGAGTTGGTGAGAAGCTAGCTGTCGGTACCCTAGAAACCGTACACCCCTTGAGGTTACAAAGATCTCAAAGGAAAGCCATCTACTTGGTTTGAAGACCCTCGGAGGCCCACTTGTCAGACATGACCGGACCCGCTTCTCCAACATGGTTAATCCCTGGGTCGCCACGTGTACAACCAAACCGAAGCTACCGCCCACAAGGGGGAAGCTCCGGGCCACGTACCAAAATGGCACCTCCGGACTTAACCCCTGACCGAGAGAAGCTCCGGACCTGACACGTGTCGGGTAGCCCCGGAGCTACCTATTTCCCACAGCAAGCTCCGGAGCTTCCACGTGTCCAATCATCAGACCTTCAGCTTCTAACCTCCGGAAGACCTTGTAATGGCTCCGGATCTTCAAAGGAGAGCCAAGGACTTCAAGACCCGATTAAGTGCCATTAATGCCATATTAATGACACTTAATCGAACGATCTTAACACCAGTAACGGTGCTGTCAAAGCCCGTTACAGGATCATTAAAGGCAATTAAGCGTGTGTCAATACTAGTAACCGCCGGAGCCACATGTCGGGCTAGGCTAACTTGTAACGGCCTGTCCTTGTACTATAAAAGGACAGGCCGACGATACACACGGGAGGTTCACGCACGGGCTATCATACGCACCCCATACGCTCGTGACTAGCTCTTACTGCTAATACAACACCAACACACCCGTGGAGTAGGGTATTACGCTCAAGCGGCCCGAAACACGTAAATTCTTGTGTCTCCTGTGTCAAACTCCTATTCACCTTCTTGAATCTTCGCGCGCCCACACCGAACTTCAAACTCCCCAATCACTTTAGCAGTGTAAGGAGATCTGCCGGCTCCAACCGCTGATAGTTGGCGCGCCAGGTAGGGGCGCCTGAGATTTTCGAGAATGGTGAATTCCGCTGCTGGATCATCCAACGACCAACCTGCTGCTCAGGCTGTTGGGGGCAATCCCTCCAACAGGCAGCCACCAGCAGGAGCCTCAGCACCAGCAGGAGCCACACTCCCACCACCACCATCTTCTCCAGCAAATCGTGCTGGGCAACGTGATGGTGCGCCAGCGTCGCTTACTGCGTCGGCGAGTCATGACAACCCGGAACACGCGCTCCATGCAGCGCGTGCTCTTCTCCAACGTCCACCACCTTCGGATGCATCTCGGGATGCACTGGAGCAATGGAGGGCCGATGTGGAGCATTTGATCGCAGCAGCGGCCGAACGCCTCAACAACCAGGGTCCTCCTCCTTCGGGACGAGCCCTGTCGCAGCGGTGGACTTTGTCTGGAAGACTTGGTCCACACGCCTCCAATAGCAGGAGATGTGCTGCATCTCAGCAAGTGACGTCATTGCCCTCCGGGGCTCGACGCACTCACACGGTATCCAGGCTTTCGACTCATGACCTCCGGGCGGAGCTTGATCGCTGATACCGCCAGCAGGATGGTCGTGTCCATATTGAGCGTGCCCGTGAAAGACGGGAAGCTCATGACCTTTCTACTCTGGAAGGAGTAGGAGGAGGCTGTTCAGCCCTAGCCATGCACCTGCACATGGTTAGATGGCCACAGAAGTTCCGGCCTCACCTGCCGGAAAAATTTGATGGGACTGTCAACCCCGCCGAATTTCTTCAGATATACTCCACTGCAATCTTGGCAGCTGGAGGAAATGAGGCCGTGATGGCCAATTATTTTCCAGTGGCCTTAACTGGGATCGTCAGGTCCTGGTTTATGAGCCTTCCACCCAACTCTATCAACAGTTGGGAGGAGCTGTGCCGTCAGTTCACTGCCAACTTCGGGAGTTCATACACCCGACCAGGCACTGAACTAGACCTTTTTGCGGTCGTGCAAAAAGGGGGAGAATCTTTGTGGTCCTTCATACAGAGGTTCTCTCAGGTACGAAACACTATCCCTTCTATATCAAGCGTTTCTGTCATTGTGGCATTCAGACAGGGCGTACGGGACAAGAAGATGTTGGAGAAGCTGGCGATCAAAGAGATCACCAGCGTTACAGAACTCTTCAGCCTGGCAGACAAATGTGCCAGAGCTGCGGAGGGCCGTGAGATGCACTCCAAACCAGCCTCGGAGGATCACAAGAAATCTTCCAAGGAAGAAGTCGCTACCTCCGGGGGTGGCAAGAAGAAAAAGAAGACCAACGGCAAGAAAAAGCCGTCGGCCGGTACATCCAACGTTGCAGCTGCTGCAACTCCGGGTGGCCGGGGGCCACGCCTCGATAAGCGACCTTGACCGTCTTCTGAAGACGGTGGCAAACCCAAAGTGTGGTGTCCCATTCACAAAACGGGCAGCCACAGTTTGGAAGACTGCCGAGAGGTCCAAAACCTTGCCGAGCGCTACATCAACCGCGGGGAAGGATCTCCTTTCTGACAGAGGGAAGGAAAACAGAAGGTCGACGAAGCTCCGGCTGAAGAGGAGTTAGGGTTTCAGGATCCCAAAAAGGTCCTGAAGGCCGTTTACACCTCCGTTGATGATGATTCTGACGTCTCTGACAACGAGCGTCGAAAGACCATGAACACCATTTTCGGTGGGTCATGGGATATCACCTCTCGTCGCGTCATCAAGACTATGCGGTGGGATATGGCCGTTGTAGCCCCTACAGTCAGGCTGGAACCTCATCGAAAGTGGATGGACACCTCCATCACTTTTGATGCTTCTGATTGCCCAAGGAGCATGGTTGGAGCAGGACAGTTACCTTTGATGGTATCTCCTACCATCAACAACATCCAGCTCCACCATGTCATGGTAGACGGAGGTTCGGGGCTTAACCTCATCAGCTTCGAAGCTTTCACTAAGCTTCAGCTCCGACCTTCGGATCTCCAGCCCTCTCGACCTTTCTCCGGAGTAGGTCCGAGGGCCATTACCCCACTCGGAGCTATTACTCTCCCCGTTACCTTCGGGACCCGGGAGAAGTATCGCACCGAGAAGTTGGTCTTCGACGTCGCTCAGATCAACTTACCATTCAACGCCATCTTGGGTAGACCTGCCCTGTACAAATTCATGGCAGCTGCTCATTTTGGATACCTGGTGTTGAAGATGCCAACACCAGTAGGCGTTCTCCGGATCCGCGGAGACCGCACTGCCGGAGTAATTGCTCTGGAGGAACTCCACGCACTCACCACGGCGCAAGAGGAGGACTCCAGACAAGAGCAAGCTCCGAAACCCCCGAGCATTCGTCAACGAGGCTCGACCTCTGCACCCCGTGTGCAGCCAAGCGGCGACACCGACATTCCCGTCAAAGTCGTCCAAATTGGTTCTGATGCCGCTCAGACCACCCGTATATCGGGAGGATTGAACGACAAATAGGAACTCGCGCTCATCACTTTCCTCCGGGCTAACGTTGACGTGTTCGCTTGGCAACCGTCACAAATGCCTGGGATCCTCAGGGAAGTGATTGAGCACAATCTGAAGATCTACCCCGATGCCTGGCCTGTGCATCAGAAGCCTCGGAAGCAATCCGTAGAGCGGCAGAACTTCATCCGACAAGAAGTGAAGAAGCTACTCGAAGCCGGATTCATCCGAGAAGTCTTCCATCCAAAATGGCTGGCGAACCCAGTCGTTGTGCCCAAGGCCGGCGGGAAGCTTCGGATGTGCATCGACTACACCACACTAAATAAGGCATGTCCAAAAGATCCATTCCCACTACCTAGAATAGATCAGATAGTGGATTCCACCTCCGGGTGTGAATTATTGTGTTTCCTAGACGCATATTCTGGGTATCACCAAATCAGGATGTCTAGGGAGGATGAAGAGCATACTTCATTCATCAGTAGATGGATTGTACTGTTACACAGCCATTCCATTTGGTCTCAAGAATGCAGCTTCTACTTTTGTACGAGCTATGTACAAAACTTTTGAAGAACACATCAGAGACATAGTGGAAGTGTACGTCGATGACATCGTGGTCAAGGTCAAGAACAAGGAGTCACTCCTAGACACCTTGCAGGCTGTCTTCGACAAGCTGCGGGCCACCCGCACAAAGCTAAACCCGGACAAGTGCGTGTTTGGGGTTAGCTCCGGAAAACTTCTTGGTTTCCTGGTAAGTCACCGGGGCATAGAAGCTAATCCGGCGAAGATAAAAGCCATTAAAGACATGCGGCCACCAACCCGCATCAAAGACGTCCAAAAGTTAACTGGGTGTCTAGCAGCCCTCAGCCGGTTCATATCAAGACTGACGGAACGGGCACTCCCCTTCTTCAAGTTATTGAGGAAGTCCGGACCATTCCAATGGTCCGAAGAAGCAGAGAAGGCATTCCAGGAGCTGAAACAGTTCCTCACCACCCTACCAATTTTGGTAGCTCCGAACCCTGGTGAGCCTTTGCTGCTTTATATTTCAGCTACTGATGAAGTCGTCAGTATGGTTCTGGTTGCGGAGAGACCAGAACTACCCCACACTCAGGAATCCAGACCCCTTCGGGAGGGTCTGGAGGTTCCTGAAAGCGAGTCTGGGTCCCAGCTCCCAGATTCGAACCCACAAGAAGTCACTTCAGGAGACCTAGACCCCTCCGGGAGGGTCCGGGTCATTTCTGAAGAAGCTCCGGGTTCCTCCGACCAGAACCCGGAGGTCCCCGAAGAGAATCTGGACCCCTCCGAGAGGGTCCGGATCAATGAAGAGGAAGCTTCGGACCCCTCCGGGAGGGTCCGGACCATTCAACGCCCAGTATACTTCATCAGTGAAGTATTACATGATGCCAAGACTCGATACCTAGAGGTGCATAAGCTGCTCTATGCAGTTCTTATTGCCTCCAGGAAGCTTCGACATTAGTTCCAAGCTCACAAAGTCTCGGTGGTGACCTCCTATCCACTTCGAGCAATCCTGTATAATCCCAATTCAACTGGGAATATTGCAAAGTGGGTAGCGGAATTGGCTGAATTTGATCTTGAATTTATTTCAAGACAAGCAGTCAAGAGTCAAGCGTTGGCAGATTTTATGACAGAATGGACTCCCTCTCCATCAAATCCTGGGGGCCCCAGTGAGCAGAAGACGGAGCATCAAGCTCCAACCTTCACCGAGCCTCACTGGACCCTCTACTTCGATGGCTCCATGCAGAAGCAGGGGGCCGAAGCTGGAATCCTTCTCCTTGCACCGACTGGGGAGAAGGTAAAATACATGGTACACCTTGACTTCAAGGCAACCAACAACATGGCGGAGTATGAAGCACTCATCTACGGACTAAAGGTGGCACTGTCATATGGTGTCAAGCAACTGCTGGTCAAAGGAGATTCACAGCTCATCATCAAGCAGGTGAAGGGTGAATGCTCCTGCAATAATCTCCAGCTAGCTGCTTACCTCCTTGAAGTCCAGAGGCTTCAGAAGGACTTTGAAGTCCTAGACCTCCACCATGTTCAGCGTGCTCATAACGCTGAAGCTGACGAACTCTCGACCAAGGCGTCAACCGGAGCTCCGGCTCCTGACGGAACCTTTGTCCGGAGGTTGTCAAAGCCAACAGCTCAGCCTGCCGAACTGAACGAAGGGGGCGAGATCAGCATCCCGAAGCTGACGGTCCCGATGGCCCTGTTACCATGGCAGCCATCAAGGGTCGTAGGTGCTGCCGGGAGCTCCGAGCAACCCAGCACGCAAGACTCAAAAGCTCAAGCTAGCTCCGATGCATGGATCTTGGAGATCCGGAGCTACTTGAAAGACAACATCCTTCCTGACGATGATGTATCCGCTGACCGGGTAGTCAGATTGGCTAAAAGATACACGCTGGTAGAAGGGGATCTCTACCGGCGCGGTGCCAACGGCATCCTAATGCGGTGCATCACAAGGGAAGAAGGCTGCGAACTTCTCGCAGAAATCCATGGAGGCGAGTGCGGGAACCACACATCTTCCCGCACGCTGGTCGGAAAAGCCTTTCGGCATGGCTTCTACTGGCCTACATCACTCCAGGATGCCACTGAGCTGGTGAAGAAATGTGAAGCATGCCAATTTCATGCAAAGCAAATTCATACACCGGCTCAGCCCTTACAAATGATACCTCCTACATGGCCCTTCGCTATGTGGGGGATGGATATCTTGGGACCCTTCCCAAGAGCCGTCGGAGGTTACAAGTTCCTGTACGTCGCCATTGACAAGTTCATCGAGTGGCCGGAAGCAACTCCAGTTGTGACGATCAACAAGCAATCTGCTATCAACTTTCTGCAATCCATTGTAAGCAGATTTGGAGTCCCAAACAAAATCATCACTGATAATGGGACTCAATTCACAAGCTCCGCATTCCAAGGATATTGCGAAGACCTCGGCATACAAGTTTGTTATGCCTCTGTAGCTCACCCAGCCAGCAATGGCCAAGCCGAGAGAGCAAATGCAGAAATCCTTAAGGGACTCAAAATGCGCACCTATGAGCGCTTGAAGAAACATGGAGCCAACTGGATAGAAGAGCTTCCGCCTACTTTATGGGCCAACAGGACATCTCAAAAACGGTCAACTGGAGAGACACCCTTCTTCCTGGTGTACGGAGCTGAAGCAATCCTTCCTCCAGAAATCACCTTGGGTTCACTCCGGGTCCGGACCTTCGACGAAGCCGCGCAGGACCAGCTCCGGCGTGAAGACCTAGACCTCCTTGAGGAGGGAAGGTGCCAAGCAGCTGTTCGGAATGCCCGATATCGTCAAGCTCTACAACGTTATCACCAGCGGCATGTACACAACCGACAGCCCGAGGAAGGCGATCTGGTGCTACGGAGAATACTATCCAGAGAAGGGTTAAACAAACTCTCCCCCGGCTGGGAGGGGCCCTTCCGAGTGATTAAAGTATCTCGTCCCGGAAGCGTTCGCTTGGCTACCGAGGATGGAACACCTCTCCCAAATCCTTGGAACATCAAGCACCTCCGTAAGTTCTACACTTAATACCACGGAGGTGAGTCTTGAGTAACTTGAGGTGTATGTTATAGAGTCATTGTACAGAGTCGGGTAGTTCCTCCGGGAGAGCAGTCGGACCTTTCCCGAAAGGTCCGCAAAGCTCATGCAACACTTGTCACAGTCTTAGGACTAAAAGTGTGGCTAACTACCCTCGGTCAAACGAGAAATGAAACACACTTAGCCTGGTTCCGTACCCTAAGAGTGTATTTGTTTCCCCTGTACCCCGGACCTATAATGAAAGACATCTTCATGTGAAATAGACTCCACGTGCATTTATTTTGTACAGGCTCAACATTTTTATTTTTCTCTTTCTTGTCTATAACAAAGACGTGCAATTCTTAAGAAATTTTAGTTCGACCGGTTTATATACGATTCGAGTTGTATTGTCAGTTCTTTTGGATTCAAATATCATTCATGGCCAACTCGCCTGAAAGCCGCCAAGCCAATCTAGGGCTGGAGTGTTCTATCGACTTAGCCTGGTCAAGCACCCTAAGTACGCCACTCTACCTACACCCCGGCAGGCCGAAGTAAGGCGGGTCCATGAACAGTTGAATCTAATAGAAAAGGCAACGCATCTAGTTGTATTTAAAATCGCGTTCAACTTAAAGTTTTCTTGAGAATCGTAAGCCGCGACGAAATTATAGACAAGGAACAAATTTTACTATTTTTCTTGACTTAAGTGTGCAGGAAAAGTTAACTCTACGTTGATGGAGAAAAGCCGGAGCTAACTACGCTCCGACTCCCCCAAGGGGGCCAACCGTCGACGCTGAATATAAGATGGTGAGAAGACCCCGTAAATGGAGTCTGCTGCCAACAAACCAAGTGTTGGCAAAGGTCACTGCCGGAGCTACTCAGCTCCGACACCCCGGAGGACTAACTATCGACGCTCTACGTGTTGATAGAGACCATTGCCGGAGCTACCAAGCTCCAGTGATGGACAATGCCGGAGCTTCTGAGCTCCGACAACCTCAGGGGACCTTCACTATCGAAGACTTCGGACCTAAATCCTACAAGTTCGGAGCAAATGAGTCTTCAACAAAACACAGTATCCTTTTGGTACATGTTCACAATCAAATTGTGTACATCTACCAGGGGGCCAAGTGAAGATAAAGGTGTTGAAGACAAAAAGTGAAATTCGCAAAAATTTTGGGGATTTCATTCATCTGGAGACAGGAGATTACATCTTAAGACAAGGGATTACAAAATTGAGGAAGAAGAAGAGAAAATACAAGTGAGAGCTAAAGAGATGGTCCTAGACCCTATGGAAGAACTCGACGACCTTCTGGGCGACCTCCGATACGCTGGCTCGGGTAGCTTCGCCTTCTCCTTCGACGGGGCCTTCAAGCACCGGGTCCAGAGGAAATTGGGAGTTCCGGCTGGTGTAGCACGTCAGCACATACTCTGTGATGTTCTTCGCCAGGGATTGCCCCTCAACCTCCAGTTGGTCCGCGATGACGTCGCCCACCTTGGAGAGCTTGCTACCTGCTGCGCTCAACGCCTGCAGCGCAAGGTCCGGCTCCGGCTCCGGATCATCCGGGCGCACGGGGCTGAAACCCATCGGCGTCAGCGCATCGTTGGCCTTGCCAAGGAACTCCCAAATCTGTAGGGAGTCCGCCGTCCTTAAGCTCTTCATCTCTTCCAGGGATCTCCTGGCCGCCGTCAGTTCGGAATTCACGCGGGCGAGGCACTCAACTTCTTTGGCGTTTTGCTGAATCTTTTCAGCAACCCGCCTCTCAAGTCTTCCGAGCTCCTCCTCCCGGAGGTGGATCTTGTTCCGGCGATCGACCAGGTCCTTCTCCCTAGCCTCCACTTTTTTCTCCCAGGCAACAAGGGCACACTCGTATTCATAGAGTTCCTGCCCCCGCACCCAGGTCTTCTCCTCTTCCTCTTGGCAGCGCTCTTCCAATTTTTTGGTGCGCTCCTCGAGGCCCTTGTCAGCCAGAGCTACCTTCTCGGCAAGCTCCTCTTCCCTCCTCAGTACATCATCCCGCAGCTCAAGGAGTTTTTGCTCTTCATTCTCGAGCAGTTTCTCCCTCTCTTCAAGTGCCTCTCGACGCTTGATGAGTGTAGTGTTAATGACCTCCAGCCTTTCATGGCATTCCTCGGCCGCACTGTTGGCTGCTTTGGCTTGATTGTATATCTCCTGGGATTGGGCGTCGAGGGCATGAGTCATGCTCTCCCTGTCATCCAGCAGCTTTCCCCAGTACTCCAGGCGGATCTTCTCCCGCTTGATCCACTCCTTGTCATCTGCTAGCCTCGACTGCGCCAGCTTGGTCTCGAAGTGGAGCCGATTACGCCACTGCCTAAGGGTTTGGCGCTCCTCTTCAAGAGCCTTGCTGTCATGGAAGAAGGCCAATTGGACTTGACGCAGACTGGAGCAGGCGTTGTCGATAGACATCGACAGCGGGATGGGCTCCGGACCTGCTGGGGTCTCCTCTGCTGGTTCCAGCGGGTCTTCACATACAAAAATTGGGTCCCACTCTACGAGAGTGGAACCCTGAGCTTCCAAGGCACTAGGGCCGTCCTCCGGGATGGCCTCAGTCGCCATCGAAGAAGGCCCCGCCGCCAATTCTTCGTTCACCTCCTCGGGCAGGGGGCCAGCGACTTCGCTTGGGCACTCCGGCTCGGCCGCAGGTACCTCCGACATCGTCGCCTCCGGAGCAGGAGCTGCTACTGGCTCCGACCGGGACACCTCTTCCGAGGGAGGCTTGAGCTCCATCGCCTCTTCAACCACCGGCTCAAGAGCCGGAGGATCTTCAGCTTCGACCGGCTCAGAGACCGGAGCTCCAACAATAACCGGCTCAGCGGCCGGTGCTTCGGAAGTAACCGGCTCAACTGCCGGAACTACCTCGACTTCCGGCTCGCATGCCGGAGCTTCAATCACCTCCGGCTCAACCGTCGGGGCTTTAGCACTTTCTGGCTCCGAAGCCGGAACTACTACTTCCTCCGGCTCAACAGCCGGAGCTTCCATCAATGCAGCACCAGGACCCGGAGCTTCAACCTCCGAGACGGGTGCCGCTGGCGCATCTTCACTCCCGTGGTCCGCCACTACCACGGGAACTTCAGGGGATGAGTCGAGGTTCATGACCACGATAGCCGGCGCCGGAGCTATCACAGCCTCAGCCACCACCTGGGGCGGCACCGGGACAGGAGCAGAAGCTCCCACGGCCTCAGACACCGTGGCTGAGGGTGGAGCTTCACTCCCCTTATTGGGGACGCTGCAGTTGATGGACGAAGAAAATTAACAAACAATCGCTACAATTAAAAAGTTAACCAAGGTAAAGATTAAAAATTACCTTGGAAGGCTTCCGCACCAGCTTGCGCGGAACCTTTTTCCTGGACGTTCCAGGCTGGCTACGGTCGGCGTAGGAGCTCCGGAAGGCCCCCCGGAACTTGTCGTAGCTACGGGCGTTTCCCGGGTCGAGGCTCTCCTCGATCGGGAAGAACCCTGGGACCTGGAGGCTCCCACCGTCCCAGGTGCCGGAGTCGTGCGCCCGGAGCTAGCACCCCAGGAGGGTTCCACCACGGGGACAGACGCGCTCCAGGAGGATCCCACTGCAGGAACGATATCGTTCCGGAAGGACCCCACTACGGGGACAGTCACCACGGTGGCAGAAGATCTTCCCCTCTGGGGAGAAGGAACCGAGGCGGAAGTAGCGGGCCTGACGGACCTTCCGTCGGCGTGTCGCAGCTTCCTCTTCCGGCTCTCCGGCTCATCCGCCAGCTCCTTGCCCTTGCTGACGACCTCGACCCTCGGCTGTGGGGCAGGGACGGAGCCATCTTCGGGCATCCCGGGGATCGCCACCCGGGTGGTTGATCTTCTCTCGACGACACCAAGGTCGTCGAGTACGGGCATCTGGCACCGGAGCTCCCTGCTGAACTCCACTTCCACGTTCAGAGGGAGAAAGGCCGACGGTGGAGTCAAGTCATCACCGTCGACGTCGATGCCGTGCTGAAATTTCTTGAGGTGGAACTCCAAGGTTTTCCCCACCATGTTGGACTTCAACCCGGTCTCAACCCGGTCCTCGTCCATCACGCTGTTGAGGGCCCAAGCGAGCTTCTCCCTCCTCTTCAGCGGCGCCCACCTGTTGGCCAGGAAATTGCAGAATATCGCTTGAGGAGTCAATCCTCCCTCCACGCATTGGCGGATCCTGGTGAGGGCGGGGTTGAAAGCTTCCGCCAGCACCGAAGCTTCACTCCAGATCGTCGTGTCGATGCCGGGCAGACCGTCGGGCAGCTCCAACCGCTCATGCTCCTCCACCCTGACGACTATCCAATCTTTCTTCCAGTCATCCCACTTCCCAGAAGGGAATGACCGGAGGTACTTGAATGGGCACTTCTTGCGCTTCACGAAGTAGTAGAAGCCAAGGTACTCATTGCTCCGGCCGGTGGTGTGGACGGTGAAGAAGGTCCGGAAGAGTTCGATGCAGGGGGGATGCCCACCCACATCTCGCAGAAGTGGACGAAGATAGACAAGAGGAGAATGGAGTGAGGGCCAAGGTGGTATAGCTCCAGACCATAGAAGTCTAGCAGCATCAAGAAGAAGGAAGAAAAAGGTGGGATCAACCCCACCATGGCGTACGAAGAAAAGTACACCATTTCACCGGTGCGCTCCTTCTCGAAGGGGAGCTCCCCGCCGGCACGGACCAAGCGGTTGAAGAAGTCCGAGGACCACCCCATGAGGACCCGAACCTTCTTCAAATCTCCGTCGGTCTTCAAGCGACTCTCGCGCAGACCCAACTCCATCGCGGCACAGCTAGGCAAGAGAAGAGGAGCGAAGCACGAGTTGGGAGTTTGAGCGCAAGATCAGATGAGAGGCGTAAAGAACTCCCGACGGTGCGCGCTTTCCTTCTTAAGTAAGCCCTCGCGACGCTTGGATGGAAATCGCAGGAAAGTCAAAGATACCACTCAAGGATTCAACCCAGCCGATGACAAGAGGGCCCAGGACCACCCCGACGATCAAGTCGAGGCTATTACCCAGGCGAACGGTTGTCATCACGAGGCGTGAAACCCAAAGGCGGCGGCCTGACAGGGCGCGCGGAACCGATACGGTTTTCATATCGGGAACCGGCGACCTTCAGTTGCGTGAGATCCGCACGTCAAAGATCTCATCTACCACCTGAGGTGCGCCACGCCGCGGGATCTAACTGTAAATCCCTGCCAACGGCACCTCCGAAGACCCTTGAAGACTCAGTTCAAGAGTCGCAAGGATGGACCCACCTCCGACGGAATGACTTCACCCCAGTGATCTTCCTCGGAGGTAGGTCCAGGGGGCCACTGTCGGTACCCTAGAAACCGTAAACCCCTTGAGGTTACAAAGATCTCAAAGGAAAGCCATCTACTTGGTTTGAAGACCCTCGGAGGCCCACTTGTCAGACATGACCGGACCCGCTTCTCCAACATGGTTAATCCCTGGGTCGCCAAGTGTACAACCAAATTGGAGCTACCGCCCACAAGGGGGAAGCTCCGAGCCACGTACCGAAACGGCACCTCCGGACTTAACCCCTGACCGAGAGAAGCTCCGGACCTGACACGTGTCGGGTAGCCCCGGAGCTACCTGTTTCCCACAGCAAGCTCTGGAGCTTCCACGTGTCCAATCGTCAGACCTTCAGCTTCTAACCTCCGGAAGACCTTGTAACGGCTCCGGATCTTCAAAGGAGAGCCAAGGACTTCAAGACCCGATTAAGTGCCATTAATGCCATATTAATGACACTTAATCGGACGATCTTAACACCAGTAACGGTGCTGTTAAAGCCCGTTATAGGATCATTAAAGGCAATTAAGCGTGTGTCAATACTAGTAACCGCCGAGGCCACATGTCAGGCCAGGCTAACTTGTAACGGCCTGTCCTTGTACTATAAAAGGACAGACCGACGATACACGCGGGAGGTTCACGCACGGGCGATCATACGCACCCCATACGCTCGTGACTAGCTCTTACTGCTAATACAACACCAACACACCCGTGGAGTAGGGTATTACGCTCAGGCGGCCCGAACCACGTAAATTCTTATGTCTCCTGTGTCAAACTCCTATTCACCTTCTTGAATCTCCGCGCGCCCACACCAACTTCAAACTCCCCAATAACTTTAGCAGTGTAAGGAGATTTGCTGGCTCCAACCGCCGACACTAGCAGTACCTTCTCCCTTCCTTCACATTGAATGAGCCTTAACTTGCTCTCAACTGCTCGAAGCCAATCATCGGCATCTATTGGCTCACTAACTGTGGCAAAGGTGGGTGGATGGGTGTTAAGAAAATCCCTTAGGAAGGACCTGGGTGGAAAAGGTGGTGGTGGTGGAGGGTTGGGTGGTGGTGGTGGTGCTTGCTGCATATTAGTAACTATCTGGGTGAGGTTGTTGAGCAGTTGGGTTTGAAGGGCCATCATTTGTTGCATCTGCTGCGCTGCTGGGTCTCCTCGAGCACCCCTACCCATCCATCCTGGCAATCCTCCAAATTCATCATCTTGGGGTACAACACCCCTTCCACGACCTCTGCCTCTACCAGCCATCTGTATAGTGAATAACTAAAACTTTAGGATAATAGATGAGATTATAGAAGGGTACGCTATGGTAAATGGTACCAGCTACATGCATCAAGGAAACATATATATAGTAAGCAAATCCATTAATCAACTAGTGCGGATGTGGACAGGATGCTAATGCATTCCAGAACTCGCACAACACACTAACAAGCCTATATACAAATGATGTGGTTGTGGAGAGGATGCCTAGGCATTCCACAACTCACGTCGCACACACACACCATGAAGCAAACCACTAATACAATACCATAGATAACACAACTCAAGACTAGAGAGGGCATAGCTACACGCTCCTACATACTAAGGGTAGGTGTCCTGAGTCATCCAACAGGATAACAAGTCTACTCCTGCTCGTCTGGGTCCTCGTCGGAGTCCTCCTCGGTCTCCTCCTCTGGGTCCTCCTCTGTGTCCTCCCCGGATTTCACAGGTGAGTGCTCGCGACGATCAGGTGAGTCTGGGTCCCAACGCTCAGTGTCCGACGCGTACGGAGGGGAGTCAAGGTCAGCCGCAGTGATCCTCCTGTAGCATCGGCGAAGCTGCTCGTAGCGGTTAACGAGCTCCCTGCTGTCCTGAAGCTCCTGCTGACAACGCTGGAGTCGTGAGGACAACTCCACAACGTCATCAACAAGCCTCTCGCTCTAAGCGAGGTACAGAGGCCCCTCGATGTCACGTCTAGTGAAGTCGGCAGTGCCACTAGGGCGCTGAGGGGTGAACGCGTGCTCCGTGCGCTCGAGGCGGAACCTGTGGGCGTGACTCCAGTAGGTAGTCGCCTCCCACGTAGCATCCTCCTCAGCAGCATGCTGGGAGCTCCTCCAAGTCGGAGAGTAGTGTGAGTGCAGCAGCTCCGAGTCATAGTAGATCGACAGCTAGGTAGTCCACTCCAGTCCACCACTAGAGGGTACAGAGACCCTAGTAGTGTGGTAGACGAAGCGAACACAGTACTCACGGTACCCCGTAGCATGAAGGAGGGAGCGAAGACTGGTACGCATCCTCGATGCAGCATGTCCAGGAGAGATCAGCACTGTCTCCGTGCTGGGTGCGTGAGGTGTGGAACAGTTGGCTAGGGCGTGTTGAGGAACACGACCTCCAGTCGACTTGCATGTCGTCTGCTTGGTGCGCGCCATCTACAAACATTTTAAAAGGAGAGAGTGAGATCAATAATCAATAAATTAAGTTAGAAGAAAAACAATAGGTACAGCAAGGTAAGAAACACAAGGATTGAGGGGGAAACACAAAGTTTTGGAAATACTATTTTATAAGAAAAATTGTATAGTCCTTATTTTCAACCATTTCTAACTAGGATTGCATCCTACGGGTAACACGGCTCTGATACCACTTTGTCACGCCCGGTCATCGAAAGGATGAACAGACGCTAATCACATGTACGCCAGGATCAGTTGAATCGTACATGTGTTGACGAAAGTGAAATATCTTTACATAGCCATGTTCGAGTACATAAATAGTCTTACAATATGACCCTAAGGTCTACAAATACACACCACAAACCTATTTACATCATCTAAACAATTCACAAAGTCCAAACTACAGTGGAAGGCTAAATAGATAAATAGGGCTCCATCTTCACAAGCAGTCGCACGAAGGATCGTCAGCCTAGACCAAGTCCTCCAGGTTGACCAAGAAGTCTTTCGGTGCCGCCTCTTCTTCATATTCTAATGGAAAAGTAAACGCTTGAGTACATAGAGTACTCAGCAAGTGTGGGAAGAGAATGACATGATTGGCTAGAACAAGGGTAGGCTAATTATGGCTTAAGCACTATGCTTAGATCCTAACCTTAGCTTTCAGTTATCAATATCATAATTCAAGAAATAAATACAACACATATTAATGATGCTAAGTGTAACTTGAATCATAAATAACCACCATTTCCCAACCACAAACTAATTATGAACTGGCCCCAAGCCGCTCTTGTCTGTAAGCACGGCTGTCATGACAGTTTTACCAAATCTCTGCAGAGAGTGTACCCTTTACCCACAAGCAGTGATTTCATCCCCTGTTGCCAAGTGGACTGAGCAAACCTCCCTGAATGTCCGTGGTAGCTAACCACATTGCACACTTCCTTTGGTGTGTGGCCAGGAGATCACTACGTGGTCTTTACAAAGGTACTCCCGACTAGTACCATCCCACTGAGGTTTCACCGCTGAGGTATTTCTGGAGTAACCCTCCACCTCAGAAGCCCCCTCTTGAGCCATGCAGATCCCAGAGCAGTACCCCTGCATCATTCCCCGCACCTTCCAACTACTAGCAGTTCATCAGGAGAAACCTAGTTAATTGACCAAGCCACCCCATCTCAGTCTCGTGGTGGTACTATAAAGCTTAGTGGCTTCCTCCATAAACCGGTCCTTAGAATCCGGTGGTGCCAAACCCAATCCCGGGTCTCGTGCAAACTGCACCATGCCAAACTATCCAACCACCATATTCCTATCCACTACTATTGTGTGACCATCATGAATAAAGTAACCATAAAGTATAATATATCACATTTGTATGAAATCTTATTCCCAATGTCTAAGCATAATTAAAACCTATCTACTTCCCAATCCAAATCAGGTGACAAGGAATTATATGGAACAAGGCATGTATCATGAAATATGACATCATTTTATTTAGCATGCATCTAACTAAAATCCTAAAATTGGTACAAGATGGTCAAGGGCACTTGCCTTCTTCGAAGACCTGGTTGTTGTTGATGTCTTGGTCTTGGAGATTAAAGTTGGGGTCGTAGTACGACTCTAAATATATTGCCCAAGCATGGCAAGAAAGAAATAAAAGTTAAATAAGTATATAGCACACAATGCATGGCATCACAACACTCACATAAGCATAAAATTCTATACTAATGTGTCCCTATAAAGCATTTATTATTTTACTTAGCCAAAATATGCATTTAATATTTATTTTACATTTTTAAGATTTATTTATGGGCTAAAGTCATTTTTATTGAATTTTCTATGGCCAAAATGTATTTTAAAAATTTTTAATAAATTTTCCATGATCAAAATATATTTTATTTACACTCTACAATTTTATTACAGCATAAAAACATTTTATGCAAATTTTTCCTACTGTTTTTATATTTATTTACCATTTTTATCTTTTTTCTACACATCAAATACAATTTTAAACAATATTCAACAAATAAATAAAATACCAGGGGCTAGCTGGTGAATTTTCTATACTGTACAGGGGCTAAATACATAATTCTACAAGTTTCCTGGGGTTAGATTGTTAATTTAATTGATTAAACCTAATTCCATAGAGTCCAGGGGCTAGATTGACAATTCTAGGGGTTAGATTTGTATTTTAGGGTAGTCCAGGGGTAGCCCGCAAGATTCCAGGGGTCTCGGTGTAATTGCGTCGGCGGGAAATGAAGCTTTCAATGTGAGCCGTTGATTTTGAAATGAACGCACGAGATTTAATATAGCCGAACCGGTATGGCCTTCTAATCTCAGTCGTCGGCCTCAAACCAACAGCCGAGAAGCGGCCACGTTGTCCCGACGATGCTGGCCACGCGCGTGCGGCGGCGCACGATGCCCGCGGCGGCGGACCTCACCGGCGTCGGCCGGAACGGCCAAAATCTCGTCGATTTTATGCGCATTCTAAACTAAACTAAAGAGGGGAAGAAGGGGAGCATACCTAGGGGAGTTTCGGAGTCCGAAATCGATCGGAGAGGGGTCATCGACGAGGGGCGGCGGCGGTTGGCGTCGGCACCCATCGAACTCGGTGAATCTCCAGCGATCTCTCCGCTAGACCTTGCCCGGCGTGCTCCTGGTGTCACGGCAAAGAAGTTAGAGGGGATAGAGGGGTGAGGCAACCGTCGGTTAGCCAGGAACGAGGGCGACAGACCTTGGCGACGGTGAGGCTAGGGTTAGGCGCGAAGAGGAAGAGGGAGAGGGGGAAGGCGGGGTATTATAGGGGAAACGAGTGTGGTGGTTGATGGCGCGTGCGTAAGGCGGTTTCTCGGGGGGAATCAGCGCGGGGAGAAGCAAATGGAGGGGGTGGGTTTGCGGCGTAGGTGCGGGAAAGAGGGAGGCGGCGGTTGCTCCCTGGTAGGGATGACAAGCGGGGTCCATCGGCCAGAGCGAGAAGGAGGGGGGATGGCTGTTGGGCTGCGGGTGAGGGAGGGGAGAGATGGGCCGAGGGTGAGAGTTTTGGCCCAATAGGGGGGGAGGGGGTTGCCCTTTTCTTTTTCTTTTTCATTTCTTTTTCTTTTGATATGATTTCAAATTCAAACTTCCACGAATGCTACTCGTTTGAACTTCAAAATTCACATAAAAATGCACACTTGAATGTACTATATTTTGCTCAATTTTATGTACATGAAATATGGGTGTTACACCTTATCATTCATTCAACCGATGGTTACATATAGATGTCTGGATGCCAGAGCTTCCGAGTACTAAATCGATTCAGACAACTTAAAACAAATTTTGCTAAAATATATATGTACTGTGCCACATTGCAACATCTGCTAACATGCCTGAATTAAAGATAATTCAGTACAAGCTTGAGCACTGTCTGCATAAGGTCTTAATTTTATTGAATTGAGTGGATTTGTACAAGTGCAGCAAAACCATCTCAATGTCAGTTCGGATTTTCTCCACGATGCAAAGCGGATGCAGGTGGCCCTCTAGAGTTTTCCAACGTCCTTGATGTGTGGTCCAACTTTCACAAACTGGATCAGCGAAGCATTTGTACAAATGAAGCAAAACCATCTCAAGGTAAGCTCGGATTTTTTTTCCACGATGCGCAAAGTGGGTGCGCGTGGCCAACCACAGTTTCTCAAACGTCCTTGACGTGTCAATGGACCCAACTTTCACAAACTGGATCAACAAAGCTTCCTGGATCGAACCCGTAGCAGCTTGAGTCCCATCTAGGCTTCGATTCCTATTAGGGTTTATCTGGCCCATCTTGTTAAACGGGACGGCCTAATCCAGCCCACCTGGTACGATTGCTTTCTTATTATCACCTACCGGTGGCCCTCCCTATATATACTGTATTACCCTAGCCCATCTGCTGTGCTCGGTGCACTCAGTAGTATTCTTCGTCGCTTCCAAGTTGGATGGTTGGAGAAGATGGCGGCGTCCAAGGGAGAGGGGCCGGCGGTCGGCATCGACCTTGGGACGACGTACTCGTCCGTGGCTGTGTGGCGGGGAGACCGCGGCGAGGTCATCGCCAACGACCAGGGCAACCGACTCACGCCGTCTTGCGTCGCGTTCACCGACGCCGAGAGACTCGTCGGCGAGGCGGCTGTCAACCAGGCCGCTCTCAACCCCTCCAACACCGTATTCGGTGAGGAATAATGCACGCTCTTGTAGTATACGTACTTTGTTGATTTCTTCCATAGTCACCGAGATGCTTAGTCGCGTACCAGATTAGTTGTGTAAACGCAGAATTCTAACGCACGTATATGCATGCATGGGCGTGGCTGATGGTACTAAGGAATCACAAACACGATGGCGTTCGTGGCACAAAACTCGCGACAACGTAGATCATTGAGCCCTAGCAAAGGCACTAAAACACGTTCGCACCCGTTTTTACTAACTTGCTTTAGTGGACTGCCTTTTCGTTTTCTATGTGGCTGTTTACTTTCCCTAAATGCTGCTAATAAATCCCTCAAAAAATACTGCTAATAAATATCCCATCTATGCAATCTCTTCATTCAAAATTACAAGGCTAAAATCTGGGGGAAAAGATTTCTATACAGTGTTATTGTAAACCCTTCTATGTAAAACACCTCATATATTCTGCCCCATGTCCCCCGTACAAATCTTAATCGAGGATAGTGAACAACAGCCGATCGGTTTGTTTCTCTCAACTGCTCTAAGATTCATGCGAGCGACACGTGGTAGAAATTTAGAAGGTGTTGCACATGGAAGTTTTTACAACACTGTTGCATATAATCTTTTTTTCCAAAATTTGTCAATCACTATTACAAAAATAGATTTTTTTTCCAAATCGAATATCTCTTGTAACAAAATCAAATTTGTGATTTACAGTGGAGTATGTTCAAATGACTTGAATTGAGTTATTTACACAATTCACTCAACTGATAATATGATTAAAATCTTACGGTAAAGGCAATGTAGGCCAAAAAATTGGTTCAATTGACTAACTCCCCTGGCCTCTCTTATTTTTCACAGAGGTAAAGCGACTGATTGGACGCCGATTCAGTGACAAGTCCGTGCAAGAAGATATCAAGCTGTGGCCTTTCAAAGTTGTAGAAGGTCGTGATGACCGGCCGATGGTAACGGTGCAGTATGAAGGCGAGGAGAGGCAGTTCGCGCCCGAGGAAATCTCCTCCATGGTGCTCGCTAAAATGAAGGAGACCGCCGAGGTCTATCTCAACAAGACGGTCAAGAACGCTGTCATCACCGTGCCCGTCTACTTCAGCAACTCCCAGCGCCAGGCAACCATCGACGCCGGCACCATTGCCGGCTTGAACGTCATTCGCATCATCAACGAGCCCACCGCCGCCGCAATCGCCTATGGTCTTGAGAAGATGCCCGTTAGCAACAAAGGGAGAACGGTCCTGGTCTTTGACCTTGGTGGTGGCACATTCACTACTACAAAAAGCATTTTTACAGGCGCCTCAATTTTTCAAACACAGGCGGTCCTTAAAAATATGCGACTGTGATGACGAATGATATAATAACCGTCTGTGATGAAAGAACAACACAGGCGGATTTTAAAGAACAACCGTCTGGGTAAATACATGATCTTCAGAATCGGTTCTTAATTAAGAACCGCCTGTAATGCAACGAACTTCACAGACGGATTTTAAGAAACAACCGTCTGGGTAAATACATGATCTTCACAGACGGTTATTAATTATTAACCGTCTGCAATGCAATGAACTTCACAGGCGGATTTTAAGAAACAACCGTATGGGTAAATACATGATCTTCACAGACGGTTATTAATTATCAACCGTCTGCAATGCCATGAACTCCACAGACGGATTTTAAGAAACAACCGTCTGGGTAAATACATGATCTTCGTTGGCGGTTCTTGATTAATAACCGTCTGTAATGCAATGAACTTCACAGATGGATTTTAAGGAACAACCGTCTGAGTAAATACATGATCTTCGTTGGCGGTTCTTAATTAATAACTGTCTGTAATGCAATGAACTTCATAGCCGGTTCTTGATTAACAACGGCCTGAGAAGATCATGTATTTTCAGTGGCGGTCATTGTTTAATTATCATAAGCGGTTTTCATTGAAATTACAGGGATGTAGTTGCAATTATATATCACAGCCGCATGTAGTCGTGCAGGCAAAATTGTATCAGGAAAAAAACACAGATGAGCTAGCGGATACTAGTACAGTAATGCATTATAGGAAATGCTCGATCACCAGTGAGGCTGGCTTAATTGTGATAATACACCATTAGAGGCTTTACAATTGTTCAAAGATAATTTCTTTACACACTGAACAAAAATCATGCTACATTCATTGTAGATCGACGATGAAGCTCCCATCGATCAATCTAAATTGTACCGTCCTGCTTGCTCTCGAACACGTCTCTTATATTCCGCTGGATCCTGAAAATATTGACATTATTTAAATTAACAAATGTCGAAGGAGGAATGAATAACCTACATTGGTCACTAAGTCAAAGTGTCATCTAACCTTGATAAGTAGATTATAGCAATCATTTTCAACATCAGGCACATTTGGCTGATGCAGCAAACGCTGAACTTCAAGTAGTATAGTTTTGATTGTAAAAGCACTGCACCACCCCTACGAAATATAATTTAAGCAATATAAGAAACCAGTTCAAATAAGTTCGACAAAAATTATAAGTAATAATTACATGAACAAAATAGGTCTATCTTACAGTCTCTTGATCAAGAATCCCGATGCAGAGTGCTCCCGAACGATGGACATTTGGGTGGAAGAACCCAATTGGAAAGGAGCATCTTGGAGGCACCAAGGGATAGTCCTCAGAGAAGGAGATTGTCAGGGGGTAGTAACCATCTTCCCATTCAGTCTGCAAAAGAAATTTATTAATAGGAGGACGATAGTTAAACTCATATTGTGCTTGTTCTTCATGACTTACCCCTTCTTTACCGGGGACGATGCACTGCCACTTCAATAAATCTCCCGATTCAGGCTTCGCAGAGAAACTGAAAGTTGCCTAGAGGGGGGGGGGTGAATAGGCTAATCGACCTGCAAATGACTTAATAAAACGAGATTAAATCACAGGGGGCGGACTAGTCCGGTCAGGGGGCAGACTAGTCCGGTCAGCCTGCGTGAATAACCCTAAAAAGATGTTTCTAGCAAGTTTTAGGGAATTTTCTCTTTGCTACAAGTGAGTATATGTTTAAGTCAAGTTGAGCAACAACCTACACAAGAGCAAGTCAAGTTTCCACAAGTTTGTAGCAATGCGGAGTATGAAACGAGACTACCAACCCTAGAACAAAGTAATCAATAGAATGAATGCGAAGAACACAAGGGGGCAAGGATTTTATCCCGAGGTTCGATTCCACACAAGGAATCTACGTCCCCGTTGAGGAGTCCACAAAGGACCGGGTCCAACAACCCTTCCCTCACCAAGTTTACCGCACGGGCCTAACTTGGTTCTCCACTAATCACAACGGTGATTACAAAGTTCGTTGGGGCTTCTCACAAACTGAGGCTCCCACACCACAAAGATGATCAACACAATAAAACAAACTCAATGCACAGCCCACAAAGACTCAACGAGTGCAAGAGATCAAACCGGGAGCACAAGCGTGATGTTCTTCCTCTTCTCCACCTCACTAAACCCTAATCCACTCAAGAATTAGTTTTAGAGGGAAAGTAGGCAAGAAGGAGGCTTAGGAGTGCTCCAAGTTGGTTGTGGCGGCGCTAGGGTTTGAGTTTTTCCAAAGGTATTCGAAATGAGGCCGGGGGTCCCCTTTTTATAGGGGTCCCAAGCCCAATCTGCTGACTTCAGCAAAAGGGCGGACTAGTCCGGCCACTGGCCCGGACTAGTCCGGCCTAGGGGACCACTGACCCCTTTGTCAGGTCCCGACAGCTGACACACTATCGTCACACTACCCGCCAAACTTCAAATTCAAACGGTAACTTCCACAACGGACTAGTCCGGTCACCACCGGACTAGTCCGATCTCAGACAGAGCCTTTTGCTCCGTGTGAAAACGGACTAGTCTGAGGACCACGGACTAGTCCGGCCCCAAGGGCGGACTAGTCCGGTCTTCCTAGACTTAGTCACGGAATCACCTCCAACACGCCAACCCGGACTAGTCCGGCCCCACGGGCGGACTAGTCCGTTCTCACTCAGGACCTCTTGGTCCGGACACAAACGGACAAGTCCGTGGTTTTGAGACTTAGTCCCAAAACCCACTCCCTGCTACCCGGACTAGTCCGGCCACAAACGGACTAGTCCGATCTCAGTCAGACCCTTCTGGTCCGGCCAGAAACGGACTTGGCCGGCCAGGAACGGACTAGTCCGGCCACCTGCACGGACTAGTCCGGCCCTACAGCCAGACTACTTATTCACTCTTTTCTCTCAAGGGGTTTTACCTCTAAACCACTTTGAGCTCCCAAACTTGATCTCAATGCACTTTACACACGCACCCTCCTATTTCTACGGCTAGTCTAACTCAACACGCTAGAAACCCTAGTTTCTACGCTTCGAGTTGACTCCGTTCCCTTCCTTTTCCTTTTGAGGGTTTGCGTCTCCGATTGAGTCCACACCTGTGCTAAGATCACTTGAGCTCATTAGCGACTTAATTGTCGTCATCAATCATCCAAAACCCACGGGGAACCTAGATGCACTTTCAATCTCCCCCTTTTTGGTGATTGATGACAACACATTAAATCCTTCAACAATTAAGAGTATTAAATTTGGTTTTCATAACTTGTGTGCGTATGAATGACTCCCCCTCAATGTATGCAACATGTAAAAGAGGTGGAGGAGTTCTTTCATACCCACACACGTTATGGTGGGGTGCCTACGTGATGTGCTCAACAATTGTGACAAGACATAAAGAGCATCAATATAATCAAAAGATTGACAATAATAGCATTATATTGATATTAAGCAACATTAACAAGTCTTGCACAAATGTAAACATCCAAGAGCATGAATATATTACAAAATAAGTCCATAAATCACAAACACACCCACAAACGATTAACTCCCCCTTAACTCTCCCCCTTTGGCATCAAGGCACCAAAAAGGAAAAGAAGGGAGGAAACTAAGACCTAAGAACTAGTCCTCGTCTTCGCCACTTCCACTCTCCGTGGCCTCGGAATCTTCGACGTCGTCCTCATGATCATCGGTGGCGTCGTCGTCGTCGTCGGAGTTCCTTGCCGAGGGAGCAGCCCGAGAGGAGCTTCCATCCTCTTGGAGCTGGGCGAGCTCATCGGCGGTGAAGTTGGGGAATGGAGTGATCTCCCCATCACTCACCTCCGGAGAGGACATCGGGACCTCCAGCTTGTCGCACACCGCCTTAAGGTATTTTTCTTGACGCTTGTGTGCCCTTTGAGCGCGAATCTCTTGCTTCCGGCAAGAAGTGAAGATCGCCTTGAAGCATTTGAAGAAGGCACTCATTGATTGAGGCGGAGGCGGAGACGGAGGTGCCACGGGGCGAGATGGAGGATCCGCATTCTTGCGACGAGGGGGAACAGGGACATTCGGGGGCTTCTGAGGACGAAGCGGGCGATGCGACACGTCCTTGACAAAGGCCACGCCCGACACCTTCTCAATGAGGCACATGATGTAGGGGGCATACCCGCAAGCACGGTTGGGAGTGTGCGAGATGTTGAAGATGTCGTCGAAGATGTAATCGACGAGGTTGAACTTCTCTTCCCCATCGATCAGAAGTAGTAGGTGTCTCAGGTTCCCTTGAATCACCCCAGCATCACCGTCCTTCGGTGCTATCGTCCGTCTGAGGATTCTGTTCATGATGCTGTAGAAGGGCTTGATGTTGCGGGTGAGGCCGGCATCAAATGGAACGTGACTTGGATACATATATGCTAGCTCTTCACGATCCACGGCCTTAAGGTTAGAGATTATAATCTCATGATCCATGTGTGTCTCAAGCCCTAAAATCCTGGCAAACTCTGCGAAGGTGACTGAGTACTGCTCACCATGAGTCATCCAAATAATTTTCCTGTCACCAGAGGTGGTGAAGTAGATGGTGGAGTAGAACTGCAGAATCACTTCGACGTTCCAGTCATACTTGAATCCCATGATCTGCTTGAGGTCATGGCGCTCAGCGGCTTCGATGACGGCGTCGAAAGCAGAATGTTGCTTGTTGGCCATGTAACCCCAGTCAACCCATTGAGCTTCTATTACCGGCTTCTTCATCTGCTGATAGACCAGCCGGTAGTAGTCACAATGGAAGTCACACCAGAATCTGGAATCTGTCGTGCTCCTCTCAAACTTGTAGACCTTTTCTTCCCTTAGCCTCCTGGCCTTTTCAGCCCCTTTGCCATGAAATACATTAGCAGACAATTCCTTCTGTCTGTTGAGATTCCTCTCTGGTGTGTGAACTTCAAGGGGGCCAATGGAGGTGGCTTTCCCTTTCTCTTTGATTACAACACCTCCAGCTGCCTTCTTTGATGACATCTTGACAGCTGGCTTTTTCTTCTTTGGCTCCACAGGAGCCGGAGCCTTTCCCTTCTTCGGGTCACGCTCAACCCGAGGCTCAGCTTCCATTTGAGCTGGCTCCTTGCCCTTCGCCTTATCGCCAACGGTGACGAGCTTCTTTCTCTTGGGGGCACTGGCCTCAGCAGCCCTGGAGTTGTGTGCCTCCCTGTCCTCTCTTTTCTTCTTCCTCAGCTCATTCAGTGATTCTGCCGTGGCACGGGCAATGGCTTCATCCTCATTGTAGATGCTCGCAGCCACCTTGGATGCTTCGAGTGCCTTGAGCTTTCTTTCCTCCTTGGCCTTCTGCGCCTCCATTAGCGCAGCCTTAGTCCGAGCCTCGGCAATTTGGGCCTTGGTACGCCCCTCGAGGTTGACACGCGGAGGAGAGCGCTCGGAGTTCGACATTCTGTGCAAAGGATGGAGAGAGGAAGATATGAGCCTAGGAAGAAGAAGTATTGCCGAAAAGATCTCGAGAACCAACTAGAAGTAGGATTTGCCCTGTGCAAACCGGACTTGTCCGCCCCAGGGGCGGACTAGTCCGCCGGCCGGACTTGTCCGCCTGGTGGCCGGACTAGTCCGGGTTACACAGGAAGAACCCTAACCCTAATCGATTCATCGAAAAATTTGTGAACCAATGCGCAATACTCCTAGGCTATGATCGCAAGGGTGTATAGAACAACATTAATGAAGGTGTTCCTATCAAAAACTTGAAGAATCAAGAATGGGGCTAGTTTTTGAGGAACGGTGAAATACCTTCAAAAATCCGCTTGAGTCGTCGAAATCGGCGTGGATCTCGAAGGTGGAGCGCGGGGAAGTGATCCCTCACTCCCAAGGACTTCGATGCGCGGATTGGAGTTGAGTTTTGGTGGTTGGAGCGCAAAATCGCCGATTTGGGGGCGGTTGTGCGCGCGTGGAAGCTTGAGAGTCAAGTGAGAGAGAGAGAGAGAGGGGGTCCGGGCCGCCTGGGGGTTTAAGTCCCCAAGGGCCGGACTAGTCCGGTTGAGGGGCCGGACTAGTCCGGTCTGCGGACCAGACCCAGACTAGTCCGGGTCCGGACTTGTCCGGTGGAAGGCCGGACTAGTCCGATGTGCGGACTAGCCGCGGATTAGTCTGACCCGGACTTGTCCGGCCATAGGGGCGGACTAGTCCGGTCCAACTGGGCTGAAAAAACAATATATTTGGGTTTTGCCCATAAAGATAAGTCCTTTTGGACAGATATAGCAAGGAAAACATGACAAACATGATTATGAGTCAATAAAGAACAACTTATGAACATTTTCATGAAGAAAATAGATTTCTCAATCAAATTTGAGGAGAAATCGACATAGAGAGGAGTTTTTCGAAATGTGGCTCAAAATATATGAGGAATGTGGTTTAAGCCACGTTCCGAGAATCCAACACGTTGAGCTCACTTCTTAACTCACAGAAACGCTTCTCGTCAAGAGGCTTTGTAAAGATGTCCGCGAGTTGATGTTCCGTCCTCACATGAGAAATCACAATATCCCCCTTTATTGAGTGATCTCGCAAGAAATGGTGTCGAATATCTATGTGTTTGGTCCTAGAGTGCTCCACCGGATTATGGGCTATCTTGATGGCACTCTCGTTGTCACACAAGAGTGGAATGTTGCGCAAGTTAATCCCATAATCCCTAAGAGTTTGTCGCATCCAAAGAAGTTGTGCACAACAACTTCCGGCTGCAACATATTCCGCTTCGGCGGTGGATAGAGCAATAGAGTTTTGCTTCTTGGAGGACCAAGACACTAGAGATCGACCCAAGAATTGGCATGTACCCGATGTGCTTTTCCTATCAACTTTACACCCCGCATAGTCCGCATCGGAATATCCGATGAGGTTAAACTTGGATCCTTTGGGGTACCAAAGTCCTAGGGTAGGTGTGTGTACAAGATATCTCAAGATCCTTTTAACGGCGGTCAAATGACAAGCCTTGGGTGCTGCTTGAAAGCGTGCACACATACACACACTTAGCATGATATCGGGCCTAGATGCACAAAGATAGAGAAGTGATCCGATCATAGACCTATATAGCTTTTGATCCACACTTGGACCGTCCTCATTTAGGTCTAGGTGTCCATTTGTCCCCATAGGGGTTTTGATGAGTTTTGCTTTGTCCATGTCAAACTTTCTTAGAATATCTTGAGTATACTTAGTTTGACTTATGAACGTCCCTTCTTTGAGTTGTTTCACTTGAAATCCTAGAAAGAACTTCAACTCACCCATCATGGACATTTCAAACCTCTCCGTCATTATCTTGGAGAACTCATCACAAAACACCTTATTTGTGGAACCAAATATGATGTCATCCACATATATTTGGCACACAAAAAGATCCTTGTTGAAGTGCTTTGTGAAAAGGGTATAATCCGCTTTTCCTATCCTAAAACCATTCTCAACTAGAAAGTCTCTTAGGCACTCATACCAAGCTCTAGGAGCTTGCTTGAGGCCATAAAGGGCCTTTTGCAATTTGTACACATGGTTAGGATAGTCTTGGTCTTCAAATCCCGGAGGTTGCTCTACAAAAACTTCTTCCTTGATTGGACCATTTAGGAATGCGCTCTTAACATCCATTTGGTAGAGCTTGAAATCATGATGAGTAGCAAAGGCTAATAGTATCCGAATTGACTCAAGCCTAGCTACGGGGGCAAATGTCTCATCAAAATCCAATCCTTCAACTTGTGAGTATCCTTTTGCCACAAGTCGTGCCTTGTTCCTAGTTACCACGCCATGCTCATCTTGTTTGTTGCGAAACACCCACTTGGTTCCAACAACATTAGCTTGAGGGCGCTTGACAAGCTCTCAAACCTTGTTCCTTTCAAAGTTGTTGAGCTCCTCTTGCATGGCAACTACCCAATCCGGATCCCTTAAGGCATCTTCAACCTTATGTGGTTCCAAGGATGAGACAAAAGAGAAATGCTCACAAAAGTTTGCAACACGTGAGCGTGTTGTTACTCCTTTTGTGATATCTCCTAGAATGTTGTCAACAGGATGGTCCCGTTGAACACTTTGATGAACACGAGGATGCGGGGGTTGACCTCTTGAATTACTTGGTTCATCTTCTTCACTTTGGTCTCCCCCTTGATCCAAGCCTCCCCCTTGATCTTCATTCTCATTATCACTTTGGGGAGCATCTAGAGGATCTTCAGCTTGTCCAATGGGGGTTTGACCTACTTCATAATGATGATGGTCACTTGGGCTTTGAGATGGTTCTTGTTGGCGAACATCTCCAAGTGCCATTCTACTTAGAGCTTCTAGTGGAGGTTCCTCTTTATCAAGGGCATGTTGATCAACTTGCTCCACTTGAGAGCCATTGGTTTCGTCAAACACCACGTCACGTGCTACTTCAACAATTCCGGAGGATTTGTTGAACACACGGTACGCATGAGTGTTTGAGTCATATCCAAGCAAGAAACCCTCATCGGACTTTGAAGCGAACTTCGAAGTCCTAGGCTTCTTGTTGAGGATATAACACTTGCTACCAAAAACACGAAAGTAAGAAACATTGGGTTTCTTACCAACGAGAAGCTCATAAGGAGTCTTCTTGAGGAGGCGATGAAGGTACAATCGGTTCACGGCATGGCAAGCGGTGTTAACCGCTTCCGCCCAAAACCGGTCCGATGTTTTGTACTCATCTAGCATCGTCCTTGACATCTCAATAAGTGTCCTATTCTTTCTTTCGGCTATGCCATTTTGTTGTGGAGAATAGAGAGCGGAAAACTCATGCTTGATGCCCTCCTCATCTAGGAACTCTTCTACTTGCATGTTTTTGAATTCGGTGCCATTATCACTTCTTATAGCCTTTATCCTCAAGGTGAACTCATTTTGAGCTCTCCTTAGAAATTTCTTGAGGACACCGGGAGTTTCACTTTTATCATGCAAGAAGAACACCCAAGTATACCTTGAAAAATCATCAACGATAACTAGACCATACTTGCTGCCACCAATGCTAATATAGGCAATGGGGCCGAAAAGGTCCATATGGAGTAACTCCAAAGGTCTAGTTGTCATCATGACATTCTTAGAGGGGTGTTGAGCTCCTACTTGCTTTCCCGCTTGGCACGCACCACATGGCCTATCCTTTTCAAATACCACATCCTTTAGGCCACGAACGTGCTCTCCTTTAAGGAGTTTTTGAAGGTTCCTCATTCCAACATGGGCTAGCCTTCTATGCCAAAGTCATCCCATGTTGGCTTTTGCCATTAAGCATGTGTCAAGTTGAGCTTTATCCGTGGTAAAATCCACAAGATAGAGCTTTCCCTTGAGCACTCCCTTAAAGGCTATTGAGTCATTACCCTCTCTCAGAACATTCACACCCTCACTAGAAAAGACACACTTATATCCTTTATCACAAAGCTGTGATATGGATAGGAGATTATAGTCTAGGGAATCAACATGCAAAACATTAGATAAAGTATGCGAAGATGAGATAGCAATTTTACCGGAGCCAAGGATTTTCCCTTGGCTATTATCCCCAAAGAAGATTCCCTCACTTGGGTCCTCATTCTCCTCATACTCTATGAACATGCTCCTCTCTCCGGTCATGTGGTTGGTACATCCACTATCCAACACCCATTTCGAACCGCCGGAGGAGTAAGCCTACAAAACAAATTTATGCCTTCCATTTAGGTACCCAAGCTGAGTTGGGTCCTTTCACGTTAGTAGTTAGGCATTTGGGCACCCACACGCAAGGCTTGGGGCTCTTGCGGAGTGGCCCAACATATCTAGCAAACACTTTGCCGTGTTTGTTTCTCTTTAGCACATAAGATGCATCAAAATCATGAAATAGAGGATGCGATTCAGATTTAGGCAATTTGTCGCTAGAGGGTGAGTTCTTTTCAATTTTAGTTGGTGATGAACTCCCCTTAACAAAGACAATTATGTCTTTGCCATACTTGGAGGTTTTGGCGTTATGCCTTCCACCTCTAGTATAGCCAAGACCATCCTTGACATGGGGAGGTCTTGTGTTGGTGTATGCACTTCGTGCATACGCCACCTCTCCTTGTCAAAGATGGCACCCTTAGGTGCTTGCTTGCCTTGCACTAAGTTGAGTTCATCCTTAAGCTTAAGGATTAAGTTAGAGCACTTGCAAGACGGAGTTGCATTGGATGAGGCCTTTGAGAAGGTTGGGCTCTTAGAGGAAGAGGCTACATTTTTCTTGAGAGACTCACCTTGAGTCTTAAGGATTTTGTTAACTTTTGACAAGTTCCCAAGTTCCTCCTTGAGCTCAATTGTCTTCTCCTCAAGAATTGAACACGTTTTCTTACTTAGAGCAAGTTCGTGTTCCAATGCCTTGCTCTTCTCTCTTTCGAGCTCAAGGAGCTCATCAAGCTCTCGACATCTCTCCTTCTCAAGGATGAGCATGTCCTCTTGTCTATTGATGAGATCCTCCTTCTCAAAGATCTCATCCATAAGCAATTTCATCCTTTGCAAGGTGCTTTTGCTTATGTCCTTAAACATGTGTTCATTTTCACTAGCACTATCAAATTCATCTTGCGAGGAAGTTGTGGAGGAGGGATGAGATGTTACCTTTCTCCTTCCCTCCTTTGCCATGAGGCAAGTAGGTTTGTAGTCGTCGTTGAGGTTGGGGAAGAGCTTGCTTCCTTTGGAGCTCCTCCCGATGGCTATGGTAGCCATCTTCTCCTCTTCTTCTTCGGAGGAGGACTCATCATTAGAGTCCCACTCCTTCCCCAAGTGTGCTTGTCCGGAGGGCCTCTTCTTCTTGAAAAATTTCTTGTCTTGAGGCTTGCCCTCCTTCTTCTTCTTCGCTTCTTCATGTGGGCAATCAGCGATGAAGTGCCCATACTCGCCACAATTGTAGCAAGACCTTTTTGATTTGGGCCTTGCTCTTTCCTTCCCTTTGCCCTCATGGTTGTATCCACCTTTCTTCCTCCTCATCATTCTCCTGAACTTGTTGATGAAGAAGGCCTCTTCCTCATCGGTGTCGAGGCTCTCCTCATCACTTTCCTCTTGCTCCTTTGAAGAGGGTGTTGCTTTGAGTGCAACGTTCTTCATCTTGGAGGCGGTGAACTTCTGAAGATCGTTGTAGAAGAGCGCCTCCTTCTCCATGATCTCGTGGTTAATGATCCTACCAAGGACCTCCTCCGGGGTCATTTGAGTGAACCCCGGACTTTCCCGAATCATGGAGCACAGAGAGACGTTCCTAGGCATGAATGCCCGGATCATCCTCTTCACCACCTCGTGGTCGGTCCACTTGGTGCAGCCATATGATCGGCTCTTGTTGATCAGCACCTTCAGCCGGTTGTACATGTCTTGGGGGGATTCACCATCCAAGATGGCGAATCTCCCAAGCTCTCCTTCGATGAGCTCGATCTTGGCCTCCTTGACTACTCGGTTTCCCTCATGCGCCGTCTTGAGGGTGTTCCATATGTCTTTGGCCACTTCAAGGCCATCGACACGGTTGAACTCATCTCTAGAGAGAGATGAGATGATCACACCCGCAGCTTGAGCGTTGCGGTGGATGAGGATGGCTTGTTCTTGAGTTATGTTGTCCTCATCCTTTGGAATCTCCACCCTGGTCATGACAATTTGCCACAACGCTGGGTTGAGTGACACGAGGTGGATCTTCATGTTGTGTTTCCACATACCGTAGTCCGTTCCATCAAATTGGGGAGGTTTCCCCAATGGGATGGACAGGTAGTGGTTGTTGGCGGCAAGGCGTTCATAGTTGAACCCTTGCCGGTTGTAGTTGGCTCCGCCACCACCACTTGATTGGTTTGACGGATCAATCCTGGAGATGTTCAACTTCTCCCGGAGCTTCGCCTTGAGTTGGCGAGTCTCCTCATTGTCCGTTGGCTTATCTTGATAAGCCAACGTCTCATCACGGGTCGCCTCGTAGTTGCTGCTCGATGCATCGTCATTCACCACTCCGGCCATCTCTCCGAGTTGTTAGACTCTTTGTGGAGAGTCCGGCTCTGATACCAATTGAAAGTTGCCTAGAGGGGGGGTGAATAGGCTAATCGACCTGCAAATGACTTAATAAAACGAGATTAAATCACAGGGGGCGGACTAGTCCGGTCAGGGGGCGGACTAGTCCGGTCAGCCTGCGTGAATAACCCTAAAAAGATGTTTCTAGCAAGTTTTAGGGAATTTTCTCTTTGCTACAAGTGAGTATATGTTTAAGTCAAGTTGAGCAACAACCTACACAAGAGCAAGTCAAGTTTCCACAAGTTTGTAGCAATGCGGAGTATGAAACGAGACTACCAACCCTAGAACAAAGTAATCAATAGAATGAATGCAAAGAACACAAGGGGGCAAGGATTTTATCCCGAGGTTCGATTCCACACAAGGAATCTACGTCCCCGTTGAGGAGTCCACAAAGGACCGGGTCCAACAACCCTTCCCTCACCAAGTTTACCGCACGGGCCTAACTTGGTTCTCCACTAATCACAACGGTGATTACAAAGTTCATTGGGGCTTCTCACAAACTGAGGCTCCCACACCACAAAGATGATCAACACAATAAAACAAACTCAATGCACAGCCCACAAAGACTCAACGAGTGCAAGAGATCAAACCGGGAGCACAAGCGCGATGTTCTTCCTCTTCTCCACCTCACTAAACCCTAATCCACTCAAGAATTAGTTTTAGAGGGAAAGTAGGCAAGAAGGAGGCTTAGGAGTGCTCCAAGTTGGCTGTGGCGACGCTAGGGTTTGAGTTTTTCCAAAGGTATTCGAAATGAGGCCGGGGTCCCCTTTTTATAGGGGTCCCAAGCCCAATCTGCTGACTTCAGCAAAAGGGCGGACTAGTCCGGCCACTGGCCCGGACTAGTCCGGCCTAGGGGACCACTGACCCCTTTGTCAGGTCCCGACAGCTGACACGCTATCGTCACACTACCCGCCAAACTTCAAATTCAAACGGTAACTTCCACAACGGACTAGTCCGGTCACCACCGGACTAGTCCGATCTCACACAGAGCCTTTTGCTCCGTGTGAAAACGGACTAGTCTGAGGACCACGGACTAGTCCGGCCCCAAGGGCGGACTAGTCCGGTCTTCCTAGACTTAGTCACGGAATCACCTCCAACACGCCAACCCGGACTAGTCCGGCCCCACGGGCGGACTAGTCCGTTCTCACTCAGGACCTCTTGGTCCGGACACAAACGGACAAGTCCGTGGTTTTGAGACTTAGTCCCAAAACCCACTCCCTGCTACCCGGACTAGTCCGGCCACAAACGGACTAGTCCGATCTCAGTCAGACCCTTCTGGTCCGGCCAGAAACGGACTTGGCCGGCCAGGAACGGACTAGTCCGGCCACCTGCACGGACTAGTCCGGCCACCTGCACGGACTAGTCCGGCCCTACAGCCAGACTACTTATTCACTCTTTTCTCTCAAGGGGTTTGACCTCTAAACCACTTTGAGCTCCCAAACTTGATCTCAATGCACTTTACACACGCACCCTCCTATTTCTACGGCTAGTCTAACTCAACACGCTAGAAACCCTAGTTTCTACGCTTTGAGTTGTCTCCGTTCCCTTCCTTTTCCTTTTGAGGGTTTGCGTCTCCGATTGAGTCCACACCTGTGCTAAGATCACTTGAGCTCATTAGCGACTTAATTGTCGTCATCAATCATCCAAAACCCACGGGGAACCTAGATGCACTTTCAGAAACCCTACGCGGAGAAATTGAAAATACCAAAAACAAACAACACGGAAAAACAAACTACAGTTAAGTTCATCAGTCCATTACAGATACATATGTATATACAACCATGTGACCGGTGTGCCATATGTACATACATGGGGATGGTTCTTGCGCCACGCCAAGCGCTCCTCCTTCAATCGGCTACACGCCCGAGACATCATTATCTGAAGAAAGACCAAACTTCCAAACTTCCAAATCATTGAGTCCAAACGCATATGTACACAAATGCAAAAGGACACAATCCATATACCAACATTGTTCTAAGTTGATTTCAGAAGATACAAATATATACAATATATATCATCTCGCATTGCTATATACATTTTTTCCAGCATTGACATCTTCTCGCATATAGGGTTTCAAATTCTTTTTAATGCTTCTCTCTACGCGCTTGATGTTTTCTGGTTCGGTGAAAAGGTACATCTCTTCATACTGATTATATTCCTCTTCATTATCTCCCACATTGTCAACCCCAACAATATTTTGCTTTCCAGAAACAACTACGTGCAACTTCTCAGTTTCTGGATCTTGAACATAAAAAACTTGTGCAACATTATCAGCGAGAACCCACAGGTCATCTTTGTAACCCACTTTATTCAAGTCTACCAGTGTCAGTCCGTAATTGTCCACTTTCAAACCATCAGGATGTTTGACCCATTGGCACTTAAATACGGGCATTACCATTCTTTCGCCATAATCGAGTTCCCATATTTCCTCTATGAACCCGAAGTATGTGGTCTTCTACCCTTGTGAATCATAAGCCTCAATACGAACACCACTATTTTGTGCGACACTCTTACCGTCTTTTTCTTTAGTGTAAAATGTGTAACCATTGATGTCATATGCTTGCCATGATGTTACCAAAGCAGATGGGCCACAAGCTAACTTTTTCATTGTTGCCTCTTCTATAGTGTTTCCGTATGATATATTTTTGTCCATTAACCATTCAGTGAAACATCTTCTGTGCTCTTTCATGATCCAGTCCTCTTTGCGGTCTTGGTTTTTATCACGAAGCTCAATTTGGTGTTCCTCGATGTACGGCTCAGCTATTGCGAGCTGTTGTAGTACACCAAAATGTGCACGGTGTACATTCTTGTAATCTTGAACAATAAAAGTTTTCTTACCCACTTTGCCTCTCCCACGTAGTCTACCCTCATGTACCGGTATAGGCACACCTATCGAGTTTCCATCTTTGATGTAATCAGCGCAACCCTCAATCACTTCTTCAGTGGTGTATCCTTCCATAATTGAACCCTCTGGATGAGCACGGTTCCGCACATAACCTTTTAATACTCCTAAATATCTCTCCAACGAAAACATATGATGTAAATATAGTGGCCCCAATGCTTTTATCTGATCAACAAGATGTATGATTAGGTGTACTTGCATATCAAAAAAGGATGGTGGGAAACACATCTCAAGCTTGCACATTGTCTCGACAATGTATGTTTTCAGATAGTCTAAATCTTCACGTGCTATCACCTTTTGCGATATTGCATTGAAGAAGTAACACAAACGTGTGATGACAACTTTTATATGCTCAGGTTTGATTACTCTTATTGCAATGGCAAGGAAAATTGTCATCATCATGTGACAGTCGTGAGAATTATAACCGAATAAAGACAAGTCTTTCATCGAGACTAGTTTGCGGATATTGGATGAGAAACTTGTGGGCACTTTGATCCCACGCAAGCATTCGCAAATTGCTTTTTTCTCTTCTAGCATCAAGTTGTAGCTGGCTGGGGGAAGGTAATGCTTCCCGTTCGCCTTTTCTACTAGATGAAGCTCTGGTCTCAAATCAAGATTTACTAGGTCTATACGTGAATTTAATCCATCCTTTGTCTTCCTCGGCATGTCCAGCAAGGTCCCAATGATGCTGTCAAATACATTCTTTGTAACGTGCATCAAATCAATACTATGGCAAAATTCCAGATTCTTCCAATACGGAAGATACTTGAAAAAAATTGATTGTTTCTTGAAAGCCATGTCAGTTGTATCATCCGAAGATGTACTTTTCTTTCTCTTAATTCCTTTACTCTTTTTTCCCTTACCGAAAGCAATATGAATGTTCTTGACCATTTCAAACACAAGTTTTTAACTGTAAGGTTTCGGTGCAGTATCTTTTTCGATTTTGTTATCAAATTGTTCTTTCATCTTCCTATACTTGTGTGTATCTGTCAAGAACCGTCGATGTCTCATGTACACCGTCTTTCTGGATGAAGTGAGGTATAGATATCCAGTTCTATCCACGCACCTAACGCAACCTTTCTTCCCTTTCATTTGTCCCGATAATGTAAACAGTCCGGGATAATCATGCACGGTAACGAATATCATTGCTCTTAGCGTGAAATACTCCCGCTTGTACTCATCCCATGTACATACCCCTTCATTCCACAATTTCGCCATATCTTCCATTAAAGGTTCCAAGAACACATCAATTTCGATGCCGGGTTGTTTCGGACCTTGGATAAGAACAGATAATAAGATATATTTCCTTTTGTGACACAACCACGTCGGTAGGTTGTACATAGTTAAGACCACGGGCCATGTGTTGTGTATGCTCCTTTTTTCACCAAACGGATTCATTCCATCTGTACCCAAGGCAAACCTCACATTTCTGATTTCCTTCGCAAATTCTGGATACTGAATATCAAAATTTTTCCACTGCGTTGCATCACTAGGGTGTCGTATATGTTTTTCATTCTTCTTGCGTTCCTCGGAATGCCAACGCATAAGTTCAGCCTCCCTAGGGTTTGAGAACAAACGCTTCAAGCGATCAATTACCGGAAGGTACCACATCACCAATGCAGGAATTTTTCTCTTATTCTTCCCGTCTGCATCGCCAGAAGTATCGTCATCGTCACCTTCAGGACCAATAATAAACTTCTTATTCTTCTGAGTCTTTTTCATGTTGGTAACATACTGGTGATTGTAGTCCTTCTTATATCTACTGACACCACAAATGGGGCATCTAGTTGCGAGCTCATGCTCTTTGCGATACAGAATACAATGGTTCACACAAGCGTGTATTTTTGTCACACCTAGTGCCATCGGGCAAAGAAGTTTCTTCGCTTTATAAGTGCTTCTAGGCAGTTTATTTGGATTTGGAAGAATTTCTGCCAGAAGATTCAAAAGATCAGAGAAACTACAATCGGACCATTCGTGCGTAGCTTTCAACTTTAGTAGTTCTAAGACTGCACGCAATGTAGTAAACTCTTTATCACAACCGTTTGATTCATCATATAAAAGCTCTGTGGCCGCATTCTGCAATGTCTCCATTTTACTTAAACCTTTGCTTGCTCCCATAGAAGTCAGTACATATGGTTCAATGTGACGCAACATCTCCTCACGATCGAACTCATCATCATCATCACCAGCTTGATTGTCACTACCATCATCGATATGAACATTATCATCATCTGAGCCTCTCTCATCATCTTTATCCACATCATGTGTATCTAACTCACCATGCTCTGTCCATATTGTGTAGTTATTTTTGAAACCTCTTTTCACCAAATGAGATTGGATTACTATAGTATCCGTCCAAGCAATCTTATTTTCGCAGTCGATACATGGACATAATATGTCATCTATCTTTTGCAACTTCGCATGTCTCTTGGATGCTTCAATAAAATTTGCAACATTACGAATGTACATAGGATCGGGTCTTGGCATGTTATACATCCACGCTCGACGGTCCATGCTTCAATAATAGAATTTTTTGTCAGATTTACAAAATTTGGCCACAAATATTCTCTAAAGGTCTTCTATAAAATGAATTTACAGAGACATAACAAGTATGATTAGGGCGACTAATGTAGGAGACGGGCGATGTCTTGAGGCGGACGGAGTCAAAGGGGGAAACAGGCCCAACAGCATGGGCTAGGTTTGGGTGGGATCCAGTCCGTTATATCGGGAAACAAGGCCCAGATGCATCTTATATATATTACAATAGCATCTGTTAATTAAACATCATATTCATGTCACATAATAGGTACAAAAAGGAAACAATCCATATAGTCCATACATCAATATACCAGAACACAATCCATACAGTCCTTACACATGCAAAAGGACAGAATCCATATACCAGAACACACAAAACTAACAGCTTATCAGCTAATGAAAATATACAAAGAAAAAGTAAGGAAACTACATTTACCTTGCAGAGGCGTCAGCACGGTGGGGAGGCGTCAGCACGGTGGGCCGGCTGGGTGGAAAAGTGGCGGTGCGGGGTTGAGCGGCGGCGCGGCACTATGGGCTGGGCGGCGGAGCGGCGGCGCGGCGCAGGGGAAATTTCAACAGCCTGGCGGCGTTGATATAAATTCTCCAGGGTTGCGTTTTGACTGGGGTGAGGGGTCCTTATATAGACGTAGGTTTTTCACAGGCGGTTTTTAACTTTATCGCAGACGGGTTTTACTTACCAACCGCCTGAGATGATGTTTATTAATTAAGAAGTAAATATCTTCACAGGCTGTTGGTACTTAATAACCGCCAAGGAAGATTTTTATCTCAGGCGGGTATTACTTAACAACCGTCTAAGATAATGCCAACTGAACAAAATATTTTTAAAACTTGTATAGCTGACGTTGAAATGTTTTGGTAAATATCAAATTAATTTCTACTCACATATTATTCACATTTGTGTATCTCATAAAAAAAGATCTTTCACTCAAAATTGTTGGTACGAACATATTTGCATAATTTATACATGTATGAATTTTTTTAATTTTTTTAAAAGCACTCCAACATGTCAAACTTCAAATTATCCACCAGTATTCATTGACACTTGATTGAAATATGTACAAAACACAAGAAAAATGTACAAGAACACTTGATTGAAATCCTAAAACTACACTACGGCCCCGCCTCCTCCATCCTCTCCGCCAGCTTCTCAAACCGAGCCAAGCGGTCCTCCTCCGACTCGTCGTCGTCGTCGTCGTAGTCGTCACCATGGTGGTGGTCGCCGTCGTCGTCGTCGCCGTCGTCAGTGGACGACTCGTCGTCGCCGTCGTCGGTGGACGACTCGTCGTCGCCGTCGTCGGAGGACGACTCGTCGTCGCCGTCGTCGGAGGACGACTCGTCGTCATCATCGTCATCATCGTCGTCGTCGTCGAAGTCGTCCTCCTCCTCCTCCTCCTCCTCCTCCGGCGACGATGCAGCAGGAGAGAGGGTCGGCTTCTCCGGCTGAGCCGATTGCTCCGGCTGTACCGGTGGCTCCGGCTGCACCGGCGGTGGAACGCGCTGGTCGTCATTCACCCTCTCGGGGGAGCTGCAGCGTATCCGCTTGCAGGGTGGTTGCCTCGGGGGGCTAGGTGGCGGAAGGTTGGCCATGGCTGTGGTGGTTAATCGGCGGCGGGCTAGGAGAGGTGGAACGATGGAAGAAGAAGAAAGGAGTGGAGAAAAGTTTTGTGCTTGTCCATAACCGACGACGCGCCTTATATAGGTCTATGCGGAGTAGACGAGGGAGTGGTTCGTTTCCCGCGCATTGAACTCTTTGCAGACCTCGTGCGGCGCACAATTAAACCACTGTGGAAGACGATCTTGAGAGATCCTTGCACGCGTCCCTGCACCACGGCTTCTCAACTTCTTCGCAGACCTCGTGTGGCGCGTCAGTTAATTAACACTTCTCAGGCCGTTAATTAACATATTGTAGTTTCAAAAATGATTATCTCAGGCGGGTATTACTTATAAACCGCCTGAGAAAAAAGAAGTAAAAATCTTCACAGACGGTTGGTACTTAACAACCGTCTACAAATACGTTTATCTAAGGCGGGTATAACTTAACAACCGCCTGGGATAATGCCCGATACTGTTCTGCAGTTTCCTTATCCCTTGCTTCTTTTTTATTTAGATTCCATTATAAATACTCAAACATGTTTACATTCTGCAAATTGTGTTCAAATTCGATGATTCTTTCTTCTACATTTGTATTAAATTAACATCTACCAACTGAACAAAATATTTTGTTCATTGCGCATTGAACTCTTTGCAGACCTCGTGCGGCGCACAATTAAACCACTGTGGAAGACGATCTTGAGAGATCCTTGCACGCGTCCCTGCACCACGGCTTCTCAACTTCTCCGCAGACCTCGTGCGGCACGTCAGTTAATTAACACTTCTCAGGCCGTTAATTAACATATTGTAGTTTAAAAATGATTATCTCGGGCGGGTATTACTTATAAACCGCCTGAGAAAAAAGAAGTAAAGATCTTCACAGACGGTTGGTACTTAACAACCGTCTACAAATATGTTTATCTGAGGCGGGTATAACTTAACAACCGCCTGGGATAATGCCCGATACTGTTCTTCAGTTTCCTTATCCCTTGCTTCTTTTTTATTTAGATTCCAATATAAATACTCAAACATGTTTAGATTCTGCAAATTGTGTCCAAATTCGATGATTCTTTCTTCTACATTTGTATAAAATTAACATCTACCACCTGAACAAAATATTTTTAAAACTTGTATAGCTGACATTGTAATGTTTTGGTAAATATCAAATTAATTTCTACTCACATATTATTCACATTTGTGTATCTCATAAAAAAAGTTCCTTCACTCAAAATTGTTGGTATGAACATATTTGTATAATTTATACATGTATGAATTTTTTTAATTTTTTTAAAATCATTCCAACATGTCAAACTTCAAATTATCCACCATTCTAACTAAATGCTCATATTCATATGAGGCATTCATCAAATTATGAACACACATTGATTCCAAAAAATTTAAAAAAAATATGAAAAAATTCGTAGATGTTGGTATGATGATTAAAAATGTCCACTGAAAAAATAAATGAAAAAAGCATTATATTCATCAAGATAGAAAAATGAAAAATAGCATTTGTTGTATGTTTTTTATGTTCTGACCAATTTCAAAGGATTTATGAAGTGAAATTTAATGGTAACCTTTACTTATCAATAATATTACAAGAAAGTGGATTTTTGCCTTTTTAAAGGACCACATTTAATCAAGAATATTAATTAAGAAGAAGTAAATATCTTCACAGGCGATTATTGCTTAACAACCGCCTAAGATAATGCCTGATACTGTTCTTCAGTTTCCTTATCCCTTGCTTCTTTTTTATTTAGATTCCAATATAAATATTCAAACATGTTTAGATTCTGCAAATTGTGTCCAAATTCGATGATTCTTTCTTCTACATTTGTATAAAATTAACATCTACCACCTGAACAAAATATTTTTAAAACTTGTATAGCTGACATTGTAATGTTTCGGTAAATATCAAATTAATTTCTACTCACATATTATTCACATTTGTGTATCTCATAAAAAAAAGTTCCTTCACTCAAAATTGTTGGTATGAACATATTTGTATAATTTATACATGTATGAATTTTTTTAATTTTTTTAAAAGCATTCCAACATGTCAAACTTCAAATTATCCACCATTCTAACTAAATGCTCATATTCATATGAGGCATTCATCAAATTATGAACACACATTGATTCCAAAAAATTTAAAAAAATATGAAAAAATTCGTAGATGTTGGTATGATGATTAAAAATGTCTACTGAAAAAATAAATGAAAAAAACATTATATTCATCAAGATAGGAAAATGAAAAATAGCATTTGTTGTATGTTTTTTATGTTCTGACCAATTTCAAAGGATTTATGAAGTGAAATTTAATGGTAACCTTTACTTATCAATAATATTACAAGAAAGTGGATTTTTGCCTTTTTAAAGGACCACATTTAATCAAGAATATTAATTAAGAAGAAGTAAATATCTTCACAGGCGGTTATTGCTTAACAACCACCTGAGATAATGCCCGATACTGTTCTTCAGTTTCCTTATCCCTTGCTTCTTTTTTATTTAGATTCCAATATAAATACTCAAACATGTTTAGATTATGCAAATTGTGTCAAAATTCGATGATTCTTTCTTCTACATTTGTATAAAATTAACATCTACCACCTGAACAAAATATTTTTAAAACTTGTATAGCTGACATTGTAATGTTTTGGTAAATATCAAATTAATTTCTACTCACATATTATTCACATTTGTGTATCTCATAAAAAAAAGTTCCTTCACTCAAAATTGTTGGTATGAACATATTTGTATAATTTATACATGTATGAATTTTTTTAATTTTTTTAAAAGCATTCCAACATGTCAAACTTCAAATTATCCACCATTCTAACTAAATGCTCATATTCATATGAGGCATTCATCAAATTATGAACACACATTGATTCCAAAAAATTTAAAAAAATATGAAAAAATTCGTAGATGTTGGTATGATGATTAAAAATGTCCACTGAAAAAATAAATGAAAAAAGCATTATATTCATCAAGATAGAAAAATGAAAAATAGCATTTGTTGTATGTTTTTTATGTTCTGACCAATTTCAAAGGATTTATAAAGTGAAATTTAATGGTAACCTTTACTTATCAATAATATTACAAGAAAGTGGATTTTTGCCTTTTTAAAGGACCACATTTAATCAAGAATATTAATTAAGAAGAAGTAAATATCTTCACAGGCGGTTATTGCTTAACAACCGCCTGAGATAATGCCCGATACTGTTCTTCAGTTTCCTTATCCCTTGCTTCTTTTTTATTTAGATTCCAATATAAATACTCAAACATGTTTAGATTCTGCAAATTGTGTCCAAATTCGATGATTCTTTCTTCTACATTTGTATAAAATTAACATCTACCACCTGAACAAAATATTTTTAAAACTTGTATAGCTGACATTGTAATGTTTTGGTAAATATCAAATTAATTTCTACTCAGACGTGAAATTTTAATTAACGATGAACACACTACATTCATTAACAATATTCAATCATTCACACAGTTGAAGAACACACAAGATACTCATTCATTAACAATATGCACATCTCACAAAAGAACACACAAGATGCACAATATTTACACAAGAACACACAAGAACACAAAAGATACACAAGTAATATTCAATCACATAGATGAAAAAAGATAGATTTCATTCATTAACAATATTTACAAAACAGAAGCAACTAAAAACAACAAAAAGAAAAACTAATTAAATCCTACTCCTACTCCTCTTCCTTCTCCTCCTCCTCGTCCTCCGGCGGCGACTCCGGCACCGGTGCAACAGGAGACAGGGCCGGCTGCACCGGCTGCACCGGCGGTGCAACCCCGAGGTTGCTAGCCGTCGCCTCCACCAGCGTTCTACGGCCCTCGGGGCCAAGAACCTGGGCCATCGTCGCGAACAGAATGTCGAGACGATCAGCCACCCCCACGAGGGCGTAGAGGTAGTGGCCCAAGGTACCCATTCCAGTATACTCTGGAAGGGTACCCAGCCCCAAGGCACTCATGGCGCGAGACGTATTGTTGTACGCCTCTCGCGCCATGAGGAGGCGCTGCTCGGTGTTGATCTTCTCGGGGGAGCTGCAACATTGTTTCTTGCAAGGTGGCTCCCTCGGAGGGCTTGGCGGCGGAAGGTCGGCCATAGTGGTGTTGGGTCGTCGGAGCGGAGGAAGACGAAGAAAACAAGAGGATTCAAAGTGAGCGATGCGCTTGTGAGCGATAGCGCGTCTTTAAGGCCGTGCGGAGTGGAAAAGAAAGGTCGCACCTCGGGGAAAAGAAAGGTCGCGCACGCGTGACATGGTCACTGACGTGTGGGACCGGGTCCACATGTCAGTGACCGCTGATTAAGTCAGGGGATCCTCATCCCGGTTGGTGAGGGGTCTTTATGTAGGCGTTCATCAAATTAAGAAGAAGTAAATATCTTCACAGGCCCATGTTTAACTCAGGCGGGTGTTACTAACCAACCGCCTGAGATAATTGTATCTTCTCAGGCGGTTGGTAAGTAAAATCCGACTGAGGTAACAGTCTTCCCTGACGGTCGGTACTTAAAATCCGCCTGAGAAAATGTGAGTCTATATATACCCCTCGGCAGCATTGGAAAAACCTAACCCGGGCGAAACACTTAGACGCCGTTAGGCTGCCAAAATTTCATTTGCCGCCAAGTGTTCCCCCTCGTCACTTCCAGGTACGCCGCCGAGCTTCGCCGTCGCCGAGCTTCGCCGTCGTCGCCGAGCTTCGCCGTCGCCGCCGAGCTTCGCCCTCCTCACTTCCAGGTACACCGAGCGAAGCCATTTCCGTCGCCGCCGAGCTTCAAGGTAAACCCTAAACCCTTCGACCTTCCATCCTCCTTCGCCGTGCCGCCTCCCTCCCCGCCCTCGCTGCTACCTTGCATATCCTTGGTTAGGGTTCGGGAATTAGATAATGGTAGGCATCCTTGGTTAGGGTTCGGTGGAATTCGAAAAACTGTCAAGTTCGGTGGCATCTTTGGTTAGGGTTCGGTGGGGCAAGATTTATGTGGATGGTTATATCACGATAAATTGGTAGTTGGTTCTGTGTGTCTGAAACTGTTCTGACACATTAGTGGTAAACATGATTCTAGACTCTAGTAACAGCAGTATATTCCCTATTTCTGCCATCGGCCTTGCATATGCCACATAATTCTCTATTAGGGGCAAGATTTAGCTATATTTGGTTAAGTTGACCAAATTTGGCTAATTTTGGCTAAGTTACATTAGATATAGTTATACTTGACTAATTTTGACTAAGTTATGCTATATTTAGCTATATTTGGCTACTTTTGCTTAGAGTTAGCTATGCTAGACTAAGTTTGGCTAAGTTTGCTTTTATTTCTCTAAGTTTCATTTGAGCAATTGTAGCTAATCTGTGCTACCAAAGATGTCTGCACTTGTGGCTCCATCAGCTTCATTTGAGCAATTGTACCTAATCTGATCTACCAAAGTTATGTTATATTTAGCTCTGAAGCCAAACAAAAGTTGCTGGCCAACTCATTTGTGATGCCAGGAGCATCCTCACGCCCATATCTAGGTAACACTAGGTGTGGCGATGGAGTCTGAGCATATGATGTCGATCTCTATGATACAAGAATTTAGTTAGACCTATATAACTTGAAAAATGTGTTTTGGCTAAATTTACTTAATTGAGCCAAAATTGAGAAAATTTGTTTTAAATATGACCAAATTTAGTTATGCCATTTATTAGATTTTTTGTCTTATTAGATCTAGCATGGAAAGCCCTAAGAAGACTGGTCCTGATAGTAACAACAAAGAAGACAATATGGAGTTTACTGACTCCAGCAGTTCAGGCTCCTATCACAGTCCTTCGGATCCTTTTCTGAATATAAAAATTAAAAAGACTTCAGTGGATCTAGACCCGGAATATGATCCTGCCGACGAGGTATGGATCACGAATCTTAACTTCAGCAGTTCAAGTTAATGTTGGTTGTCAAGTATACGAAGTCTTATAATTTTTTTCTACCTAGATTAATCTCGAAGACAATGAGGTGACATCGGCTCCTAAAACCGCAGAAGGTTCACCAATGGATGAATCCTCAGCTTCACTCAAGCGGAAACGAGGGCAACGAGGTCCCAATAAGGGTACATTTGACCGCATCATGTACATAACAAGGGTCGGTCCAGGTGGGCTTCCCCAAGAACCACTGGATTCAGTTACCAAGTACCGTAATGCATGCGGTTTTCTTGTTAGGGAGGTTGTGCCGATCACAACCGAGAATTGGAGGAAATTACCCGAGCAGACCAAGAATGAGTTGTGGAAAAAGATAAAGAAACAATTCAAGTTCCCGAAAGGCACAGAAGAAGCTGTAAAGAAAGCAACATTGGTCTCTTGCGGCAAGAAGTTTCGATGCTGGAAGAGTGAAATGAATGCTTATGTTAAGGCCAATAAGGTCCCTAGCCCGAGGAAGATGGGAAAAATCACACAAGCTCAGTGGCAAGAGTTTGTTCGTCAAAAGAGCACACCTGATGCTAAAGCTCTAAGTGCAACTAGGTCAGAGCTTGCAAAAAAGAACAAATACCATTATCGCTTGGGGTCTGCCGGATATGGCCCCAAAGTCCAGAAATGGAATAAGATAATAGACGAAATTCTTAGTAAGGGCAATCCTCACCCATTAGAAGGGTGCGATGAGCGAACTCAACGCTGGGTCTTTGCTCGGTCAGGTTTGACCAGCGAGGGCAAACTTGAAAAGCCCGACTCTCTGAATGAAGTAGAGGATAAAATGAAAGAAGTAATTGAAAAGCAACAGAAGGGTCTCCTCAAGCCGAAGAGGGAGAATGACCAACTTACCGCTATCTTGGGAAACCCTGAACACAGCGGACGGGTTCGAGCGGTCTCTTCTCAAATGTCTTGGCTAGATGGTTTCCCTAAAGATAAAGACACATATAGAAGACGTGAGAAGTTTAAGAAAACACTTGATGAAACAATTGCTCAAAAGGTCAAAGAAAATATGCAAGAAATAATGGAACAACTTAGACAATCAAGACAATTAGTGGCACCGAGTACAATGATGGTTCCGGTGCAAAAGGAGCAATTAGTATCTCCAACTGCCTACCCTAGCAGCGTTGGTTCCGTGCCAGGCTCAGGGTCAGCCCATAAGTTCCCTGTCGATGATATTGCTAACGACAAATCTTGTCGTCTTCTTGTCCCGATAGGCAGAGCAGGGAACAAAACCAAACAGGTTGCCACTGCTATGGCAAAGCCTGATCGTGACTTCAACGGGAGTCCACTTCCGTTGTATTATTCTGTGGTGCAAGTTCTTCAGATCATTGATAATGATTATGAAGATTATGAAATAGACCACGTCACACCTGAGGGGATCGCGACTCTGGAGCAGGCTATCAACCAATTAATCCTTTGGCACCGACGCGATATTGTGTTGGACGATGAGCCAATTTCTAGCCCCGTGGCATCTCCAAATACTGCAACCCCATCTTCTAAGGCGAAAGTGCATGAAGATCCACTCCCAGTCCGGGAAGATCCACTCCCCCTATGTCTGAGCAAGGATGATGATATCCAAGAGCAACAAGTTGGACAACAACCTCAAGCAGTACCAGAGCAAGCTGTTGCTAGTAAAGAGCAACTAGTTGAGCAACAGCTTGAAGTAGTACTAGAGCCAGCTGCTGGGAGTAAAGAGCAATCAGTTGAACAACAGGTTCAACAACAAGCCAGTGTCCAACTTCCGACGACTACTCCTCGATCATCAGTGCCTGTCAAAGTTAGCTCATACGAAAATAAGAAACCTTCATCAGAAGTGACAAAGTATTTGGAAGCTATGAAGGAAAATATTAGAAAATCGAGTGCATCTCGTTCTTCTCATGAGCCAGCATTAGAAGATATCGAGGAGTGGGAAGAAGACGGTGTCATGTATAATCGGCGGACGGCTTTAGTTAAACCAGGAGTTCCAATATACAAGCTTGAGGATGTTCCTCCTAAATTTGAGAATGGGAAGCTGTTAATGACATCCGTACAACTTAGCAAACAACCCGTCGCGCTCAGAAGAATGCATGAGTGGTACATCACTGCCAGCACAAAATATGGTCTTGATTGCGTCACATTTCGTATTCCAAAAGAAGCATTCTGGAGCACTGGAGTAGATAAACGAGTCATTTTATTTGACGAGCTGCTTTCCCTTTTCCATCGGGGCATGCTCGAAATCAACCTGCTGCTCGTCTGGTGCTTGTAAGTGCTCTAATATTTTGTATTTGCTTTTCTTACTACACGCATACGCATTTCATGAGATTATAACAATTCTGGACTTCTTCAATAGGATGCAATACATGGATAATGAAAAGTTGGCGCACAAGACAGGTATCCTTGACCCTACTAGGATTGCAAAGTCGCTATTCGACGTCCAGGCGAATCGAGAATCAAGCCAGTACAAACACATGAAAAAAAAGATTTTGAAAGAGCAATTGCAAAACTTAAGAAGGATAGAAAGGCAGAAGTTGCAGCTTACATAGGACATGCGATGTTTAACTTTGTCAGAGACGGCCAGGACCTCGTAAAGGCTCCGTACCACTTCGAGTAAGTTCGACACATGGCATTGAAATAGCAATTATTGGTAATTGTTAACACGTGTGTTTGTATGTTTGCAGTAATCACTACATAATGATCTTCATCAAGCCAACGCAGGGAATGGCAACAGTCTTGGACTCGGCCGATTACCCACCAGATCGTTACAAAGATTTCCTTTCCATTTTGAAAAAGTACGTTTATTCAATAATTTTAATTTACGCACATTTAGAATGTGTTGACAAGTTTTATATGGCATTTCTTGTATTACAGCGCTTGGCGGTTTTACGCGGAACAGCTTGGCGGTCAGAGACCTCCTAATACGAATGCATTGGACATTAAAACGTATTATGCTTGTCCAAAGCAGCCTGCTGGGAGTGTCTTATGCGGGTATTATGTATGCGAGCATCTTCGGACCGCCGCCGTATATAGAGTCAATCGTGAGGATGTAAGTTATCCTTAATGTCGATACCTTATTTTCTTACTTTTGTGTTTCATTTTCATTGTAACTAGCATAGTTTAATGCTTATATTCTCTGCTGTTCAATATTACCAGAAACATTATTTTCATATTTTGATTCCAACTTCAAAATTCAATTGCTCATAGTACAACTGCTCCAAAAATACCTACTAAATTCTTGTATACTCTCACTTTGATCTATACTTTGAGATTGTTCAAACCAACACATTCTAAACCTTGTTATGTGTTATATTGCAGCACAAGAAGAATCTGAACGAAGAATGGCCGGTTTATAGAAGTATTCCTGATGGAGGAGCCGACAGGATTGCTTCTGAACTCTGTCAGTTCATTCGTCGCGAAATTTTGCACAAAACGGGGAAGTTCTTTGATAAGAGAGGTTCAGCAGCTGATGTGCCAGAACTTTGCGACTATACCAATCTAAACAGTTTTTAGTGAAAACTTGTAAACTTTGAGATGAAATTGTATCTGTAACTTGTGTGTATGTATATTGTTTTAGTGAAATTGACTTCTGTGATGATAATATTGTTGTCTTTTGTTCTGTGATGATTGTTGTTTTTTGTTCTGTGATTATATTGAATTGACCTGGAAATTAGAAATAACAGCAGTAGTACTGCATGACTGTGAAAAACAATTATCACAGGCGGCTAGATACAAGTAAAGAAACATCTGTGATAACCTAATTTTCACAGGCGGTGTCTGTTATGGTAGAAACCGGCTGCGTTAAAGGGTCTTCACAGACGGCTGATATAGGTAAACTCCGTCTGTGATAACACCATTATCATAGACGGGTTAGTTATGCTTCAATAACCATCTGTAAAGACACATTATCATTGATGGTTAGTTATGCTTCAAAACCCGCCTGTGAAGACATATTATCATAGGCGGTTAGTTATGCTTCAAAATCCGCCTGTGAATACACATTATCATAGACGGTTAGTTATGCTTCAATACCCGACTGTGAAGACTCATTATCATAGGCAGTTAGTTATGCTTCAAAATCCGCCTGTGAAGACAAATTATCATTGGCGGTTAGTTATGCTTCAATACCCGCCTGTGAAGACTTCTTATCATAGACGGTTAGTTATTCTTCAATAACCGTCTGTGATAAGATGTTTATCACAGACGGTTGTATATGCTGCCGTTTCCATCAAGTAACAGATCTGCGCAGACCTCGTCATCACGTTGCGGATCGCACCCCTACTCCGTATCCCCGCCAACCCTCGGACCCAGACGCCCATCAAATGGGTCGTCAAGGTGGACTGAGCGCCGTCCACGATGGGGAGACCCCACACCGGGTTGCGCCGGTCCAGGGCCTTTTGTCATCGGGCGAACAGGGGGAGGGAAGGGGAGAGGAAGATGGAACCGCTGGCCAAATCAACACGGTGGACACTGCCGCCACCACTAAGGCTGGCAATACGACGAACGACACGGATGAGGGTTGGTCCAAAGGGTCTTTCCTGAGGATCGCTAGCCTCGAGGATGACGTCCTCCTCGCAAGATCTGGCGATTTCAGTTGAAGAAGAACCGCCACCGGTACTTCCGAATCCACCACCGACGAGCACTTCAAGGGAAGTCGAACCTTATGCTGACCTCATTAGAGATTTACTTCAGGTAGAGAAGTATGATGAACTCACTATTAAGAATCATCACCAACGTCGTTTTGGGGCTGCTCCTCTACCTGAAATTCATTATAATGAGAAGAAAGTTAATGCTTCTAAGAATATATATTCTAAGAAAAATGGTAGATCTGCTAGACGCCGCGGTAATAGGCAAAAGAATAAGAAATTCTCAAAGACAATGAGAAAGGATGGTGCTCCCTTCAAAGGGAAAAATGTGCAGTGTAAGACATGTGGAACTTATAAGCATTTAGCTGATAAATGTCGCATGCCTAAACACCTTGTGGCTTTATACCAGAAATCACTGGGAAAAGACAAGAAAGTTCAAGGTTCTCAAAATGAGTATGAAACTCATTTAAGTATTCAGACAAAGCCAACATTTGAAGTCAGTTATTCAAGCAAGGATATTGAAGATCCTAGCAACAACGATTCAACATTGAATGATGATGACCACATGGATTTGGACAATGCTATGGTGGAATATAATTCGAATGATGTATTCAATGATCTTTTATAGATCTTCTACCATAGAAATTTACATATGTTCGAGTTTATGTAAATACAAGTATGTTGTAATGTAAATATTAAGTATATTGCATTAGAGTTATTCAACACTTTAATATTTTATGTACATATATGTATTTTAATGCAACTCATTATGTCATTTTAATTCTAATTTATTAGATTTCACGGAAAATTTCCGATGGAAGAAGAAATGTGTCTTGTGGATAGTTGCACCACAAACTCTATACTTAGGGATACAAAATATTTTCAGACCCTGACTAGGAGGTCGTGAAATGTTTTGACCATCGCAGGACGCGATGCGACAATAGTTGGCTCTGGACAAGCCACTATTACACTCCCTAATGGGACACAAGTGATGATTGAGGATGTTTTATTGTATCCCGATTCTACATGTACTCTCATAAGTTTTAGAGATATTCGGACATGTGTTACATATACATACCCATGAAGAAAATAAAGAATAATTTCTTCTTATTTCAAAATCTTCCGAATATGGCCAAAAAGTTCTAGAAAGAATTCCTTCTACTCCATTTGGACTGTACTTTACGTACATAAAACTCGTACCATATGTTACATACAAGGTGATTTTCCAAAATGTTGATACATTTAAAACCTGACATTCACGCCTAGGCCACCCCGGAATAGGGATGATGCGGAAAATTATTAGAAATTACACTGGTCATGATTTAAAGAACACTAAATTTCCAAAATCTAATGATTTTGTGTGTACTTCATGTGTTATGGGCAAGTTGATCTTGAGACCTTCCCCGCTTAAGATCCATGCTGAACCATGAAAATTCCTTGAAAGAATTTAAGGTGATATTTGTGGACCCATACAACCAATGTGTGGTCCATTTAGATACTTCATGGTTTTAATCGACGCATCTACAAGATGGTCGCACGTGTGTCTATTATCTACACGTAACCATGCTTTTGCCAAATTTATGATACAAGTCATAAGTTTGAAAGTAAATTATCCTGAATATAGGATTAAGAGTATCTGTATGGACAATGCTGTTGAATTCTCATCACGGGCCTTTAATAATTATTGTATGGCTCAAGGAATTGAAGTACAATATTTTGTTCCATATGTTCATACACAAAATGGTTTAGCAGAATCTCTCATAAATAGGGTTAAACTCATAGCTGGGTCATTATTACAAGGATGCAATTTACCAATATCTTGTTAGGGTCATGCAGTTTTACACGCTGCTGATCTTCTACAATTAAGACCAATTGCATATCATTTCACCTCCCCTTTACAACTTGTACGTGGAGATCAACCCAATATCTCCCATCTGCAGAAATTTGGTTGTGTTGTATACACACCAATTTCACCACCTAAGCGAACTTCTATAGACTCTCACAGGAAATTAGGAATATACGTGGGATATCAATCCCCGTCTATTATTAAATAACCGGAGCCTTTAACACGAGATTTATTCACGGTCCGATTCGCTGATTATATTTTTAGTGAGGATCATTTCCTGACTTTAGAGGGAGATAATAGATTTATCAATGGCTGCCGAGAAATAAATTGGGATAACAAGTCCATCCTAAATGTTGATCCACGTACAAAGGAAACTGAACTTCAAGTTCAGAAAATTATAAAGTTACAGCAAATTGCTAGTAATCTGCCAGATGCATGTACTGATTATAATAATGTCACAAAGTCTTTGAATCCTGCTGTCAATGCACCGTGCCGAGTGGAGGTACCATTAAAAACCACTCAACCTCCAAAAAGAGGGAAAACAAGTAAAGAAATAAATGCTTCAAACAAGCGTCCAAAGACTAAACCTTCCTTGAGGAAAGTAAATGCAAGTCAACAAAATATTAACATACATTAAAGGGATATTTTAAATCATTTATTCAGCCCTCAAGTGCGCACTATAGAGCAGGCTGGACAATCAGAAAACTCTGATTCTTCTATGTTGGAAAGTCAAGAAGAATTACAGGGGATAAGAGAAATTTTCATCAATTATACTAGTTCCGGAGAATTATTTGACCGTAGTAAAATGGTTGTCAACTCATGTTTTTCAACCATAATAGCTGATCTTCTCCAAGATCCTGATCCTAAGACCATGGCAGAGTATAGACAACGCTCGGACTGGATCAAATGGAAAGAAGCAATTAAGGTAGAACTTGACTGCTTAAAAAAAGAGGTATTCAGTAACATAATACCTACTCCACCTCGAACCTATCCTGTTGGGTTTAAATGAGTTTTCGTCCGAAAACGGAATAAGAACAATGAGGTTGTGAGATAAAAGGCAAGACTAGTTGCACAAGAGTTTACGCAGAGACCCGACATTGATTTCAATGAAACATATTTTCCTGTTATGAATGGAATAACTTTCCGATACTTGATATCTCTAGCAACACAAAAGTATTTATCTTTGTAGTTGATGGATGTCGTGACTGCATATTTATATGGGTTATTAGATTCGGATATTTATATGAAGGTTCCCGATGGGATACTCATACCGAATGAAAAAGTAGATCGCAACATGTTTTGTGTTAAACTCAACAAGTCATTACATGACTTGAAACAGTCTGAAAGGATGTGATATAACCAACTGAAGGAGTTCCTTTTAAACAAAAGCTACTCTACTAATGATGATTGCCCTTGTGTCTTCATTCGAAGATTCTCAACTGGTTTTTGTATCATATCAGTATATGTTGATGATTTAAATATCATTGGCACTGAACATGACATTAAAGAGGCACAAAATCATCTTAAAAGGGGGATCGAGATGAAGGATTTAGGTAAGACTAAATTTTGCTTGGGTTTACAACTAGAGCACCTTCATACGGGCATTCTCGTACACCAATCAGCTTATGTTCAAAAAGTATTGGAGAAATTCAATATGAACAAAGCATATCCATCTAAAACTCCTATGGTGGTAAGAGACTTAGAAAGGGACACAAATCCATTTTGGTCATGCCAAGAAGGAGAAGAGGTTTTGGGTTCTGAATACCCATACCTTAGCGCCATTGGTGCACTTATGTATCTTGCAAATAACACAAGATCCGATATTGCTTTTGCAGTAAATTTATTAGCAAGATATAGTAGCGCTCCTACCATACTCATTGGAATGGAGTGAAAAATATTTTAAAATACCTTAAAGGTACACAAGATCTTGGATTATTCTTTCCAAAGAAACAAGATCTAAATCTCATTGGCTATGCCGATGCAGGTTATTTAAGTGATCCCCACAACGGAAGATCACAAACAGGTTTCGTGTTTTTATACGGACAGACGACAATTTCTTAAAAGTTTTCTAAACAGACTCTAATTGCTACATCTTCAAATCACTCTGAAATCATAGCATTATATGAAGCTGCACGTGAATGTGCTTGGTTACGTAGAGTGATAAATCATATACAAGTCACAAGTGGCATTGGACCCATTGAGTCACCAACCATTATCTATGAAGATAATGCAGCTTGCATTGCTCAGATGCAGTCGGGTTATGTTAAAACTAATATTACTAAACACATAGCTCCTAAACTATTTTATCCACATGAACTTCAAGTGAATAGAGAAATTGATCTCCAACAAACTAAATATTGCGATAATTTAACAGATTTATTTACTAAGTCCCTACCATACTCCACATATTCTAAATATGTTGCGGGTATAGGTATGCGTAAACTTGAGAATTTGCAAGATTTAGGGAGAGCTTCATCGAAAGCCACCTGACAAATAAGCATCAAATTGTACTCTTTTTCTTATGTGAGTTTTACTTCTAAGTTTTCTCACAATAAGTTTTAATGAGACAATGACAATGCAAGATAATGTCAGTTTTCTTATTTTCCTCACAGGGGTTTTTATATGAAAACATATATGACATTTAAATATTGTATTTTTCTCCTGTTTTAATAATATTTTCAAGAGTTTTTACACAAACATTCAATTATATATCTTCGATTTTTCTCACTAGGTTTTTCGAAGATTATATATATTCAAGGAGGAGTACAAGTGCTCAAGGGAGAGTGTTACAATATAAACACATGTGTATCACTTGTCAGTGGTAACAGCCATCGGCGGTTCCCGCCGTCGCTGCGCCTGTCCACGAACGGATGCATCCCTTGCCGCCATGCCTCCTCGCAATGTATAAATAGAAGATGAATGAATAAATCAATAGCAGTTGAATCAATTGTGTTCTTGTTTCTCTAAATTTCGCAATTCAACAAACATTTGTCCGAGGAGCAGAAGAAACAAATCAAGGGAGGCCAAGCTTGTTATTGAAGTGGATTCTGTTAATGCTATCTACTGTTATGCAACTTATGCTTAAGTTATAATTGTGGAAACATGGTTTTCTTATGACTTTGGAAGATTCTTCTATATATGTTGAATCCACTGCAACTGCAGAATTAGTTTGTTTCCGTGCTCCCTGTACAAAGGGCCGTCATCAAATATGGAGGGCACATAAATTGGTTCTGTGCTCCCTGCACACAACGTGATTGTTACAATTTAGGAAAGGAACAAGAATGCACATTACAATGTCAGAAACCATCATGCAACCAGATTTGAACAATAATTCATATGCCTTGCATACCATGACAAGTGAAACCCAAATTGATGTCCTGCTGGTACCGATCCGTTTGATGCATAACCCTTTTATCAATTGGTCACATTGTTCACCTCAAGCATAATCCTTTATTATGTTACTATTTGACATACATTATTACGGATGATTATTTTAGCTATACAAGAAATTACTGCTCCATTTATGCAAAACTACTTAGAAGAAAATTATGTCTTCCAGAAATCAATACAGTGCAACAGGCATGCCAAAACTGTATCACTATCATTTTAACTAGTGGAACTTATCACATCCGAGATCTTGAAGTTGATAATAGATAGACCAAATGCTGGCTTAATAATGCTTCAAATCAGTGTTATCCTAAACGGCATGTTTAAACGCGTTTAAACGTAAACAAAGGACAACTGCACAGTTTAGCCCTTAAACGGTGGATTAAATGGTTGACCCGTTTAAACGGGCTAAACAAAACGGATTTTAAACGTATTTAAACGTGTTTAGAACCGTTTAGGCAAAGTGAACTTACAATTCTAAGTCAGATGCAAGTTTAAAATTAATATCACCAAATTAATTAAAATTAATATATTTTCTAAGCTTCATTTAAACACTTAAACACATCAGAAGTAATATTACTTGTGTTTCAAAAATATAATAAAACAAAAGAAGTTTAAAATATTTGTTTAGGTCACTATATGTACTTTTTTCAGTCTCAATATTATTATTTGGTGGTGTGGTATTGTGATTGTCTCTTTAATTTATATGATATCGAAGTTAAATTGATCCCAAATATAAGTTTGAACTTGATTTGAATATCTACCGTAGAGCAGGACAGTAAAAAATAGTTTTTCTTGCTGCTGCAGTACACACCGTTTAATCCGTTTAAACACCGTTTAAACGCTGTCTAAACCTTCTAAACGGTAAACAAAGCTCTACCGACTGTCTACCGTTTACCGTTTAGGATAACACTGCTTCAAATAAACAATGTGCCCTCCATATCATGAGAAGAAACCAATATCAACATTCCTCTGATAGCATACCGTTTGGTGCTATGTATAGAATTCTCAGCTGTCAAGAGATGTGAACCTAAACTAACTGTAACATCATTCAAAAGGAATGAAAATGCATGTTACAAGATCCAAACCCATCAAGCAACCATAACAGAAACATCATCACAAGCAGCAGAGCAACTAACATGTACTCCCTCCGGTCCTAAAAAGTTGTCGCTTTGCAGTTCATTTTTGAACTACAAAGCGACAACCTTTTAGAGACGGAGAGAGTATCAAATACAATCCCAAAACGGTAGTATACCACAAATGCATAGCATGAAATGCCACTTATCATGAGGAGAAAACCATATCATTGTACTGCTGGTATTTTACTGTCTGGCATAGAGTTATTATCTGCTCATTGTCTAAGCTAAGCAACATATTACTGGTCCATTTTGGTAAAGCTACTTTGGGAAAAGTAGTTGTTTTCTGATCCTCAATGCAAGGCAGTATGCATGACAAGGAAATGGTCTTGGTATTATTGCGTCTAGATGTACTTGTCACGCCCAAGTCGTTGAAGATGGTAATTGATTGTCTTTGCTGCATTCTTTGGCCTTCCTTTCTGTGATCATGGCACAAGCAAGTGTCAGGAGCAGTCCAATTGTTGATTTAATGACTCGAGTAAACAGTAATCAAAGATGGAAAAAAAAAACTAAATAAGTTATGTGGATTATAACCTGAGTTTGAGTGCAAGCAACCAAGAGATCCTTCTGCCTCACACACTTGTCATCATTCTGTTTGTTTAAGGCCAGGCAGTTGAGAAAAGCCACCATTTCTGGCATGCAAGGCTTCGCAACAGCACCAAATTTCTTTGGGTTTATGTACAATGCGCCAGCCTTCCTACCCATTCTGCTGCTTCACCTAAATATGTGATCAACATGCGAGATTAGTTCCACGGCAAGCAACCATTCCAGAGGCAACAAACTTATGCAGAAAATGACATGTTCGACATAAATACCAGCAACAACATACTAGCAATAAATATTTGCAGTATGTAGGTGTTTTACCAGTTATATAGGTTAAATATAACTTTACATACTAGCAACAAATATTGGTCAATTACAAAGTTTTCCTACAAATGAAACATTACACTGCATATTATATTATCGGACTTGAGAATACCAATTTCTACTAGATAGCAATCAGCGCATCAGGGCAGTGTAATTCCCACAGCACATTTTTTCTACTGAGCAATGCACCTGGGGCCTTCCGTTTTTGGCACAATAGTACGTCTAAGACCTACATAGCAGCATTCAATCGGGGCAACAGTTGAAACGGAATGAGAATATGCATGCTTCAAAGGCGAGATGCATTCGGTCGAACAGGCTGAAAGGCGACGGCAGAGCTCCCTCGACAGACTTCAGAACCTCAACGCTGCGGATGGGACAACCGAAGGTGCGGAAAGGAAGAACATCCCGGCGCAGAAGGTAACTCCTGGCTCGCGGCAGGCTATGGTTGTCCGGCTGGTCAGATCTACCGACCGGAAGTAGTACCCCATGGATGAGGGTCCTTACCGCGGCGGGGAACAGTCCGCACCGCGCCAAAGGAAGGCGGCAAGAGGGGGAGGTGGAAGGCCGGAGATGCGTACCTCGAGACAGAGATGTTGACGGGCGACGGGGCGGCGCGGCCGGCGCGGCGAGGAGAGGCAGGTGCCTTGAGATCGTACGAGTCTCTAGAGTCTAGAGATTGCGGAGGATATGCAATTGGGCCCTTTTTTAACCGGTCTAACTCAAATAGGTCTTACTTTAAGAGCAGGGCTGGAGTACGGGTGAGCTGTTTGGACGGGAAAAAAATGCAGCACTGTTGCAAACCAACCCTGTACAGCACCTGCTAGATGTGCGACACCTGTAATCGAACGGATCTCAAAGCTGATCCCACTCGACGCCCACTTCACCTTCACGTGTGCGAACCAGCTCCTCGCCCGCTCGGCTCCATTCGTTTCCGGCTCGGCCACAGTGCCCTGGACTCTTGGCTCGCTCACGTCATCCTCGACTGCCAATTTAATCCTGATGGCTAGGCACCAAAGCACGCCAGCAAGAGAACGGCAAACGATCTACTTCTCGTGAACGCACCGAACACTACAAAACACGCGAGCGCCGATCTCCGGCCGAGGCTATCGCGCACCAGCGCCGGTTGCGACGGGCAGCCATCGCGCGGGCGGAGGCTATAGCGCTGTCGGCGACGGTCGCTACTCGCTAGGGAGGCGGCAAACGCGCAAGCGCCGATTTGCGCGGTCGGCGGCCGTGGGACATCGCCTGGGCGGCGGGGCGGCGTCCGTGAACCCTCACCAATGCTGGTCATCGAGCCATCTGGCCTGGGACGGAAGAAACGCGCGTCGAGCGAAGCCGCGGCCTATCGTGCCTGGAGTCGAGCCGCCAAAGCAATCCCGCGTGGAGTCGAGGCGATGCGAGCTTCGGACGAGCGCTTTGATCAATCGCTTTGACATGTGCTCGGAGACACGTGGCGAGTATCCGAAAGGTGCTGTACAGGAGTTGCTGCATAGAATTTTTTTCTGTTTGAACGGCCATAAGAACATCGCGTGAAAGGCGAGGCCCATCCTCGAGTTCGTTAACATGATTAACACAAAAAAATATGATGCAATACTACCTCCTGATTTTTTTAATTGTCGTTTCCGACAATGAACCCAACTAAAAAACAACTAGGAAAATGTGTCCTAACGTCAAATAAAACGATCGTGAGGGAGTACTTGTTAATTATTAACAGGTCACGGTGTTATGACTCCCTTTGTTTTTATTTATCACAATTAATTCATTTTTGAATTAGCTGGTAACAAATAAAAAGAAACGAGGAAGTAAAACTTTATGCAAATTGCAAGAAACGGTTTAACTCCTGTAACCTTCACGTATTGAAACACTGCTGCTTTGCGGTTCAACATTGCAGCATATCGGTTCTGCACATCCATGGAATACAGGAAATAGAAGCGTGCAGGTACGATTTCAACCATTTCTGGTGAGCTTTCCAGTTGCAAGTATACAACAACACGCATGTGTGCCTACTGCCTCGTCGATCATCAACACTTTGGCCAATGAACACTACCAAAAACTAGAAAACTGGCTACATGTAAAAAACGAGTGTTATTTACACTGTTTAGGCCGGAAGTTATCAGGTTCCAAAAGTTTGAACAACAACTCCTCTAGCTTCGCCGACCGTTTCGTCGGCCTGAGAACAAAGGACCTTCCAAAGAAGGTACATGGGTCTTTCCCACCTACCGGGCTACCCAAGCACCATCCGCCCGGTGCAAAGCGGTGGCGTGCTCGTCCCAACAGCTTGTCATCGATCATATCCAGGACAGGATTGTCATCCACAAAGGAGTGTGCAAATGGCACCCCGCTGTTTGCCATTGCATCAAAGTGCTCTATTGTCAGGTTAACAGGGTGCGTTCGAGGAGGGTTATCCCACGCCATGAAACGCAAATCATTGTTGATGGTGGTGTTCTGGTAGTAATTCGAGTTGCAGATCACTGTGTGGAAGTAGCCTTCTGAGGATGCGAGGAAGTTGGTGAAATACATTAGTAATGTGCGAGGAAGGTTGTCCCATCCCAGCAAGCAAAATTCCAGAAATGGTCGGCTCAGAATTACCCAAGACGAACCTGCATCAAGAGAGCAAGGTCTTTTTAGAACAAAACATTACAAATTTGCAAAAAAAAAAAAGACAATTGTCCCATTCCAATGCAAAATACCCACCTTCAAACCAAATTATTAAGATTCTCAAGTACATATTACACTGAGAAATTCTATAACTCTAGAGGAAAATACCGTACAATTCAAACACCTCACTATCAAAGAAAACTATGCGAGGCTCAGACAATCAATCAACATTTAAAAAAAACATCAAAGAACATCGTAGGGTCTCTACCAACATATAGCAGCAGGAAGATGCATAACATAAAAGTTACACCAAAATCAATTACTTAGTTCAGCAAGTATTTTTTTCTTGATAGGCACTAAACTTAAAACCAAACATATATCTCTGCAGACCTGGGAGGTCTGGTTGATTATTTTCTACTCAACCTGGCTCCATGTGTTTTTTTTTTAATGTTGTCAAGAGCATCTTTTTAACTCCCCTCCATTATGTCAGGCTTAAAGTATTTTTGTATTTCTACTATAAACTACTCCACAATTATTTATCAACCTAACTGCAAAAATAATGCACAGCAGGCCTACAGTTATAATTTCACAACCAGCTATATAACCAGTATCTTTCATTATCGTCTAGAAGATGGCACACAATTTGAATGATTAAATTTCATTTTGTTTCATGGCTGTGTCATAGCATGATTATAGGTATGTCTTGCTGGTTTGCTAAATAGAAGATTCTTCTGGATACCACAAAAGGAAACTGATCAAGATTTCAATGGTGAAATATTGTAGAGCATTCAAACAAATGCTAAGCACAAACATCAGACAGTACCTACAAATATTTTGAATGCTGATGGCATACTTCTTTTCTCCTTTGTTGTTACAACCTCAGTTTTATTCAGAACCTGCAATGCTGGATCTACAATGATTGGTCTTGCCCTTTGATGCCTGCACATGCAACTCAATAATCACAATAGAATAAAAAAATAGGTTAGAAATGAAGCACACATGAAAAATAGATAATATGCTTACTCCTTCCAACCAATATTGCTTGTGTGCTCAATAAAATTCAGATCTCTTGGTACATATGAGAAGATATGAAGGATGTCTGTCAAATATGAGGGCAAGAGCATTATTATTATATTAAAAGTTGTACAAAACCAGTTCTCTCAGTTGAGCATTTCAAAAGCTGACTGTAGTGCCAAATGACATATTAGTAACCAAAGTATTTATTTATAAGTCTGTAAATAACCTTTCTTTCGGTGTGGATTCCTACAAAGTCACAAAGGTGCTAAAAAGTATACCTGATTCAGAATTTACTGTTCTTGAGTTGATGAAGAAGATTACTTCAACTTGAATCATATTAAACGAAGAATCTTTCATTAGGGAAAAAATCCATTTTACAATCCTCAACTATTAAAACATTCTGGTTTTCAACCTTAACTATGAAAATGTTGACTTGTCAACCCCTGACTATTGAAACAGTTATCTTATACAACCTTGATCGTAGGGATAGTAATTGTACCCGGGGGTTCGAATTCCTGACAGGTACGGGTAGGATTTTTACCCGCAGGTACGACCCATACCCGACCCGATAATTTGCGGGTACGGGTTTTCTTCCTTACCTGCAGGTAGATGACGCGCTACCCGAATTCTTTAATTTGGCCCAAGGGAACTAGAATTAGCCCAGTCCACGAAGTAACTCTAACTCCCATACCCGGCCAGACGCCCGAAAGGAAATTCTATGCATCCCGTATCCACAGCCACGATGGTGCATCCCCGCCTCGATGATAGCCACGTAGATAAAATCACGGATCTCAAAGCCTGTTGAGTTAGATTGCTTGCGCGCGGCTCCGCATCGACTCAATCGCACTTCCGGCTCCGATGTCAAAGCTCGTGTCGCGCGGGGCTCCGCTTCGGCTCCATCGCATCTGGGCCGACACGATGACATCGGCGGCGGCGTGGCCGCCTTCTTCGCGCTCACGGGCGGCCTACTCGTAGAAGAAGTCGGCCTGCTTGCCGGTGGCGCGGTCCCAGATGCCGATATTGTACTCGTTGAACCAGCCTTTGCAGCTGGTGAAGACGTTGCGCTGCCGCCCGTCGAGCTCCAGTGTGCCAGCGGTGAAGACCTGGTCTGGCGACGCTAACAAGCTCCAGTGGCTCGACAGCGCCAACACCCTCATGGTGGATTGGTGGCCACCATGTTCCCGAGGACGAACTCCTCTTTCCTCAACCTCCTTAACTCCCAGGAACAGAGCGTCGTCTAGTCGTGAATTGACGTCGGCACGCCGGCGTTGCTCGACGAGAAGCACATGGTCCACACGGTTGTGATGGTGTGGTGTGGAGCTCGAGGATCAAACTGATGATGAGTGGGAAGAAGACGTGCAACAAGGAGACATGCTACACGAAGTTGGTCGCGCATGGCAGCCAGTTGTTCGCATCGCCAACGTTCAGCTACACGCGTCCGCGGCCCGTGGCCAGAGCGTACATAGTCATGCCGTACACGAGGTTTGACATCGGAGCAGAGGTGCGATCAAGCCGATACGGAGCCGCTCGTAAGCAACCGAACCGAACAAGCTTTGAGATTGGTGATTTATCTATGTGGCGATAATCGAAGCGAGGATGCACCATCGGGTCTGTGGATATGGGGTGTAGGGAATTTCCTTCCCAGACGACCACTCCCGCACGACCGCATGCCCACTCGCCTAACCCCCCCCCCCCCCCTGCGCCTCCCAACTCACTCGCGAGGGGCGCCTCGTCCTCCTCGACACCGTCTGCCACTCCCGATCCAACTCCGATCCAGAGCGCACCCCGCCTTCCCCCTGCGGCCCCGTCGGCGTCGCCCTTCGCCGAGACGACTAATCCGCCACCACCCCGCCTCCCTCCGTGGCGTCGCACTTCGCCAAGACCCGCGAGCAGTGCCACCTCCTCCATCGATCGTGTCGGCGCCTCCTCCTCAAGACACGTTCGACATCGCCTCCCGCGAGCGTGTCAGTGCCGCTTGCGGCCTCCCCTGAGCGTGTGCGGCGCTGCTCCGCCATGGCGTCGTCTCCACTCTACCTCGTGCGCCGCTCCCTGCATCAGCAATAGCCGCCCTCGGAGCTTCTTCCCCCTCCTTTGAGACAGCTCGATCCAAACCCTAGCGGGCCTGTCACCGTGTGCGCACGAGGACGCAGTCGCCGGCTTTAGATCATTTAACCCTATCGGGTACCCGAAACCTGCCCAAAACCCATCGGGTTCTGGTACCATTTTTTACCCACAGGTACGGGTTCATATACGAAAATTTACCCGCACACCTTTTATTTCGGGTCGGGTTTTCGCTCTACCCGACTCGAACCTGACCCGTTGACATCCCTACTTGATCGGATCAAAAGTGAATGGTTTAGTATTTGAAGATTAAAAATCAGATGGTGCTCTAGATGAGTGTCGTATTATGAAGTTTTTCCTTGTTATTATGTACTTCCTCCGTCCCCAAAAGTTTGTCACGTTTTAGTTTAATAAAACGTGACAAGATGGAGGGAGTAGTAGCTAAGAGCTTGGGTTTGGGCATTAAGGTTGATTATCAATCTGACCTAGCTGTGGTGTGCTTGACCCTCTGGTTTGCAAATAAGATATGGTTAGAGAAACAAACAGATGTATTCACTGTACTTATGTAGTATGAAGCATACATTTTATTTACAGGATGCAGCTCTAAACATTGACACTGTTCCAGAGTAATATAGGGCATATCAAACAAGCAATGTGAAGATGGGTTTAATGGAAGTATTGAACAAGACAGCAGGGAACTTATTAAGATGATGCTACTGGTCTGTCTGTTACCTATGTTACTTTCAGCATTTTGAAAGTGATTAATTTTCCGTATTACTGTATGTTTATGTTGCCAATGGCATAAAGTAATATTCCGCACTGTCAGTATTGTCCTACCGAACTAGTCTGAAATTGGTTCTCAATAAATTAGAGCAACATTAAAGGAAGAATCACAGGCACTGTTCAGTACCCCGCATAAACTGGCCAGCAGAAATTATAGCAATTCAAAACCTGCAATTTTGTAGCGATGCACTTGAGCCACTAAGAAAATGTACAAATTGAGACAGAGACCATAGAGGAACAGCTAACACAACCCCAGCTGTGTTGAACCACAAAAAGAATAGGTAACCAATCAAAAATAACTATTTTTTGTTAAATTGGGTAACCCAATGTTCCTAAAATGAACAGAAGATGCAGCTGATCAACTGAAAAACGCACATCCTTCAAAGAGTACTTACGATATAGCAAGCACTTCAGCAAGAATTTAATAGCATGCCACAAGATTTATGGGCTGCCTTACCATAAAAGGATAAGACACAAACTTAATAATACTAAACTTTGAATCAAACGAGAATCCAAAAATGTAAGGGTGTGTTTGGTTCGAGGGATATAGTGGGACGGGACGGGACGATCCCACTTTTCTGTTGTTTGGTTTGGAGACATGTGGGATGGAGTCATCCCTCAAAAGAGAATATTCCACCTAGATGCGGGATGGAACCATCCCACCGAAAACATGGGGACGGATCCGTCCCACCTCTGTGGAGACAGGCACGCGACCTTCCAGAAGTACTCATACTCACATGTCCTTGTCCCATCCTTTCATTCAAACAAGAGACGGGATCATTCCGTCCCACACCATCCCACAAAACAAACAAGAAACAGGGATCGTCCCATCCCTCTAGACAAACAGAAAACGGGACCATCTCATCCCTAAAAACTGGGATGGGTCCATCCCATCCCACTTTGACTCCCAACCAAACGCATCCTAAGGAAACGAGCCATTTTTAGGACTAACTGCAGTAGTGGATCACCCAGATAAAAAAAATCTATAATCTACGGCCACTATCAACAAGTGAATTGGCAAATTTAGTAGTATGAAATTACAATGGTAGTGTATGTTGAAAAACAAACGCATAGAAAATAGCAAGTAAACTAAGCAGGGTGAGTCTTTTGGAGCAACTAGAGGCAATCCATATGAAGTGCGGGAGCTGAATTTTACCATCTTGGGGCATAAGCGGGTAATCGGAGGCGCTGAGGTTGATGAACCAGGTCCACCCGTCGAACTCCCGGAGCAGCAGGGCGGCGGCGTGGAGCGTGGCGGCCAGCTCGGTGGGACCCCTCCGCGTGGCGGCGCCCCACTCCCCCGCCGCGGCCACCCGCACGTTGCCGTACCGGCGCGGCGCCTCCTGGCCGCGCACGAAGGCCTCGAGATCCGCGCGGTCCTCCTCCCCCGCGACCCCGACGAGGTAGCAATTCCAGGGGTGATAGAGCGCGCGCAGGAGCCTCCGGATCCGCGGGCCGTCCCCGGGGCCGGCGCCCGATATAAGGTACGCCAGCCTCGGCGGCGGCCCGCGCGCGTGCCTCCCTGGTTGCCCGAAAGGCGGCGCGGGGAGCGACGAGCGCCCCGACCCGAGCGCCGCGTAGAGCACGGGGAGCGAGAGGAGCGGGAGCGCGAGGAGCAGCGCGCGCATCCACCTGCGGCGGTGCGCCGGCGGCAGCTTCCTCATGGAGTGGTCGCGTCGCCCGGGCGAGGGCTGAGAGCTAGAGCTCCCGCATTCGCTCGCCGGCCGGGTGGCGTACGGACAGGGAGGTCGGTCGGTAGCTAGCTGGTGGAGACAGACAGCCAGACAAAAGGCGAGGCGGAAGCGAGAAATGAGAGGCCGCAGCGCACAGCGCAGCTGCGTCTAGTGCAAGGAAATCGAACCCGCGGACGCGGAGGAGATAGAGCGCGCCGCGCAGGCGCAGCGTGCGCCGTCTCCTCCCAATAGTTGCCAGCCTGAATGCCGGTTGCAGTTGCAGCTGCAGTTGCAGTGGCAGAGGCACATGGCAGTGGAGGGGGTCCTCCAAAAGTCCCAACTCCACAGACTACTCACAGACCAATTAGCAAACCGAGAAGGGTTAATTACCTAGACGCGATCGCGTGGAAAACGCTAGGAAAACTGCGTGGTTAACAAGGCTTATTTCGATATCTCCCTAAAAAAACGGCTTATATCGATGGCTACATGAAGGTAGCTAAGACTATCCGCAGTGGCACGCTGTAAAGCATACTGGATACACTGTTTCGCAGTGTAATTTAGAGTACGTACTGTAAAAGCTGAAGGAGAATAGTGTATAGAGTATGCTTTAGAGTACGCTGGTGCGGATGGTCTAAGCACGCGGCTGTAGCGGAGAGTCTACAGACCAACCTGACGGCGAAAGGATGCAGAAGTGTGAGCTCTTGTTCAAAAATACTACTTTTTTCGTTTTTAAAAGTTGTAGTTCATTTTTGAACTACAAAAGTATAAAATTTTAAAGAAGGATAAATTACTTATTATTGATTGAACAATAATTTAAATTTAAAATATCTTAACAATAATTTAATAACGATAGCGCGGCGCGCATGATCCAAGCCATACGATGCAAGTCCGCGGGTGGGCTGGCACCGATGCTAGCGGCATCTCCCACGGGAACGACACAGATCGCGATACGGTGCTTGAACCGCGGCATACTTACGAAGCAAGTTGTCAGGATGCCGTGACACGGAGGCGCACGATTTTGACGCGGCTTTCGTGGCCGCTAGCCGGCGATAATGGAGTGGCTCCTTTCAACGATAAGGTTCTAGGGAGCATTTTATTGTCCCTTCGAGGTGCTGAAGTAGTGCTCCAGGCTACAAGGAGATGAAAATGATTTCGTAGTCCATTCCTCTCCGAAAATTTGTCACTTTGACAAACTTTCGAAAGCGGAGGGAGTACATGCTAATGATATGGTTAACTGAGTCAATTAAAGCTTCTTTGTCTTTGACAACTGGAGCCCACGTCCACAAGGCACCACACTATTTGTCTTGCTGCGTGGCTTAATAATGAGAAAACTTATCTGATAAACCGTGCGTGTGTGACATGATGAGATCATTAGATTACGGTCACCAACCACAGAGGCGTGTCTGAATTTTAATCGGTTCGTCCTATCTTGCTAGCCTTTTTCCTGTGTCGCGTACATGGGGTTCAAGTTCATGCAAAGCTGATGGAGGCGTGCAGCCGCAGCAACTCCGTGCACTTGTTTAATCCTCCTCTCGTCGGTACAAACAGCGGGTGAAGGGACGGCAACAGAATACTTCCGCGTGTTGTCTGAACTCTGTCTTCAAGCTTTGACATCTGAGAGCTCGAGAGTCCCCGTCCTTGGAACTCGTCCCCTGATCACAATGTCAAGAAAAAGGTTCTTTGGCACATGGCTTGGATCGATAAAGCTGATCTGAACGATGCGGTGTAGTATCATCATCCGAACTATTTTGCGATTAAAAAACACTGGCAAAATACAAGTTGGCTTCCCGTTCCCGGCTTTTGTTGGGTGGGCAATATTGTATTTTCTCGAGCAACTGGTGAGCTTCATAAAAATATGTAAGAAAAAGTGGAAGCAAACTAACGAGATGACTTATGTGTCTCGAACACGGAGGAGAAAAATGACTTACTGTGTCGTCGGTGCTGCTTTGAGGCATAACTGAATATTAATCTGCACGTAAGCTTGGAAAAATCGGGTTCATACCGGTTTTAAAATGTACTTCTTACGTTTTCAAAAGTTTGCTGTTTTGTAGTTTATTTTTGAACTGCAAAGAAATAAATTTTTAGAAACGAAGGAAGTACTATTATACAGTGGTAACTAAATAAATTCTGAAAACGTGAAAGTTCCTGCAGAAATTGTTTGGATTGCGGCAAACAAATTGTTATAGAAAAAATTGTCATCCTGGTCAAGTTCTATCCAGGCCGCGGCCCAGATCATGCTGAGGGCCATCCAAGGCCTATCACGGGGCCCAAACGGATGCTCGCTGACTTTCCTGATTGGACACACGTACAGTACCTCCAGTATATTCTGGGTCTGTTTGGTTTGAAGCTAAAACTTGCCACATTTTGCCATGCCTAAGTTTAGTCAAGTTTGACCAACTTAATCATTGTTTGGTTCATAGCCACAATTGTGGCAAGATTCCTTGCCATCTAACTAGGTCCCACATGTCAACGACTCAAAAAAGTGTGACAAGATTTCCTTAGGCTTGCCAAGTTGTGGCTGAAAATTTGAGCACCTAACCTTAGTCAAGTTAGGCAAAAATTTGTGGTAAATTGTGGCAAGCTTAGTACATAAACCAAACAGGCCCTCTGTTCCTAATCCTACCAACATCTTCATATTCAGCGAAAGAAAATTATACATTGTCATAAGAAAATGGAAAAGGAAAGGATCAAAGGGATTACGTTGGCAAGCCGCACCCCTGGACATATATATCGCCTTATCCTCGTTATTACCCGGCGTTCGTCGATATGTTTTAACTGATCTCCGATGACGATGACCAGCTACTCTTTAACCGGGTCAAACATGCTCCCTGTCCGTCCTGCAATTTTTTATTTCATGGGTTCAGTACAATGTTCGACAGCGACTCAGCGAGGTGGCACTACGAAAGCTAGCAGATGGCACCGGTATTCTGTCGTCAAAACAGAATCATTGGTCACCGCATCACCCCGGTGTCGTCGAAGGCCAAACCACATATGAAACCTCGCGCGGCACCGCGGCGCTAGCTAGGCAGAAAACGAGAGCGTGTGTGCCTCTCCTAAAACTCCATGTGCGACCTCAGCCGTGCAATCTCCGATCGTGGCCTCACCTCGAAGAACCGATGACTGCACAGCAGAGGCGGGCAATGCTTCACGCGCGCATCTGTCACGGCGTACGCGTCTTCCAGGCCAAGACCACACCACACGCGCTGTTGTTGCATCGGTGGTGTGCATGGTCTGTGTGAATCGTGATACGATCCCGAGTATACCATCCATCGATCCTGGCGCGACAGCAACCTGATCCCCAGTCACCACTACTTTTTGTCTCGGAACCGAGTGCGAACCCAATAAACGGCCATGTGGTGCGCGACGATGTTGGATAAATGGGTTTGACTCATATAATATTCAAAATTAATTCCTAATAAATCTCAAAGGCCCATTAGGACAAGGGGAAGTGGTGCTAAGTGTTTAGTCCTACATGGGAAGTGGAAGTGGAGCAACTCGTACATATAAGGGAGATTGCTCTTCCACTCCTTGAGTGAGAGAGACGAGAGGAAGAGAGGGATGACCCACGCGCGCTCCTCCTCCTCCTCGCTCGCTCGCTCGCCACGCCCCGCACACGCGCGCGTTCGTGTGAATTCGATCCTCGAGCAGAACCCAGATTTTATATTTTTGCAGAAAATTAAATTGGGCTTTTGGGCCTCCGAATTTTTGGGGCTACCGAGTCAGAGTCCAAGTTGTTGGAGACGGACGCGTCTACGACTGCGGAGTCAGTTCGGATCTGGACTCTCTGGATCACATACGAACCGCCTCTTGAGACTCTATAAATACGGACGTCCGCGGTACGGCAGTGTAACCCCACGATCAGATCGTTCTCACATTCGCGTTCCTTGCGCCGCCTTCTAGTCTACTCCATCCCGAGCGACGGCGTGCACCGACGATCGGGAGAGCAGGTCTCCGGAATCTCTCGTCTTCGCGATCCTGCACCGGGAGAGGGCGAATAAGGTTTTTGGGAAGCGCTCCGCGCGACTGCTCGAGTTCTTCACCACGACTCGTCTACCGAGCAGATCGAGCGTTGCGGCTCAACGTCGTCACCAACGCCTGCAGCGGCTGTTCTCCGTCGGATCTACAGTGGTGCGGTCGACTTCAAATCGGTACGCGTTATTTGTCGTCCCGTCTGTGTGCCGATCGCTGCTGTTTTTCTCGTGTTTTTCCGAAATTATTCAGTAAATTGGCTCTTATTTTTTAACAGACGAAGCCACCATCACGCCGACGTCGACAGAGACGCACGCAGACGCAGCGACGTTAGGGTATTCACACCAGCGTATTATAAAGAATACTCTATATACTATTCTCTTTTTATTTTTACATTACGTACTCTAAATTATACTGTAATATAATGTATACAATGTGTTTTACAGCGCGCCCTGAGACGGTGTTAGCGAGCGGTCGTTAAGCAGCTCGTCCTCTCATCACAAGTGTCGTCGGTCGGGCCGGGCCAGATAAGACCTCTCTCCGCTGCGGTGGCGTGCGTGGACTCGTAGAGCAACGCCGCCCCGGATCTGTTTTTCTCCGAGATCTCTCGTCTTGTATCTCCGTCTCGTCTTCTCGGCATAAAAAAACGTCGTGCACCACGCGGCGGAGGTTTTCTGAGTGTGAAGGCGAAGGCAGGCAGTAGAAAATCCGTCCACACCCGTAGCGGGACATCCAGAGCAGCGCTCGCGGTTATCAAGAAAGGCCGCAATATTCTAGTCAGGCTATCGCGTGGATGGAGGGAGGCTCGCTTTTTTATCGTTCCGGTACTGACGACAATATCCTAATGGAGTTGCGTTTAGTTTAGTCCAATAATGCAGACGGCAATCCTGAAGGTCCCCGGCGTAGTAAATTAAATTCGCACATGAACCCAGCCCTGCATCACCACCGATGCAACCTCTCATGCACCACGCACCGCCCTGACCTGGGCCTGCTTTCTTTTCTTCACTTTTCATTGAGGAAAAAATCAGGGAGAGATAACGGAAGCAGCCGGAGATGGGCGGCACGCGGAGAAAAGGAAGCGAAAACGAGGAGATCGAGTGCGGACGCGAGACCATCCATCCACCAACCCACACGCCACACCACAGCTTTGCTTCCCCGCGGCCTCTCTCGTCGCCGACTCGATGAGCCCGATGCAGCCGTCACCGTGAAGTAACGGCCGCCCACCCAACGCCGCCCCGCGTGCAGGCGCCTTCCGGGGGAGGCTGCGCGGGCTCGCTCCATCCACCTCCCCCGGGCCGAGCCGAGCCGAGCCAGCCGAGCCCTTAACTCCCCATGCCTCCGTTACCGTCTCCCCCCTTCCAACCTCTCCCACCCACCCGCTGCGGCGCCTGCGCTCTTCTCGTTGTTGAACAGGGACCGCGACCCCCGTGCTTTTCCGATGTGATTTTGGTTTAGTTTGATTCGATTGGAACGCAGCAGCAGCAGGAAGGGGGAACGGGGGGGATCTTCGATTCGTTCAGATAGTTGGGGGCGGTTGTGGGATTTGAGAGCTCCGGATTTGTTGGACGTCTCTGTTGGTACGTGCTCCCCCTCTCGGTTGGGTTAGATCTCTGGTCCTTTTAGGTAGATTTGTTCTTAGGTTTTGGCCCTGATGTGCTTCTCCTGCGTGATTTGAAGGTGAACAAGACAGACTCCTTTGTCGCCACCCCTCGGCCGGCGGATGGACGCTCGGGAGGTGTGAAATCTTGGTCGTAGCTGGTGATGCCTGTGGAGAGATTCGGAGGAGAGGAGGGCGCGGTGAGGAGGCGGTGGAGGAAGAAGCGGCGAAGGCCTGGTCAGAGTAGCGACGGAAGGGGCTCAGCCGGGGGCCGAGGAGAGCAGCGCGACGGGGACGACGGCCGCTGCCGCTGCCGACATGGGCGAGCCGCTGCTCACCGCGCTCTCCATGGAAACCGCCACGGCCCACCACCCTCACCAGGGCCCCTCCACCTTCCTCTCCATGGACACCGCCTCCCACGACGACTTCGACCTCTTCCTCCAGCCGCACGGGCCGTTCCACCGCTGCCTACATGCCGCGGCGGCCGCCCCCCCTGACATCAACGTCCCCCTTGCTGCCGACCCCTCCCCGCCCCCTCCGGCACTGGAGTATGACTCCAACGTTGACATGCTAAATGTCGGCCTCGGCGGCCCGCAGCTCTACGACTCGGACTCGCCCGCTGCTGTCGGGGCTGCTTCGGCCTCTCCCCCGCCACCTGCCCCCACTACTATGGTCACCGTGTCGCACACCAGGGGCTCCAGTTCCAGCGCTGCACGCAAGTGCGTCAAGCGGAACGATAGCATCTGGGGTGCCTGGTTCTTCTTCACCAACTACTTCAGGCCGGTCATGGCATCCGACAAAGGTGGAAAAGCAAAGGCAGCCTCTGCTGGCGGGAATGGTAATACTGCCACCACACTGGATGCCTTCTTGGTGCAGCACGACATGGAGAACATGTACATGTGGGTGTTTAAGGAGCGGTCGGAGAATTCCCTGGGGAAGATGCAGCTGAGGAGCTTCATGAATGGGCACTCGCGCCTCGGGGAGCCACAGTTCCCTTTCAGTGCAGACAAAGGGTTTGTGCGCTCCCACCGGATGCAGCGCAAGCACTACCGTGGGCTCTCAAACCCGCAGTGTGTTCATGGGATTGAGATTGTGAGGGCTCCAAGTTTGGCAGGTGTACCTGATGCTGATTTGAAGAGGTGGATGGACCTCACTGGTAGGGATGCCAATTTCTCAATCCCAGATGAAGCTAGTGACTTCGAGTCGTGGAGGAATTTGCCGAGCTCAGATTTTGAGCTTGAGAGGTCAGCAACTGCTGCTCTGGTGAAGAGTAACTCACACGGGCACCACAAGAAGTCCCTGAACGGTTCTGGCCTCAACCTATCGACACAGCCCTCCAATCCCAGTTCTATGGAAGGTATGGAAGTCACAGCTGCCAGCAACAAGCGCAGGAAGGATTCCTCGGCTGCTGCGATGGAAGAGGATTGCAGCAACTCCAATTCTGATAAGGCACAAGACATGGATGTGAGCCACCCTTTTGAGCCATCATGGATGAATGGTTTCTCTGGTGTGATGCGCCATGCTTCTGGACCAGTAACTGGTGCAAAAACAATATATGAGGATAGCAAGGGCTACTTGATCATTGTCAGCTTGCCTTTCACTGATATACAAGCAGTGAAGGTTTCATGGAAGAATACTCTTACAAATGGGGTTGTTAAGGTATCGTGCACTAGTGTTGGTCGGATGCCATTCCTTAAAAGACACGATCGAACCTTCAAGTTGTTGGACCCTTCTCCTGAGCATTGCCCACCAGGAGAGTTTGTCCGTGAAATTCCTCTGCCCACCCGGATCCCTGAAGATGCTACCTTGGAAGCATACTGTGATGAAACAAGTACTGGCCTAGAGATTATTGTCCCTAAATTTCGTGTTGGTCCTGAAGAACATGAAGTGCGTGTGTCCATGAGGCCACCCTCATCATGGTGCCAATGAAAGCATGTTCAAGGTGTGTGATGGATGTTCTGTTTGTAGTTAGTAGTCGATTTTTTTGGCTGCTTTGGCTTATGCTTTGTTGTCTGCTAACCCTCTAGCTTGCAAGGAGACATGGTGTGGAGGTTCCCTGTTATTACCATAAGGCTACTGTTCAACAAATGAATCTCAGTTTTGCTAGTTGTGTTGGAAGACAGTCCTGACTGATTGGAGCATTATGGTAGTTGGCAATTTCAGCATTTGGAACATTTTAGGAATATGCTACAGTTCACAAGGAACACATATCCATTGCTTAGTTTTTGTTTCAATTTGTCTGCCTATTTGGAAATTTATTGTGTATTATCTTTTGTTTTAGTTGAAATTTTTGTTGTCAAAATGTTGGTTGTCCGCTCTCCGCTCCATGTGCTGTCTATTTGTGCATCACTCACAAGCAATTGCTTGCTCAACACAATGACTCCTGGATAACTGTATAGGGATATAGCTCTTTTCCATAGATTTTGAGAAGTTATGGTCAATTATTGGAGAATTCATCTCAAACTGATGGAAATAAGGAATGGAGTATATGTCAGCATCTTTAGGATCTGGTGATGTTTTCATGGGAATTAGTGTTTTTTAACATCTGTGAACGTCTTCCAGGAATTTCTGGAAAGAATGTAATCTGTTGTATATTGTATCTCTGTTTATCAACAAAAAGGTTATATGTGTCAATCGGTAATGCGTTCTTTGTTGTCGCCAAGTTGCTGATAGTACGAGTTCTACAGGTGTATGCCATCACCATGAAAATTTTAGCGCATCTATTGTTCAGGAAAAGTTCCAGCACCGTTATTTGGTACAATCCCATGACAATTTGGAAAAAAAAAATCAGTCTGAAGATTTCGTTGGTTTACATTGCTCAACTTTTGCTCGTATATTTTTCAAGAATGACCCCTCAAATGGATATGCTTGCCCCAATTGTTTTAAATTCTTAACACCGTGCAATGTCGTTGAGATAACACGGTGAAGTCTGACACAATCGTTTCTAATACCTCCCTGGATCCCCTGCCTCAGCTTGTCCCCATCGTTTTCATGCTATTCTCACTCTCTTCAACTTGCTGTGCTGAGCATAAACGGATAATAATCACCTACTTACTGATAATCCGATCTTTGACTCCCGCTGGAGAAATTGAGCTAACATGGTCCGATGGCGACGGGGACGGAAGTGGCACCATGCCGCCGTCGCTTCGCAGCTCGCAACCATCGCACTTATCGTTCCGATAAGTGGCCTCTCCGGCGCCCAAACGCCGCGCTGGAAAAAAATAATAGGCAACTTGGGGCGTCTGAGCGCGGGCGCGTTCGATAAGCTGTTGGGAGTCGTCGGACTTTTTCACGATCGTCGAGTGCTTATTGGCGGAACTGCCTACTGCCCTCTAATGATAAGATAATACTACTGGTTTTCGGCCGGGGCTCCTTGCCGGACCAAGCGTCGCGCTGTTGCTTTGCTTTGGCCCTCCTTGTGCTTGGACTTTTGAAACCCGTGACTGTAGGAGAGAAACGTGTTGCTTGCTGCTTAGGATACTAGTAGAACCAGAGAGAGACAGACACATCCTTGTCACGTTGGCGTATTATGCGTTAAAAGATCACCGGTTTGATGAGGTCGTCAGAGCTAGTGCTTTGCATGGTTCTCCTGCATTCGCTTCCACTGAACGTTAGCTGTACGATGGCTTCATTTTTCGGTGGCCTTTACCCAACTTCTTTTCTTTGTTAGGTTCAGAATTGTGTCCCCAGAATTGTGTCCCCGTCGCTTTCGTCAGTCCCACGCCGCGATAGAGTATGGTACAGAGGCAGGCGTTTGCGTGTTGATGTATTCGTCCTCCGGGCCGGGGGCCGGCTCCGAGGATAAAGTACGCGTTCTATTATCTGTAGTGCAAGGATATACCATACGAGTGCTCCTCTTTCTTCGTATCGACGTGGAATATTTTTTGCCTTTGGTTATTGCCGCCTCTTGATAATCTATAAAAACCCTCTTTATCTGCACCTCATCGTCTCGATAAGTGCCCTCTCGTTATTTATTGGAGAGGAAAAATGGGTAGTTTTTATTAGCATTGGATATGCTGTGTCTCGGGACTTTTCACTAGGCTAGGCTGCTTAGTGCCAGTAGTTGTTTTCGTACGATAAGTACACCTTTTGGGTGCAATCTAAGCATTCGTTTTCTTAGTCTCGCTCGCGTTTCTATTTTAAACCATGTCCCGTGTGAAGAAAAAGATAGTTTTCTTGATGTTTAATAAGAATGGAAAAAACAATGTGCTGGTACGATGTGCTCACAATCACAATGCCGAGTGCTTGGTCGTGCTGCATCTTTTCCACTGCTATGACATCGATGACTTTACCGTACACCTTTTGCGTTAGAATTTGGTTTCAGTCAGCCTTTGGCCCGTGCTTTGCTCCTACGGACAGGCGTTGGCTTGCTGATGAATAGTCATCCGAATTAAGGCATGACTCTAATGCAATTAGAGTTTTTATGTAATCGCGCAATTAAGCATTAACAAACTTTGGATCTGTATCTTAAGGTCGTTGCATGTTTTTTAACTCCTTCCACTAGGTGAAGGGGTGATGGAAGAAGTTAAATAAAAAGATACACTGACCGTAGAATACAGATCAAACAGTTGAAGATGGTTGATTGCACAATTTCATTAAATTCTGATTGCATTATAATCATTTGACTCCGTCTCCATTTATATGATATTTGATACTGTAAGAATTAATTTTAATTTTTCCAATGGGAACGAAGGGAGTAGAAAGATCATGACCATAGTCAAACACAGCATTGTTGGATATTAGCACGCAAATCAAAACGAATAAATGCGAAACCTAACATCTGCATGCAGGAAACCGCTTGCCACGCTACCTGAATATATTTTTTTTGTAAAAAGTAATTCGCAATAAAAAATCCTGAATAAGACCGTATAAATAGTCTGATCATCATTTGCAAGGGAAAGCATTTAACACATCGACTAGTATTCTAGTTTGGCAGAGCGCAACAGCTTCAGTTAGTACCCGCCATCCTCGGCTCCTCGCGGCCACTGCGGGCCACGCAGAGAAGTAGAGTGGACCCGTGTTGTTTTCACATTTGACACCAGCGGGTGGGCTTCGAGTTTTGCCAGACATCTGGGCTACTTTTCCATGGGCTGTGACGCCTGATTGCATTCGGGAGAGGAACGAAAGCTAATAGCCTCTGCAGCCCACCAGCAACGCTTCGTTTATGGCCGGCTCCAAGATCCCCTGCTTCGAGGAGCTTGAAGACAGCCGAAGCCAAGTCAGGGAAGTTCGAGAAGTTGAATATTGCTTTGTAGTGATTCTGATTTCCGCAGGAATATGAAAGAACACAATTTGTGGCAAAAGAACAATATATTTGACATCGGCAGACTCCTGAATTCAACCAGACACGATTACAACAACATATGCATGTTCTTACATACCAAGTATTTATTGACTCGACGAAACCTAGTACTCTATACTTCTTTAACCTACTAAACCCAGGCACTCTGACAGTGAACTATCGGAAATACTAGATTATTCCACATACTGATAAGGTGCCATGACGCAGGCGAGACAAAGCACAACACTCCGGAACCTGCTTGCAGAAGCATCATCCCAAGCTCGAGACCTGTCGGGACTCGCTTAGTCCACCTCCTCAATCTTGGGCCCCGCGCCGCTGCCGCCGCCGTTGCTAGCGCCACCGCTCGGCATGTCCTCGTCCATGCCTGCGGCGCCCGCGCCGCCTTGGTACATCCTGGAGATGATGGGGTTGCAGATGCCCTCCAGCTCCTTCATCTTGTCCTCGAACTCCTCGGCCTCGGCGAGCTGGTTGCCGTCGAGCCACTTGATGGCGTCCTCCACGCTGTCCTCGATCTTCTTCTTGTCCTCGGCGGGCAGCTTCGACGCGATCTTCTCGTCCCGCACTGTGTTGCGCATGTTGTACGCGTAGTTCTCCAGCGCGTTGCGGGCCTCCACCTTGCGCTTCACCTCCTCGTCCTCGGACTTGTACTTCTCGGCCTCCTGCACCATGCGCTCTATCTCCTCCTTGCTCAGCCGGCCCTTGTCGTTGGTGATGGTGATCTTATTTTTCTTCCCCGTGGTCTTGTCCTCGGCCGACACGTTCAGGATGCCGTTCGCGTCGATGTCGAAGGTGACGTTGATCTGAGGCACGCCCCTCGGCGCCGGCGGGATGCCGGAGAGCTCGAACTTGCCGAGCAGGTTGTTGTCCTTGGTCCTCGTCCTCTCACCCTCGTACACCTGGATGAGGACGCCGGGCTGGTTGTCGGAGTAGGTGGAGAACACCTGTTCCTTCTTGGTCGGGATGGTGGTGTTTCTGGGGATCAGCGTCGTCATAACCCCGCCGGCCGTCTCCAAACCGAGTGAGAGCGGCGTGACGTCGAGCAGGAGCAGGTCCTGCACCTTCTGGTTGCCCTCGCCGGTGAGGATAGCTGCCTGGACGGCGGCTCCGTACGCGACGGCCTCGTCGGGGTTGATGCTCTTGCAGAGCTCCTTGCCATTGAAGAAGTCCTGGAGCAGCTGCTGCACCTTGGGGATACGGGTGGAGCCTCCGACGAGCACGATGTCCTGGATTTGTGACTTGTCCATCTTGGCGTCGCGGAGGCACTTCTCCACGGGCTCCATGCACTTCCTGAACAGGTCCATGTTGAGCTCCTCGAACCTGGCCCGGGTGATGGTCGTGTAGAAGTCGATGCCCTCATAGAGCGAGTCGATCTCGATTGTGGTCTGCGCGGTAGAGGAGAGCGTCCTCTTCGCCCTCTCACAGGCTGTCCTCAGCCGCCGGAGCGCCCTCGGGTTACCGCTAATATCCTTCTTGTGCTTCCTCTTAAACTCCTGCACGAAGTGGTTCACCAGCCGGTTGTCGAAGTCCTCGCCTCCCAGGTGGGTGTCACCGGCGGTGGCCTTGACCTCGAAGATGCCCTCCTCGATGGTGAGGATGGACACATCGAAGGTGCCACCGCCAAGGTCGAAGATGAGCACGTTCTTCTCGCCGGTGCTTGTGGACTTCTTGTCGAGCCCGTAGGCGATGGCCGCGGCGGTCGGCTCGTTGATGATGCGCATGACGTTGAGGCCGGAAATGACGCCGGCGTCCTTGGTGGCCTGGCGCTGGGAGTCGTTGAAGTAGGCCGGGACGGTGACCACGGCGTTCTTGATGGTGGTGCCCAGGTAGGCCTCGGCGATCTCCTTCATCTTGTTGAGCACCATGGAGGAGATCTCCTCGGCTGAGAACGTCTTCTCCTCGCCCTTGTAGGTGACCACGATCATGGGCTTGTCGGCGGGACCGGGGATGACCTTGAACGGCCACATCTTCATGTCCGCCTGCACGGACGGGTCCGAGTAGCGCCTGCCGATGAGCCGCTTGGCATCTGCATGGCAGAAACAGAGTGGTTAAGAACTAGTCCATCTGGCACAACGAAACGTGTTACTAGCTTACTGTTGTGTTCCTTCTCCTTCGTGTGTACATAAATTATTTATTATTTATGACTTATTGCTAAGATCGAGATGTATCTACCATTTATTTCGCGAAATTCAACAAGTGATCCTCCTCTTAGGTTCGTTCGGAAAAAAAGTGATCCTCTACTACCGCCAAAAACAGAGCACGTGCCGTCACTCCACATTCAACACCTCTGTTCCTTTGCCTTTACAGCTAACTTAATCTTACCAAACCATAGCTAAATTGAATGTTTGAAATCGTTCTAATAAGCATAGAGCAAGCGAAGGAGAGGGGAAAAGCTTACCAAAGACGGTGTTGGTGGGGTTCATGGCAACCTGGTTCTTGGCCGCATCGCCGATGAGCCTCTCGGTGTCCGTGAAGGCGACGTATGACGGCGTGGTGCGGTTACCCTGGTCGTTGGCGATGATCTCCACCCGGTCATGCTGCCACACGCCGACGCACGAGTAGGTGGTGCCGAGATCGATGCCGATCGCCGGACCCTCGCCCTTGCCAGCCGCCATCTCTCTCTCCGATCCAATCGAATCACGCGAAGAGAATTCGAGTCGATGCGAGTGTCTACGCTCTGCGATCGATGAGCTGCTAGCTCTGTTCTTCCGGTTTGCTCGGGTGATTGCTTTGCTCTGTTTCTCGAGTTGGTGTGGGGAGCCGGATAGGGGGCCGTCGTCTTATATACTGTAATACCGGCGTCGGGAAGAGGGAGCGGTGGCGTTCGTGAAGGTTCGCGCAGGTGGGTGATGTGGCGGTGAGGCACGGCCGCCGCGTCGCGCCGGGGAGTTGGGAGCGGATCGCGCTCGCGCGTGCTGTGGGGAGGGTTCGTGCGCGCGCCGGACGTCTCCAGAACGGTGCAGGGGATCGGCCGCTCAGGTTTCGTGCGGCTTCCATCTTCTTCTTCGTTGAAGCGGTTTGGGTTGGGTGGCGTTCGTGAGACCTGGCTCAGGCTGGACTCGACTCGTGGCACGAGATTTTTCGGGTGCGTCCGGCGCCAAGTGGAAAATACTCGAATGGCGTAGACGCGCAGTTTCTTTCTTTAATTCGTTCTCTTTTCTTTGGAAGCCTTGAGACCCCTTTTTCGAGGGTCTGGAAAAGTTTAGGCTATCTTCAACAAGTACCTTGTACGGCAGCTCAAATTTTTTTTGAGTTTTAAAGAGTAACATAGAATTATCTCTCAAAAGAGAATATTTCATCCAGATGTGGGATGAAACCATCTTACCGAAAATATGGTGACAGGTCCGTTTCACCTCCGTGGAGGCAGGCCCGTGGCCCTTCGCAGGTACAAATACTCACATATCCCTGTCCCATACTTTCATTCAAACAAAAGACAGGACCATTCCGTCCCACGTCATCCTACAAAACAAACAAGAAACATAGATCATCATACTCCCCTAGACAAACAGAAAACAGGATCATCCCATCCCTAAAAACTGGAATGGATCTATCCCATCTCACTTTGACTCTCAACCAAACACATCCTAAAGATCTCCAACAGATGACTCATATACAAGCTCATTCCAGGCGGCGCCTCCCTCTTAGTCTAAGAGTATCTCCAACAATATATCCTAAAAAAGAGAGTTGCTTGAGCTTTCTGGAAGTACATTTGGCTAGCCTATTTGAAAAGATCTCCAACAGTGATTGTAAAATAGGGTAGGTCCAACCAATTACCGCGAAAAATCTTTTCACGGAGTCATGCGGGCGTGCGGCCGCGATCTCTTCCGGTGGTGCAGGCAAACACGGGCGGGTTCTTGGGCGACTGGGCGAGAGCGGGAGCGCAGCCAGGCGAGGGAAAGCGCGGGGCCTGTGTCAGCGAGCTCGGGCGGGCGGGTGTTTGCGCGCTGGCTGGAGGTTGTGGTTGCTGGAGATCGCAAGAAGGTGAATTTGTGACTCGACCACTGCTGCATTTGGCCTAGTGCCCGTACGCTCTGGGAGCAACATACTAGAGCACTATAATCACAACACCTGCACACAGATTTAGCATGTGCGCGAGAGGAGGGGGATCAAGCTTGACGATGGTGCGCGAGATAGGGAAAGCCGGAGGACCACAATGCCGCCCTCGCCAATTGACGAATCTGGTGGATTTTCAGGGGGCACGATGCGGCCTAGTACCTGGTGAGATTAGGACGCTGATCTAAACTCCAGTCGTGGTCGCCACCGCAACTCGAAGGCCCGACTCCCGCCGTCGCCCCAGCTCCAAGGGCCTTCCGCTCTCAGTCTTCGCCACCGCAGTTTGAGTTTCTGTCGTCTGGCTCTGATGTTTTTTTTTCACCGGTAGTTGACATAGGGTGCCATCGGTCTGCCCCTATCTTTCGACTACCGAGCGGACCGAGCCCAAGATAGGATTACTCGATGGGTATCTGTTGGACAGTGTTTTAATCCTTAAAAAAGGTTTAGGCTCCCTGTTGAGGTGTCTGTTGGAGACAGTCTAAATATGGAGAATTTGCACACCGAGCCCATTTTAATTGACGACTTCTTCCTTCACGAACGCGCTTCACTCTCCAACCGTGACGCCATTTGCCTCGGCACACCGCCCCAGCATCGTCCTCCGCTCCGTGTTGCTCTACGTCCCGGCGTGCCCCCCCCCCCCCCCCCCCCCCCGCCGCGCCGCGCCGCCCTCCGTCACTCTCGGCACAACCGTACCGGCTCATGTAGAAGCTTTCCACTGCCGTGAGAACCAACGTGACTGCCCAGGGCCGCTGGTCACGGCCGCTAGGAGTGGACAAAAAAACCGAAACCGTAATAACCGGAAACTGGAACCGAATAAACCGAATTGATAAAACCGAATCAAATTTCGGTTCTGGATATGTGAAAACCAGTATTTTTCGGTTTTCGGTTAATTTATCCGGTTAACCGGGTTAACCGAAAACCAGTCCAGTACCTCAGGCCCAGCAGTGGTCAGCACACTTGAGGCCCAACAGTGGTCAGCACTATTCCACTGGCAACCCTAATCCATGCACTGCTCTTCTTCCCCACCTCAGCCGCCAGACTCCAGAGGCCAGAGCGGCAGAGCCCATGCGCGTGCGCCTTCTATCGATTGAGCCTCGCCCCTCCCCTCCAGTCACTGCCGGAGCACCACCCTGCCCGCCTCGGAGCGCCGCCCACCTACCCCTGGAGCGTTGTCACCGCCGCACCCAATTGCCAGAGCATTGTTGCGCCCGTTCTCATCGCGGGCTCGCGGCTCCACCAGCCCGCCCGCCATCGCGCCCGTCCAAAGCTCTGCCGCCTCGATCGCTGTCGCGCCCTGCCGCGGCTCCGCTGCCCCTATCACTGTCGCTGTCGTGTGGCTCGAGATCTGTTAATACACGGTTTTTTCGGTTTAACCAAAAACCAAACCGGAATTTGCGGTTAACCTAGCATCGGTTTTTGCTTTTCTATGGATGATTTCGGTTTCCATTTTCAAAAAACCGAATTTTCAAAAAAAAAAAACGGAAATACTGAACCGAATTTCTCCGGTTAACCGGATGCCCACCCCTAACGGCCGCTTCCCCCGCCGTGATCATCAACGTGAATCCAACCTTTAACACCGGCGGCGCCCGCTTCCTCCATCGTGCGCACCAACGCGACTCCACCCTTCGCCGCCGGTCGCGCCCTGGCGGCTAGCGTGGGAGCTGGGACAACTTTCAGAGAGCACCCCTCGACGGAGCGAGGCAACCTCCTTTGTTGAAAGAGGCTGCAGCATCCACGACGAAGGTGGCCTCCTCTCGAACCTGCAAAAAGATTCTCTTGATGTGGTGTGTCTCAGTTGATGGTCTGGTTCTTGTGGTGCCGACGGACTCAAGTCCAAAAAGAATGCATCAACCATCAAGTGTACGCGCTTGCGCTATGGTGAAGAAAAAAGAAGAAAGTCAAGCCGGTGCAGCCAGCCAATGACAGAGAAACAGTTAACCGTGAGCTACAATGGGTTCATTGTTGGAGAAATCTTAGTATGAGTTGTCAATCTGACAAGTCTAGAAAGTCCAAATGAACAAATAGGTCTCTCTTTTTGAGATATGTTGTTGGAGATAGTAAGCAGCGTAAGGAACATGCTGCTGCAGGAAATATGGGGAAAATTTTGAAATAACTCTTCAAAAGCACATGATTTTATTCGAGCTGACTCTTTGTCCATATATTTCACTGTAAAGTTACATGGCTGTTTTCTGTTTTTCCTTTTTCTTTGGGAGAGGGATAATATTTGCCTCTTACATTGGCACGACCCAAATAGAAATATCAATAGATTTGGTTCCTTATTAGTAGATTCGAGACGATCACGGTGGACAAAAATAACTGAAACCGAGCATCGAAATCAAAACAGAACTATTTGAAACCAATCCAGAATGAACAATTTTTGATTCTCAAACTGTGAAAATTACTGGGATTTGGCCTTCGTGCAGCTTACAAGTGGACTGATTTATTTGAGTCAACTCTCCTAGTAGAAAGTCAAGAGTGGTTTGGAGAGGTGGCTGAGACCTTAGTCTCACATTGTCCATTTAGATGGGTTTTTCTCAATATATATAGTGGCTTTTGTGCTAGTTATCAATATGACAATAATGAGAGAGATGAAGGTTGCTGCTATGGACACAAACACACGCATGCGCGCACATTTTGCTATTTTACGTGTGTTCATCGTGTTACTTGTGACTTGCGACGTGGCGCGTTCGCGTCGTGAAGAGTGGTGTCCTAATAAGCAGTTATTTTTCTGCTACATATATAAAATGGAATATTTCATAAACACCTAGACTGCTACGTCAACTTGAGGAGTAATTAAAGGTGTAACCGTAGACACATATTATCAGTGCGTAATGACCCATTATCACTCCCATTAATTGCACATTGAGAAATTCTAGGAGGCGGTTTCCTGGAATTAAGGCACATGTAGTTGCTTATACTCAAGTACAAAGAAGACGTTCTCAGTACTGGAAGAAGATACACACAAAAATTCGCCTCTCTCGCAAACTGTTTTGCGTTTGTTTTTGTCTTGCCATCCCTTCATCCACAGCGCATCAGATCGAGGAGAGCGGTGTCTCCGAACCGATGCCAGTGATCTGAAGACCTGCACGAGTGCCGACGATCCAGATTTTTGAGAAGTGCGCTCGCATGGCCGTTCGAAGCACTTCATTCGTCCTCAACTTCTCCATCGAGTTCACCATCTGATCCTCTACTTCCTAGCGGTATTCTTTGAATGTAATTGAATGTAGGCCTAGAGGGGGGTGAATAGGCCTTTTGAATTTTTGTCGGATCCTGCAACACTCAACAACAAGTTCAATACCAGAGAAATCGGACTAGTCCGGTGTTCACGGACTAAGTCGATCAAGATTAATCGATCAGGTTGATTCTTCAATGTGTGCAGCGGAATTATAGAATCAAACAACAGTTTAACAGTTGTATATTGAATTGTATCACAATTAAGGCTTGTGTTCTACAAATTATTGTAAATTGAACAATGTGTAACAAACCCTAGAGTAAGTAGATCAATTTGAATGATGAACACAAAAAGGACAAGACACACGATTTATCCCGTGGTTCGGCTACCACGAAGGCAACCTACATCCACGTTGAGGAGCCCACAAAAGGACCGGGTCTTCTCCAACCCTACCCTTGTCGGATCGCCACAAAGGCCAACCCTCTTCCACTAATCACAAAGGGGTGAATAACCAAATTCAAGGGGCGTTCTCACACGTTGAGAGCTCTCTTAGATTACAGATCACAATGCCACCAAAAAAACACTCAGAAATTACAATTGAAACGCAGGAGTGTGTTAGAGATTCAAACCAAGAGCTCAATGATGTGTGTCAAGTGTCTCTCCAATGATCTAGAAGTGATCCTCAAAGGATTGATCAATTTTGCACTTAATTCCGTGGAGAGAAGTGGTTTCTGAGTCTCTTGGGAGGTGTGACGGCGCTAGGGTTCGAAAGGGTGTAAAAGTGGGCCGTGCACCTCTATTTATATGGGGTTTCTAAAAGTGACTGTTAGGGTTCAGAAAGATTGGACTAGTCCGTGGTGGTCACCGGACTAGTCCGGTGTGCTGTGTGTAGCAAACCCTAAGTGTCCCGAAATATCGGACTAGTCCGGTCGAAAACGGACTTGTCCGATTTCACTACTGGAAATCTTTGGACTAGTCCGGTAGCCATCGGACTTGTCCGGACATATGAAACCCTACGTGTGTTGGATGACAAGTCCGCACTTAGAGGACTTGTCCGATTTAGATCAGTGGGTATTTCAGACTAGTCCGTGTAAACATCGGACTTGTCCGAAGTGGATCAGAATGAATATCAGACTAGTCCGGTTAACAACGGACTTGTCCAATTTTGTGTGACTTGTGAAGTGTGTTGAGGACTAGTCCGCCCTGGGGAGGACTAGTCTGACTCAAGTCAGAAAGATATCGGACTAGTCCGACAGATATCGGACTTGTCCGATCTGGTCCAGAAAGGATATCGGACTAGTCTGGTTGATATCGGACTAGTCCGGTCCTGTGTAACTTTGTGCAATATGTGTGTGTGCTTAAATATGATTGAGCTCTTGGGTGTGTTTCCTTAACACACTCCATACACAATAATCTACTATTTCTTTTCCTTGAGCTCAGGTTCACTTTGCTCCTCATTATTCCTTCTTTTTGGTATTTTGCTCATTTTTCATTATTGGTCTGCATTCATCTAAACAAAAAGGTTAGGATCCCAATTGCTTGTCATAAATCATCCAAAACCCACAGGGGAGTCCTAAATGCACTTTCAATCTCCCCCTTTTTGGTGATTGATGACAACCAATTGAGATTTCACAAAATATGACAAAAAGAGATGAGATTTTCATAAAGTATGCACATATGACTCAAAAATACATCAAGCAGTAAGAGAAATATCCATATGTGCATTCTTTATGGTGGGATGCATAACTAAGTGCATTGAAACATTGAGAATGACATAATTTACATTGATGAATCAATACAAAGTACATATGCCATTTCAGGAGCAAAATTGCAGATTTCAACACATATTTGCAAATTAATTAAGCATTTCAACACAGAACCATAGTTAACATGTAAATAGCGTTAAGGCATTACAATCACAAAGAAAGATAAAGAGAACTCTCTCCTCACACCCTACCACAGCTAAAGCTAAGACTCCCTCTCAATCTCTCCCCCTTTGGCATAAAGACACCAAAAAGAAAGAGAGGAGGGTCCTAGGGTCTTCACTCTTCACTGTCGGTCCTCTCGTCGTCGTCTTCGTCTTCATCATTGAAAGGCGGCCTAGAGGGGGGGTGAATAGGCGATAATCGATAATTTAAACTTAAATCAGAGTTCTGAAAGCAGAGAAGTTGGACTTGTCTGACTTCTAATCGAACTTGTCTGACCTAAGTCGGACAAGTCTGACCTGGGTCGGATAAGTCCGAGATTACCTGCACGATCAGACCAAAAATCCAATTTTTAAGCGATCTAGAGAGAGATATCGATCCCTAGCAGTTCTACACGAAGTATGGAGTAGAAAGAAAGCTGAGGGAGAGATAGCACGCGGAAAAACACTAGAATCAAAACTTGCGACAACGAAAGAACAACAAGAGGCAAACGATTTTATCCCGAGGTTCGGAACCACAAAGGATCCTACATCCCCGTTGAGGAGTCCACAAGGGACTAGACCTTCTCTAGCCTTTCCCTCACGAGTTGCCACAAGGGCTAACTTCCGATCTTCCACTATCACAAAGATTGTTACAAACTCCCCGATTACAAGAGATCACAAAGAAATCGCGGGGCGACGCCTAACCGTCTAGGGGAGAACCCCAAGAGCAACAAACACGCAATCAAGAAGAAACTTAGCGAATCACATGTTGCTCAACCCCTCAACAAACCGTTTCTCCCGATTCTCACAAAGCACTCTTCACTCTCCCAAAAACTCGAATTTGGGCTCTAGAGGTGAAGAACAAGTGGAGAGAGGTTCTTGAGTTCAAATGGGCGTTCAGAACTATTCTGGGGTGTTAGGCATAGTTGGTGGGTCGAAACCACCCACTATTTATACTCCAAAAAGTCATTAGAGCCGTTTGACACAGCCCACGTCGGACATGTCTGACACAAGGTCGGACATGTCTGACCTCAAAGGTCAGGCCTTTCACTTCAGACTTGTATGACCAAAACCACTTCAGACATGTCTGACATACAATCTCGGACATGTCTGAAATTCTGCAGATAGAACTTGGATAAGTCTGACTCTCTGGGACTTAGAAAATTTTCCTTAGTCCCTGGGAACAGATCCATCTCGGACATGTCCGACCCCCAGGTTCGGACAAGTCCGAAACTTCATTGGAACTTTCACTGGAACCCTTCCAGTGCAAATTCGGACATGTCTGACTTATAGATTCGGACATCTTCGAATTCCAACAGAGGGAATTCGGACATGTCTGACACCACAAGTCAGACAAGTCCGCCCAAGCCACAAAGGCCCTACTAAAATCTTCTACTAAGGGGTTGAGCACCCGAATGACTCACTAAGTGTCTACGCGTCGTGTCCCTCTTAATAGTACGGTTTTTCCTACGACTCAAGGAGAAAATAGAAAACCCTATTTCTATTCTTCTTCGCCACAACTTTTCTCCTTTTGCCGTCTTTCTTCAAAGCTCCATTCCGTACTTCGGATCTGCGCTCATGCTCAACCAAGTTCATCAGCACTTTAATGGTTCATCATCAATCCACCAAAACCCACAAGGGACCTAGATGCACTTACAATCTCCCCCTTTTTGGTGATTGATGACAACCAACTAAAGTCTTCGACAAAAATAAGATTTGATAGAAGTTTTGAGTCTCCAGTGTATATGAGCTTTTGGAATAACAATAAAAACAACTCATAAACACTCAATCGTCGTGGGGTGCCTATATGCTCGTGTGTGTGCCACAACGTGATAAATATGAGGAAATGCACACGAGATCAATGAAGCATCATAATGATCATCATAAGGCATCAACAAACATCATTAAGCATTAACAGTTATAAGCGAGTAACAAATAAGTACAAGACACACCACGATAGAAAATATGACTAGATACATGTCCATGTCCAAGAATAAGCACTAGAGTCTAATACTTCTCCCCCTTTGGCATCAAGGCACCAAAAAGGAAAAAAGTGTACACTAAGACCTAGTCAACTCGGTGTCTTCCTCGTCGTCGTCACCATCATCGTCGTCGTCGCTCTCCTCTTCGTAGTTGCTCTCCTCGCCGGTGTCGCCGAGAGCTGCAGGAGGTGCTGAGGAAGAAGCGCCGGTGCCGGTGAAGAACGCCATCTCCGCCTCAGTGAGCTCCGGAAACTCCGGTGGTTCCTCGTCTGAGCTGGTGTCATCGACTGGAGGAAGCTGGAGGTGCTCCCTGATGGCAGCGAGTTCCCTCTGGTTCCTCTTTGCCAAGCGCTGAGTCGACCGACAGACGGTGAAGATTGACTTCAGGATCTTGAGCAGACCTGAGGAGCAAGACGGTTGCTGCTGGGGCACGGAGGATGAGCTGGGAGGCTGAGCAGACTTCCTCCTCGAGGAGCTGGGTCCTCCCTCTGCTGGTGCCGGCGCAGCTGCACGAATTGGGCAGTGAAGCTTGGAAGGCTTCTGAGTCACGTGGCGCCTATGAGGCACATCTTTCACAAACTTCTTCCCGGAAACCGTCTCAATTAGCTTCATCAGGTATGGGGCATAGCAGCAAGACCTAGCCGGCGTATCCGAGGCGAGGTAAATCTCTTCGAAGATATAGTCAAAAGCATTGAATTGCTGCTTCCCTGCCAAGAGTTGGATCAGATTTCTGCTATTGTGATTGATCCTATTGGCATCCCCATCCTTGGGCGAGAGAGTCTTCCTTATGAGACGGTTCACCACGGCATGGAATGGCTTGAGGCCGTGGATATGAGGAGGGTCTGCTGGATACCCATCCTCATAGAAACTCTCCATTTCCAGGAGGTTCACTATATCCATCTCATGGATCTTCAGTGAGTGCTGCAGGCTGTCCTCCATCCCGAGAATGCGGGCAAACTCCTCATAGCTGACTTCGTACTTCACCCCATTTGTCATCCAGGTGAAGCCGTGCTTGTCAACCCAATAGAACACAGTTGCATAAAATTGGAGGATGACTTCCTTGTTCCATGGGTATTGGAGACCCATGATCTCGCTGACTCCGTGGTGCTCGCAAGCTTCGAGCACCCCCTTGAAGAGAAGAAAGGAATCCTTCTTCTTCAATGCAGCCTTCCAGTCAACCCATTGCATCTCCGTGACTGGGTTCTTCTTGGTCGTGAGGACTGACCGGTAGTAATCCATGTGGAAGAAGCACCAGAAACGGGGGTCCTTGCTCTCCCTTGGCATGTCATAACACCGCACATCTCTCATGTGCATGGTGTCATGGATGTTCCTCCGGTAATTCACCCTGTCGGCCGTGCGTCGAGTGTCACCAACTGGAGAGTGCACGACCAACAAACCGATCTCTTGCTGCCCTTGGGAGCTCGAGCTGCCCCCTTGACCACTGTGAATAGTGAGCCGACCGCTTGCGGGTTGCTTGACAGTCACTTTCTTTGGTCGCTTTGATGGTTGAGCCGAAGAATCGGGACCCGCGGGCTCCTTGCCTCTTTTTTCATGACCCATAGCTGAAGAAGAGATACAAGGATGGGTAAGAGTCAAGGCAAGAGAGATAGAGCAATTAACTTGATAGTTTCGATAGAAATTAGGCCTCAGAGTTATACAGGATCGGACATGTATGACTGGAAAGTCAGACTTGTCTGACTCAGGAATTTCGGACATGTCCGAATTTCAGAGTCAGACTTGTCCGACCTGTACAGAACTGACCCTAATTGCTAAGGAAACTAAGCAAATCAATTTATCTACCGACCAAATTTTGCAACAAAGTTGTAAACATGCCTAGGAACAATTTCAAGGGCATAAATTTGCAATCTTGCCGCTAGATTTAGAATTGAGAGGAAAGATGCAGAAAAATACCTTCGGATGGAGAAAAGATTGAAGAACTCCGAAGGGGATGTGAATCCTCCAACTTCTAGGGAGATTTTCCCTCAAGAACTCCTCACAAGTGCCTCAAAAGCAATGTGAATCGCCTTGGGAGGTTTGATAGAGATGGAGATTAGGTTTTGAAGTGAGGAGAGAGAAGGAAAGGAAACCGTCGGCCTCTTTGAAGGGGTTCGGACTTCCCACATCGGACAAGTCCGAGTTCTCTCTGCAGTCTTAAAACCCACTTTGGACATGTCTGACTTTTGTCAGACTTGTCCGACTCCCCCTGAGTGTATGCAATGTGCAAACACTTGGGGATCTAAATATAGGTATATATGGACATTTTGGACAAGTTTTTGCAAATATCTTTGACAAAAATGATCAGTAAGCAACCAACACTCAAACTAAGATCATTTTCACCAAAGAGAAGTTTAGAACATAGTTTTCAATAAAAATAGATGAGATTTTCGAAAAACATACAACATTTTGAAGTTGAAAACTAATAGCAATCAGATGTGCACGACTCAAGCAATGTTTCGAGAATCCAAGATATTTAGCTCACTCCTTAGGTCACAAAAGCGTCTCTCATCAAGGGGTTTGGTGAAGATATCCGCTAATTGCTTCTCACTTCTAACATGAGAGATAACGATATCTCCCTTGATAGAGTGGTCTCGTAGGAAATGGTGACGGATGTCTATGTGTTTGGTTCTAGAATGCTCTACGGGGTTGTGAGCAATCTTGATGGCACTCTCATTGTCACATAGGAGAGGAATATGGTTTAGATTGTAACTATAATCCCTAAGAGTTTGTCGCATCCAAAGAAGCTGCGCACAGCAACTTCCGGCTGCAACGTACTCCGCTTCGGCTGTGGAAAGGGCAATGGAGTTTTGTTTCTTGGAAGACCATGCAACCAAGGACCTGCCAAGGAATTGGCATGTCCCGGATGTGCTCTTCCTATCTACCCTACAGCCCGCATAATCCGCATCGGAATAACCGACGAGATCAAACTTGGATCCTTTAGGGTACCAAAGACCTAGATTAGGAGTGTGAACTAAATACCTAAGGATCCTCTTAACCGCTGTCAAGTGACACTCTTTTGGAGTGGCTTGGAATCGAGCACACATGCACACACTAAGCATAATGTCGGGTCTAGAAGCACAAAGATAAAGCAAAGAGCCAATCATATAACGGTATACCTTTTGATCCACGCTCGCTCCTTCTTCGTTTAGTCCTAGATGCGCATTTGTTCCCATAGGTGTCTTGATGGGCTTCGCCTTCTCCATGCCAAACTTCTTGAGAATGTCATGAGTGTACTTGGTTTGGCATATGAAAGTCCCTTCCTTGAGTTGCTTTACTTGGAAACCTAGGAAAAACTTCAACTCCCCCATCATAGACATCTCAAATCTCTCCGTCATGATTTTGGAAAACTCATCACAAAAAGTCTTGTTAGTAGAACCAAATATGATATCATCAACATAAATTTGGCATACGAACAAGTCATTATCAAAATGCTTAGTGAAGAGAGTATAATCGGTCTTCCCAATCTTAAAAACATTTTGAGTGAGAAAATCCCTAAGGCACTCATACCAAGCTCTAGGTGCTTGTTTGAGGCCATAGAGAGCCTTACACAACTTGTAGACGTGATCGGGATGCTCTTCATCTTCAAATCTGGGCGGTTGCTCCACATACACTTCCTCCTTGATTGGACCGTTGAGGAATGCACTTTTCACATCAATTTGATATAATTTGAAATCATGGTGAGTAGCAAAGGCCAATAATATGCGAATAGATTCAAGCCTAGCTACGGGAGCAAAGGTTTCATCAAAATCCAAACCTTCGACTTGAGCGTATCCTTTTGCTACAAGTCTTGCCTTGTTTCTTGTTACCACCCCGTGTTCATCTTGTTTGTTGCGGAACACCCACTTGGTTCCAACAACATTTGCATTTGGTCTTCTCACAAGTTCCCACACCTTGTTCCTCTTGAAGTTGTTGAGCTCTTCTTGCATCGCCATTACACAATCCGGGTCTTGTAGAGCTTCTTCTACTTTCCATGGCTCTAGAGAGGAAACAAAGGAATAGTGTTCACAAAAGTTAGCCATACGTGAGCGAGTAGTTACCCCTTTGGAGATGTCTCCAAGTATGTTGTCAACGGGATGGTCCCGTTGATCGCTTTGATGAACTCTTGGGTGTGGTGGTTGAGCTTCTCGATCATTGTCTTCATTTTGATCATTTTCTTGATCTCCCCCTTGATCCAAGCCTCCTCCTTGATTTTGATCTTGTTGAGATTCATCTTGAGGATCTTGATCTTGTTCATGTGGGGGATTTGCATCTTCTTCGCTTGCTTGAAGATCATTTGGATCATGTGGTCGCACATCTCCAAGTGCCATTCTCCTAAGTGCTTCTTGTGGAGTCTCCTCTTGATCTAGCACACACTTATCAACTTGCTCCACTTGAGAGCCATTAGTCTCATCAAACACTACGTCATGTGCTACTTCAACAATCCCGGAGTACTTGTTGAAGACACAATAGGCGTAGGTGTTTGAGTCATAGCCAAGCAAGAAACCTTCATCAGATTTCGAAGCGAACTTCGAATTCCTACGCTTCTTGTTGAGAATATAGCACTTGCTCCCGAAAACACGAAAGTATGATATGTTGGGTTTGTTACCGGTTAGGAGTTCATACGAGGTCTTCTTCAAGAGTCGATGAAGATACAACCGGTTTATGGCATGGCAAGCAGTGTTAACCGCTTCCGCCCAAAACCGGTCGGACGTCTTGTACTCATCAAGCATCATCCTTGACATCTCGATAAGAGTCCTATTCTTCCTCTCCGCTACTCCATTTTGTTGAGGGGAGTAGGGCGCGGAGAACTCGTGCTTGATTCCTTCTTCATCCAAGAAATCTTCAACTTGAGTGTTCTTGAACTCCGTCCCATTGTCGCTCCTAATCTTCTTGATTCTTAAGGAAAACTCGTTTTGAGCTCTCCTCAAGAACTTCTTGAGAACTCCTTGGGTTTCACCTTTGTCATGCAAGAAAAATAGCCACATGAAGCGAGAAAAATCATCAACAATAACTAGACCATACTTGTTACCGCCAATACTAATGTAGGCAATCGGTCCGAATAGATCCATGTGTAGTAGCTCCAATGGTCTTGAGGTTGTCATGATGTTCTTGGACGGATGTTGAACTCCTACTTGCTTTCCGGCTTGACATGCGCTACATGGTCTATCTTTCTCAAAGACAACATCCTTTAGTCCACGGATATGATCCCCCATAGGAAGTTTTTGCAAGTTTCTCATCCCAACATGGGCTAGCCTTCGGTGCCATAGCCATCCCATGTTAGTTTTCGCCATTAAGCACGTATCAAGTTGGGCTTTATCCGTGGAGAAATCCACAAGGTAAAGCTTTCCCTTGAGTATGCCCTTAAAGGCGATTGAGTTGTTGCATCTTCTTGAGACGGTCACACCGTTGTTAGTAAAAAGACAATCATAATCATTATCACATAATTGAGAAATAGACAAGAGATTGTAATCAAGCAAATCAACATGAAGCACATTTGAAAGAGTGTGTTTTGAGGAGATAGCAATTTTACCGGTGCCAAGGATTTTCCCTTGGCTATTATCCCCAAAGAAGATTCCTTCACTAGGATCTTCATTCTCCTTGTACTCTACAAACATCTTCCTCTCTCCGGTCATATGATTAGTGCATCCACTGTCAAGAACCCAATTTGATCCACCAGAGGAGTATGCCTACAAAAGAGTTATGCCTTTCCTTTAGGTACCCAAACGGAGTTGGGTCCTTTGATGTTAGTCACAAGACATTTGGGTACCCACACGCAAGGCTTTGGGCTCTTGCGGAGTGGCCCAACATATCTAGCATAAGTCTTGCCAAATTTGTTCCTCAATAAAACATAAGAAGCATCAAAGTCATGGAACAAAGGATGAGGTTCATTTTTAAGCATATAAGATGTTGAGACAATGTTCTTTCCTTTATCTTGAGTGGATGAACCTTCCTTGACAAAAACGATCAAGTCTTTGTTATTCTTGGGGGCTTTGGCATTTTGCCTCTGCTCCCGAGAATAACCAAGACCATCCTTGACATGGGGAGGTCTCACATTGGTGTATGCGCTACGTGCATAGGACACCTTCTCCTTGTCAAAGATGCCACCTTTCGGTGCTTGTTTGTTTTGTGTCAAGTTAAGTTCATCCTTAAGTTTTAGGATCAAGCTTCAGCACATGCAAGTGTGAACTTCCTCGGATGAAATCTTTTGAGAAGATGAGCTCTTTGAGGAATAAGATGCATTGATCTTAAGTGACTCAACCTTTGTCACTAGAATCTTGTTAACCTTTGTCAAGTTAACAAGTTCATCCTTGATCTCAACGGTCTTGTCCTTAAGATTTGAGCATGCTTCCTTGCTCATGGCAAGGTCATGCTCCAATGCATTGCCTCTTTCTCTCTCGCACTCGAGGAGCTCCTCAAGCTCTTGACATCTCTCCAATTTTTGGATGAGCATGCCCTCTTGACGCTCAAGGAGATCCTCCTTCTCGGAGATTTCATCCATAAAAAAGTTCATCTTTCTCATGGCACTCTTACTTAAGCCTTTAAGCATGGATTCAAGTTCACTACCACTATCAAATTCATCACAAGAAGTTATAGAGGGAGTGGGTTTAGATTTGACCTTTCTCCTTCCCTCCTTTGCCATGAAACATGTGGACTTGAAATCATCAAGGTTGGGGAAAAGCTTGCTTGCACTTGAGCTCTTTCCGATGGCAATGGTTGCCACCTTCTCTACATCGTCGGAAGATGAGTCTTCATTTGAGTCCCATTCTCTTCCAAGGTGGGCATGTCCCGATGGCTTCTTCTTCTTGAAGAGCTTCTTATCTTGGGTCTTGCCCTCCTTCTTCTTGCTTTCATTGTATGGGCAATCCGCAATGAAGTGCCCATGTTCACCACACTTGTAGCAAGTCTTCTTCTTTAGCTTCTCCTTGCTCTTGCCTTCTTGGTGATAGCCTCCCTTCTTCCTTCTCATCATCCTTCTAAACTTGTTGATGAAGAAAGCTTCTTCCTCATCGGAGTCCATGCTCTCATCATCACTTGAATTTTCATTGTAGGATGTGGAAGTTGCTTTGAGGGTTATGTCTTTCTTCTTTGATGAGGCAAGCTTTTGGAGATCGTTGTAGAACATAGCTTCCTTCTCCATCATCTCATTGTTGATTACCCTCCCAAGCACTTCTTCCGGAGTCATCTTGGTGAAGTCGGGGCTTTCACGGACCAAGGAGCAAAGAGCGATGTTTCGAGGCATGAATGCCCAAAGCATCCTCTTCACCACTTCATGGTCCGTCCATCGAGTGCTTCCATAGGCACGAATCTAATTCACGAGCACCTTGAGGCGGTTGTACATGTCTTGGGGCAACTCACCATCCATGATGGTAAATCTCCCAAGCTCTCCTTCGATCATCTCAATCTTCGCCTCCCGGATGACTCGGTTGCCCTCGTGCGCTGTCTTGAGTGTATCCAAAATATCTTTGGCCACTTCCAAACCTTCGACTCGGTTGAATTCATCCCGAGTCAAAGATGAGGTTATGACTCCCACGGCTTGAGCATTGCGATGAAGTAGGACAGCTTGTTGTGGAGTGACGTCTTCCTCATTCCTTGGCATATGAACTCCGGTTTGCACAATCTGCCACAAACTAGGATTCAAAGAGATTAAATGCATCTTCATATTGTGTTTCCACATTGAATAGTCATTTCCATCGAATTGAGGAGGTTTGCCAAGTGGAATAGACAAATAGTGATTGTTAGCATGAAGACGATCATAATCAAAGTGAGTTTGAGTATAGTCATCGTTACTCTTCTCCTTCTCTTTGTTGATCTTGGGTTGTTTCCCTAGCTTCTCCCGAAGCTTCACCTTGAGTTGGCGAGTCTCTTCATCGTCCTTCGGATCATCAAGAAGAACGTCGTAGTTCTTGTCAATTGAGCCTTCACTCTCGACATATGAGGTATCATCCTTGTTCCTTTCTTCCGCCATCGATTCTCCGAGATGTTAGTCTCTTCCGGAGAAACCTGCTCTGATACCAATTGAAAGGCAGCCTAGAGGGGGGTGAATAGGCGATAATCGATAATTTAAACTTAAATCAGAGTTCTGAAAACAGAAAAGTCGGACTTGTGTGACTTCTAGTCGGACTTGTCTGACCTAAGTCGGACAAGTCTGACCTGGGTCGGATAAGTCCGAGATTACCTGCACGATCAGACCAAAAATCCAATTTTTAAGCGATCTACTGAGAGATATCGATCCCTAGCAGTTCTACACGAAGTATGGAGTAGAAAGAAAGCTGAGGGGGAGATAGCACGCGGAAAAACACTAGAATCAAAACTTGCGAGAACAAAAGAACAACAAGAGGCAAACGATTTTATCCCGAGGTTCGGAACCACTAAGGATCCTACATCCCCGTTGAGGAGTCCACAAGGGACCAAGCCTTCTCTAGCCTTTCCCTCACGAGTTGCCACAAGGGCCAACTCCCGATCTTCCACTATCACAAAGATTGTTACAAACTCCCCGATTACAAGAGATCACAAAGAAATCGCGGGGCGACGCCTATCCGTCTAGGGGAGAACCCCAAGAGCAACAAACACGCAATCACGAAGAAACTTAGCGAATCACACGTTGCTCAACCCCTCAACAAACCGTTTCTCCTGATTCTCACAAAGCACTCTTCACTCTCCCAAAAACTCGAATTTGGGCTCTAGAGGTGAAGAACAAGTGGAGAGAGGTTCTTGAGTTCAAATGGGCGTTCAGAACAGTTCTGGGGTGTTAGGCATAGTTGGTGGGTCGAAACCACCCACTATTTATACTCCAAAAAGTCATTAGAGCCATTTGACACAGCCCACGTCGGACATGTCTGGCACAAGGTCGGACATGTCTGACCTCAAAGGTCAGGCCTTTCACTTCAGACTTGTTTGACCAAAACCACTTCAGACATGTCTGACAAACAATCTCGGACATGTTTGAAATTCCGCAGATAGAACTCGGACAAGTCTGACTCTTTGGGACTTAGAAAATTTTCCTTAGTCCCTGGGAACAGATCCATCTCGGACATGTCCGACCCCCAGGTTCGGACAAGTCCGAAACTTCACTGGAACTTTCACTGGAACCCTTCCAGTGCCAATTCAGACATGTCTGACTTACAGATTCGGACATGTACGAATTCCAATAGAGGGAATTCGGACATGTCTGACACCACAAGTCACACAAGTCCGCCCAAGCCACAAAGGCCCTACTAAAATCTTCTACTAAGGGGTTGAGCACCCGAATGACTCACTAAGTGTCTACGCGTCATGTCCCTCTTAATAGTACGGTTTTTCCTACGACTCAAGGAGAAAATAGAAAACCCTATTTCTATTCTTCTTCGCCACAACTTTTCTCCTTTTGCCGTCTTTCTTCAAAGCTCCATTCCGTACTTCGGATCTGCGCTCATGCTCAACCAAGTTCATCAACACTTTAATGGTTCATCATCAATCCACCAAAACCCACAAGGGACCTAGATGCACTTACAATCATCATCAGCTTGATGAGGAGGGGAAGGAGGAGGGACGGAGTCGCTCGAGCCCCCAATGCCAAAGTAGGCAAGCTCAGAGGGGTTCAGAGGCCCAAGCTCGGTGAAGTCCGGGTCGGACTCTTCAGAGATCACTGGAGATCCAATGGGGTCGATCTCCAGATTCTGGCATATTTGCTTCATATTGGCCTTTATATACTTCATGTCCCCCTTTCTTCTCTCGTTGAGCCCGTGGACCTTCACTTTGCTCTTTTTGCAGGAGGAGAATATGGCGGTCAGGTACTTGAGGATCCCACTCGCTGATCCTCTCTGAGGGGCTTCCCTAGAGGTAGGGACAGCCCTAGCATCGCTTCTTGATCTTGCTGGTGCCTCGAGACTGGAGGCCGGCGAGGGAGCAGCCTGGACACTCACTGGTTGAGGCTTCTGAGGCCTCAAAGGAGTGTGCTCCACATCCTTCACGAACTCAATACCTGTGACTTTCTCAATCATATACATGAGGTAGGGAGCATAGCCACAAGACCTGTTAGGCGTGCAATATATGTTGACCATATCGTTCCAAATGTATTCCGCCACATCAAATGGGCGGTCCTTGCTTATGACTCTCATTAGGGTTCGGAGGTAACCCTGCACGCTCCCAGCATCTCCATCTTTAGGAGCAATAGTCTTCCTCAGCACTCTGTTGATGACCACAAAGAATGGTTTCGTGTACTTTGTAGAGGGAGGGACATACTTTGAGTTCGGCTCATATAGGAATTTCATCCTATCCTTCTCCATGACACCTATGTTGTGGATGATTAGCCTGTCATGTCCAGAGGTGTCCAGATGGAGCAGATTAGCAAAGTCCTCTTGAGTGATACTATACTTAGATCCGTGTGTCATCCAAGTAACACTCTCTTCATCCTCACTTGAGAAGTGGCAAGTTGCAAAGAACTGTGCGATTACCTCATCATTCCAGTTATGCCTGAAGGCAAAGAGATCCTTTAGGCCATGCCTCTCAACTGCTGCAATGACTTCATCAAAAGCTGAGCACTTCTTCTTCTCAAGGTGTGCCTAGTCAATCCACTGACTGCGCACCACCGGTGTCTTCATCGGGAGATACACCAATTTGTAGAAGTCTGCATGGAAGTTGCACCAAAACCTTCCATCGACAGCTTGCTTTGGCCTGCCATACCAGTCAATGCTTCTGAACTTGGCTGCATAATCACTACCCTTGCCGTTGAACTTCTCCTCAGTAGGGTCCCAGACCCCTTCCCTGGGAGCATGGAGCTTCAAGGGCCCGACTGGCCCCGTTGCTATCCCCTTTCCCTTGCCCTTGGCTTGGCGGGCACTTGCCGAGCTAGGGCCACCACCAGCCTTAGAGGCTAGCACCTTGGAGGCCGGCTTCTTTGCTAGCACTTTCCTCCGAACCTGAGGAGGGGAAGGAGCAGGCTCGAAGGGTCTTTCTTGGCGCTTCTTGCCAAGACCCGTCGAGGACCGAGGTGCCACCTCGTGGGCCAACTTGACCTCAAAGTCGGAGATTTCGTTGTTTGAGCTTGACATGATCTGAGAATGATTTTGCAAGAGTGATGGTAAGTGTTACAAGGCATAGGTATGAAAATATAGCAATGAATTGCATTGAGGAATTGAAAAATTTGGTTTTCAGTTCAGAAACATCGGACTTGTCCGGTGCACAGGCGCGGACTAGTCCGGAGGACCGGACTTTTTCGACGGAGGGAGGAGAAAATCGCCTTGGTGGCTCGAGCGCAAGAGAGAGGAAAGCGTGAGCAAAAGTGGGGATGAGAAGATTAAGGTTTGGTGGCGGCTAGGGTTATGGACACAAAAAATCGGACAAGTCCGGACATTACCGGACTAGTCCGAAGTCATCCAGAGAGCTATATCGGACTAGTCCGTGGTCTATCGGACTAGTCCGTTCTAACCGGCACTCTGCGGACTAGTCTGCAAGAGTGGACTAGTCCGGGTAACCATGGACTAGTCCGTGGTCACCAGGAGAATTTGCATAGCCCATTCATATATATTTGAAGGTTCACTAATAGAGAATAGGAGGGGCAAAACAAATCAATTAATCTTGATGAATTTGACCAGTAAGCATACAACAATCACACAATGATCATAATTCATCAAGATCTAATAATTAACATAGTTTTTCGAGAGAGAAAATGAAGGGGGATGATTTTCACAATTTAGTCAAAATTTTGAAGAGGTCATACAGGTATGCAACTTTTCAAGCCACACTCCGAGAATCAAGGATATTTAGTTCATTTCGGAGTTCACAAAAACGCTTTTCATCAAGTGGCTTGGTGAATATGTCGGCCAATTGTTTTTGGGTGTTGACATGTGAGATGGTAATGTCCCCTTTCATGGAATGGTCTCTCAAGAAATGATGTCTTATGTCTATGTGTTTAGTTCTAGAGTGCTCAACTTGATTGTGGGCTATTTTACTGGCACTCTCATTGTCACAAAGGAGAGGAATACGGTTCAAGTTGTAACCGTAATCCCTTAGAGTTTGTCGCATCCAAAGGAGTTGTGCACAACAACTCCCGGCTGCAACATACTCCGCTTCGGCTGTGGATAAAGCAATGGAATTTTGTTTCTTGGATGACCAAGAAACTAAGGATCTCCCGAGGAATTGGCATGTGCCGGAGGTGCTTTTTCTATCTACTTTGCACACAGCATAATCTGCATCGGAGTAACCAATGAGATTGAATTTCAAGCCTTTTGGGTACCAAAGACCAAGGTTGGGTGTATGAACTAAATATCTCAAGATTCTTTTTACGGCTGTCAAGTGACATTCCTTAGGGTTGGCTTGAAATCGTGCACACAAATATACACTCAACATAATATCTGGCCTAGATGCACATAAGTAAAGTAGAGATCCAATCATGGAGCGATATACCTTTTGATCGACGCTAGGTCCATCTTCATTGAGATCCTAGTGGCCATTCGTTGCCATGGGGGTCTTTATGGGCTTTGCCTTGTCCATGCCAAACTTCTTGAGTATGTCCTGCGTGTACTTGGTTTGGCTTATGAATGTTCCTTCCCTTTGTTGCCGCACTTGGAATCCCAAGAAGTACTTCAATTCTCCCATCATTGACATTTCAAACCTGTCTGTCATGATTCTACTGAATTCTTCACAGAAGGATTGGTTATATGACCCAAATATTATGTCATCAACATAGATTTGACAGATAAAAAGATCATTATATAAATTCTTTGTGAATAATGTATAGTCTACTTTGCCAATTCTAAAACCATTTTCAATTAAGAAATCTCTAAGACACTCATACCAAGCTCTAGGAGCTTGTTTGAGGCCGTAGAGAGCCTTACGCAATTTATATACGTGGTTGGGGAATTCTTCGTCTTCAAATCTGGGAGGTTGCTCCACGTACACCTCTTCCTTGATCGGTTCGTTGAGGAAGGCGCTTTTCACGTCCATTTGATACAGCTTGAAATCATGGTGAGTAGCATATGCAAGTAATATTCTAATAGATTCAAGCCTAGCTACTAGAGCAAAAGTCTCATCGAAATCCAAACCTTCGACTTGTGAGTACCCTTTGGCCACAAGTCGCGCCTTGTTTCTTGTTACCACTCCGTGTTCGTCTTGTTTGTTGCGGAAGACCCACTTGGTGCCCACTATGTTTGCATTGGGTCTTGCCACAAGTTCCCACACCTCGTTCCTCTTGAAGTTGTTCAATTCTTCTTGCATTGCCACCACCCAGTCCGGATCCTTCAATGCATCCTCAACCCTGCGTGGTTCCAAAAAGGATACAAACGAGTAATGCTCACAAAAGTTAGCTATGCGAGATCTAGTGGTTACTCCCTTTTGGATGTCACTGATGATGTTGTCGATTGGGTGATCCCGTTGAATGCATTGGTGTACTCTTGGGTGGGGCACTTGGGGAGTTGTGTATTCATGATCGTTTTCTTCTCCCCCTGAGTGGTTTCCCTCGTTGACTTGTTGATCATCTTCATACTCTCGTGCTTGTGTTGAAGCTCCCCCTTGATTGTTGGTCTCCTCTTGTGGTTCATTTTCCTCATTTATGTGTGAAGGTGGCTCTTGTGGTCGAACTTCACCTAGAGCCATTCTTTTCAATGCTAGAAAAGGAGCTTCTTCTTTACCTAATTCACATGGATCAACTTGCTCCTTTTGGGAGCCGTTAGTCTCATCGAACACTACGTCACGTGCAACTTCAACAAGTCCAGAGGCCTTGTTGAAAACACGATAGGCGTAGGTGTTCGAGTCGTAACCGAGCAAGAAACCTTCATCGGACTTTGAAGCGAACTTTGAAGTTTTGGGCTTCTTGTTCAGCATATAACATGGAGAACCAAAAACTCAAAAGTAAGAAATGTTTGGTTTGTTACCGGTGAGTATCTCATAGGGAGTTTTCTTGAGTAGTCGATGAAGATAAAGCCGATTTGCGGCGTGGCAAGCGGTGTTAATCGCTTCCGCCCAAAATCGATCTGAAGTCTTGTATTCATCGAGCATTGTTCTTGCCATCTCTATGAGTGTTCGGTTCTTCCTTTCGGCAACTCCATTTTGTTGTGGTGAATATGGCGCTGAAAATTCGTGTTTGATGCCCTCTTCATCAAGGTACTCCTCCACTTGTATGTTCTTAAACTCCGTGCCATTATCACTTCAAATACTCTTGATTAACAATGAAAACTCGTTTTGAGCTCGCTTGAAGAATTTCTTGAGTGTTCCTTGTGTTTCTGACTTATCATGCAAAAAGAAAACCCAAGTGAAGCGAGAAAAATCATCAATGATAACCAAACCGTATTATGTAAACAACTGGACCAAACAAGTCCATGTGAAGGAGTTCGAGCGGTCTTGTTGTAGTCATAATGTTCTTTGCAGGATGATGTGCTCCAACTTGCTTCCCGGCTTGGCACGCGCTACAAGGCCTGTCTTTCTCAAAAATCACATCTTTCAAACCTCGGATGTGATCGCCCTTGAGGAGTTTTTGAAGATTCCTCATACCAACATGCACTAGCCGTCTATGCCACAGCCAACCCATGTTGGTTTTTGCAATCAAGCATGTGTCGAGTTCGGCTTTATCCTTGTTGAAGTCAACAAGGTAAAGCTTTCCCTTCAACATACCCTTGAATGCAACGGAACCATCACTCCTCCTTGAGACGGTCACACCCTCGTTAGTGAACAAGCAATTATAACCTTTGTCACATAGTTGAGATATGGACAGCAGGTTATAATCTAAAGATTCAACATGTAAAACATGAGAAAGCGTGTGTTCAGAGGATATTGCAATTTTACCGGTACCGAGCACCTTTCCTTGACTATTATCTCCGAAGTAGATGCCTTCGTTTGGGTCCTCGTTTTCTTCATATTCCACGAACATCCTCCTTTCTCCGGTCATGTGGTTGGTGCATTCACTGTCTAGCACCCATTTAGATCCACCGGAGGAATAAGCCTACAAAAACAAATTATGCTTTGGTTTTAGGTACCCAAGCTTGCTTGGGTCCTTGGAGGTTAGTTACAATACATTTGGGCACCCACACATGGGATTTTGTGTTCCCATGGCGTGGCCCAACATAATAAGCATAAATCTTACCAAGATTGTTTCTCATTAATACATAAGAGGCATCAAAAGTTTTAAATAGAAGCTGCTGTTGTTTATGAATCACACTAGTCTGGGTGGCCGGACTTGTCCGGATGACCGGACTTGTCCGGACAATGACCGGACTAGTCTGGTATTCATGCGAGTTCAGTTTCTTATTCTTCAACTTATCAGTTTGAGAGGATTTTCCCTTCACAAAGGAGATCCTTCCCCTGTTATTCTTATGACTTCCAGCATGTTGCTTTATATCATAAGAGTAACCAATGCCATATTTGACATTTGGAGGTCTTTGGACCAAGTATGCACTACGTGCATAGTTGATCTTCTCCTTGTCAAATATTCCACACTGGGTAGGATTTTTATCCTTTGTGGTGGTTGACTTCTCCTTCAAACTGGTGTTGATTTTACTACATGTGCACATATGAACAAGATCAGTTTTAGTAGGTTGAGAAGGTCAACTTGAAGAGGAGGAAGGCTCACTTAGCTTGAGTGACTCAACTTGCACTTCAAGGATTTTGTTAACCTTGATCAGGTCAGCAAGTTGGTCCTTGATTGCAACATTTGAGTCGTTTAACTCCAAGCAAGTTTTCTTGCTTGAAGCTAGCTCAAGCTCTAGTGAACTGTTTTTCTCCTTTTCAAGCTCTAGGAGTTTGTCAAGTTTGACATACTTCTCCTTTTGGGAGATAATCATGTCCTCTTGACGATCAATTAACCTCTCCTTCTCAACAAGTTGGTCAAGTGAAAACCTCATTTTAGCAGCAGTTTTCCTATCTAGTCCATTTAGCATATCCTCATCATCACTATCTAGTTCATCATCACTAGAGTAGGAATGCATGGAAGGGGTTTTGATGTTTACCTTGCGTTTACCTTCCTTGGCCATGAGACAAGTGCCATTTCCCTTATTTGCACCGAGTGTGGGGAAGAGTGTGGATTTCTTGGATGTGCTTTCTATGGCTATGCTAGCCATCTCTTCTTCATCGGATGATGATGACTCATCGTTTGAGTCCCACTCCTTCCCAATGTGTGCTTGTTCGGCTTGTTTCTTCTTCTTGAAGAATTTCTTGGGTTGAGGCTTGGTTTCTTTTGTTTTCTTCTTGTTGTCCTCATACGGGCAATCGACTATAAAGTGGTTATACTCGCCACAATTATAGCACGCCCGCCTCATCTTTGGCTTCGTCCTTTCCTTGTACTTTCCTTCACTTGATTTTGTTCCTTGTCTCTTCTTCATTATTCTCTTGAAATTTTTCATTAACAAAATCATATCCTCTTCATCTAGCTCACTACTCTCATCATCACTGTCCTCCTCTAGTTGTGCTTCTCTTGCTTCTTTGGATAGAGGCTTGAGAGTGGATTTTAGGGCAACTCCTTTCTTCTTGGCCGAGGTGAGGTCGGCAATTTCTTTGACGTTCTTGGCTTGTTTCTCCATCATTTCAAAGTTGATAATTTTACCAAGCAATTCATCCGGAGTCATCCTTTTGTAACCGGGGCTTTCTCTGATCATTGAGCATAGCGTGACATTGCGAGGCATAAAAGCTCTAAGGATGAGCTTTACCACCTCATGGTCATTCCACTTCTTGATCCCATATGATCGAACCTTGTTGACAAGTGTCTTCAATCGATTGTACATATCCTGGGGTGAATCGTCTTCCTCAATTGCAAATCTTCCTAGTTCCCCTTCGATCATTTCAATTTTTGCGTCACGCACATGCCGGTCTCTTCATGTGCTGTTTGTATTGTATCCCATATCTCCTTAGCAATTTCGAGTCCATCCACCTTGGTGAACTCGTCTCGACTGAGAGAGGAGGTGATTACGGCTGCGGCTTGAGCGTTTCTATGGATGGCTTGCTCTTGACTTGGGGTGAGCTCTTCGTCGTCATCCGGAATATCTATCCCTGTACATACAACATGCCATAAACTTGGGTTGAGGGAAATCAAATGCATCTTCATATTCTGCCTCCACATGGAGTAATCACTCCCATCGAAGTGTGGGGCTTTTCCAAGTGGGATAGATAAGTAGTGATTGTTATTGGAATTTAGACGATCATAATTAAAAGGATATCGGGAGTAGTCGGTGTGACTACTCCCCTTCTTCTTCTCTTCAACTTTCGCTTTTCCTTTTGAAAGTGCCTTCTTTCTGAGGAGCGCCTTTAGCTCCAGCGTCTCCTCATCGTCGTCCTCAAAGTCTTGAATGGCTTCGAGGTACTTCTCCAGTTTTTGGGTCTTGTCGTTGTTGACTTCCTCTTGGTTGTTGATTTTGTGGACGTCCTTCATGTCCGATATGATCTCTTCGAGTGGTTAAACTCTTTCTTGAAGAACCTGCTCTGATACCAATTGAATGTAGGCCTAGAGGGGGGGGGGGGGGGGTGAATAGGCCTTTTGAATTTTTTTCGGATCCTGCAACACTCAACAACAAGTTCAATACCAGAGAAATCGGACTAGTCCGGTAAAGTGCGAACTAGTCCAGTGTTCACGGACTAAGTTGATCAAGATTAATCGATCAGGTTGATTCTTCAATGTGTGCAGCGGAATTATAGAATCAAACAACAGTTTAACAGTTGTATATTGAATTGTATCACAATTAAGGCTTGTGTTCTACAAATTATTGTAAATTGAACAATGTGTAACAAACCCTAGAGTAAGTAGATCAATTTGAGTGATGAACACAAAAAGGACAAGACACACGATTTATCCCATGGTTCGGCTACCACGAAGGCAACCTACATCCACGTTGAGGAGCCCACAAAAGGACCGGGTCTTCTCCAACCCTACCCTCGTTGGATCGCCACGAAGGCCAACCCTCTTCCACTAATCACAAAGGGGTGAATAACCAAATTCAAGGGGCGTTCTCACACATTGAGAGCTCCCTTAGATTACATATCACAATGCCATCAAAAACACACTCAGAAATTACAATTGAAACACATGAGTGTGTTAGAGATTCAAACCAAGAGCTCAATGATGTGTGCCAAGTATCTCTCCAATGATCTAGAAGTGATCCTCAAAGGATTGATCAATTTTGCACTTAATTCCGTGGAGAGAAGTGGTTTCTGAGTCTCTTGGGAGGTGTGACGGCGCTAGGGTTCGAGAGGGTGTAAAAGTGGGCCGTGCACCTCTATTTATATGGGGTTTCTAAAAGTAACCATTAGGGTTCAGAAAGATCGGACTAGTCCGTAGTGGTCACCGAACTAGTCCGGTGTGCTGTGTAGCAAACCCTAAGTGTCCCGAAATATCGGACTAGTTCGGTCGAAAACGGACTTGTCCGATTTCACTACTGGAAATCTTCAGACTAGTCCGGTAGCCATCGGACTTGTCCGTACATATGAAACCCTACGTGTGTTGGATGACAAGTCCGCACTTGGAGGACTTGTCCGATTTAGATCAGTGGGTATTTCGGACTAGTCCGTGTAAACATCGGACTTGTCCGAAGTGGATCAGAATGAATATCGGACTAGTCCGTTTAACAACGGACTTGTCCGATTTTGTGTGACTTGTGAAGTGTGTTGAGGACTAGTCCGCCCTGGGGAGGACTAGTCTGACTCAAGTCAGAAAGATATCGGACTAGTCCGACAGATATGAGACTTGTCCGATCTGGTCCAGAAAGGATATCGGACTAGTCCGGTTGATATCGGACTAGTCCGGTCCTGTGTAACTTTGTGCAATATGTGTGTGTGCTTAAATATGATTGAGCTCTTGGGTGTGTTTCCTTAACACACTCCATACACAATAATCTACTATTTCTTTTCCTTGAGCTCAGGTTCACTTTGCTCCTCATTATTCCTTCTTTTTGGTATTTTGCTCATTTTTTATTATTGGCCTGCATTCATCTCAACAAAAAGGTTAGGATCCCAATTGCTTGTCATAAATCATCCAAAACCCAAAGGGGAGTCCTAGATGCACTTTTAGTAATTACTCGATCCATAACTAATTTGATGTTTTTGATGAGTGATCTGTTCGCATGTGTTTCAATTCATTTTCTGTAATACTAGTACTGTTCATGGTGACTGCTAGTATATTTGTTCTTATGTCTTTGTTCTGATTTATCAAATTAATCGCATGCTATGTAAATTTTCCAACAAAAACTAACTTTTTCGATTTTAATTTTCGAACGAAACCGATCAGACCCAATAACTATTCTAGCCAAACCAGTTGGCCTAATAACAAGCTCCTACCGCCCCGTAACCCTACCTTGGTCGATTCCAGGAGCAATTGCTCCCCGTCGTTTCCCTACCGTCGAATCCTCAAGACGCCTGCGAATCTCTAACGCAACACCCCCAACCTATGCCCCCAACCGTTGTGTGCCCCTCCCCCACGCCACCCCCACATTTCTCCGGCCCTGAATCCCCGGTGGTCAACGCCCCGAGAATCCCTCACAGTGTCGCCCCGCGTCCCAACCGCTACGCACCACTCCCCCTACGACGGACGCGTGCCCTGACATCGCAGCTGTCGCACCTTCGAGCCGGCGGTCGGAGTCCCCTTGACTCCACCGCGCCTACAAGACCCCATCGGCTCGTCCCACGTTGGTGGTAAGTCTGGTTTAACCAAAAATGAAAACCTATTGGTTTTACGTTAATAGTTGAGTCGGTTTTTTGTTCCACATATATTACTTCCGTTTTCATTTTCTGTGTAACACCCTCATTTTCATGCATCATGCCTTGCATCCATCATTAAATATGTTTAATATTGAGCAGCATAAAAAGGAACAAGTTTAAAATGAATTTAGAATAAAACCGCACTCAAGAATTCTGGGAAGTGCGGACTAGTCTGAATTTGGTGCGGACTAGTCCGATCTCTCTCTGAATTCCTTCGGACTTATCCATTGTGCTGCGGACTAGTCTGTTTTTCTCTCTGGACAGTTTCAGTCTTGTCTGGCCCATAACAGACTAGACTGGTTTTCCAATTCCTTGAAATTTTGCTAAGTCCCTGGACTTGTCCAGTATTCCAGCGGACTTGTCCGTTTTCCTTTCTGACTAAAGTCGGACTTGTCTGTTTTTCCCCTATGGATAAGTTTGGACGTGTTTTTTTTACCAGTTCGGACTTGTCTGATTTCTCCCTGTCCAACTTCGGACTAGTCCGGCCTTTTGCGGACTTGTCCGATAAATCGTGACTCCGAGTTGATCTTTGTTTCACGACACGTTTCTTGGGTTTTACGTTAAGTGGACCTAGGGACGTCGTGCCTAACTCTTTTAGGGACCATGTGAGACTCCAAACCGGCCCCTACTCATCTCAAACTGGAAATCCGCCCAACCCTAGCCCTCCACCTCTATATAAACAACCCCACCCCTTGGCTTGACATCTATTTGCTCCTCTTTCACCTCACCCAAACCCTAGCTCGTGAATAGCCGCCACTAAGGAGGGAGAAGGAGATCTAGAGCAAGAAGAAGAAGAGGAGGAAACGAAAGAGGATCAAAATCTCCATCAACTTTGCATTCTTCGTCAACAATTCACCATTAAGTTCTTCATCAAGGATTGTCAAGATCCAAGTGTTACCTCCAAGATCCTTGATTTATTGGAGTCTTAGACACCTGATATACCTTCTACTTACTTTTCCTTACGTGAATTCAAACCCGTTTCTCCAAATTCACGTCGATCTAGAAAACCCTAATATGTTGTTCCTGTGGAGTGCGGACTAGTCCGGCCTCCTGCGGACTTGTACGATTTTGCAATCTATTTCCTGTTGAATTAAATCTAAATTGTTTTGAATCAATTCCAAACTTGTGTAGACTTCTTAATAACCATTGTAATTGATTAATAAACATTATTAACAACTTGTCTTTGCTTCGCTTTTGCATCAATTATGCATGTCATGTCATATTGAGTAATATTTGTGCACTCTTTGATTGTGTTTTTTGTCATGTATGTTTGTTATGCGGTTTAGATGAATCTGCGCTAGAGAGCGTTGCGGAGGACCTCCAGTGCCAATAGATTGAAGGCTTTAACCTGAACCAATCCCAAGAGCAAGGCAAGTGTCCTTAAACATATTGTTTCTGTTTTGAAATAAATGTTTTGTTTTCAAAACTGCATGTTTGTATCAATTTGATAAGAAATCCTATAATATGAAGTTTACTAGCTTTGTTTAACCACCCTTGTCACCGGGAATTCATGGTAGAGAGTCAGGAAGGGTTTGTGCCCTTTTTTGCTTTGCTTAATCAATTGGGATGGGAAAACAACCATATCACTTATTTATGCAGTAATGAGATTATGGTTAATATGACTTGGTAATGGGTGATCTAAGCAAGCATGGTGTGTGGATGGGTTGGAAGTTATGGTGGTTTGGTTTGCTTTAGATCTAAGAACCGATTCGTGGAGCGATCATCCAGGATTTACAGTGCCACCATGAGGCCAAGTATGGGTGCAACATAGCTGATTAATTAGGGCTTTGCCAGTGCTATTTGGACCATTAAGGATGCTCGGGGAAGTGGTAGTCGGATTGGGTTTGTTGATGATTGGTGGGACTAACCTGGGATCCGAATGACTCAAGAGGGGGCCCTTGGTTGAAGATGTGCTCAGTTGGAGGCATCGCCACCGATGAAACCTCAGTGGGATCTAAATAGGCTAGTAATCCCTTTGTAAAGGCTATTTTGTGATCTCTTGGCCACACACCTAAGGAAGTGTGAGACGGCATAATTGAGATTTTATAGTCATTGAAAGGTGATGAAATCACAAACACGTGGGTAAAGTGGTACAACCTCTACAGAGTGTGTCTAAAAACTATCATGATAATCGTGCTCCCGGTTATGAGCAACCTAGACCCTCACATGATTAGAGGAAACTTGGTTTGGTAATAGTTTTTGCGATGGTTATGGTTGGTAATATGGTTATGGCTAGTTATGAATTAAATTATGGTATTGATTATGGTTATTGGTAAAGAGAAATTTGGAATATGGATGATGGTAATGAATTATGAATTGGTATTATGATAACTACATGACTTATGATGGGTTTACTTCACATACATATAATATAATGCTATTAAAATATTTTGATGTACTTTTTAGCACTTAGCCATTATTATATTCATCATTTAAATCAGCTACATGTCAAACTTTCCACACTTGCTGAGTACGGTATGTACCTCACTCTTGCAACCCCCCCCCCCCCCCCAAACAGTTGCATGTTAGGATTGGAAGTATAACGATGATAATGCAGAGTTCTAGGTCGTGTCTACTATCAGCTTGCCTGTGGTGTTATTTGGAGTTGTGTTATCCTTTTTGCTTATGCTGCTTAGTTTGCTTAGTTACTTAATTAGTTTATTTCCGCTGCATTAGTTCAAATTTGTAATTAATATTCATTATAGCTTAATACCGATCAATTACATCGGCCAGGACCAACGTAATTAAGGCCTAAACCGACATAAGTTACTTAATTACGTTGGTTTTCCCTTAATTACGTCGGTTGCAGGCCGACGAAGCAATTTGGACGTAACTAAGGTAACTTACATCGGCCGCCGACGTAAGTTACTTAATTACGTCAGTCTCTTGCAACCGACGTAATTTATGTACCGAGATGGGCCACGTGCTGGGCCGGAGTACTTACGTCGGTGGCAGCCGGCCGACGTAAGTTAAGCGGCATAACTTACGTCAGTTGCGCGAAACCGACGTAAGTTAAGTGGTATAACTTACATCGGTATGGTCTAACCGATGTAAGTTAAACTGGGCTAACCTACGTTGGCTTGGCCATAGCCGACGTAAGTTAAGTTTTCATTTTTTTAAAAAAAACCGAAACTGACTACCTCGCAGGATTGCGAGCTCCAGACAGATCACAAAACAATGCATAAACAGTTTATATAGTACACAGATCACAAAATAGTCCACAAAATATTCAAAACATCCACAACAACACAAAACGGTTTCAAAACCATTCACCGGGCTACACGCTTGCCCTTCCACTACCTCCGGAGCCGAGATCTTCTCGGCGCGTTCCTCCGGGTGCCTGTGGACGGGGTGAAGGAGTTTGAGCCGCATTTCTTGAACCCTGCAAAAGAACCATATATATTCTTTGTATTAGCCTTGTAAAGAATTGCACAACCATATTATACTTCAATCGATCCATTTAAAGCATGAACTATCACATACTATGAAATGAAACAAATTTTACAAAATTCCACTTACTGTATATGATGTTATGGTTATTTCGATATTAAGTGATGCATGCAAGCAACAAGTGGAGGTAAAACTTTGTAAAGGTGTACACTCTAGAAGTAAAGTTCATTTCATAGCAATTGTTCGTCCCAACAACATGATAGGATCTTGCCAATTCCTAGAATGTGAAAGGGTGGATAATTCATTTAAGAAGCTTAGAACAATATTAAATAAAGAGTTTATCACTTGCTCCGGTGTCTGCTGTGGCGGAAGCGTAGGAATCTCGATATCCTGACCGCTGTGTCGAGCAAGAGCCTGTCATTGCAAAATATTAGAAGATATATATTATTGAAATGCTATGAAATCTAACTACGGTACTTTAAATTACTTACCGCCAGTGTTGCTTGCATCTAGGCCATCATTAAGGCCATCCTCTGCTGCTCCTCTCTCGACCTCTCCAGCTCTGTCTGGGCCTGCGTCAACATCTCTTTCAAAGCGAGGAGCTCCAGCTGGGTCTGCGAGAGACGACCACTGGTGGTCCCAACGGACGAGGCCTGCGACGATGAAGCGCCTCTCAAAGGTCACGTCGACCTCGAGTCGACAACTCCATCAAAAATGGCAAACCTGCAAAAGAATAAAAACACTAGGTAGAAGAAGATAAATTTAAAAAGAAATGGAACACATGAACAACTCACCGTCCATGGGCCTTCCTGCCTCCGCTTGCGTACGCGGCTTGGGGGTCGATCGACACGCTTTCCCAATCGTAATCCGCATCGTGTATCTTCGCGACCTCCTGCGCGTACTTTGCCTACAAAACAAATAAATCTTGTAAGCATGTAAATAATAGTATTAGTTATAATGAAATTGATGAATTTCGAAAACTTACCAGTCGGTCGGCTGCGACCTGACTACAACGCCCTGGCTGAGAAGGGTCACTTCCCCTGTGACCTCTCTTCCAAACCTGGGTCAGGGTTGGCTCATGACCCATCTCTCGCTCCTGTATAGTCGTGTCAGTGAGATAAATATATTAGGAACACATAAATAAATTTAAAAATTACTTACCATGCGTTTAGCCAAACGCAAGTGGTCGTCGCCGCCATAGTTGTACTTGCCGTCGGACCCCATGCGACACTGTCTAGCCTTTATGGACTAATTGATGAAAGCATCGCTAGCCCAGTACCAAGAGAGAGCTAAGTATGCCTCGGTGTTACCCTATAACCAGGAAATAGTAACCTGCACATATTTCATTTTTCATCAATGCAGTTAACATACACAGATATTGTAAATACTTAACAATATAAAAAAATTACCTTCGCGTACTGCTCCTCTGTCAAGTACGCGTCGGAGTCCTTCCTAAATGGACCCCTTTGCTGCTCCTGCTCCTGCTCCCAAGGGTGCCGCTTGTAGTACGCATCGACGGCCTGAATCCAGGCATTCGACAACGCCGCCATCGTGAGCTTCCGAGCATTGTAATGGAACACGCGTCTCGTGTGGTCCTTCATGCCCGATTCCTCTACTTGGTACCTAAGCTTTAATCAAACAAACATTTAAGTGATATTCATTAACAATTCAAACGAGTTGAAAAAATAAAACAGTTAAACTTACCATAAAATCATGCCACACTGCTCCCTGAGCCGTGTCGTGGACCGGGTGAGAGACACGAGCGTAGTCGTCCCACGACAGGGTAGGGAAACCGTCAATGACACCGGGGTAGTGCAACTTCACGATAGCACCCAGAACACCGTTAACCTGCCTGTGGTGTTTCTTGGCCCCCGTGAACAAAAAGTTGTACCAACATCTGCAAAATATATTAAATCATTAAGCAAAGGAAAACACCATCCAATATTCAATATACTATATACAGTTTTTACCTGTCACCGACAGGACGGATCATGGTCCGCTGAGAAGTAACCGGAGGAGGAGCCGCAAAGTGGGTCCTACTTATCTGTTGCCTCTGCTGCGACGCCGCCGCGTCCTATGACCCTGAAGGCTCTACAGGACCACCGGAGTCCAAAGGAAGGCTAGCGGTAGCCGACTGCAGAGGAAGGCTAGCGCTAGCCGGCTCCGAAGGGAGACTAGCGCTAGAGGGCTCCTGTAGCGGCCGCCTAGCCTCTGACTCGGACTCAGAAGACTCTGAGTCAGGCTGCACAAAAGAAAAGGATTGAAATTAAATAATTATTAACAACTGCAATTTATAAAAATAACTTTATTGTAAACTAAAATTTACCTTTGTCCGCTGAAAGCACACGTGAACTGAGGGTGGAGCGTGCGACAGAAAGAGGGAACGTCGGCTCGAAGGTAATGAGGTCCCTGAGCAAGGGTCTCGTGGTGGCTCAAACCCTCTCACTGGCTTCCCCTTCCCCTTCACCTTCCCCTTTGACAACGACATCCTGTTGCAATGAATAAATGATTAATATGCAAAGATAATATACAAAATTAATGTTAAGTTAGTGAATAAAATGTTACTTTAAAATTCATCAACATCACGGTCATGGACCCTACTCCTTAAACCAGCCCATCAATCTTCTTCTTCCACATATCGTTTTCGTTTGCGCAAATCAGCAGGTTCGACTAAGTCATCGATATCTTTAGTTTCCGATTCTGATTCTGTTTCCGCTTCCGTGCCAGTCTTGATATCTTCAGCGTCTCCAACTAAGTCATCGAGTCCTACGCCGGGCTCGACTGAGAAGGAGTCTGGCAACTCTTCCTCTTGGTAGACCAGATCAGCCTTAGCTTCCTCATGAAAACGTTGTTAACATTGATAAGTTAACGAGAAAATGTTACATGATCTCGAAACCAGGAAAGAAAATTAGATCCCCCGTTTATTCCTTCCCGTCGAATCTGTTCTATTTGCTTGCTCGTGGGTTGATGTCTATGTCTCCAATTTTGCTTGTCGAACATACTACACGAAAAGAAAACCTTTTAGAATACATGTGTTGGAAAAGATGGTGAAAAGCATAAGTGTAGGAGAAACACTTACTTGAAATATTCATTCATTTCTTTCATATTAGCGTACATGTACAATAAAGTAGCACACCTTTCTTTTTCGCTAACGTCATAGGAAGTGTAACTACCAACAGTAGTGTCTGTTGTTGCGAAAATGGAGAGATCTCTACAAGGAGGTTGCTCATCCATATTGTACCGCATTACCAAAGTATTAACATTTTGTTCCTCTGCTAAGTAAACACTTGAGAAGTATCCTACTTCCTTAAGAGTAAAAGCTTCGGCGATGCAACCTTCAACCCTTGCCCTGTTACTAACCATTGGTTTCAGATATTTGAGTGCTCTTTCAATATGATACATCCACCTATATTGCACGGGACCGCCCATTTTTGCTTCATATGAAAGATGAATTAAGAGATGTTCTATTGGATTGAAAAATCCAGGAGGAATTTTTTTCCATCTTACACAAAAGTACTGGAATCTCCTTCTCCAACTGAGTCATCATCTCTGGTGTGATTTCTTTAGCACAAAGTTGCCTATAGAAGTGGCTAAGCTCGGCTAACACCTTCCACACCGCATCGTCAAAGTAGCCACGAAACATAACAGGCATAAGTCTTTCCATGATTATGTGATAATCATGACTCTTCAACCCAATGAGCTTTCCCGTTTTCACATTCACAGCTCGTCTTAGACTAGCTGCATAACCATCTGGGAATTTCAACCTTTGCAACCATTCGATAACTTCTTTCTTTTCTTTAGGTCGAAGACAGAAACGAGCGCGTGGTTTACCACCATTTTCGGAGAGCTCAAGAGTTTGACGGTTACAAAGCTCGGCGAGATCCTTTCGAGCCTTTAAATTGTCTTTTGTTTTGTCCGTCATGTCCATGCATGTGCTTATGATACATTCGGTCATGTTACACTCTTGAGGCATGACATCAATGTTGTGCCTTAGAATCAACGGCTTCACATACGGTAGCTCCCAAAGTCCACATATGTGAGTCCAATTGTGTTTGTCTCTGAAACCTTCAAAATATCCAGGACGACCTTCATCTAGCACCAATTTGTCCAACATATAAGACGTTTTGGTGGTCCTTTAGTGACAACAGTGTTCTTTCTAAAGACATTTCTCTGTTGTCTAAACAAGAGATTCGGAGGCAGCCAATGTCTATGACAATCGAAGTAAGATATCTTGCCTCCATGGATAAGTCGAAAGCAATCGGTATCCGAGGAACATATCGGACACGTCAACCGACCATGAGTGCTGCATCCAGAAAACATGTCGTATGCCAGAAAATCATGGACGGACCATAAATAAGCAGCTCGAAGGTTGAATTTCTGCTTCTTGTAACAGTCGTACGCTTTGACTCCTGTCCACAACATTTTCAACTCTTCTATCAACGGTTTCAACATCACGTTGAGACGTGACCCAGGATGATCCGGCCAGGTACAATGAGGATAAGAAACTTGAACTCATTCTTCATGCAAAAAGTCGGTGGAAGATTGTACGGAATGACAAAGACGGGCCAACAAGATTATGGTGTGGCGTTTGTGCTGAACGGTGTGAACCCATCTGTCACCAATCCGATGCGAACATTTCTCGCTTCATGACCGAATTTTGGGTCGAACTAGTACAACGCCTTCCATGCCTCACCATCGTACGGGTGCATCATGACTCCATTGTTCTGATGCTCACCTTTTTTGTGCCATCTCATGTGTCTGGCCTTTTTTTTTGAAAATAACTACCGCTTCAACCTCGGTGTCACGGGTAAGTAACGAAGCTGCTTACGTGCGACTTCCGTCATCATAGTATCACCATCATTATTAACAACTTCGATAAACCTCGGTTGACCACATTTTAAACATTTGTTCTCATTGACATGCTCTCTCCAGAAAAGCATATAGTTGTCCGGACACACATCAATCTTCTCGTACTTCATACCAATACTGGAAAGAATTTTCTTCGACTTATACATATCTTTAGGCACTTTGTTGGGATGTGGAAGGGCATCGTTGAACAAATTGTTGAGCTCATTGTAACAGTTATTAGAAAAGAAGAACTTCGACTTAATTGCCATGAGTATAGTCACAAATTTGAGGATTGTCATTTTAGTATGTCCATGCAGCGACTCTTCTGAATCTTTGAGATGTTTGAAGAACTTTTTAACCTCTGCTGTTTGAGGATCCTCTGTAAGCTCTGGTCGTATAGATTCCAGCATCTCATCCATCATATCAACCTCCGTCGCATCATCATTGTCCGCTTCCACTTCTTGTACAACTTGAGAAGCTGTCTCACCGTGGAAGTTCCACAACTCATAATGTGACACGTAACCGTTTTGACACAAGTGCATCGTAAGTTCCACTTTGTCCAAAAATGTTCCGTTTCGGCATTTCGTACATGGGCACCACGTCTTATTGCTATTTGACAACGTAAAAGCTCGTTCCACAAAAGCTTCTATCTTAGCGTACCACTCATCTGAGTGACCACCAGTTCTGCTCTTCCAACCAGTGTACATCCAACTACGATCTTCGCCCATGTTTGACTCTGCAATTAATAGCCAGACAAATTACCGTTAGTTTCTCGTTAATTTATGCTCGGTAGAGAAAATAATGAGAGAGACATTGAACTGGGTCCGGACCAGCTCGAAGCCTGACACGGGCCATGCTCAGGCTTGACCTCAGAAGCTACGGAGGAGACGACGAGGCGCGAGAAGGTGACCACGGCTCGGCCGGGCTTTGAGCCGGCACAACACGCTCAGCCCGCAAACGGTATACATGATAGGTTACGTCTCACAAATCACGAAATTTCGAAAGCATAACGCCGCATATTTAACACTACACCCCCCCTATCCAGTGCAGTTCTTAAAGTGCAAAGGGGGGCAACGGGTTAGCTGGGAAACCTGTTGCCTTACGGATGTTGCGAGTCAAGGACAATACTCGCAACATACGTTTTCGGAGTTTTCATCGTCTTATACGTACTCACAAACACGCGCGATGTGAGCGGGGGGTCTTACAGCGGAGAGATACCTGGTTACAGATTTTTAGGGTTAGTAATGGGCCGCACGGCCCATATACACTTAACCCTAACGATTTACCTCATGTCACTAGTCACGAGTCACGATTGTGACCCACACTGCATATACGCTAGGGTTGGGCCCGATGGGCCGTATATACGCTATGTATATACCACGGCTCGGCTAGGCTTTGGGTCGGCACGACACGCTCAGCCCGCAAACGGGCCTGGCACGGCCCGACAGGGGAAAATGGGATCCGTTGTGCTTGGCCTTGGCTTATGGCCCGTCGTGCCGGCCTGGCCCGAGACGGCAAATTTGCGGGCCGTGTCGGGCATAATGTTTTCATGCACGAGACCGGCCGTGCTCGGGCTACGGCCCGGCACAACCCATTGGCCATCTATAGCCATGACAGAACCTAAGTGCCCCGACAGCCGGCTGCCCCCGACGCCACCCTCCATAGAAACCAATTAAGCATAATCTACACTACACTAATTAAGCATAATCTACACTAAGGAAATTAAGCACAATTAAGCAACTTATCCACTTAAGCATAACTAAATAAACATAATATAAAGTAAGCAAATTAAGAAAATTAACTAATTAAGCATAATTAAATAAATAATTAAGCGATTTAAGCATAATTTAAACAATTCAATTTAGTTTCAAATTTGAACAATTCAAATTAATTTTGAACAATGCAATTCAATTGAATTTCAAATTTGAAATTGGGGGTGGGGTGGGGTGAGGGGGTGTTTGGGGGGGGGGGGTGGGGGTCTGTTGAGGGGAGGGGAGGGGGAGGGTGTGGGGGGGGATCTCTGCAGGGTGGGGGGTGGGGGTCTGTGGAGGGGAGAGGAGGGGGAGGGTGAGGGGGGCGGTGCTCGGCCGAGGAGGGGAAGGGGAGGGGTCCGGGGAGGGGAGGTGGAGAGGGAGGGCATAGGAGGGGCGGGGAGGGGAGGGGGGCTCATGGAGGGGAGTGGAGGGGGGGCGGCGCTCGGGGAGGGCGCGGGAAGGGCCGGGCCGGCGGCGGTCGGTCGGGGAGGGGGGGGGCGCTCGGGGAGGGCGCGGGGAGGGCCGGGCTAGCGGCGATCGGTCGGGGAGGGGGGGCGGCGCTCGGGAAGGGGGCGGGGGGGCTGGGCCGATGGTCGGGGAGGGGAGTGGAGAGGAGGGGAAGAGTACCTGGCGGCGGCGGGCGTGGCGGCGGCGTCGGCGGGCGCGGCGGCGTCGTCGGGCGAGGGAGCGAGGGACAGAAGCGGCGCGCGGGTAAGGAGAAAGAGAGGCGCGTACGGGTAGGTTAAATTTGGTAACTTACGTCAGCTAGTTAATATAATTATGTCAGCCTTATTTACTTACGTCAGCCAGTAAAGCGGGCGACGTAAGTTAAGCGTAAGTTACGTCGGCCTCTTAACTTACGTCAGCTTGGATTCTCGTCCGACGTAAATTCATGTTTTTTCCTGTCGGCCTACTAACTCACGTCGGTCGCCGACGAAAGTTATTTAACTTATGTCGGTTTGTTCTGATCGACGTAAGTTAATCCAGCCGACGTAAGTGCTCGCGTTTCCTGTAGTGCTAAGGAAGTGTGAGACGACAAAATTGAGATTCTATAGTCATCGAAAGGTGATGAAATCACAAACACGTGGGTAAAGTGGTACAACCTCTCCAGAGTGTATCTAAAAACTATCATAGTAGTCGTGCTCCCGGTTATAAGCAACTTGTACCCTCACATGATTAGAGGAAGCTTGGTTTGGTAATAGTTTTTGCGATGGTTATGGTTGGTAATATGGTTATGGCTGGTTATGAATTAAATTCTGGTATCGATTATGGTTATTGGTAATGAGAAATTTGGAATATGGATGATAGTAATGAATTATGGACTGGTATTATGATAACTACATGGCTTATGATAGGTTTACTTCACATACATATAATATAATGCTATTAAAAAATTTTGATGTATTTTTCAGCACTTAGCCATTATTATATTCGTCATTTGAATCAGCTACATGTCAAACTTTCCACACTTGTTGAGTACGATATGTACTCACTCTTGCAATCCTCCCACCCCAAACAGTTGCAGGTCAGGATTGAGAGTATAACGATGATAATGCAGAGTTCTAGGCCGTGTCTACCATCAGCTTGCTTGTGGTGTTGTTTGGAGTTGTGTTATCCTTTTTGCTTATTCTGATTAGTTTGCTTAGTTACTTAATTAGTTTATTTCCGCTGCATTAGTTCAAACTTGTAATTAATATTCATTAGAGCTTGTATTCGAGGATTTTATAAATTGTGTAATAAAAATGATTAATTAATCTTGTTCTGTAGTAATTTTTTGTATACTCTTTTGTGAATGCACCTATATATATATGTGTTGAACGTCCTGGGCACATATATGCGTTCACTTGGTTTATTTTCGAAATCCGGTGTCACATTCTGATAGTCGAACTAAAGAACAGAAAAATTGAACCAATCAATTTCGATTAATTGGATGCCCATCGTGACAAGAAGACTCGCTCGGATTCAGTTCCTTGACGTGACATTCCTCTCTTTCCAGCCATCCATCTCTAAATGCATGCATGGCTGTTCTGTTGTAGGATGACAACACACCAAAAAATGGAGAATACACGGAGGAGAAATTGTTTTGGCAAATAAAAAGTGGTTCATTTGTAAATAGTTCTGGAGCCGTAAATTTATTGACGGATGGTCCGGAATGGAGGAATGTCAGGGTGACATTGCTTTCCAATGTCAGGGGATTTGAACCCCACTCAATCCGATGTTAGCAGTACTACTAGTGAGCATGGACCCATGGGCCGCACCCAGGCATACAATACAGCAGGCCCATTACTTTAGTTGAGTGAGTTAGTAACTGAATTAGTTGGAACAAGAGAGAGGTTAACTCTATAAATACTTGTAAGGAAATTCAGTTGGGAGCTAACAGAGAATATCAATGCTATTTGGCTAATTACTCTGTTCTTCTTCTACTTGTTCCTCTCATCTCAATCCAATTGCTCCTCTACCTTCTTGGTTGCTAACAATTGTTACTAGAGCCGCCGATCTACTCGTCACCACGTTGGATTCAATCGAAACCATGGAGTTCAATAGCAAGCAGTGGTCATGCATCGCGAAGTGTGCGGGCCTTCACCAAGTAGGGCTCGACGTGCATGGCGTGACGTGCTCCAGCGTGGTTGGTGGATCTGACCACCTCGCAGCCAGCAGCAGCCTCTTTTCCCTTCCCTGTCTTCGGTGTCTCGCCCGCGTATGAGCCGCACCTCGCCGATTTCGGCCTTGCCCGCGTCGTGCCCACGGTGAGCTCAAAGCTCGACACCAAGCAGCCCCGCACCATTATCCAAATCCTCGAGCGTACCAGATCCCAGTCTTCCTCCATCGCCGCCCGCATGAAGTAAGACTCCATCGACGAGCCTAGAGACCTCTTGGTCGATCTCCAGCTCTGCTCATCTTTGATATCACCATAACCAAAGCCGTCCATCAGGGAATCAATGCCTTCGTTGGGGCACCGCCCGCTGCCGATACGATGTTCTTGGACCTCCCCGATGCTAAGAACTTAGACGGGCAGATGGAGATCCTCGTACCGGAGGATGCACCCATGTTCGTGAGATCCGACTTCGACCAATTCATCTTTACCACCCCGCTGCCACCCGTCCCAATCCCCGTACATGTATGCTAGGATCAGTTTCACCATACATGTATGAAAAATAGTGATAAATAGTTGTATATCGAATACAAACAACATTTATACCTTTAAAATTGTTTTGGAATAGCGGCGGAAGAGGAAAATTCTAGGACAACCACATGCAAAATCGACTAGCAGCAACGCAACCTTCTATGCACCGTCTCCAATAGGACTTGTCTTCGTTAAATCTTCTTTTCACTGAGCATCATTCATGAAAAATAATGGCAAGCGCATGAGTACATAGAGTACTCAGCAAGTGTGGTAAATAAATGACATGAAGACCAATCAAAAAGGAAAGGCTACAAGTGGTTTAAGCACTAAGTATTAAACCCATTCTTAGCTTTCATTAGCAACCTACATATAGGTGAATATTTCCAACCATAATGACAATAATAGAAATGTAATAATATCAATATCATTCTCCACCATCATCCCAAACCATTGACTAATTATGAATTGGACATCAAGCCGCTCTTGTCCGTGAGTACGACTGTCATGACAATTTTTAAATCTCTACAGAGAATGTATCATTTACCCACAAGCTGTGATTTCATCCCTTGTTGCTAGGCGCACTAAGTAAACCTTCCTTATACCCGTGGTAGCGAATCACATTACACACTTCCTTTGGTGTGTTGCCAGGACATCACTACGAGATCTTTCCCCTGTTGCCAGGTAGACTAAGTAAACCTCCCTATGCCCGTAGTAGCGAACCATATTACACACTTCCTTTGGTGTGTGGCAAGGAGATCACTACGAGATCTTTACAAAGGCACTCTCGACTAGCATTAGCCCATCTAGATTTCACCACTGAGGCATTTTTGGAGTACCTCTCCGCCAACAGAAGCCCCCTCTTGAGCCTTGCGGATCCAAGGGCAGTTACTTTGAACCCATTCTCCGCACTATCCAAACACTAGTACTAAGTTGGGAGAAACCTAATTAATGGACCAAGCTGCTCCATACTCAGTCTTGTGGCGATACTGTATAGCTTAGTGACTTCCTCCATAAACCGATCCTTAGAATCCAGCAAAGTTCATATCCCAAAACGCGAGTCTCGTACATACTGCACCATATCATTCAAACTGACCTGCCAGATTCATATACACTACAATTCAATATCCAATACCATAATAATAATCATAACTCATAATAAATGTGATTATTTTTTTCCTCCCATCTACTTTGCGTGGCTAAGCATAAAATCATTCCCAAATACTATCCAATGCATACCCAAGCGACAATGAGAATAAGGCAAAGCAACTGGTGATCATAGAGTAGGATTCATATTAAATTAGCATGCATCTAACTAAATCCTTAGAAAAATGTGCAAGATGGTCAAGGGCACCTGCCAGTTTTTATATAGCTACTCATTTCTTATTCACTGAACTCTTAATCTCCATATTCTTCATGTCATTTCTTGGTCGAGATACGAATGCGTGCAAACTACCGTCAAAAGAAAAATAAAAACAATCAAGAACAATACACCATACATGCGGTATCGTAAAAGGTATTGCATGAACACTTTACAGTGGAACCGAGAGTCCACGCCTGATATCAAATTAAATCGGATGCTATGAGCGATTTATTATATTCTAGTAAAGTTTTTGGTAAAAACTTATATAATTACATAACTTAATCAGGTGAAAAAATTAATTATATCATGCAAATATGCCTAGTAAAGTGTTTATGTCATTTTATATTCATTTTTGATATTTCACATTAATTTAATAATTTATAGATATTGAAATTTATTTTACACATATGTTTTGACAATAAAAATGTGTTTAGCATTTATTCATAAAGGTTTCATAATTAAATAAAAATTGAGTTGATCCATAATTAAAATAATTATTTCAGAAAAGAATTATTTATAAAATGGTAAATATTGATTTTATATAATTTATTATGAATTATTAGGAATAGAATTAATTTGGCATTTTATAAATTATTTGGGCACTTATTTTATTTTATTTTATGAATTTAGGAATTAAAAATTAATTCTAATAAGAACCATTTAATAAAATAACTAATAATGGTTCGATACATTTTATTATGAATTATTAGAAATTTTCTAAAGTTAATTTTTTATTTTATAAATTAGTTGGGTATTTATTGGATTTATTATGTGCTAAAAACAATTATTACAAAAATATTTTAGGTTCTAAATATTATTTATAAGGACTAGGATCATCTGTGTAAATTCTAGGACCTGATCATAATTTTAATAAAACCTGTAGGGCCTAACTGTAATTGTTTATTTCCTTTTCCTTTTGTAATTATTTTTCTGTGCAAAAACCGTGTGGACTGGTTCTATGCATCGGTGGACCCGAGGGCTAGGCGTGGTCCATGGTCCTGTGTGGACCAGGAGCGTACCCTTTGGTTTGATCTAATTTGTATCGTTGCCTAGTGATCTGATGGCTAGGGAAGCAGCCGGAGGGAGCGACGACGAGCGTCTATAGGCGGCGACGCCATGGCCAGCACGTCGCTGGAGATGGCCAGAATGAAAGCATCTAGGCCCCCCATGAAGTACGGTTTCGGTGATTAATGACAACTATTGAACTTTACTAATGAATTTGTGAATGTAAGGTCCCCATAATCACTCAATAAAATGAAATGAATATGTCATTGGAGACCCATATACAATCAACTTTTGAGATCAAATCAATGAGATAAAGACAAGAAGTGAAAGCTCTTATGTCTAAGTCACTCAACCATAAGTTGACAACATACAATGCTTGAAGATCATCAGAGAGGCTTACTAAACAAATGTCTAAGACGTCATCTGAGCAAGACACAAAAGATTCACTCAAAACAACTCGAAGCAAACAAAATCAACTCACCGGATCAACCGATGATTTCAGAAATGTACACATCGGTCGAGTTGGTTCAACTGAAGAAGAATACCTCAGAACAATGTACTCACCAGATCATCCGATGTGAATGGCTCAGTGACATCGGTCCATCAGTACAATTTGCAATACCATTGGACCAAGTGTAGCACTGGATCATCCGATGTGCAGACTTACACACATCGGTCAATCACTCCAGTAAGCATCAAGATTAAGCAAATTCTGGAGGAAGAGCCACCGGATCATCCGATGAGAAGACATGAGCAACATCGGTCTAACAACGGTCATATCTGACACAATGACGTCAGCCAAAGTAATTAGACCGATGATAACTAAAGGGGAGACATCGGATCATCCGGTGTTTATAGTAAGTTCTGTCAGCCTACTTTTCCAACGGCTATTTCGGGGAGGCTGGCTATAAATACCCCCTAACCCTGTCATTTCGTCAAGTCTTGATCACCAGAAGCTATCAACACATCCACAAGTGTTCAAGGCCAAGAGCAATCACTTCCACACCATTTCAATCATCTCTACACCAAGGTTTAGGCTAGAACTAGCTAGAGAGAGAGCTTGTGTGCCACCATTCTGGGTGAGTGGACTCTCTAGGATAGTGTGAGAGCCTCAGGGGTGTGCCCTTGTTGTTGTAATCGTGAAGAGACTTCCGGAGCTTGCCAAGGCGTTTGTGAAAGCCCAGAAGGTCGAAGTTGTACAAGGCTTGAGCTCTACCTTGCCAAGGAGGCGAACGGAGAGGAATAGTGAAGCCCCCTCGTCTCGGTGACTTGGGTGTGGCAAAACCCTTTGGTGGGTGCCACAACATGGATGTAGGAAGATCTTAACGATCTTGCCGAACCACGGGATAAATCCTTGTCCCCTCGGGAGTTTGCATTCTTCTCCTTCTCTTACTTTTATGCATTTTATATTCCGCAAAGTTTCTATCTACTAGAATGCATAGATAGTCGTGTAGGGAATTGGGCTTTAGAATTTAAGTTTTGTTGCTTAGATTTTTTCGAAGAAAGCCCAATCCCCCCCCTCTTGGGCATTCGGTCCTTACAATTGGTATCAGAGTAAGGTTGCTCATAGGATCATTCTAGCTTCACCGCTAGAGAGCTAAAATGGCCAAGGTTGGGGGTTCGGTTCCTATCTTCGAGGGCAAGAACTTTGCCTATTGGAAAGCACACATGCGCGCTTACCTTGAGGCTATTGCCCCCGAAGTATGGGAAGTGACCCACGCAGGGTTTCAAGAACATAATTATGTTGGTGATCAAATTAAATGGGATGCTAAAGCTAGGAATGCAATCTATGAATGTATTAGTCAAAATGTATTTGCTAGAATTGCTAGTAAAGAAAAAGCTTGTGAAATTTGGGCTTGCTTAATAGAAATTCATGAGGGCTCTTCTCGTGTCAAGGAATTAAAATATCACATGCTTAAAGCCAAATATGATGAATTTAAAATGCTTCCTCATGAAAATGTCAATGAGATGTTCTCTCGCTTAAATGTGCTTATTGAAGAAATAAATGCTGTTTACATTGCTTCTCTTGGCAAGGGACTCATCAACCGCAAGATCCTCATGCTCCTTCCCAATCCAAAGTACAACATCATCAACTCCATGCTCCAAAAAGAGTCACTTGACCACATTGAAGTTTCGGAGCTCATTGGAGAAATACACGCTCATGAGATGAGTGTACTTGGGATGATGGAGCAATCATCATCAAAGACAATTGCTCTAAAGGCCTCCACCAAGAAAACAAGCCACAAGAAGAAGAAGGTGGTTGAGCCTAGCTCAAGTGAAGAAGAACAAGCATCAAGTGAAGATGATGATGATGAGCTTGCGTTGATGATGAGAAAGTTCTCACGCTTGAACTCCAAGATCACTAAGAAGGGATACACATTTGATCCTAAGAAGAGAGCATTTCTACCAAGGAGAGATGATCACAAGACTTGCTACAATTGTGGTGATCAAGGCCACATCTCCTATGATTGTCCAAGACCGGACAAACGAAGAGAGAACCACAAGAGCAAGCATCGCAAGCTTGAAGGAAGTGATGATGATGAAGAAGAAGCCAAACAAAAGCCAAGATCCTTTGGGAAGAAGAAACATCACAAGGGCAAGAAGGCAAGGCTCTTCCCAAAGAAGAGAAATGGCCCACAAAAGGTGTTCATGTGTGAGGCAAATGAATGGGTCACCGATGAAGAAACAAGTGATGAAGAGAGTGAAGAGGAAGAAGAAAACTTGGCCAGCCTCGCCATCGCCAACAATGATGATGCACCTCTTCATCCACCGCCCATGTGCCTCATAGCTAAAGGTAACACCAAGGTATGTGATGACTCTAGCGATGATGAGCTTTCCCCCGATGACTTAACATCTTTGATAAATGAATATCATGCTATCATTAAGAGGGAAAAGAGTAAGGTTAAAATGCTTGAAGAAACTCGTGCTAAACTTGAGAGTGCTAACCTTGATTTGCTTGACTAGTATGAAAGCATACTCAAAGAGCATGACACGCTCAAATCCCATGTCAAGCAAATTGAGGAAGAAAAGGCTAAAATCAAGATAGATAATCATGAACTTGACTTAGCACACCAAACACTCTTGGAAGAGCACAACAAGTTAATACAAGAACATCAAACATTTAACCTTGCTCATGACATGCTTGATCAAGAGTTGAAAAATATGAAGAAGCAAACTCTTAATGATAAGATATCCATTACTTCTCATGCCACTAATGCTCTGCACAAGTCTTTGCCTTTGAAATCTAATGCTAGGGAGAAGGACTTGTTGGAAGAAATTGAGAGTCTCCGCACTAGTGTGGCTAGACTTTCAAAAGGAGAAGTCAAGCACAAGGAAATTCTCTTCCAACAAGCAAAGGCCTTCAACAAGAGAGGACTTGGATCCTTCCCGGTGCCTAACAAAGGAAAGGTGCCCTCACCGGAGCTAAGAACAAGCTTCATCAAGGAAGTTGGTTCTTATTGCCAACATTGTGAGGTCACCGGTCACCACACAAGGGAGTGTCCTCTTCCTAACCGACCTTCTCCTAAATTGCCTACTAACTATAAATCTACTTTCAATGATCATTATTATCTCTTGAGTAAAGTACATGGCAAGGTGAAGGCAAGGTTCATTGGCAAAGACATGAAGGGCGTGAAGGGGAAGCTCCCCAAGCAACTTTGGGTCCCAAAAACACTTGTATCACACATAAAAGGACCTAAGTTGGCTTGGGTGCCTAAAGTCAAAAATTGAATTCATGTGTGTAGGTGAACTACAAAGCCGGAGGAAAGCATTGGGTACTCGATAGCAGGTGCACTCAACATATGACCGGCAATGATGGTATGTTCACCACCATAGAGAACCCCGGCAATCATGAACAAGTCACCTTTGGTGATAACTCTAAGGGAAAGGTAATTGGGTTAGGTAAAATTGCTATTTCAAATGACTTGTCTATTTCTAATGTTTTGTATGTTAAGTCACTTAGTTTCAATTTACTTTCTATTGCACAACTATGTGATCTTGGACTAACATGCACATTTAGCAAAAATGATGTTGTTGTGAGTAGTGAAAGTAGCCAAGACATAGTCTTCAAAGGATTCCGGCATGGACATCTCTACCTAGTGGACTTCGCCAACAAGAATGCTAGCTTAACCACTTGTCTTTTCACTAAGACAAGCTTGGGTTGGCTATGGCACTGACGCATAGCGCACATTGGAGTGAGCAAACTCAAGAAGTCATTCAAGCTTGGGATGGTGACCGGCGTGAAGGATGTCACATTTGAGAAGAACAAGCTTTGTAGCGCTTGTCAAGCCAGGAAGCAAGTTGCTTCACACCACCCAATGAAGACAATGGTGTCAACCTCCAAGCCACTTGAACTACTCCACATGGACCTCTTCGGACCGTCCACATATCAAAGCCTTGGCGGTTACCTCTATTGTCTCGTTATTGTTGATGACTATTCTCGCTATGCTTGGACTTTATTTCTAGGTGACAAGAGTGAAACTCCGGAAGTGTTCAAGACCTTTACCAACCGCGCTCAAAGGGAATTTCAACTTCCCATCATCAAGGTCCGGAGTGACAATGGCACCGAATTCAAGAACTATAACATTGGGGAGTGGTGTGACCGCAAAGGCGTGAAACATGAGTTTTCGGCCACATACACTCCTCAACAAAACGGTGTCGTTGAAAGGAAGAACAAGACACTCATCACTCTTGCAAGAGCAATGCTTGATGACTACGGCACGTCGGAGAAGTTTTGGGCCGAGGCAATCAACATGGCGTGCCATGCCGCAAATAGGGTCTATCTCCATCGACTACTTCAAAAGACCCCGTACGAGCTTCTCATTGGGAGAAAGCCCAACATCTCCTACTTTCGAGTCTTTGGATGCAAGTGCTACATCTACCGCAAGAAAAGGCTCGGTAAGTTTGAAAGAAGATGTGATGTTGGTATATTTCTTGGTTATGCATCAAACTCAAAAGCATATCGAGTATTCAACCAAACCTCTGGTTTAGTTGAGGAAAGTTGTGATGTTGAGTTTGATGAATCTAATGGCTCCCAAGAGGCGAGTTTTGGTCATGATGAAATAGATGATGAGCCTCTACGAGAAGCCATGAAGAACATGACCATTGGAGACATCAAGCCGGAAGTTGAGGAGAGCCATGATCAAGGGGGAGCTTCAAGTTCCAACAACAACACCTCTATGGCGCCTCAAGTTGACGAAGAAGAGAAGGATGATCCATTGCCGACTCATGACTCACAAGCACAACAACATCAAGAAGAAGAAGAAGTCCATGATCAAGTCCAACCACAAGAGGAGCAACACGCATCACCATTGCCAAGTGCTTCACAACCACTTATGAGACATGGACGCATCTCCAAGGCGCATCCAATGGACCAAATCATTGGAAGTCCGTCAAGGGGTGTAAGTACACGTTCTCGCCACTTTGCTTCATTTTGTGAGCACTACTCGTTTGTTTCGTGTGTAGAACCCACTCACATTGAGGAAGCGCTCCAAGACCCAAATTGGGTGATGGCCATGCAAGAAGAACTCAACAACTTCATCCGCAATGAAGTTTGGGTGTTGGAGGAGCGACCCAAGGACAAGAACGTCATCGGAACAAAGTGGGTGTACCGCAACAAACAAGACGAGAATGGCGTTGTGGTCCGCAACAAGGCAAGACTTGTGGCCAAAGGGTTCTCACAAGTTGAAGGACTAGATTTTGGGGAGACATTTGCCCCGGTCGCGCGGCTAGAAGCCATCTGTATACTTCTTGCCTTTGCATCACATCATAGCATTAGGCTTTATCAAATGGATGTGAAAAGTTGCCTTTCTTAATGGTTACATTAACGAGCTTGTCTATGTTGAACAACCTCCCGGGTTTGAAGATCCGAGGAATCCTAATCATGTGTATAGGTTGCACAAAGCGCTCTACGGGCTCAAGCAAGCACCTAGGGCGTGGTACGAACGACTACGGGACTTCATCATCATGCAAGGATTCAAGATCGGGAGGGTGGACACCACACTCTTCACCAAGGACATCAACGGAGATTTGTTCATTTGTCAAATTTATGTTGATGATATTATTTCTGGTTCAACTAACGAAGCTCTTAGCCATGAGTTTGGCAAAATGATGTCTAGGGAATTCGAGATGTCAATGATTGGAGAGCTCAACTTCTTCCTTGGATTTCAAATCAAGCAACTTCAAGAGGGGACCTTCGTCTATCAAGAGAAGTACACCAAGGACCTCTTGAAGAAATTTGAGATGGGAGATTGTAGCTCAAGAAGCACTCCAATGGCAACCAATCGTCATCTCGATGCGGATAAGGACGGTAAACCTATTGATCAGTCTAACTATCGTTCTATGATTGGTTCATTGCTTTACCTTATCGCATCTAGGCCCGATATCATGTTTAGTGTATGCTTGTGTGCTCGCTTTCAAGCGGCACCTAAAGAATCACATAGGAAGGTGGTCTTTAGGATACTTAGGTATCTTAAGCATACCCCTAGTGTGGGCTTGTGGTACCCTAAAGGTGCAAAATTCCATCTTGTGGGATACTCGGATTCGGACTTTGCCGGATGCCGCGTGGATCGCAAGAGTACCTCCGATGGGTGCCACTTGCTTGGGCGTTCCCTAGTATCTTGGTCTAGCAAGAAGCAAAATTCCGTCGCCTTGTCCACGGCGGAAGTGGAATACATTGCGGCCGGTGCATGTTGTGCCCAAATTCTTTATATGAAGCAAACCCTTTTGGACTTTGGTATTAAACTCGGTTGTGTGCCTCTCCTTTGTGACAATGAAAGTGCGGTTAAGATAGCTAAAAACCCCGTTCAACACTCCCGCACTAAGCACATTGATATTCGCCATCATTTCTTAAGGGACCATGAAGCTAAGGGAGACATCTCCTTGAGAGGTGTTAGGTCCGAAGAACAATTGGCGGATATCTTCACTAAACCACTTGATGAGAAAACTTTTTCTAGACTAAGAAGTGAATTAAATGCGCTAGATGCAACGAACGTCATGTAAGAATGCATTTCATATAGGTCTTGCCTAACTCTCAAAGGATAGGGGTGAGCAAGGGTTAGCTTGGTATGGTGGTTCTTTTGGGTTTTCCCAAGGCTTGGAGAGTAGCTCTCCCTGAAGAATCCTTTGAAAGGTTCAAACTTGGCAAGATAGATTTATTTTATGCCTTGCATGATGCCTGCCATATAGACTTACAATTTCTTGCATGATAAAATGTTTGGCATTGCATACGGTAGATTGTCACAAAGGGGAACCCACCTCATGAGAAAGAGACTTGTTTGAAATGCAATATCCCAACTCATATAAGGTGGAAAGAACAAAATGTTAGGTGCGTTAATGCCTAGAGGAACATGCTTAAGAGAGATAGAAGTCTTCATACTCTACCTCACAAAGCATGGGTCTTACATTTTATTTGGATGATTTCCTCCTATTTTTCTCGATGTTCTATTTGCTTTAAGGCCTAGCCAAGTTATTGGCATATTAGTATCTTTGAGGGGTAAGGGGTTGCCCAAAAAGTCCTAAGACATGTGTTTCTCTTTGCTTGTTTGTTTGGTCAAAGGACATATATGGGATGTTTTGTTCTGTAGTCATCGGATTATCCGATGTCTAGGTCAATCCTTCATCGGATCAATTGGTGTTCAATCTCCAAGGGTCAGTTCAGTCAGAATCTCATATGATCTGACGCGTTCATTCTGAAAAACATCGGTCGATCCGGTGTTCACTCTTCCGGAACTGTGGTCAATTCCACCGATGCTACCTCATCCATCGTCGGACCATCCGGTGTCAACATTCCTCTTTTGAATACCCTTATTGTACTATTCGACCGATGATCCCAACTCTCAACGTCGGTCCATCTGGTGTCAACAGCAACATTTGGAATATCCTTACTGTGGCGATCAACCGATGTATATCCCATCTAACATCGGTCCATCCGGTGTTAAAAATACGACTAGGGTTTGGGACCCACTATTTAAACACTGTTTCGTCTTCATCGGTTTCTCTCCCCGATCCCGCACCTCCGTCGCCGACTCTCACGCGCCGCGCCACCACCACCTCACGCGCCACCGCCGCCGGACACCGCCGCCGCCCTCCGGTCGCTGCCGCCCGTCACCGCCCGCTGCCTCCGGTCGCCGCGCTGTCCACGCGCCGCCGCCTCCAAGCGCCGCGCTGTCCAAGCGGCAAGCGCCGTTGCCTCATCTCCACCGCAGCAGTCGCCGCCTCACCGCTGCCGCTCCACCAAGCGCCGCCACCGCTCTCCCCCATCACCACAGCGCCGTCGCCGCCCCACGCGACCATCTTGCCATCACGGTGCATCCATCGCCACAAGGGTTTCGCAACCCCGTCAATCTCCGCATCTCCTTCGTCGACTCCATTCAATTGTGTGATCGCAATGGCTCGCGACAAGAAGAACAAGGGGAAGGATATCGCGGAGCCGGCCGTGAAGAAGCAAAAATTGTCGAAGGAGGAGAAGAAGGCCTTGATGGCCGCTCGCGCCGTCGAGGAGTGTGAGCGTGGCCGAGGGGGATCCCTAAGGATCCGTGAGGCTCGTCCGAGGAAGCCTCCGGTGATTGACGACTCCGAGGCCGAAGAGGAGCCGGTAGAGCCTCTTGTCCGCCAGCGCTCAGCCCGGACCCGTGGGGGTCATCCCCCGGCTGCTCCATGTCCGAGATCGACGGCTGCCGACCGTCGTGAGGACAGGGAGGCCCAGCAAGCGATCTACGAGATGCACACCACTGTCCATGTCGCTGAAGGAGTCCGGTTGACCGACTACCGGAAGATGAAGGCCAAGCAGCTTCGCAAGCTCAGGTGGAATGTGCTGCTTGAGGAGTGGTACCCGCAGCCCAGAGAGGCTCTGGTGGATAGTTGCTTCTGGACTGTCACTCAGGCATCACTCTATGAGACCTACAGGCGTCGAGGTCACAAGCTATTTCAACACAACTATCTAGATTGGGGTCAGCTAGCTTTGGCAGCAGAGATGGAGATCAGTCCTTATTTTGAGAGGTACCGAGGTTTGGTGCAGCTAATGGCATATGAGCGGAGTGCCTATGTGGAAGATTGGGTCTGCGTCTTCTACGCCACCCTCTATGTCTCTGAGGGCAGAAGATCAATTGACTTCATATTCATGGGTCAGCACTACCACCAGACGAGGCAGACGCTGGGACAGCTGCTGGGAGTGGACTTGCACGACACCTATGTGCATGAGAGGTTCTACGGTCAGGCAGATCCACCGAGGAGGCCGCTCACTGGAGGAGTGGCACCACCGCTGGAGGAGATTCGTTCCCTGTTTGGTCCCACTTTCTCTCCTGACCAGCCGAGAGTACCAGCCTTGATGACTCCAGCTGTGCGCACAGTGCACCTCGCCTTGCGCCGCACGCTCCTACCGAGGTCTGGTTACTTGGAGGGGTTCACCAGCTTACAGCAGACTCTCCTATTCTACATCATGAACGGGATAGAGTTCGACATCGTGGACGTCCTCATATGCGAGATGGAGGATGTGATCACAGATGGTGTGGAGATGATGAGGCAGCTCATATATGGACACTGGATCAGCTACCTGCTCACCATGATGGTTCCTGAGGGGTCCGCCGTGCACGACCGTCTCACTGACGAGAGTGTGACACGGTTCGGTCACTACCATGCCCCAGCTCCTGGAGACCGCCGCCTTGGCCGTCCAGTCGAACGTCAGGTCAGGGCCCGGCTGTCTGAGGAGGACTGGTCTGACTTAGAGAAGGAGGATGAGAGGCTTGCCGAGGCTGAGACACAGGGGAAGGACTTGCAGCATATCTAGTCAGAGAGTGACACCGATGACAGTGTTGAGGAGTACTTCCCTCCTCCGCCCTCACCCAGGCAGCACGACGCGGAGGCTGGAGGCTCTACAGTGCCACCACCTACTCCACCTCCTGTCACTGAGGCGCAGGTCACGCAGCCGTCAGAGCTGACATCGCTCCTCCAGCAGATGGTTGAGCAGCAGTGTCTGGACAGGCTGACAGTCGAGCAGGCCCGAGCGGAGCAGGCTGCCCGTCTCCTTGAGCTCCAGCAGCAGCAGCAGCAGCAGGAGGAGATGTAGCATCAGATCACCCGTGAGAGGTGTGAAGACACTGACAGGCTGACGGGGCTTATCGACCAGATGCACCAGCGCACTCTCGACCAGCAGCAGCAGACGCAGTAGACGATGATGGGCATCCTGGGGTTGATCACCAACCTCTACACCCAGACCGAGATTTCCCTCCCGTCGCAGCTGCCAGGAGTCACTCCACCACCTCCAGTCCTGGCTCCAGCTACCGCTCCAGTGGCCCCAGTACCTTCTACACCGATTCCATCCTTCAGCATGTCTCCACTTCTAGCTCCTGGTGCTCCGATTCACTCCCCGCTGCCGGCCACGACCTTGTTCCAGCAGTCGCCGGCCTCAGTCGTCAGTGCCCCTGCCCCAGCAGCTCCTCCATAGCAGGCAATGACGGTGGCCTAGGCACCGACGGTGGCCCCTACGGCTCCGGCAGCTCCCTCCACCGCTACTCCAGCCAGCAGCTCCGACGACAGCGACGGTGACCAGTTCGTCATCGTGCCCAGTACTCAGGTTCCTTAGGCGCTCGGATCCCTTTTTGGTGTCTTGATGCCAAAGGGGGAGAAGAGTTAGAGGAGTCAGGGGGAGCGTCTTAGTGTCAGGGGGAATCTCTTTTATCATTTATCGTTTATCATTCTTGTAATTCAGTGTGTTTGCTACATTTGGTGTGTTTGATTCTTATTTGCTACTTATTGAGCTCTAATGAACTTATTTCCATGAGTTATTAATCGATTGGGCTCATTTGGTGTTTATCTATGTTTATGATCTCTTTTTATTCACACTTGAGTTATTACTTGATGCTTAAGCTTCAAGTGTGACATCCTGTATTCATTGCATATTATTTTAAGTTTCATTCTATCAAATTCATTACTATTGTGCTTTGATTATTGTGTTTTCATTAATCACCAAAAAGGGGGAGATTGAAAGCATCTAGGCCCCCCATGAAGTACGGTTTCGGTGATTAATGACAACCATTGAACTTTACTAATGAATTTGTGAATGCAAGGTCCCCATAATCACTCAATGAAATGAAATGAATATGTCATTGGAGACCCATATACAATCAACTTTTGAGATCAAATCAATGAGATAAAGACAAGAAGTGAAAGCTCTTATGTCTAAGTCACTCAACCATAAGTTGACAACATACAATGCTTGAAGATCATCAGAGAGGCTTATTAAACAAATGTCTAAGAGGTCATCTGAGCAAGACACAAAAGATTCACTCAAAACAACTCGAAGCAAACAAAATCAACTCACCGGATCAACCGATGATTTCAGAAATGTACACATCGGTCGAGTTGGTTCAACTGAAGAAGAAGACCTCAGAACAATGTACTCACCAGATCATCCGATGTGAATGGCTCAGTGACATCGGTCCATTAGTACAGTTTGCAATACCATTGGACCAAGTGTAGCACCGGATCATCCGACGTGCAGACTTACACACATCGGTCAATCACTCCAGTAAGCATCAAGATTAAGCAAATTCTGGAGGAAGAGCCACCAAATCATCCGATGAGAAAACAGGAGCAACATCAGTCTAACAACGGTCATATCTGACACAATGACATCAGCCAAAGTAATTAGACCGATGATAACTAAAGTGGAGACATCGGATCATCCGGTGTTCACAGTAAAGTTCTGTCAGCCTACTTTTCCAACGGCTATTTCGGGGAGGCTGGCTATAAATACCCCCTAACCCTGTCATTTCGTCAAGTCTTGATCACCAGAAGCTATCAACACATCCACAAGTGTTCAAGGCCAAGAGCAATCACTTCCACACCATTTCGATCATCTCTACACCAAGGTTTAGGCTAGAACTAGCTAGAGAGAGAGCTTGTGTGCCACCATTCAGGGTGAGTGGACTCTCTAGGATAGTGTGAGAGCCTCAGGGGTGTGCCCTTGGTGTTGTAATCGTGAAGAGACTTCCGGAGCTTGCCAAGGCGTTTGTGGAAGCCCGGAAGGTCGAAGTTGATGAGTAGGTTTAGGCCCGATCTTCCGAAAGGTATGTCGATTGGGGTGGAGAACTCGACGTTGATGATCCGCGCCACTCGAGCGGTTCGAGTACCCCTGCAATCACTACACCACGGCTCCATTGGTTATCAACCGTGCTGCACACGCTTGACCTCGCCAAGAAGGCTAATCCCTGCAAGTGCAATCGAGAACACGAGCAAGAACGTAGAAGACACGATCGGAAATCGCAAAATTGGGGTCTCACAAACCGTAGAACGGCGATATTATTGATCTAAGCAAAACCCACCGAATATGACCGGCGGCTGCAGTATTTATAGGCTAGGGTTCGACCAAAACACGATTAGACGCGTCCCTAATGGACTCTTACGGGATACAAGGCCCAAAGGCCCGATTCGGTGGCGCAGCACCGGACAGAAATCTGGACTCGAATTGTTTCGACGATTCCCAATGACTCCGCAGGAATTTTGAGGTGGGACCAGAACCATTGGAAATTTTATCTTCTCCTCTTTCCGTGCATATGTAGAACGTCGAAAACGGAGTCCGTATGCCTCCTGGGCGTCTGTTTTAAGGTGGACTGCTCATGGACTCCGAGTTGAACTCGAGTCCGAGTTGTAAACTGTTTCCATCTACTTGTGGACGTCCCAGGTGGTTCTCCACGCTCCCAAGGCCTCCTTCCTTCACTTGTTGATCTTTTCCATTATTCCTAATAACAATTAAATCATCACATAGCAATCTATTCTCAAACTCACATGCAAAAGAAGTTAAGAACGAATTCACCTGCTGATTTAATAACCGTGTCCGTGCTCTTGTGATTGGTCCTTGCAGTTCAATGCGCGTCTCTGCTGTTGTGATGTCCTCATCATCCTCCCCCTCTTGAATTGGAGTCGTCCTCGACTCAAGTTCATCTTCTTCTCCCAAGTACGGTCGCAAATCTGAAATGTTAAATGTAGGACTAACCCCAAAATTGGGAGGCAATTCAAGCTTATATGCATTATCATTAATCTTTTCAACGATCTTAAAAGGACCAGCAGCTCGTGGCATAAGTTTAGATTTTTCTCAAGTCGGGAAATCGCTCTTTTCTCAAATGTAACCACACCAAATCGCCCGGTTCAAGTTTTACTTCTTTTCTACCTTTACTACCTGCAATCATATACTTCTCATTCATCATTTCAATATTTTTCTTTGTAGTTTCATGCATCTTAAGAATGAATTCAGATCGTTGTGTAGCATCCAAATTTATAGTTTCAGAAGGAGGCAAAGGTAGTAAATCGATAGGAGCACGGGGATTGAAACCATACACTACCTGGAATGGACTTACCTTTGTCGTGGACTGAACAGATCTGTTGTAAGCAAATTCTATATGTGGTAAACACTCCTCCCACAACTTCAAATTTGTTTTCAAGACAGCCCGTAACATAGTGGATAAAGTACGATTAACTACCTCGGTCTGTCCATCCGTTTGTGGGTGACATGTAGTTGAAAACAGCAACTTGGTTTCCAATTTATACCACAAAGTTATCCAAAAATGACTTAAAAATTCTGCATCACGATCAGAAACAATGGTATTTGGCACACCATGTAAACGAACAATTTCCGTCATAAATAAATCAGCAATGTGTGAGGCATTATCATTCTTATGACAAGGTATAAAGTGTGCCATTTTGGAAAAACGATCAACAACTACAAAAATACTATCCCTCCCCCTCTTAGTCCTAGGCAATCCCAAAACAAAGTCCATAGAAATATCCTCCCAAGGTACACTAGGAACAGGAAGAGGCATATAAAGACCATGTGGGTTAAGATGAGACTTAGCTTTGTTGCAAGTAGTGCATCGTGACACGTAGCGCTCGACATCACGCCTCATCTTTGACCAAAAGAAGTGTGTGGACAGCACGTCTTTAGTTTTCTTCACTCCAAAATGTCCCATCAAACCTCCTCCATGTGCTTCCTGCAAAAGCAATAGACGAACGGAGCTAGCTGGAACGCATAGCTTGTTAGCACGATAGAGGAGACCCTCTCGCAGCACATATTTATTCCAAGTTCTTCCTTCTCTACAATTTTCAAAAGCAACTTTGAAGTCCAAATCAGTAGGATATAATGCTTTAATTGTTTCCAAACCAAAGATTTTATGATCAAGTTGGGACAGCATGGTATAACGCCTAGATAATGCATCGGCAATGATATTTTCCTTCCCTTTCTTATGCTTAATGATGTATGGAAACGACTCTATGAACTCAATCCATTTAGCATGTCGTTTATTCAGATTGGTTGACACTTAAGATACTTCAATTATTCATGATCGGAATGTATGAAAAACTCCTTAGACCAAAGATAATGTTGCCAAGTTTGTAATACACGGACTAAGGCATACAATTCCTTATCATAAGTGGAGTAATTCAAAGAAGGACCATGAAGTTTTTCACTAAAGAAAGCAACGGGTTTACCTCCTTGTATGAGAACGCCTCCAATACCAATGCCGCTTGCATCGCATTCTAGCTCAAAGGTCTTGTCAAAATCAGGAAGTTGTAGTAATGGTGCTTGTGTAAGCTTCGATTTGAGAGCATCAAAAGCTTGTTGCTGCTTTTCGCCCCATCGAAATGGAACTCCCTTTTTTGTTAGCTCATGTAGAGGTGGTGCAATGGTGCTGAAATGCCGCACAAAGCGCCGATAAAATCCTGCAAGACCAAGAAAACTACGAACCTGTGTGACGGTAGTTGGGGCTGGCCAGCTGGTGATTGCTTCAATTTTTGCCTCATCCATCTCAATTCCCTGCGAGGAAACGACATAGCCAAGAAACGAGACTCGATTGGTGCAAAAAACGCACTTTTCGAGGTTACCAAACAAACGTGCATCTCTCAAAACAGTAAAAACAGCACGTAAATGATCAAGATGTTCATTATATGACTTGCTGTAAATGAGGATATCATCGAAGTAAACCACCACAAATTGTCCAATGAAAGCACGTAAAACCTCGTTCATTAATCGCATAAAGGTACTGGGTGCATTAGTTAAACCAAAAGGCATGACTAATCACTACACTCATAAAGTCCAAACTTGGTTTTAAATGCAGTTTTCCATTCATCTCCTAGTGCCATTCTAATTTGGTGGTAACCACTACGCAAGTCAATTTTTGTGAAGATGATAGCACCACTCAATTCATCAAGCATGTCATCTAATCGAGGAATAGGATAACGATATCGAATGGTGATGTTATTAATCGCTCGACAATCAACACACATGCGCCAACTACCATCTTTCTTAGGAACCAAAAGAACAGGAACGGAACAAGGGCTAAGGCTTTCACGAATGTACCCGCGGTCCAAAATATCTTGGACTTGTCGCTGAATTTCCTTAGTTTCTTGTGGATTCGCCCTGTATGCTGCACGATTTGGCAAACTTGCTCCTGGAATCAAATCGATCTTGTGTTCAATGCCTCTCATCGGTGGTAAACCAGGGGGTATCTCGGAGGGAAACACATCCTCAAACTCCTGCAAAAGGTTAGCAACAGCAGGGGGCAATGCAATAGACAATTCATGAAGTGAAAACATGGCTTCTTTGCAAACTAAAGCATAGCACATCCCCTTAGCATCGAATAAATCAGCAAGTTCAGATTTAGTTGCAAGCAATGATGGTGATTTTAACTTAATAACTTGTTGTTTTTCAGATTCTAATTTAGTTGCTTTGCCCTCACGGATTTTACTCTTCTCAAAATGCACAATTTTAGCAGGAGTCATGGGGAGCAAAGTGATTTTCTTTCCCTTATGCATGAGAGTATATTTATTGGTTCTACCATGATGAATAGCATCTGTATCAAATTCCCAAGGACGACCCAATAAAAGAGAACAAGCATCCATAGGAACAACATCAAAATCAGCAAAATCATGGTATGAACCAATTGAAAAATGGATTCTCGCTGTTTGTGTTACCCGAACCTTACCGCTATTGTTGAACCATTGAATATGGTACGGATGAGGGTGTGCTCTTGTTGTCAAATCGAGTGTCTTGACGACGTCCATGTTTACCAAGTTATTGCAGCTACCTCCATCAATTATAGTGTGTACACGGCAGTCCTTGACGACGAGAAACATGTGGAAGAGGTTGTGTCGTTGTAGCTTGTCGTCGGTCTCCACTTTGGAGCTCAAGGCACGCTGCACAATGATGCTCCTATAGTTTTCCGTCGCCGTTGTACCAAGTACCTATTCTTCGGTGTGTTCGTCATTTGGATCTGTAAAGTCAGTAGCAAGAGAATATTTATCTTCAACATCCGAAGTACTATCATACCCGCCATCGTCGCGTGCTATGTATGCTCGTTTGCTCGGGCAATCTCTCATCATATGACCAAGTCCCTGGCAGCGGTGACACTTAATGTCGGAAGTACGACCCGTAGAAGGAGTGGACGACGAAGGCTTGAATGATGTCGCCTTGCTGCCTTCCGGCACGCGAGAAGGTGGAGCAGCAGGTATAGTTTGTTGGCCGCCATTGGGTGGTGTAGTCGCTGCACGGGGGGCCGAAGATGGTGCTGTTTTGGATGGTGTAGTTGCTGCACGCAGCGTGAAGTTGCTCCTCGTGCGTTGTTGCTGTTGTTGTCGGCCCTGCAATTCTTTTTCTGCCAACATAGCAAGCTGAAACAATCTGTTAACAGTATCATATTCTTTGTAATCAACAATGTCCTGAATTTCACGCCTCAACCCCCCATAAAAACGAGCTATTTTATCATCCATGTCCTCTACTACCCCACAACGCAGCATACCCTTTTGTAACTCTTGATAATACTCCTCTACAGACATGTTACCTTGGTCTAAACGCTGCAACTTTTTGCTAAGGTCCCGCTGAAAAGATGGAGGAACAAATCGAACACGCATAGCTTCCTTTAATCTATCCCATGTTGGAGGATCAGTTCTAGTTTTAACAAGTTCATTCCATCATATGATAGCAAAGTCCTTAAACTCACTAGTGGCTTGACGAACTCTATGTTGTTCAGGAACAAGATGGGAATTAAATTTTTGCTCTACTGTCATCTCCCAATCAAGATAAGCCTCAGCATCATAAGCACCAGAAAAAGAGGGTATAGTAAATTTCACTTTAGCAAAAGGATCATCAGGAGGGCGGTTATAATTGTTATGATTATTACCTCCCATACCTCGACGATAAAGTGGCAGTCTTGGCTGATTACTGTGATCTTCCAGTTCATCATAAGCATTGTCTTCTTGTCTTCCAGCGAGAGGCAACCGAGCCTCAAAAGTATTCATCCGAAGAGCAAGGTCATCCAGTTTGCGAGTCAAGTTCGCCAATGACTCCTCCGTTGATGCGTTGTATTTGGCGAACATATCACGTAACTCAACATGTTGAACACATTCGTCATTATTTTCTTCTCCTGCCATTGTTAGTAGGAAACAAAAGACAACAAAAAAATATGTTATCCCTATCAACTACAGTGACAATGTGGAAGGTGGAAGAAAACAATCTCTCTCGCTCAAGCGTCTTACCACGCTCTTACAAGTGCTCTTACCGACACAGCAGGTGGTGTGGATGGTGAGATGAACCAATGAAGCGTGGGGTGATTGCAAAGGTACCTGTTATGCTCAAGAGAAAGGTGGAGCTTGGATGGCACAATATGGTGGCTAATAAGCAGAAAATCGTTAACAGCTAAACAAAGTTGAATAAGTATTCAATGTAGGAAACTGTTGCTGGTCAACTGAGTGCCCTAGAGCCTAGCACAACACAAGGAAGTATCAAGGCAAAAGAAAGACAGAATGATATAACCAAACAAACAGCACCAAGTGGTATAGGCCAATTGCTTTAATATGCGTGCTCTTCACTATTTTTTTTCTTTTTTGTAATATTTTTTGATATTTTTTCTTTACTCAGTAGCACAAATATAGGAAGCACACAAATTTGCAGCTCAATTGGATGTAATATGCGGCCTATAGAAAATCAAGAAGGTTCTTTAAAATTCGTGCCGAAACTTTAGAGGCCGGATAGCCTATCTTCCGAGGGGAACTCGGGCAATCTAATTTCGCCGAACGCGGCTACACAGCGGAAAATCAGATGCGAAATTTTGCGTAGATGAATTTGAAAAAAAAATTCGCCCGATTTTGAGTTCGTATGCGAAAGTTATGGCCGTTTTAAGGTAGGCTGTCCGAGTTACGTTTTTTTGGATGTTGATTCCAACTCGGTTTGAGAACAAAACTCGCAAACGGATACGAAAACGATCGGGAATTTGCACAGCAACTAATGGGGTGGTGTGTGATGATTCAAGGATGAATGGCACAAAGATTTGTCACCTAATCTAGGGCTGGCGATGCGGGAGTTCACGCAAGGCGGCTAGCTAGGGCAAACCGATGAACGTGGCGGATCGGTTTGTTATTTAGGGATTGTGGAATAGGTGTCGAATAGCAAGAAAACAAGGACGAAACACGATAACTAGGACCAAAAAACACAAAGCTAAACCAGCAACAAGACTCAACCACACGAATGCAAACTCAACAATGCAAACTGAAAAACGAAATTGCAGGCACTATAGTCTGGGAAGCGGTAAAAACGATCTAATTTTTATTTGTGGCTTTTTTGTGGACTCTAGGTATGAAACAAAATCGATCTAATGGAAGGAAGGAAAACAAAGATACCTCACGGGCAACCTGGAAATCTGATACCAATTGATGAGTAGGTTTAGGCCCGATCTTCCGAAAGGTATGTCGATTGGGGTGGAGAACTCGACGTTGATGATCCGCGGCACTCGAGCGGTTCGAGTACCCCTGCAATCACTACACCACAGCTCCGTTGGTTATCAACCGTGCTGCACACGCTTGACCTCGCCAAGAAGGCTAATCCCTGCAAGTGCAATCGAGAACACGAGCAAGAACGTAGAAGACACGATCGGAAATCACGAAATTGGGGTCTCACAAACCGTAGAACGGCGATATTATTGATCTAAGCAAAACCCACCGAATATGACCGGCAGCTGCAGTATTTATAGGCTAGGGTTCGACCAAAACACGATTAGACGCGTCTCTAATGGACTCTTACGGGATACAAGGCCCAAAGGCCCGATTCGGTGGCGCAGCACCGGACAGAAATCTGGACTCGACTTGTTTTGACGATTCCCAATGACTCTGCAGGAATTTTGAGGTGGGACCAGAACCATTGGAAAGTTTATCTTCTCCTCTTTCCGTGCATATGTAGAACGTCAAAAACGGAGTCCGTATGCCTCCTGGACGTCTGTTTTAAGGTGGACTGCTCCTGGACTCCGAGTTGAACTCGAGTCCGAGTTGTAAACTGTTTCCATCTACTTGTGGACGTCCCAGGTGGTTCTCCATGCTCCCAAGGCCTCCTTCCTTCACTTGTTGATCTTTTCCATTATTCCTAATAACAATTAAATCATCACATAGCAATCTATTATCAAACTTACATGTAAAAGAAGTTAAGAACGAATTCACCTGCTGATTTAATAACCGTGCCCGTGCTCTTGTGATTGGTCCTTGCAGTTCAATGCGCGTCTCTGCTGTTGTGATGTCCTCATCAGAAGTTGTACAAGGCTTGAGCTCCACCTTGCCAAGGAGGCGAACGGAGAGGAATAGTGAAGACCCCTCGTCTCGGTGACTTGGGTGTGACAAAACCCTTTGGTGGGTGCCATAACGTGCATGTAGGAAGATCTTAACGATCTTGCCGAACCATGAGATAAATCCTTGTCCCCTCGGGAGTTTGCATTCTTCTCCTTCTCTTACTTTTATGCATTTTATATTCCTAAAGTTTCTATCTACTAGAATGCATAGATAGTCACATAGGGAATTGGGCTTTAGAATTTAAGTTTTGTTGCTTAGATTTTTTTTGAAGAAAGACCAATTCACCCCCCCCTCTTGGGCATTCGGTCCTTACACAGAACAGTGCACGATGGTTAGATCTCGCCGGGAAAATATAGAGAGGGAGAGGGAGACGGGGGAAACCTCACTATGGGGTCGTGTGTGTGCTAGGATGACTGAAGGCGAGTGTGCGACGGTGAAGGGCGGCGAAGCTCGTCGGTGCACGGTGAATCCGACATCGCAACCTCCAACCAGATGAATGGACTTGCCCGGCGCCTTATTAATGACATGGCGCACAACATGGAAGGGTTAGAACAGAGAAACGGCGGCCGAAACAACAGGAACAACAGCGCTACTTACTGAGATGGCGACAGCTAGGGTTTCAAAGTCTCGGGGGAAATGGGGGCCGCACAACCGGAAATTATAGGTATTCAGGGTTGGAGGAACTAGGGAATAAAATCCCCAAGGAAGGAAGGTGATCCGGGGGCAATACATGTTGGCATTTGCTCCCCACTGGAAATCGCGCTCGGGCGCGACTCTGGGAAGGGGATGGAGCCCACAAGTGGGCCCAGAGGAGGAGGTCGTGGTTGATGGCGGTGGCATCGTGGGAGGCTGCGAGTGGGGGTGACAGCAGGCGTGTTAGGGTTGAGTTGGGGGCGGTTGCTCGTGTGCTCGGACTAGGCCGACGGGGGGGGGGGGGGGGGGGGGGGGGGCGGAGAAGAGGGAGGGAGAGGGAGCTGGGCCGCGGGGGTCGAATTTAGGCCCAAGGGTTTTTTCTTCTTTTCTTTTTCCTTTCTTTCCTTCTCTTTTGTTTTGATTTTCATTTTCAAGTTTTAAGTGAATTTTCTATTGAATTTTAATTCAAAGCTCACACCAAAATGCACAAGTAAGGAATGCATTCTAAACATGATTTCTTAATCACAAAAGCTATTAAAGGAGTAATTTCATTTATTTTTATTCATTTATTTACTCATTGTTTATTTTATTACTCTTAATTCGATTTTATTTGCATTTTATTGGTTTTTGAAAATGCGGGTGTGACAACTCTATCCCCTTAAACGGAATCTTGCCCCAGATTCTCGAAGGATGGACAAAAAGTTGGACTAGGTTTTGACCCATCAACAAGTTGTTATTATTATTATTATTATTATTATTATTATTATTATTATTATTATTATTATTATTATTATTATTATTATTATTATTACTATTATTTACTTCCTAATGTTCTTCTAATACTTTTAAAAGTTTAGTATTGCACATAACTTAATACATAAAACACAATTAATATATTTTTATTCCCTAAATTGATTTATGAAAATTTCTATCACCACACAGAGATTCACACCTTATTTTTAAAACTAACACTATTGTCATTATTATTTTCATATATATTTTAATATTATTATTATTATTATTGTATTTATATATTGAGTTTGTTATCAAGGCTAATAAATATTTAACAGGGTGATACGAGGTGTAATTGAGCTTTCTTCGTCATGCCTTAATTATATTTGAATTCAAATGTATTTTCTCGAAATTGAAATTTTTATTTTCCACAAATAAATGATTATGATAGAATATGTTGATTAGTAAAATTTTAAACTATTAGCACACACCACATTATTATTATTATTATTATTATTATTATTATTATTATTATTATTATTATTATTATTATTATTATTATTTTATGTTCTTTTACATTACTATTCTTATTCTTATATATTATTTTGAATTTGCCCTAGTTTCCATTATGGTTTAAATTTTAAAGTCTTTCATTTCAAATGCATTGTCATGATGAATACATTAATAATAGTTATTATTGGTCTTATTATTATTATTATTATTTCGTTTCCCTTTGGTAAATATGAAGGTTAAAATCCCACCCACTTTACAAGGAATCTCGCTCTCGAGATTCAAGTGGATTGATGAAGAAGAGAGGAAATGATTTACTAGCGGTCAGCTACCCCCTTAAATAGACAAATATTATAATTTATTGTTGTTATTATTATTAATTTAATGCATTACATCAAGCAACGTGTTCTAATTCGCTTTGAGAAAGGCATGGGCTTCACTTGCTAATCAAAGGAGAATCTAAGCAAGTGATGTGTAATAATCTTTAAAAGTTGTCTTCTTCTTTTACATTGTTCTCATAATGCGATCTTCAAGCTCTTGTCGGTTGAGTCGAAGCTTCGTCATCATGAGCGAGGTCAAAGAAGAGTTTGAAAAATCCATTCTAACTAAGGTCACGTGCTTAGAGTCGATATATAGTTCTGATACCACTTTGTCACAGCTAGTTAAGAATAAAACCAGCTGCAAAATTCATGTATGTCAGAATCAGTTTCAATATACATGTATGACAAAATAGTGATAAACAGTTCTATATCAAATACAAACAATATTTATAGATTTAAAATTGTTTTGAAATAGTAGTGAAAGAGGAAAATTCCAGGGCAACCACATGCAAAATCGACTAACAGCAATGCGACCTTCTATGCAACGTTTTCAATAGGACTTGTCTTCGTTATATCTTCTTTTCACTGAGCATCATTTATGAAAAATAATGGCAAGCGCATGAGTACTAAGAGTACTTAACAAAGTGTGAGAAATAAATGACATAAAGGTCAATTAAAAAGGAAAGACTACTAGTGGTTTAAGCGCTAAGCATTAAACATATCCTTAGCTTTAATTAGCAACCTACGTATAGGTGAATATTTCCAACCATAATAACAATAATAGTAATGTAATAATACCAATATAATTCTCCACCATCATCTCAAACCATTGACTAATTATGAATTGAACATCAAGTCGCTCTTGTCCGTGAGCACGACTGCCATGACAGTTCCCAAATCTCTGCAGAGAATATATCTTTTACCCACAAGTCGTGATTTCATCCCCAGTTGTCAAGTGGACTAAGTAAAACTCCCCGATGTCCGTGGTAGCGAACCATATTTATAATATTTCTAAAACATAATTTATCTAAATGAGTCTTATCGAGCTTAACAAGCTCGAGCTCATCAAGCTCGCAAGCTCGAAATGAAGCTCGAGTTCGGCTCGTTTATTTGTCGAGTAGAGCCACCTCTAGAATGTTTCCATCGACTGACCTTTTTTTCAATGCTGCTAGTGGCTTCTTGATTCAGGCGATGCATCCGGCACCACTCTTGGGGCTAAAACGTCTGTGAACAATTTAGTCCATGGAAATATTTCAAATGAATTATGTAGCAGAGAAGCTTGGCGTGCGTTGACATAATAACTGGAAGTGGTAGAAGAGGGATTACCCAGGCATATTGATATGTATGTTCCATAAGAAAAGAAATAGCAATTTTTACCTACAAAGTTGGACGATCTGTTAGCCAATTGACAAAAACATCGCTGCAGTAACTTGTGCCTTTCCCCAGTTTGGGATCCGCACCGAAAAAGCACCCATGACTCTTGCTTGAACGGCTCAAATGGAGCTTTTAACGAGCCGAACTCGAGTAGCTCACGAGCCTCGAGCTTCATTGACAGCCATACTCTGAACCCATTCCACGCACTATCCAAACACTAGTACTAAGCCTGGAGAAACCTAATTAATTGACTAATTAATTACATAGAGGGAGAGGGATACGAGGGGAACCTCACCACGGGCTCGTGCGCGAGTGAGGATGACCGGAGGTGAGTGTGCGGCGGTGAAAGACGGCGAAGCTTGTTAGCGCACAGTGAATCCGACATCTCAACCTCCAACTCGATGAATGGACTTTCCCTACGCCTTCGTAATGACATGGCGTGCGACATGGAAGGGTTAGAATGGAGGAACGACGGTCGAAATGACTGGAGCGGCAACACTACTTACCGAGCTCGTGGCGGCTAGGGTTTCAGAGTCTCGGGGGAAATGGGGGTCGCACAACCAGATTTTATAGGGATTCGGGGTTAGAGGAACTATGGAATAAAATCTCCAAGGAAGGAAGGTGATCTGGGGGCGATTCATGTTGGCATTTGCTCCCCGGCGAAAATCGAGCTCGGGCGTGGGTGCGGCTCTAGGAAGGGGATGGAGCCGATAGGTGGGCTCCGAGTGGTAGTGAGAAGGAGAGAGGGAAAGAAGAGGGCGCGATTGATGGCGGCGGCATCGTGCGAGGCTGCGAGCGGGGGCGGCGGCAGGCGTGTTAGGGTTGAGTTGGGGCAGTTGCTGGTGCATGCGAGAGGGAGGGAGGGGGAGCTGGGCCGCGGGGTAGATTTTAGGCCGAAGGGGACTTTTCTTCTTTTATTTTTCCTTTCTTTTCTTCTCTTTTGTTTTGATTTTCATTTTCAAGTTTTAAAAGAATTTTATATTGAATTTGAATTCAGAGCTCACACCAAAATGCACAAGTAAGGAATACATTCTAAACATGTTTTCTTAATCACAAAAGTTATTACATGAGTAATTTCTTTTTTATTTATTTATTTACGTATTGTTTATTTTATTATTCTTAATTCTATTTTATTTGCATTTTATTGGTTTTTGAAAATATGGGTGTGACAGGTGCTCATTGATGGGATCGATCCACGTCAAGCACCCTCACCTCCTTCCACCGAGACCGCGGTCCACGCGCACGACGACCACAGTCCCGTATTCGTCGACCGCTACTCGATTCACGTTCGCCTCTGGCCACACTCGAACTCCAACGAGCTCCTCACGGCCACCCGCATCCTCGCCTCCATCCAGGGCACGCAACGTTGGGGACCCTACGCGGCGGCGAACGAATCGAGGAGCGTGCTCGCCTTCTTCGCCAAAAACGACGCGGACGTGTACCTGAGCCCGCGCCGCGCATCGCTGCACATGGGGTGCCAGGCACACCGCATCGAGCGCGAGAGCGTCCCCTTCCTTCTCCTCCACAGCGCCACCTACGGCCGCTACCTCGCCACCACGGTCAACTCGGCGCCGCGCGGCCAACGCGTCATCCAGGGAGTCTACAACGAGTTGGGCGAGGATGCCGTCAAGGAAAACGTGGTCCTCTGCTGCACGGATGAGACAGCGCTCTACTCCGCCTGCCATCGATGCTTCCACCGCGCCAACAAGCTCACCGGAAGCACAGCCGCATCCTGCTCATCGATCAATCCGACGCCAGCTCTGATGATTCCACCACGGTGTCGCTCTGTGACGTCTGCAAGGAGCACCGAGCATTAGTGTCTTGCATCGCGGACCGTGCCATCATGTGCGCCGACTGCGATGACCATCTCATGGACGAAGTGACGCTCGCGGCGTTCGGCAACGAGATCGCTGCACTCGGTGTCGCTCACATCGTGGCATACCTGTTCGACTGCGTGCCGGCCATCATGCACGGGGACAACAAGACCACTAAATTGCTGCTGGGACTCGTACATCGATGCCCACATCCACCGCCATGGCCTCCACCACCGCTTGCGCGCAACCTGTTCGAGGAAATGCCCAGTGACTGCGCGGCGTCGCAAACAATCAACGTTGCCTTCGCCATCGACAACAAGTGGATCAACGGCGAGCGTGTACTGGCGCGCTATGAGCGCTGGTTCGAGGTCAGCGGCGTGTTCCGTGTCGAGGCGAAACCAGGTGGACCGCGTCATGGTATACGTGCACGGCGCCAATGACGACATCGACCTCATGGTCGCTGGCCTCCCGTGGACAAAAAGGCCCGCATCACAGACCTACAGAAGTGCCCCGACAAGGAACGCCAACGCGGCGTCGTGCTCAAGCTTACCGGCAACATGAAGGAATGCGTGGAGGTGCACGTGCTGCAGGTGTCCAACAGCTTCCGGCTACGCGCGTGCATCATGCGCACCAACATGGACAACAAGTTGCAGCTGTTCATGAGCTCCAAGGGCGAAGTGCAGCTGCTGATCACTAACTACAAGCCTTGGTGGGTGCAAAAGCTGCTGCTGCGCATCAAGGACGGCGTTTGTACGCGTGACTTCTCTGGCGGCCTGCTTCTTCGCAAGAAAGCTCGGCTGCAACGGCATCTTCGTCGGCCCCGGCATCTTCAATAGCAGCCAGCTCCTGGACGCTAGGAAAGTCACCTTCACGGGGAATCTTCAAGAGGCCACGGCGGCAGCGGACTCGCTCTGTTAAAAATTGATGTGGGGTGCTTAGGTCTAATTGGCAATTAGGGTTCGGACTAAGATGTGACAGAGGCATAATCAAGGCGCAACATCACATACCTTGTGGTGTTGATGGAGAAGAGGCATCCATGGACTTGATGCAGTGGAGTTAGCGCCGCCAGCGATGAAGGGTGGGAAACTTCCTCAGCTTTCTCCTTCTAGGTGATTGAAACCTCTTAGGGCTGGAGCACGTAGTTCTTAGGGGAGGCAATCTACCGGTACTTTTCTTAGAGGGGATGCTCATCTATTTATAGATGAAGGAGCAACTGAGGAGGCCTACCCCAAACAAATTTTGTTTGGGTTCTGTCCCCGATCAGGACAGGGTAGGTGAATAGGAGATTGAGTTGGTTACTCTCGTAACCAATTCCTAATTATCTGTGATCAATTTAATTAATTTATCTCTAACATGCTCGACTACACGATCCCCATGAAACACCTGCTGGAGCTGTACCTGTCGCTGCTGAAGCTGGAAGCTAGTACTGCTGGGTGTCATCAACGAGCTGCTGCTTTGTTTCCCGGATGGTGTTGCTGGCCGCAAGTCCATCACGAGCAGCTTCATCACAGTGGCCTCACATGCACTGGTCCACAGAAGACGTCTTTGTTAGGAACGCGCGGATGGACGCTGTCGGTACCCTAAAAACCATACACCCCCTGAGGTTACAAAGATCTCAAGGGAAGGACATCAACTCAAATTGAAGACCCTTGGGGGCCCACTCGCCAGACGTGACCGGACCCGCTTCTCCAACATGGTTAACCTCTAGGTTGCCACGTGTACTGTCAGCCCAGAGCTATTACCCGCAAGGGTGAAGCTCCGGGCCAAGTACTGAAACGGCACCTCCGGAGGTAGCCCCCGACCGAGAGAAGCTCCGGACATGACACGTGCCAGGTCACCCCGGAGCTTCCCGCTTCTCCCAAGCAAGCTCCGGAGCTGCCACGTGTCCATACGTCGGAGCTAAACCGCTTCAAATCCCCGGGAGACGTTGTAACGGCTCCGGATCTCCAAAGGACAGCTGCAGACTTCAAGACCCGATTAATTATCATTAATTCCACATTAATGACACTTAATCGGATGATATTAACACCTGTAACGGCACTGTCGGAGCCGTTACAGGGTTATTAGCAACAATTAATCTCGCGTATCAATACTAGTAACCGCCAGGGCCACATGTCGGGCCAGGCTGACTTGTAACGGTTTGTCCTTGTGCTATAAAAGGACAAACCGACGATACACGGGAGGGAGAACTCTCGAACACTCTGAAGCTCACAAGTTAATACAACAAACACACACCCGTGGAGTAGGGTATTACGCTCAGGCGGCCCGAACCACGTAAACCACCGTGTCACTCGTGTCCAAATCGTATTTCACTTTCTTAGATCTCCGCGCGCCCAGACCGAACCACAAACTCCTTCAAACACTTCTCATAGTGTTAGGGGATCTGCCGACTCCAACAGTCGACAGTTGGCGCGCCAGGTAGGGGCGCCTGAGATCTTCAAGAATGGTGAATTCAGCAGCTGGATCATCCAACGGGCAACCTGCTGCTCAGACTGTCGGAGGCAATCCCTCCAACATGCAACCACCGGCAGGAGCCTCAGTTCCAGCGGGAGTCACACTCCCACCACCACCATCTTCTCCGGCAAGACATGCCGAACGACATGATGGTGCACCAGCGTCACATTCTGCGCCGGCAAGCCGTGACAACCCAGAACACGCGCTCCATGCAGCGCGTGCTCTCCTTCAGCGACCACCACCTCCGGATGCATCTCAAGGTGCCATGGAGCAATGGAGAGCTGATATTGAGCATTTGGTCGCAGCAGCGGCCGAACGCCTCAACAATCAGGGTCCACCTCCTTCAGGGCGGGCCCCGTCGCAGCGACGAACGTTGTCTGGAAGACTTGGTCCACATGTCTCCAACAACCGAAGAAGAGCTGCGTCACAGCAAGTGACGTCGTTGCCCTCTGGAGCACGACGTGCCCATACTGCATCTCGGCTTTCGACACACGACCTCCGAGCGGAGCTTGATCGCCGATACCGCCAACAGGATGGCCGTGTCCACATCGAGCGAGCTCGAGAAAGACGAGATGCTCAAGATCTTTCTACTCTGGAAGGAGTAGGAGGAGGCTGTTCCACCCTAGCCATGCACCTGCGTATGGTTAGATGGCCACAGAAGTTCCGGCCACACTTGCCGGAAAAATTCGACGGGACTGTCAATCCCGTAGAATTTCTACAGATATACTCCACTGCGATCCTAGCAGCTGGAGGAAATGAGGCTGTAATGGCCAATTACTTTCCAGTGGCCTTGACTGGGACCGCTAGGTCCTGGTTTATGAGCCTTCCGCCCAACTCTATCGACAGTTGGGAGGAGCTATGCCGCCAGTTCACCGCCAATTTCGGGAGTTCATACACCCGTCCGGGCACCGAACTGGACCTTTTTGCGGTCGTGCAAAAAGGAGGAGAATCTTTGCGGTCATTCATCCAGAGATTCTCTCAGGTACGTAACACAATCCCTTCTATCTCAAGCGCTTCTGTCATTGTAGCATTCAGACAAGGTGTACGAGACAAGAAGATGTTGGAGAAACTGGCGATCAAAGAGATCACCAGTGTCACGGAGCTCTTCAGCCTGGCTGACAAATGTGCCAGAGCTGCGGAGGGCCGTGAAATGCACTCCAAACCAGCCTTGGAGGATCATAAAAAATCCTCCAAAGAAGAAGTCGCTACCTCCGGGAGTGGCAAGAAGAAAAAGAAGACCAACGGCAAGAAGAAGCCGTCGGCCGGCACATCCAACGTTGCAGCCACTGCAACTCCTGGTGGCCGGGGGCCACGCCCCGAGAAGCGACCTCGACCGTCTTCCGAAGACGGTGGCAAATCCAAGATGTGGTGCCCCATTCACAAAACGGGCAGCCACAGACTGGAGGATTGCCGGGAGGTCCAAAACCTTGCCGAGCGCTACCACAAGCGCCGGGAAGGGTCTCCCTTCCGTCAGAGGGAGGGAAAACAAAAGGTCGATGAAGCTCCGGCTGAAGAGGAGTTAGGGTTTCAAGATCCCAAAAAGGTCTTGAAAGTCGTCTACACCTCCGTCGACGATGATTCCGACGTCTCCGACAACGAACGTCGGAAAACCATGAACACCATCTTTGGTGGATCATGGGACATCACTTCTCGTCGCGTCATTAAGACCATGCGACGGGATATAGCTGCTGTAGCTCCTACAGCTAGACCGGAGCCACATCGAAAGTGGATGGACACACCCATCACTTTCGATGCTTCGGATTGTCCTCAAAGCATGGTCGGAGCTGGCCAGCTGCCCTTGATGGTATCCCCCACCATCAACAACATCCAGCTCCATCATGTCCTGGTAGATGGAGGTTCGGGGCTTAATCTCATCAGCTTCGAAGCTTTCACTAAGCTTCAGCTTCGACCTTCAGACCTCCAGCCCTCTCGACCTTTCTCCGGAGTAGGTCCGGGGGCCATAACCCCACTCGGAGCTATCACTCTCCCTGTTACCTTCGGGACCCGGGAGAAGTATCGCACCGAAAAGTTGGTCTTCGACGTTGCTCAGATCAACTTACCATTCAACGCCATTTTGGGTAGACCTGCCTTGTACAAATTCATGGCAGCTGCTCATTATGGATACCTGGTGTTGAAGATGCCGACACCAGTAGGCGTTCTCCGGATCCGTGGAGATCGCACTGCCGGAGTAACTGCTCTGGAAGAACTCCATGCACTCACCACAGCGCAAGAGGAGGATTCCAGACAGAAGCAAGCCCCACAACCTCCGAGCATTCGTCAACGAGGCTCGACCTCTGCACCCCGTGTGCAGCCAAGCGGCGACACCGACATTCCCGTCAAAGTCGTCCAAATTGGTTCCGATGTCACTCAAACTACCCGCATATCGGGTGGCTTGAACGACAAATAGGAACTCGCGCTCATCACTTTCCTCCGGGCTAATGTTGACGTGTTTGCCTGGCAACCGTCACAAATGCCTGGGATCCCCAGGGAAGTGATTGAGCACAATCTGAAGATTTACCCCGACGCTCGGCCTGTACACCAGAAACCTCGGAAGCAATCTGTAGAGCGACAGAACTTCATCCGACAAGAAGTGAAGAAGTTGCTCGAAGCCGGATTCATCCGAGAAGTCTACCATCCAAAATGGCTGGCAAACCCAGTCGTTGTGCCTAAGGCCGGCGGGAAACTTCGGATGTGCATCGACTACACCACACTGAATAAGGCATGTCCAAAAGATCCATTCCCACTACCTAGAATAGACCAGATAGTGGATTCCACCTCTGGGTGTGAGTTGCTGTGTTTTCTAGACGCATATTCGGGATATCATCAAATCCGGATGTCTAGGGAAGATGAAGAACATACTTCATTCATCACAGTGGATGGATTGTATTGTTACACAGCCATGCCTTTTGGTCTCAAGAATGCAGCTTCAACTTTTGTACGAGCAATGTACAAAACTTTCGAAGAACTCATCAGAGACATAGTGGAGGTGTACGTTGATGACATTGTGGTCAAAGTCAAAAACAAGGAGTCCCTCTTGGATACCTTGCAGGCTGTCTTCGACAAGCTGCGGGCCACCCGCACGAAGCTAAACCCAGACAAGTGCGTCTTCGGGGTTAGTTCCGGAAAGCTTCTTGGTTTCCTGGTAAGTCACCGGGGTATAGAGGCTAATCCGGCGAAGAAAAAAGCCATCGAAGACATGCGACCACCAACCCGCATCAAAGACGTCCAAAAATTAACTGGATGTCTAGCAGCCCTCAGTCGATTCATTTCAAGACTGGCGGAAAGGGCACTTCCCTTCTTCAAGTTACTGAGGAAGTCCGGACCATTCCAATGGTCTGAAGAGGCAGAGAAGGCATTCCAGGAGCTGAAACAGTTCCTCACCACTCTACCAGTCTTGGTAGCTCCGAACCCTGGTGAGCCTTTATTGCTTTATATTTCAGCAGCTGACGAAGTCGTCAGTATGGTTCTGGTTGCGGAGAGACCGGAACTGCCCAATACTCAGGAATCCAGATCCCTTCGGGAGGATCCGGAGGTTCCCGAAAGCAGGTCTGGGTCCCAGCTCCCAGACTTGAATCCTCAAGAAGTCACTTCAGAGGACCCAGATCCTTCCGATAGGATCCAGGTCATTCCTGAAGAAGCTCCGAGTTCCTCCACCCAGAACCCGGAGGTCCTCGAATATAGTTTGGACCCCTCCGACAGGGTCCGGATCAATGGAGAGGAAGCTCCGGACCCCTCCGGGAGGGTCCGGACCGTTCAACGCCCAGTATACTTCATCAGTGAAGTGTTACATGATGCCAAGACTCGATACCTAGAGGTACATAAGATGCTCTACGCAGTTCTTATTGCCTCAAGGAAGCTTCGACACTATTTCCAAGCTCACAAAGTCTCGGTGGTAACCTCATATCCACTTCGAGCGATTCTGCATAATCCCAATTCAACTGGGAATATTGCAAAGTGGGCAGCGGAACTGGCTGAATTCGACCTCGAATTCATTCCAAGACAAGCAATCAAGAGTCAAGCGTTGGCAGATTTCGTGGCAGAATGGACTCCCTCTCCATCAAACTCTGGGGGCCCCAGCGAGCAGAAGAAGGAACCACAAGTTCCGGCCTTCACTAAGCCTCACTGGACCCTTTACTTCGACGGCTCCATGCAAAAGCAGGGAGCCGGAGCTGGAGTCCTTCTCCTCACACCAACCGGGGAGAAAGTAAGATACATGGTGCACCTTGATTTCAAGGCAACCAACAACATGGCGGAGTACGAAGCACTCATATGTGGATTAAAGGTGGCACTATCCTTTGGTGTCAAGCAGTTGCTGGTCAAAGGAGATTCACAACTTGTTATCAAAAAGGTGAAGGGTGAATGCTCCTGCAATAATCTCCAGCTGGCTGCTTATCTCCTTGAAGTCCAGAGGCTTCAGAAGGACTTCGAAGTCCTAGACCTTCACCATGTTCAGCGTGCTCACAACGCTGAAGCTGACGAACTCTCGACCAAGGCGTCAACCGGAGCTCCGGCTCCTGACGGAACCTTTGTCCGGAGGATGTCAAAACCCACAGTTCAGCCTGCCGAGCTGAACGAAGGGGGCGAGATCAGCATCCCGAAGCTGACGGTCCCGATGGCCCTGTTACCATGGCAGCCATCAAGGGTCGTAGGTGCTGCCGGAAGCTCCGAGCAACCCAGCACGCAAGACTCAAATGCTCAAGTCAGTTCCGATGCATGGATCTCGGAGATCCGGAACTACTTGAAAGACAACATCCTTCCTGACGATGATGTATCCGCTGACCGGGTAGTCAGATTGGCTAAAAGATACACGTTGGTAGAAGGGGATCTCTACCGGCGCGGTGCCAACGGCATCCTAATGCGGTGCATCACAAGGGAAGAAGGCTGCGAGCTCCTCGCAGAAATCCATGGAGGCGAGTGTGGGAACCACGCGTCTTCCCGCACGCTGGTCGGAAAAGCCTTTCGGCACGGCTTCTACTGGCCAACAGCGCTCCAGGATGCTACTGAGCTAGTGAAGAAATGCAAAGCATGCCAATTTCATGCAAAGCAAATTCATACACCTGCTCAGCCCTTACAAATGATACCTCCTACGTGGCCTTTCGCCGTGTGGGGGATGGACATCTTGGGACCCTTCCCAAGAGCCGTCGGAGGTTACAAGTTCCTGTATGTCGCCATCGACAAGTTCACCAAGTGGCCGGAAGCTACTCCTGTTGTGACGATCAACAAACAATCTGCAATCAATTTTCTACAATCTATCGTGAGCAGATTCGGAGTCCCAAATAAGATCATCACTGATAATGGGACTCAGTTCACAAGCTCCTCATTTCAAGGATATTGCGAAGACCTCGGCATACAAGTTTGCTACGCCTCCGTAGCTCATCCTGCCAGCAATGGGCAAGCCGAGAGAGCAAACGCAGAAATCCTTAAAGGACTAAAAACGCGCACTTATGAGCGTTTGAAAAAGCACGGAGCTAATTGGATCGAGGAGCTTCCGCCCACTCTATGGGCTAACAGGACTTCTCCAAGTCGGGCAACCGGAGAAACACCCTTCTTCCTGGTGTACGGAGCAGAAGCGATCCTTCCTCCGGAGATCACCCTGGGTTCCCTCCGAGTCCGGACCTTCGACGAAGCCGCGCAGGACCAGCTCCGGCGTGAAGACCTAGACCTCCTCGAGGAGGGAAGGTGCCAAGCAGCTGTTCGGAATGCCCGATACCGCCAAGCTCTACGGCGCTATCATCAGCGGCATGTACATAACCGACAGCTCGAGGAAGGCGATCTGGTGCTACGGAGAATACTATCCAGAGAAGGGCAAAACAAACTCTCCCCCGGCTGGGAAGGACCCTTCCGAGTGATCAAAGTATCCCGTCCCGGAAGCGTTCGCTTGGCTACCGAGGATGGGACACCTCTCCCAAATCCTTGGAACATCGAGCACCTCCGTAAGTTCTACACTTAATTCCACGGAGGTGAGTCTTAAGTAACTTGAAGTGTATGTTATAGAGTCATTGTACAGAGTCGGGTAATTCCTCCGGGAGAGCAGCCGGACCTTTCCTGAAAGGTTTGAAAAGCTCATGCAACACTTGATACAGTCTCCGGACTAGAAGTGTAGCTAATTACCCTGGGTTAAACGAGAAACCAAACACACTTAGCCTGGTTCCGTACCCTAAGAGTGTACTCGTTTCCCATGTACCCCGGACCTATAATGAAAGACATCTTCATGTGAAATAGACTCCACGTGCATTCATTTTTGCATAGGCTCGACATTTTTATTTTTCTCTTTCTTGTCTATAACAGAAACGTGCAATTCTTAAGAAGTTCTAGTTTAACCGATTTATGTACGATTTGAGTTGAATTGTCGGATTTTTTAGATTTAAATGTCGTCTGTGGCCAACTCGCCTGAAAGCCGCCAAGCCATTCTAGGGCCGGAGTGCGCTATCGACTTAGCCTGGTCAAGCACCCTAAGTACGCCACTCTACCTACACCCCGGCAGGCCAAAGTAAGGTGGGTCCATGGACAATTAGATCTAAAAGAAAAGACAATTCACCCAATCATACTAAAAATCGTGTTCAACTTGAAATTCTCTTGAGAACCGTAAGCCGCAACGAAGTTATAGATAAGGAACGAATTTTACTGTTTTTCTTGGCCTAAGTGTGCAGGAAGAATAAACCCAACATTGATGGAGAAAAATCGGAGTTAACCAAGCTCCGACTCCCACCGGCGTTAACTTGAAGATGGTGAGAAGACTCTATCACTAGAGTCTGTTGCCAGCAAGCCAGGCGTGGCAAGGGTCATTGCCGGAGCTACTAAGCTCCGACACCTTGAAGTATTAACTATCGACACTCAACGTGTTGGTAGAGGCTATTGCCGGAGCTACTAAGCTCCGACAATGGGCAACGCCGGAGCTTCTAAGCTCCGACGACTTCAAGGGACCTTCACTATCGAAAACTTCGGACCTAAACTATACGAGTTCGAAGCAAATCTGTCTTCAACAAAAATCAACATCCTTTTGGTACATGTCCACAATCAAATTGTGCACATCTACCAGGGGGCCAAGTGAAGACAAAGATGTTGAAGACAAAAAAATGAAATTCACGAAAAATTGGGGATTTCATTTCATCAGAAGACCGGAGATTACATCTGGAGACAAAGGATTACAAAATTGAGGAAGAAGAGAAGATACAAATAAAGGCTAAGAAAGATAGTCCTAGACCCTATGGAAGAACTCAGCGACCTTCTGGGCGACCTCCGACACGCTGGCTCGGGTAGCTTCGCCTTCTCCTTCAACTGGGCCTTCAAGCACCGGGTCCAGAGGGAATCGGGGGTTCCGGCTAGTGTAGCACGTCAACACATATTCTGTGACGTTCCTAGCCAGGGATTGCCCCTCGACCTCCAACTGGTCCGCGATGACGTCGCCCACCTTGGAGAGCTTGCTGCCCGCAGCGCCCAACGCTTGCAGCGCAAGGTCCGGCTCCGGCTCCGGATCATCCGGAAGCACGGGGCTGAAACCCATCGGCGCTAGCGCGTCGTCGGCCTTGCTCAGGAACTCCCAAATTTGCAGGGAGTCCGTCTTCCTCAGGCCCTTCATCTCTTCCAAGGACCTCCGGGCCGCCGCCAGCTCCGAATTCTCGCGGGAGAGGCGCTCAACTTCTTTGGCGTTTTGCTGAATCTTCGCAGCAACCCGCTTTTCGAGTCTTCCGAGCTCCTCCTCCCGGAGGTGGATCTTGTTCCGGCGGTCGACCAGGTCTTTCTCCCTAGCCTCTATTTTCTTCTCCCGGGCGATGAGGGCACACTCATACTCGTAGAGTTCCTGCCCTCGCACCCAGGTCTTCTCCTCCTCTTCGAGGCAGCGCTCTTCCAATTTTTTAGCGCGCTCCTCGAGGCCCTTGTCCGCCAGAGCTGTCTTCTCGGCGAGCTCTTCTTCACGTCGCAAGACGTCATCCCGTAGCTCCAGGAGTTTTTGCTCCTCATCCTCGAGCCGCTTTTCCCTTCCCTCAAGCGCCTCTCGGCGCTTGATGAGTGCGGTACTGATGGCTTCGAGTTGATCGTACCGGGCGTTGGCCGCATCATTGGCAGCTTTAGCTTGGTCGTGGTACTCCCGGGATTGGGCGTCGAGGTTGTGAGTCATGCTCTCCCTCTCGTCCAGCATCTCACCCCAGAGCTCCAAGCGGACCTTCTCCCGCTTGATCCATTCCTTGTCCGCAGCAATCCTCGACTGCGCCAGCTTGGTCTCGAATTGGAGTCTATTACGCCACCTCCTCAGGGTTTGGCGCTCCTCTTCAAGAACCTTGCTGTCGTGGAAGAAGGCTAGTTGGACTTGGCGCAGACTGGAGCAAGCGTTGTCGATGGACATCGACAGCGAGATGGGCTCCGGACCTTCTGGGGTCTCCTCCGCTGGTTCCAGCGGGTCTTCATTTACAAAAATTGGGTCCCACTCTGCGAGAGCGGAACCCCGAGCTTCCAAGGCACTAGGGCCCTCCTCCGGGATGGCCTCAGTCGCCACTGAAGAAGGTCCCGCCACCAAATCTTCATTCGCCCCCTCAGGCTGGGGGCCGGCGACTTCGTTCAGGCACTCTGGCTCCGCCACGGGTACCATCGACGTCGTCGCCTCCAATGGCTCCGGGCGGGACGCTTCTTCTGAGGGGAGCTCAAGCTCCCCTGCCTCCACCACCACCGGCTCTGCAGCCGGCGCTCCAATAACTACCGGCCTTGCGACCGGAGCTTCAGAAGTAACCGGCTCAATTGCCGGAACCACTTCAACTTCCGGCTCGCACGCCGGGGCTTCAGCTGCCTCCGGCTCGACCGCCGAAGCTCCAGCATTTTCCGGCTCTGAAGCCGGGACCGCTACTTCCTCCGGCTCGACAGCCGGAGCATCTACTTCTGCAGCACCAGGGCCCGGAGCTTCAACCTCCGGAGCGGGTGCCGCTGGCGCATCTTCAATCCTGTGGTCCGGCGCTACCATGGGAACTTCTGGAGACGACTCGAGGTCCATGACCACGACAGCCGGCGCCGGAGCTGTCGCAGCCTCCGCCTGAGGCGGCACCGGGGCTGGAGCAGAAGCCCTCGCAGCCTCAGACACTGTGGCTGAGGGCGGAGCTTCACTCCCCTTCTTGGGAACGCTGCAGATGAAGAATGAAGAAATTGAGCAAACAGATGCTATAATTAAAAGTTAATTGAGGTAAGCAAGAAAAATTACCTTGGGAGGTTCACGCACCAGCTTGCGCGAAACCTCTTTCCCGGACGTTCCGGGCTGGCCACGGTCGGCGTAGGAGCTCCGGGAGGACTCCCAGGACTTGCCGTAGCCGCGGGCGTTTCCCGGGTCGGAGCTCTCCTTGACCGGGAGGAACTCCTAGACCTGGAGGCCCTCACCGCTTCTCGAACCGGAGTCGCCTGTCCGGAGCTGGCACCTCCGGAGGGACCCATCACGGGGACAGCCGTACTCCGGGAGGATCCCACCGCCGGAACAGTAGCGCTCCGAAAAGACCCCACCACGGGGACAGACGCTACAGCAGCGGAGGACCCTCCTTCCTGAGGACGGGGAACTGGCGGGGAAGTAGCAAGCCCGACGGACCTCCCGTCAGCATGACGCAACTTCCTCTTCCGGCTCTCTGGCTCCTCCGCCAGCTCCTTGCCCTTGCCGGTGACCTCAGCTCTTGGCTGAGAGACAGGGGCGGAGCCGCCTTCCGACAACCCGGGGATCGCCAACGAGGCGGTCGATCTTCTCTCAACGACGCCAAGGTCGTCAAGCGCGGGCATCTTCCGCCGGAGCTCCCTGCAGAACTCAACTTCCTCGTTCAGGGGGAGGAAAGCCGGTGGCGGAGTCAAGTACGCTCCGTCTACATTGATGCCGTGCTGGAATTTCTTGAGGTGAAACTCCAAGGACTTCCCCACCATGCTGGACTTCAACCCGGTTTCAACCCGGTCTTCGTCCATCACGCTGTTGAGGGCCCAGGCGAGCTTCTCCCTCCTCTTCAGCGGTGCCCACCTGTTGAACAGGAAGTTGCAGAACACCGCCTGGGGAGTCAATCCTCCCTCCACACATTGGCGGATCCTTGATAGGACGGGATCGAAGGCTGCCGCCAGCACCGGAACTTCGCTCCACACTGACGTGTCAATGCCAGGCAGACCTTCTGGCAGCTCCAACCGCTCGTGCTCCTCCACCCGGACAACTACCCAATCTTTCTTCCAGTCATCCCACTTCCCGGAAGGGAACGACCGGAGGTACTTGAACGGGCACTTCTTGCGCTTCACAAAGTAGTAGAAGCCAAGGTACTCGTCACTTCGGCCGGTGGTTTGGACGGTGAAGAAAGTGCGGAAGAGCTCGATGCAGGGAGGAATGCCCACCCACATCTCGCAGAAGTGGACAAAGATGGACACAAGGAGAAGGGAGTGAGGGCCAAGGTGGTATAGCTGTAGACCGTAGAAGTCCAGCAGCATCAAAAAGAAGGAAGAAAATGGTGGGATCAACCCCACCATGGCATACGATGAAAAGTATACCATTTCGCCGGAGTGCTCCTTTTTAAAGGGAAGCTCCCCTCCGGTGCGGATTGAACGGTTGAAGAAGTCCGACGACCACCCCATGAGGGTTCGGACCTTCTTCTGATCGCTCTCCGTCTTCAAACGACTCTCACGCAGACCCAACTCCATCGCAGCACAGCTAGGCGAGAGAAGAAAAGCAAAGCACGAGTTGGGAGTTTGAGCGCAAGAACAGATGGAAAGCGTAAAGAACTCCCGACGGTGCGCTTTCCTTCTTAAGTAAGCCCTCGCAACGCTTGGATGGAAACTGCAGGGGAGTTAAGCATACTACTCAAGAATTCGACCCAGCCGATGACAAGAGGGCCCGGGACCACCCTGACGATCAAGTCGAGGCTCTTACCCAGGCGAACAGTTGTCATCACGAGGCGGGAAACCCAAAGGCGGCGGACTGACAAGGCGCGCGGAACCGATACGGTTTCCGTATCGGGAACCGACGACCTTCAATTGCGAGAGATCCGCACGTCAAAGATCTTATCTGCCGCCTGAGGTGCGCCACGCGTCGGGACTCAACCATAAAGCCCCGCCAAAGGCACCTCCGAAGACTCTTGAAGACCCAGTTCAAGAGTCACAAGTATGGACCCACCTCCGGCGGAACGACTCCATCCCGTTGGCCTTCCCCGGAGGTAGGTCCAGGGGGCCACTGTCGGTACCCTAAAAACCATACACCCCCTGAGGTTACAAAGATCTCAAGGGAAGGACATCAACTCAAATTGAAGACCCTTGGGGGCCCACTCGCCAGACGTGACCGGACCCGCTTCTCCAACATGGTTAACCTCTAGGTTGCCACGTGTACTGTCAGCCCAGAGCTATTACCCGCAAGGGTGAAGCTCCGGGCCAAGTACTGAAACGGCACCTCCGGAGGTAGCCCCCGACCGAGAGAAGCTCCGGACATGACACGTGCCAGGTCACCCCGGAGCTTCCCGCTTCTCCCAAGCAAGCTCCGGAGCTGCCACGTGTCCATACGTCGGAGCTAAACCGCTTCAAATCCCCGGGAGACGTTGTAACGGCTCCGGATCTCCAAAGGACAGCTGCAGACTTCAAGACCCGATTAATTATCATTAATTCCACATTAATGACACTTAATCGGATGATATTAACACCTGTAACGGCACTGTCGGAGCCGTTACAGGGTTATTAGCAACAATTAATCTCGCGTATCAATACTAGTAACCGCCAGGGCCACATGTCGGGCCAGGCTGACTTGTAACGGTTTGTCCTTGTGCTATAAAAGGACAAACCGACGATACACGGGAGGGAGAACTCTCGAACACTCTGAAGCTCACAAGTTAATACAACAAACACACACCCGTGGAGTAGGGTATTACGCTCAGGCGGCCCGAACCACGTAAACCACCGTGTCACTCGTGTCCAAATCGCATTTCACTTTCTTAGATCTCCGCGCGCCCAGACCGAACCACAAACTCCTTCAAACACTTCTCATAGTGTTAGGGGATCTGCCGACTCCAACAGTCGACAGACGCCTACTCCACGACGTGCGGGTTTCTGAAATGCCAGCGAGGTGTTCAACGACATTACCGACGCTGTATGTTGATGACTACGTCAAGAGTGAGTTCTCGAGAGCTTCTGTTTGGAGACAAGCTGACTCTCAAGAAGGGAGAATGTTAGTAGTACTGCTAGTGAGCATGGACCCATGGGCCGCACCCAGGTATATGGGACAGCAGACCCATTTCATTGCTCGAGTGAGTTACTAACTGAATTAGTTGGAATCAGAGAGAGGGGTGAACTCTATAAATACTTGTACAGAGAATATCAATGCTATTTGTTTGTTCTTCTTCTCCTTATTCCTCTCGCCTCAATCCAATTCCTCCTCTACCTCCCTGTGGTTGCTAACAGGCTCGTTTGAAGAGACCCATAAAAAGGAGCATATGGATCAACATCAACCCGATAACTGTTATCATACCCATTTTTTGTTCTAGCCAGAAATTCAGAAACGGCCCAAAACCTTGCGAGATTGGGTATAGCACAGACAGTACGTTACTCTGACTCGTTTGAAGAGACCCATAAAAGGAGCAGATGGATCAAACCCAGTGCAGTGTGTAGAGGTTGGCCTCGCGCCGGGGACTCAAATCGTCTGCACTTATGCAGCTGGCGAGTGGGACCAGGGAGAGTGGGACCCACCTGTCAGCTGCAGTAACTGTAGAGGATCAGTCCCGCGCCGAGCAGGGCATGTAGCACGCCAGGCTGTCCTCGCGCAGCGTGTCGTAGCTGATGTACTGCAGTAGTCGTGTTGTTGCCGTCTGAAGTGGTAGGGGTGGGCAAAAAAACCGAAAAATGACACCAAATTAACAGAAACCGAATTAACCGAAACCGGTCTAAACCGGACAAATTTCGACTGCTAAGTTGCGAAAACCGAATTTTTTTTCCAGTTCGGTTTTAAATTTCGGTTAACCGGGTTAACCGAATAGAACTAACTCAAACCCAGTCTACCGGAAAAGCCCATAGAAACATTGTGCCGTCCCCACAAACTGTCAAAGCGGCCCAGCCTATCAACTTCCAAACCCTAGCCTTGACCCATCACCCATTCGAACTCCCCCACACCGCCGCTTTCCTAGCCGCCACGCAGAGTGCTGGTGCCCCGCCGCCCGTGGCCGCCGAGCCTCGCCCCACGGCCACTGCGCCTCGCCTCGCGCCCTCCCCTTGCCGCCCCAAGCTTGCTCCGTTGCCCGTCGGTCGCCGCACCCCGTCGCCCGCCGCCGTCGCACCCCGCCTCGACCTTGCCGCCCCAAGCTTGCTCCGTCGCCTGTCGGCCGTCGCACCCCATCGTTCGTCGCCGCCGCGCCCTGCCTCGGTCTCGCCACCCCACAACTGTGTCGCCCAGCCGCCCGGGGTCTCCTCGTCCCGCCGCCCCACGGCCGTTTCCGGCGGCCACCGCCCTGGCCCGTGCCCCCGTCCTCCGACGACCCCATTGAGAGAGAGTTCCGGGAGTTAGGGTTAAGTTCAGTTTTTTTTCGGTTAACTGGAAACCGAACCGAAATTCCCAGTTAACCGGAGGACCCGTTTTCCTTTTTGAATTTTGTATTTCGGTTAAACCAGATTAAAAAAACGAAAAACCGAACCAAAATGTGTCGGTCAACCGAATGCTCACCCCTAGAAGTGGTGCAGCTTGTGCGCCGCTGCAAAGAAACTTGGGCGCTGCTGCCGGGTAGCATGGCTTGGGCGCCGACTGCGGGAAGAGCGTCCTGAGCGCCGCCGGGGAGAGAGATCCGGTGATTCCAGTCGGGGCGGCGAGAGGGATCGAAAACGGGGCAGAAGTTTTCCGGCGACGCGACCTACGGCTCGGGAAGCTTCGGGGCGCAGGCAGATAAAGAAGAGAGTGGCAATGCGGATAATTACGATAAAACATCTAGGGTGTGTTTGATTGGGAGTCAAAGTGGGATGAGATGAATCTATCCCAGTTTTTAGGGATGGGATGATCCCGTTTTCTGTTTGTCTAGAGGGATGGGGCGATCCCTGTTTCTTGTTTGTTTTGTGGGATAGTGTGGGACGGAATGGTCCCGTCTCTTGTTTGAATGAAAGGATGGGACAGAGACATGTGAGTATGAGTACTTCTGGAAGGCCGCGCGCCTGTCTCCACGGAGGTGGGACGGATCCGTCCCCATGTTTTCGGTGGGATGGTTCCATCCCGCATCTAGGTGGAATATTCTCTTTTGAGGGATGACTCCATCCCGCATGTCTCCAAATCAAACAACAGAAAAGTGGGATCGTCCCGTCCCGTTCCACTATATCCCTCGAACCAAACACATCACTAGTGGACGTACGAAACTTTGCATAGATTCCAGCTGCGGAACACCTTTTTACCTGTTTCAAGTCCGCAGTTCATTTTTGCAGATCGTTCCGCCTGGATTCTCTCGTGAAACGTTCCGCAGAAATCACGTTTGGCATCAATTCTTCAGATTCTAGTGAGAAACGGTCCAGTTTCAACCATCCAAACGAACCCTTAGATTTGAAGTTTTGCCTTAGTAACTCGAATTATGTATGTGCTACCTCGAGGGACCTTCACAGAGATCATAAATACAGAAATCCAGAGGTCAACAAAACTGTGCACATGCAGATCGAAATATAATCTCATGGAGCCGCAGAATATTTATGTGTAGTTAACTTGTTGATTTTATTGATTCCACATACGCACACACTGCTTAGTACCAGTACATCTTTATTCCATGTTGCAGCAGATGAAGGCTACTGATTTCTTATAGCCATACTCACTGCCGTAACATGAAGCCACTAGCGTTTAGCGACTTACTTGCGTATTGGTGCATCCGTACACGCACCACGCAGATATCAAGAATGCACGATGATCTTAGTGTACTTGGTCATGTCGGTGGTGGTGGTGGCGCCACCGGCGACGGCGAGCGGGAAGTAGAAGGGGTAGATCTCGTAGCGCACCCTGCAGCTGCTGTAGTTGATCTGGCACCCCTGCTGCGCGCCGCAGTACTGGCCGAACCTGGACACCGCCGTCGACAGGCACTGCGCGCACGCCAGCGGCGCGAGGTCACGCGTGCACTGCGCGAGCCCGTAGATGGACACGAACGGCGTGTACTGCTCCTTGTCCCGCCCGAGCCCGGCACTGCCCGCCGCCGACGCCTGCGCCGTGACCTTGCCCATCACCTTCCCAACCGCCTTCTCGAACGCCTTCGCGTTGTCCATCGCTTGCACGTTCACGAGGATCACGCCAGTGTCCGTGTCCGTCTGCCGGATGAAGTTAGCGTTCTCGTACCGCATGAAACAGTAGTCGTACCTGTCACATATACTAAGTAATTAGTTTGAATTCAAACTAGTTGGATGACTCACGTATTTGCGCGGGTAGAATGAAGAAATCAAATATAATAGTATTATTATAAAATAAAATAGTATTATTAACATTATATTTAGATATCTTAACTTTATTTTCCTCTCACTATTATTTGTAGTTCATCCTAATGGTAGTGACAATAATTTAGAAACATTTAAAGAATTGATGTTTTTTGTAATTACAATGACGAGTAATTTAAATATATAGAGAGGGGTATTTAGTCTAACATTTTTATAATTATAGTGATGAATACAATTAACGTGATAATTTCTAAACCTTAAAACGACCGTAGAAACTTTTTCATTTTGACCAAATATATTATAATGAATGCTCGTCATATACATCTTCGTCAGGCCTCTGAGCCAAAATGCACATACCATATTCTTGCGTCGGGGCTGTAGCTGCAGGTACCCGGGAGCTGCTTGGCAGCGTCGGCGAGGCAGGCCGCGCAGTCGCTGGCGGAGACGTCGCCGCGGCACTGCGCGAGGCCGTAGATGACCTTGTCGCCCTTACCTGCGCTGGACGTGGCGAAGCCTCCGGTGGAAGCCGTGGTGAGGAGGTCGGCGAGAACGTAGTTTATGCTGGCAACGGCCTTGCTGTTGCCGGCGTAGCTGCTTCCCGCGCAGTAGCTTCCGACGGAGTCCATGGCCATGCTCACAGCAGGGAGCAGGGCCAAGGTGACATGTAGCAAGCAGCGGCTTACTCTGCTAAATGCCATGGTTATCATATCAATTATCAAGATCAAGTACGTTTGTGGAGCTTATATAGTTTGAAATCGGATAGGACGTGAGAGGTGCCTGCTTGCCGTGCCTTTCTTTGACTGCTTACTTGGTTGAATGCAGCGTTACTGTATGGATAGTCGTGAGCGCAGAGCTAGTGTTGACTGCTGACTCAGCTGCTGGTGGAAAACGGGCAGATCGGCACTTGCGGACATTGCGAGCTAGCTGGCTCGCTGGCGGCTTTGACGCCATGTTTATGACTCGTTGACCAGGTTTTTGTTTCGACGAGCCAATGCAGAACCTCCAAAGGACAGTCGGCAATACGAATGGTGCACAGTACCTCAAGTGAGAGCTCACGCTGAACTTTGATTTCTGGCACTTGGAAAAGAAAAGACTCAGAACGCTCAGGTTTCCAATTTCGAATTGAATGGTCCACGCTTGATCTATTCGTCCATCCTCCATCTCTTACAAATTTGCATAATGCAGCAGTTAGCAAGTCTTGGCTCACGTTTGAGGAAATCTTTGCTCTCGCCTAAAAAAATAGGAAAGAGAGGCAGATACGTGCTCTGCATTTAGAGTTACATGAACGAACCATGTGGAGTTGTGGACTGCGGAAGCGAAGTGTCAAGTTACCTAAACAAGCATGATGTTGATCTACGCAGCATGAAAATTCGGCACCGTAAAGGCCAAAAAGAAAGAAGAAGGCCGTATGCATGCATGCGCGATCCGCTTGTGCCTGAAAAGCCTCGGCCCGACACGGCCGGAGAAAAAACCGGGCTGGCCTGCGGGCCGGAGGTCCAGGCCCGAGCACAGCTCAAACTCAATTTAAGCGTGTCGGACCGTGTTGGGCCGTTAATGGGTCGTGCCGTGCTGAGCCGGCCTGTGGCCCGTTTCAGTTAAAAAATACTAAAACAGTAAAGAAACATTATTCGGTCCTAAATGGACTGTGACGGGCCAGCTCCCCGTGTTGGTTGTGCTGGGTCTAAACGGATAGTACCTGCAAGCCCGACGAGCTGGATGTCCAAGCCCGGACACAGTCCGCACCGGGCCTGTTTTTTTCGGACCGTGTCAGTTTTGGGCTATGCTTTTTTGCGAGCTTTAAATGGACCGGCTCATTTGGCCACCTATATCCCCCTCCCAGGCGTACTCCCAAATCCTCCTTCCAAAATCCCAAACCCTCCTTCCAAATGCATGCCTGTTCAGTTTTCCATTAGCGGAGTTCCAATCATCCATTTGTGATCCAGCCCTATTAATTCACAGGAAGGCCCGCCCCTCCCCACGGCCGGTGAAAGCAAGGACCAAAAGGTAGCGCGCGCGCAGAGTGAGCGCACCGACGGGTGGACTTGTGCGTCACACTAGCTAAAACTGTTGAGTTCTTTAGTCCCCGTCTCCATGTGGTTTCCAGCAACATGCAACCGGCTCCACCGACGGCCCGATCGACGAGCGAAGCAGCTGTGGCATCGGTTCGGACATCGATACACGCGCGGGACAGCATAGAATCAGCTGAGGAACTGGTTTGTTGCCATGAACACAGACCGCACGCGGTTGACCAAGGGCAGGTGCCTGGCGAGCTCTCTGGATTTTTTCCCTAAAGCCTGCGCGCGATCGAGATTGACCTTGGGAACTCCCAAGTCACGCTGCACGTCCAGCGGAACGTACACATGCATGGGTTATAGTATTGTGACGTCGAAAAATCATGTCTGAAGCAAGGAATATTTTGGTTCACCCTGAAGAAAGCCGTAAACGAACCGGTCATGCATGGCCAGATCTTGACCTCTGCTGACAAACTATTGGAGCCCTAGCCAGTCGATCAGGGTGCGCGGCTTGGTTGGTTCTGAAGCAAAGGACGACCACGATTGAGCTCGTTTCGCTCTCGAGTGGCCCATGAGCGACACGATAGATCACGGCTTGGTACCGACACATGTTTCGACCGGCTCCGCAGAAAGAAAAAGGAAAGAATTGCGAGAGGTTATATGACTGTTCGTAGCAATTCATTTGATATTGACGACCTGCATTTCCGTAATAAAATAGAACAAAGGGACAGTGCTGATTAAGAATAGCTGTAATTATTGAACCCGTGCTTTTTATTGTGTAACCACCCACCACTAGCGGAGCGGTGGCACAAAAAGTCTTGACTTTCTGGTGGACTAGGTGGGACTGTAGTAAAACTATAGCATATGGTTACTTGTGATGATAATATTGTTGGTTGCTATCGTAATTATCTGCAGCATGCTCGTGTTGCTCGGATCAGAGATCGCCTCTACGAAATGATGAAGCCCGCGCCACGCCATCGCCACCGCAGTACCGCACGCAACACGCACCCTCTCGCTCCAGGCTCGGTACTACCCGACAACGAGTACTGACCGGTTCCGGCCCCACATGTCAGCCACACATGACTAACAGCACCTAACGCGCGCCGAATCGCGGCGCTAAACAAAAAAGGTTAGCGAGCGTCGGCCGGGCGTGATGAGTGGCCGGGCGTCCAGGTCCGTGCGCGCTGCGATGTCGCCATCGGTGGCGCACGGCACCCGCCTGGGGCCTTTGCTTGCATCGGAAGCGCAGATGTCTGCTCCCTCATTGCTGCGCTGCACGGACGAATAGTTTCTTATTAATCCCACCAGATCGTCGTTGCGGAGTCGGGCGGCGGTGAGATCTGGTTTCCATAGCCTCCTCACCCGGTTGGTAGCAGTCGGTGGCGGCATCTGCTCGCGTGACGTGTGTGTGGGAGCGCCGGGCTCTATAAATACGGCTCAGATCTGGGAGGTCTTCCTCCTCCTCGTCGTCCGTCCGTCCCCAGTCTAATCCGATTCAAACCGCCCGTGTCGGAGCGAGCCAGCTCGCAATCCACCGCCCCCAGAGCACCAGCTGCTCGGTGAGCGACCATTCCCCGCGCAGATCGCGCTTCGGTTCCCTTTCCCCTTTCGTGTTTCGGCGCGCGGGCGCGCATGTTTCGTTTCCTGACGCTCTGATTTGGGGTGGGATCTTGCAGCTGCGATGGCGCAGAAGGAGGCCAACGGCAGCAACGGCGAGCAGGCCGTCACCCGCCCTCCGCCCACGCCCTCGCCGCTCCGCTTCTCCAAGTTCTTCCAGGTGCCCGATCTCTCTCTCGCCGTGCTGTTTTGGGTCGGCTTGCGTGTTCCGGATCCTGATTGCCGTTTTTGATCCAGGCGAACCTGCGGATCCTGGTCACCGGTGGCGCAGGCTTCATCGGCTCCCACATCGTCGACAAGCTCATGGAGAACGAGAAGCACGAGGTACGAGATTCCGTCGCATTTCCTTGCGCAGGTATGCGTCCGTGTCTGAGGGCGATTCCATTTTGAGGGTGAGCGGCTAGATCTCACATGAGTGATGAGGCATCTGATGTAGGGCTGCTAGATCTCTGTGATAGGGACGTGAGTCGGAGCTAATTGTGCCAGATCTTCCGGGTGCAAGCTTATGAGTTGCATATTTTCCATCGCGTGTATCTCCGTAGAGAGCTTGACCTTGAAGCTTGATTCCAGTGTCGAGTACCTTTTGTGGATCTGATTGGAAGTGTGAGTGATCACTGCTTGCATTGCTTCATAATCATACAGCTCTTTGCTCTAGTCCGGAGTAGTTAGTTGTTCAGTGGATCTGTATGGAAATTGGGGAGATCACGGAGATCCAGTGGCAATGGCTTAGAGATCTTGTTATTGTACTTCACTTTGACCTGCCACTCTAGGACTCTAGGACTAAGGAACTATCTTCTGTAGTGGTGTCTCATGCTTCAAGGTGCACTAAGTTTGTGGAGTCAAGCAACCTTTGAGTTAAAGGATCCTTGCTTTTGATCATGTCTTGCAGACATTTTTGTTTATGCTGACCATGTTCTTTTGCGTTCAGGTCATTGTCGCTGACAATTTTTTCACGGGTTCAAAGGACAACCTGAAGAAGTGGATCGGCCACCCGAGATTTGAGCTCATCCGCCATGGTAAACAAACTAATTAACTATACATCATTAAGTCATTTGATAGTAAATGCCCGGTGTGCATCATCCCTGCATTTCTATTATGTTTTACATTAAGTTGACATAATTTACAGTATTTGCTTGCTAGGGATCCTCAAAACTATTGATCCAAAACAGTTTGACAAACAAAGTGTAATGTGTGTAGTTGTAGGTGCTTGTCTGAAGACATGTCCTATGTTGTCTGTTAGGTTGTTCTTTTTAATTTAATAATGAACATCTAGCTGTTGACAACTGAAACCTTTCTCATTTAGCACACTTAGTTGTTCCTTCTCTTTCAAGGGTTTCTGATTTTTGAATCACGAATAGTCAATGACAATTGAAGTACAGTGAACTTATTTTGGCATATAGTCGATGCTTGTCCTGAATTATCTGTCAAGTGATTTTTCTCCCCTCTAAATCATTCATTGACTTTTGGTGTGTTTGACCAAAACTATTGGTATGTGACTTGCTGTTGGCAACTTACATCTGGAGCTCAAATACACGCATTCATATTTATTTTGAATTAGTGGTGGTAGCATGGTGCAACTTATCTGTCCCTGAACCTCAAAATGTTGTTGATGGAGCGGATAATTTACTCCAAACAATAATTTATTGTTCTCATAAGAAACTACTTACAAACCACACCCCTCAGCTGTTCCATTTTAAGCGTATTTTCTTTTGCACAAGTTGAATTTATAATGTCAATTATTTCTCACTGTTTTAGATGTCACCCAACCGCTTCTTGTGGAGGTTGACCAAATCTATCACCTTGCTTGCCCTGCCTCACCAATTTTCTACAAGCACAACCCTGTGAAGGTGCGTAGTTTTTTGTCTGTGAAAGGAGTATGTCATTTCTTAGTTTTCCTTGATTGTTCCCAGTATTGAAATGCATACTGAACAGACCATCAAGACAAATGTTATTGGGACCCTGAACATGCTGGGACTTGCAAAGAGAGTTGGAGCTAGGTCAGTGTTCGTCATGCCAATTGATTCTTTCAAATCTTCTCACATGGGAAACTGTATGAGACCTTTATTTGTGTCCAACCGCAGGATTTTATTGACTTCAACCTCTGAAGTTTACGGTGATCCGCTTGAGCACCCCCAAACGGAGGCCTACTGGGGCAATGTTAACCCAATTGGTACGTTTGTTTATTTGATGAATGTAATATATTCTGTGCTTTTCGTAAATTAACTTTCAACTTGGTCTTACTGTTTTGATTTGTTTTTCTTTATCAGGAGTCAGGAGCTGTTATGATGAGGGTAAACGTGTAGCAGAGACGCTGATGTTCGACTACCACAGGCAGCATGGCATTGGTAATATACTTCATTAAGTACTTAAACCTCAGTTATTACTTCTTAGCCCGTGGCCCTTTCTGTTTTGTGGTAACTGTGATTGTGATTTTCTAATGCTACTATTTATCATACATGTCTGTACTCTGTAGAGATCCGAATTGCCAGGATTTTCAACACCTATGGGCCTAGGATGAACATTGATGATGGACGTGTTGTTAGCAACTTCATTGCCCAGGCTGTGCGGTAATGCTTTTTGAACTTCTTATGAATCCTTTCCAGCTCGTGTCCAGATCATTTTGGTGGCTTATCTTGTAACAATCTTGTAGTGGTGAACCCCTGACTGTCCAGAAGCCAGGAACACAGACTAGGAGCTTCTGCTATGTCTCTGATATGGTTCGTCTTCCATTGAGTTTGCCGTTGATTCAAATTTGGTTAAAGCATTGTCATCAGCAATGTCATTTCATTTATAGGTTGATGGTCTTATTAAGCTGATGAATGGAAACAACACTGGACCTATTAACATTGGCAACCCAGGTAAAAACCATCTCTATTTTGTAGCTCTTGATATATATTAAGCACTTCAAATCTGCAATACAGATTTCACCAGCACTTGCATTGTAATGAAGTGCGGTTTTGTCTCCTTATACTAACTGGCCATTTTATTATGCTATGCTATAGGTGAATTTACCATGCTGGAACTCGCTGAGAATGTGAAGGAGGTAAGATGTCTATTACACCAGTGCGATTCGTTCTGAAAGCCTGGGGCATACTGCATCATATACTGATGGCCTGTCAAACTTTTGCAGTTGATCAACCCAGAAGTGATCGTCACGATGACTGAGAACACTCCTGATGACCCTCGCCAAAGGAAGCCTGACATCACCAAGGCAAAAGAAGTTCTGGGGTGGGAGCCTAAGGTCGTTCTCCGTGACGGCTTGGTGCTTATGGAGGATGATTTCCGTGAGCGCCTGGCTGTGCCCAAGAAGACCAAGGCCTAAGTGGCAGTGCATTTGCGAAAGAATATCACGGGAGCATACCCATGTCATTACTGGTGGCCACCATTTTATTACAGAATCTGAGTTCTAATAAACACCTTTGCTGTTCACTTGAAAGATTGTATTACTAGAATTTTCATACGGGGCAGGGCGTTCGTGTTACTACTTTACCGAACTTGTGGTACTTAATGTTTGTAGCTTATGTACTCCCTGAATCGATTATAGCAATGTTGATGCCATTTTGATATTTTTGTCCAAAATCTTTCCGCTTCTGGGTATAAGCTTGACATGGCTGCAGATTTGTTATGTTACAACCTTGTTAGGGTTTTGACTGGTCCCAAATAGGCACCGATATTTTACGGAAGGTTACATTTGCTAGTTATCTTGACTTGTACTTTCTGTCCGATGCTTATTTTTCACTTTGATGTTTTAACAAGCGTCTTGCTACGGTGTTACGGTTGTTGCGCCGTCCTAGCTTGTGTTTTGATATTTGTGTCATGCTGTAGAGTGATGTCTCAAAATCTGATGTCTGGTCGGGGACTTTTCCAAAGAATGGACAGGCAGACAGAGACAGAAACAGGGGATGCTTCGGGGGAACAACCTGCGTGTGCTCTCTCTCTCCTGCTCAGATCTGAGTGGCGGTCTCACTGTCCGCGATCCTGGACGATGGAACCACAGATTTGACTTGCTCATTCACATCCAGAACAACGGGACGTGCCACCACATAGCTTCCGTGTTCCGTACGCGTCGGTCCCCGGCGTTTGTCAGTGTGGTGCGGAACAACAAACATATCGGCTCAGCTCCTGCTTTTGTTAGCTACAGCGGCTGGTAACATGCGGCTCCATCACGTTTACTAAAAAAAACAACAAGGGTCTCGCGACGGAAGTTGGGGCCTAGGGCACGGCAATCAGACGCTTCCTTCCCAAGCGAGCACATGTGCGCCGCCATCGGCACGGGCCCGTGCTGCCTGCAGTCGAGGCGCGGCACCACGAAGTGCCGTCGATGTCGGTGGCCGCGTCCATATTCCAAAGAAATAAAAAAGACGGATTCAAATTTATTCGAGAGCGAAAAAATGACGGATCTAAGCAGCTGCATCGGACGGCTGGCAAGGGCCTGGCGGGCGCCGCTGCAGACGAGAGATCCGGGTCACGCGTGCTACCAACCCACTCCAACTGCCTGCGGCCTGCCTCACGTGCCTGACACGCCGATGCTGTTGCTGCTGAGCTGGGCATGGCGACCGTCCCGGCGCGCCGCGCGCGCGAGGCTGGACTGGACGCAACGGCGCGGCGCCGGCCACGCTTTTTAAGGCCCGTCCTACTTCACCCCCCCCCCCCCCCCCCCCTGTGCCGTGCGCACTCCTCTTCCCCCGCCGTCCCCCCTCCCACCGCAGCGCCGGACCGCTTCTCGCCGCGGAACTTCTTCGCCGACCCGCTCCTCCTGAACACGTAAGTCCCCCCCGCTCTCCTCCTCGTCTCTTGCCCTCTGAATCTGTGATCGCGTCAACCCGTGTACGGCGTTCTATTTCGGTTGCCGGTGGTGGAGAGCGCTAGATCTGGCTCGGCACATGTGTGGTCGCTCCAGCAGGATGGAAAGGCTGTTTGCGTCGGCCGCCAGCCTGAGCCCGTTCTGGCTCATCCTTGTAATCACGTAGATTTAATTACCGCCTGGGTCGTTGTGATTGATTCGCTTTCGAGTGGCGGATCGTTACCGGGGCCCGTCTTGCTGCGTGCCTGCATTGGTGCGTGCAGTGTGCTCAAGCTGATCGAATTAATTACCCGTGGTAGTTGATTTATTATTATAACCACGTAACGTGCAGAACTCACTTGGTAATCACGGGGCGGAGCATGGCCCTGAGGTGTTGTCTGGTACGGTTTTATATTAAAACTTGCCTGTGTTTCAGATTAGTTTTGTTGGGTACTATATGTCATGTACTAGCGTTTGATTGATTACCTCCTGATGTTAATCAGATCTGCTTTTCTAGTTCTGTGTCATTTTCTTTGTGCACATTTGACGTATGAGGAGCCACTATGGTAGTACTCATGATCTTATTGTATTTTGTAAACATCAACAGGTCGGAGAATTAACAGGCAAAGATGGGGGATTATGAGCCCGAGAACATTCTCATAACCGGTGCGGCAGGTTTCATTGCATCGCATGTGGCCAACCGCCTGGTCAGGAACTATCCGCACTACAAAATCGTTGTCCTTGACAAGCTTGATTACTGCTCCAACCTCAAAAACCTTAACCCTTCGAGGCCTTCGCCGAATTTCAAGTTTGTGAAGGGTGACATTGCAAGTGCTGATCTGGTGAACTACCTTCTCATCACCGAGTCGATTGACACAATCATGCATTTTGCTGCTCAGACTCATGTGGATAATTCATTTGGTAATTCCTTTGAATTCACAAAGAACAACATATATGGTACCCATGTCCTTCTTGAGGCTTGCAAGGTTACTCGTCAGATCAGGAGGTTCATTCATGTCAGTACCGATGAGGTGTATGGAGAAACTGATGAGGATGCTGTGGTCGGTAACCATGAGGCATCACAGCTGCTTCCAACAAATCCATATTCAGCTACAAAAGCAGGGGCTGAAATGCTTGTGATGGCGTACGGGAGGTCTTATGGACTTCCTGTCATCACCACCCGGGGAAACAATGTGTATGGGCCAAATCAATTCCCTGAGAAACTCATTCCCAAGTTTATTCTTTTGGCCATGAGAGGTCTGCCTCTTCCAATTCATGGAGATGGTTCTAACGTCAGGAGCTATCTGTACTGTGAGGATGTCGCTGAAGCTTTTGAGGTCGTTCTTCACAAAGGAGAGGTTGGACACGTGTACAATATTGGTACAGTCAAGGAGAGGAGGGTGATTGATGTGGCCTATGACATATGCAAGCTCTTTGGCTTGGATACTGAAAAGGTCATCAGGTTTGTTGAAAACAGGCCCTTCAATGACCAGAGGTACTTCTTGGATGATCAGAAACTAAAGAAATTGAGATGGGCAGAGCGCACATCATGGGAAGAGGGCTTGAAGAAAACAATCGAGTGGTACAGCAACAATCCTGATTACTGGGGAGATGTCAGTGGTGCATTGCTCCCTCATCCAAGGATGTTGATGACACCTGGAGTTGAAAGGCATAACTGGACTGAAGAAATCAAGTCTCCATCTTCTTCACCAGCTGAAGCTAATGAATCTAGCTCCACAGCTCCTGCAACTACTACTAACAGCACCAGCAGTGCCCCTCAAAAGCCTTCCTACAAGTTCTTGATATATGGTAGGACTGGATGGATTGGTGGCCTCCTTGGGAAGATATGTGAGAAGCAAGGGATACCTTATGAGTACGGGAAAGGACGCCTGGAAGAGCGCTCTCAGCTGCAGGAGGACATCAGGAATGTGAAGCCAACTCATGTTTTCAATGCTGCTGGTGTCAGTGGGAGACCAAATATTGACTGGTGCGAGAACCACAAACATGATACAATCCGTACCAATGTTGTAGGCACCTTGAATCTTGCTGATGTTTGTCGTGAGGAGGGATTGCTCATGATTAATTATGCTACAGGCTGCATATTTGATTATGATGCTAAGCACCCTCAAGGATCTGGAATTGGCTTCAAAGAGGAAGACACACCCAACTTCACTGGTTCCTTCTATTCCAAAACCAAAGCCATGGTAGGTTCAGTCTTTTTACTTCATGGGGAATTGACAATTTTTTTCTTTATTTTACTTCTTTGTTGTCGGCTATGAAGCTAACTTTGTCTGTTATATATTTGGTGTAGGTTGAAGAGTTCTTGAAGGAATATGATAAAGTCTGCACTCTTAGAGTCAGGATGCCTATATCATCAGACCTCAGCAATCCTCGTAACTTCATCACAAAGATAACTCGTCATCACAAGGTGGTGAACGTTCCCAACAGTATGACTATTTTGGATGAGCTGCTGCCTATCTCCATCGAGATGGCGAAACGTGACTGCAGGGGCATATGGAACTTCACCAATCCTGGAGTTGTTAGTCACAATGAGATTCTCGAGATGTACAAGAAGTACATTGATCCTGACTTCAAGTGGACCAACTTCACTCTGGAGGAGCAGGCCGAGGTCATAGTTGCCCCTAGATGCAACAATGAGATGGATGCGTCAAAACTGAAGGCCGAGTTCCCAAAGCTATTGTCAATCAAGGATTCTTTGATTAAGTATGTCTTTGAGCCAAACAGGAAGGTCCCTGCTAATTGAGGATTTACTCCCGTCGCTGTCACAAACATATTCGTTTTAGCCTTGTACTCAAACTAACCTAAAACAAGTCGTTTTTTATTTTGCAGAGCATTTCGATCAAATATGCCTCTGTAGTAATGGTTCGATTAGTCTCACGTGCTATGTACTCCTTGCGTTAAGGTTTGTACAAGGGTTCGATTAGAGTCCTTGCATTAAGGTTTGTAAAAACAAAAACAAAAACAAAAAACAGGAAGTTAGGAATCAACACTTAGGGGGTCGTCTCAACCAATCAACCTGCAATGCTTAGTCGACTAGTATGCACATGTAAATGTATTTAGTAAGGGGAAAGAAGGTAAATTATCGTAAAATATATCAGAACAATTGCTTCTTGATATCTAAATTTGTATGCATGATTCTTTTTTAAGACAAACGGAGGGGGTACGTTACAGAGGTGGAGGTTAATTGTAATGATTATTGTTTGGCACTAAATTAGCTAGTATTGCATGGTCATAGTTGTGGTACTGTAGGGGTTCTATATAGTGGCTGTTATACTGATATCTGGTTGTCAATGTAGGCAACAATTAACTTCTCATGGACTGTCAATTAATTTCTAGTACATCCGGTATGAGCTTGTAGGCTGAAACAATGTCGTCGAACATGCTGCCTGTTGTAAATAAAATTGAGGGAGAGACACAAAGATAGTTGTAAAATGATTGTTCTCTTTATTCATTTATTGCCCTTCTATTTATACATGTTGAAGAGACACAAGGTTGGAGGGGTGTGTCCCTTCATGAAGGGGCAAAGTAACTACCCTATAACAGTTATCAAGTGATCATATGTTTAATATGTGTTATAACACCCCGAGCATTTGATCTGTGCATTGAATGAGTAATATCTTCGAAAAACCCAGTGGGAAAAATCTGAATATATATATATATATATATATATATATATATATATATATATGTATGTATATATATATATATATATATGTATATGTATATGCTTGTGTAAAAACTCCAGAAAATATTGTTAAAACAGGAGAAAAGCACAACATTCAAATGTCATATTTGTTTTCCTATAAAAATCTCTGTGGGAAAAAAAAGGAAACAGACATTGTCTTGTATTCTTCTTGTCTCATTAAAACTTATCGTGAGAAAACTTTTTAAAGTAAAAACTCATATAAGAAAAAGAGTACAAGTTGATGCAATATTCAAGTAGCTCTATGACAAAGCTCTCCTTAAACCCTGTAAATCTTTAAGTCAACGCATACCTATACCATTGACACATTTAGAAAATGTAAAGTATGGTAAGAACTTAATGAATAAATCAGCTAAATTATTACATGACTTCGTTTGTTGGAGACTAATTTCGCCATTCACTTGAAGTTCATGTGGGTAAAAGAGTTTAGGTGTTACCACTACACGAATCCCGACGATTTGCGACGGTCAGAGCCGTCGCAAATAAGCTATTTGCGACGGTTTTCGGCCGTCACAAGTTTCTCATCGCAATTTATCTTATTTGTGACGACCACCATCGCAAATAAGGTTATTTGTGATGGCTAGCTGCAGCCGTCGTAAATTATTGTCCCGACGCCGGTGGGCCCCATGCGTTTATTTGCGACGGCCGGGCCGTCGCAAATAATACTAGCCGATAGGACTCATGCGACCATCCGATGGGACCCACACGGACCTTTGCAACGGTCAGTCCGTCGCAAATAGACTTGTTTGCGACGGCCAGAAACCTTATTTGTGATGGTACTGTATAAAAAGCCGTCGCAAATACGGTTTTTTAATTCTTAAAAAAAACAGAAAATGCTACCCGACTCGATGGCCAGAAATACAACAAATAATATATCACAAAACAGATCACAACAGTCACAAATTAGCATCACATCACATCGTCGATACATGGCATCACCATCAACAAACCAAACAAGGGCTCACTCGCCCATCTGACCTCCGAAGACACCTCCGAAGCCATCGAAGTCGTCATCGCGCCTCACTTCAGGTGGCGGTAACAACGGCAACGGATTTATAGCAACCGTCGCAGATTCCTGCAATTAATAAAACTTAGAGTTAGAATAGAAATGCATCAACATCTCTCTCCCTCCCTTCCTGTCCCTCTATCTCCCTCTCTCTCTCCATTCCTCTCTCTATCTTAATCTCTCTCTCTCTCACTCTATCTCCTTATTGGTATCATTTTTCCTCTATCTTTCTCCCTCTATCTCCATCTACATCTCTCTCTCCCTTTTCATTCCTCTCCCACTCTATCTCAATCTTTTTCCCTCTATCTTCCTCCCTCTTCTAACTCTATCTCTCATTCTATCTAACTATCTCTCACTCTCACTCTCTTTCCTCGCTTTATTTTCACTAAGTTGAGGTAAAACTAGAATTGTTAAGTTGACATAAAAAATTACCTGACCCGCAGAAGAAGGGCCGCCTGGAAGGACCGGTAGTGGCGGTAGCTGGATCCCCAGACCTTGCGCCCGAGTCAGGGCTTGTCATTGCAAACATTAGATGTTACCTATTAGTAAGTCATTTACTTGAATTAATGAGAACTTCAATTTTCATTTTTTTTACTCCATTGTGTCCCGCATCTGCGCCATCCAGGCTGCCTCGGAAGAGATCGTGGCCTCCATTTCAATCCTTCGTCTTCTGCCTCCTCCTGTCGCTTGAGGTTCTCTTCTACGGTTTGTCGAAGGGACTGCATCTCGATGTCTCTCTGCGAGATGCGGCGACCTGACGTGCCCATCGATGAAGCCTGCGCGGAGCTGCCTCTCGCAGGTCTCGCCGCCCTCGAGTCGATAACTCCGTGAATATGGCGAGCCTATAAAAAAAGAGTCAGTAATATGAAATTGAAATATCTTGAATACTTCGAATTGAAAACGATAAAATGACTTATGAACTCACCTTACGTGTGCTTTTGCACCTCCGCTTGCATACGCGGCTTGAGGATCGATTGGTTCATGTTCCCAATCAAAATTTTCGTTGTGCATCTTCTTAGCCTCATCTCGGTACTTAGCCTGGAAAATAAGAAAATCGTGTAAGTTCAATAATCCATATAGTTATATTTAATATGAATGATTTCTAACTTACCAATCGCTCGGTTGCGACCTCACTGCACCTTTGAGGCCGAGAAGGATCCCTATGACCTCTCTTTCAGATCTCAGCAGGGGTCGACTACACCCCCGTCTCGCGCTCCTGTCAATACGTGTTAGTACAAACAGTATATTATGAATATATAAACATAAGTTACATACACTTAACATGCTTTTAGCTAAATGCAAGTGGTTATCTTAGCCATGTCTGGTCTTCCCCTCGACCCCTCTGCACTCTCGAGCCTTCTCGGACTTAGCCTTACACTCATCACTAGCCCAGTACCGACAAAGGGCCCGAAATGCATCAGACCGACCCTGCAACCAGCTCACGTGGCCCTCCACATAGTTGTAGGTCATTAAAAATACCATTCAGAAAATTATCAGAAAAAATATTTACTACACCCCACGTACCTACGCGTACTCCTCCTTTGTCAGGTGCCTCTCGCTCTCTTGCCGGAAGTGTAGCACGTGGTGCTGGTTCACCTTCAAGTGTTCATTGATAATTTGAGTACGAGCGTTCGACAAAGCTTGTTGAAGCGCCTTGGCAGCGTTGTAGTGAAACACTCTCCTCGCATCCTCAAACATGCGAGGGTCATTCGGGTCCTCTAAAATATACCTTGCCTGTGATAAAGAATATATTAAAGAGATGTTCATTAAAAGAGTTTAAGAGTTAAAACTTAGAAACTTTATTGAACATACTTACCATAAAATCAGCCCATACGGCCTCTTGAAGGTTGTCGTGCTCCTGGTGATGGACGCGTGCGTAGTCCCCCCACGAAAAAGCAGGCACCCCGTCGTTGACCCCGGGATAGTGCAAACGCACTAAGGACCCGAGGACACCGTTCGCCGGTCTGTGGTGTCTCTCACCGGTGAAAGACGTGTCGTACCAAACCGTGCAAGATATTTATTGATTTATTACTTAAGTAACCAAAAGAAACTAGAATTGAACACTGCAATTTTATTACCTATCTCCAACCGGATGAATCACGACCCTTTGTGAAGGGATCGCAGGAGGACTGACAAAGTGGTTCCTCCTCGTCCTCCGAGACTGTTGGGGCGCCACGTCAAGTGACCCAGAAGGCTCGTCACCAGCCGAGTCAAAGGGCTCAGGAACAGAAGGCTCGCCAGCCGAGGGCTGGCTGGCCGAGGGCTGGCTCACTGAAGGGTAGCCAAGCTCAACTAGTGCCATAGCCTCTGAGTGAGTCAGTGAGTACTTGAAAGTGCATCTAGGATCCCCGTGGGTTTTGGATGATTGATAACGACAAGTAAGTAACTAATGAGCTCAGTGATCTTAAGCACAGGTGTGGACTCAAGTGGAAACACAAACCCTCAAAAAGGAAAAGGATGAAAACGGTGGTGTCGACTCAAAAAGAAGAAACTAGGGTTTCTAGCGTGTCGAGTTTAGACTAGCCATATGTGTATGAGGAGGTGTCCGTAAAGTGCATTAAGATCAAGTTGGGAGCTCAAAGAAGTTTAGAGATCAAAACCTATTGAGAGGAGAGTGTTAGAGTAGTCTGGCAGGAGAGGTCGAACTAGTCCGTGCTGGTGGCCTGACTAGTCCGCTCCTGGCCAGACTAGTCCGTTTTCAGGCGGACCAGAAGGGTCTGACTGACTTCAGACTAGTCCATAGTGGGACGGACTAGTCCGGGTGGTCATGGAGTGGGTTTTTGGGACCGAGTCTCAAAACCACGGACTTGTCCATTTTAGTCCGAACCAAGAGGTCCTGACTGAGATCGGACTAGTCCGCCCTGGGGGCCGGACTAGTCCGGATTGGTGAAAGTTAGGTGCTTCAACGACTAAGTCTAGGAGGCCGGACTAGTCCGCCTTGGGGGCCGAACTAGTCCGTGGTCTCCAGACTAGTCCGTTCTCACATGGAACAAAAGGTTCTGTGTGAGATCGGACTAGTTCGGTTTGGACCGGACTAGTCCATTATGAAGTGACCGTTTTAATTTGAAGTTTAGCAGGTAGCATGACGATTGTCGTGCAGTGTGGTAGTTGTTAGGGACGTCAGTGGTCCCAAAGGCCGGACTAGTCCGGGCCTCAGGCCGGACTAGTCCGCCCATATGCTGAGGTCAGCAGTATGGGCTGGGAACCTCTATAAATAGAGGACCCCTGGGTTCATTTGAACCAACACTTGAGAACTTTGAAACCCTAGCGCCGCCACAACAAACTTTCAGCCTTCAAAAGCTTCCTTCTTGCCTACCTTCCCTCTAAAACTAATTCTTGGGTGGATTAGGGTTTGGTGAGGTGAAGAAGAGGAAGAACACCGCTCTAGGCTCTCGGTTTGATCTCTTGCACTTGTTGAATCTTTGTGATCTGTGACTTGAGTTGTTCTTTGTGATTTATAATCATATTTGTGGTGGGAGCCGCAGATTGTGAGAAGCCCCAACGAATCTTGTATTCACCCTTGTGATAGTGGAGAACCAAGTTAGGCCCTTGTGGTAAACTTGGTGAGGGATGGGTTGTTGAACCCGATCCTTCGTGGGCTCCTCAACGGGGACGTAGATTCCTGTGTGGGATCGAACCTCGAGATAAAATCCTTGTGTCCCTTGTGTACTTCACTTTCATTTATCACACATTGCTTCTAGGGTTAGCTTTACTGTTTTTGTTCATCACTCTTGTTTCATTGTGATCCTTAGCTTCATACTTGCCATATAACTTGTTAAGGTTCACTGAATCATTCTAACACTTTTCGCATCACGAAAATCCAACTAAAACTTGTTAAAAACACTTTTTAGGTTTTCCCTGTAGGTGGACCGGACTAGTTCGCCCCTCTGAGTAATGATCTCGTTTTATTAAGTCATTTCAGGTCGATTATCCTATTCACCCCCCTCTAGGCAACTTACAATCGGTATCAGAGCAAGGGCTCTCCCAAAGAGTCTAACAACTCAGAGAGAAGATGACCAGAGTGGGGTATGACGAAGTCTCGACCAATGAGATCCAAGCAACCCAAGAGGAGATGTTTGTCTACCAAGACAAACCGACGGATGACGAAGAGACTCGCCATCTCAAGGCAGAACTTTGAGAGAAGTTGAAGATTCCAAAGGTTGACACTTCAACCTCTACAATGGGTGGCACGTCCAACTACAACCAACAAGGCTACAACTATGAACGCCTTGTCTCCAACAACCACTACCTTTCCATCCCATTGGGGAAGCCTCCCCAATTCGATGGAACCAACTACGGGATGTGGAAGCACAACATGAAGATCCATCTCGTGTCACTCAACCCTTCTTTGTGGCAAATTTTGTTGACTGGGGTGCATATCCCGAAGAATGAAGAAGACATCACCCCGGAGCAAGCCGTGCTCCTTCACCGCAATGCCCAAGCGGTCTGAGTGATCATCTCGTCTCTCTCAAGAGATGAGTTCAACCGAGTAGATGAACTTGAGGTGGCCAAGGATATTTGGGACACCCTCAAGACGGCTCATGAAGGCAACCGAGTCGTGAAGGAAGCAGAGATTGAGCTCATTGAAGGAGAGCTTGGGAGGTTTGCCATTATGGATGGTGAATCTCCCCAGGAGATGTACAACCGCCTAAAGCTGCTCTTCAACAAGAGTAGATCTTATGGCTGCACCAAGTGGACGGACCACGAGGTGGTGAAGAGGATGATTCGGGCATTCATACCTAGAAATGTCTCTCTTTGCTCCATGATACGAGAAAGCGCGGGGTTTGCTCAAATGACCCCGGAGGAGGTCCTAGGAAGGATCATCAACCATGAGCATGGAGAAGGAGGCGCTCTTCTACAACAACCTCCAAAGGTTCACTGCCTCAAAAATGAAGGATGTTGCACTCAAAGCAACATCCTCCTCAAAAGAGCAAAAAGAAGATGATGAGGAGAGTCTCGACACCGATGAGGAAGAGGCCCTCTTCATCAACAAGTTCAAGAGGATGATGAGGAAAAGGAAAGGAGGATACAACCACGAGAGCAAGGGCAAGGAAAAAGCAAAGCCCAAAACAAAGAGAGCTTGCTACAATTGTAGCGAGTATGGGCACTTCATTGTGGATTGCCCACATGAAGAGGGCAAGAAGAAGAAGGAGGACAAGCCTCAAGAAAAGAAATACTTCAAGAAGAAAAGGCACTCCGGTCATGCTCACTTGGGCAGGGAATAGGACTCTAACGATGAGTCCTCCTCCGAAGACGGGGAGAAGGTGGCAACCATAGCCATCGGGAGGAGCTCCAAGGGAAGCAAGCTTTTCCCCAACCTCAACGACCACAAGCCAACTTGCCTCATGGAGAAAGAAGGAAGGAGAAGGTTACTTATGGCTCATCCTCCTCCATATCCTCTCATGATGAATTTGATAGCGCTAGTGAAAATGAACACATGTTTAAGGATATAAGTAAGAGCACTTTGCATAGAATGAAATTGCTCTCGGGTGAAATTTTTGAGAAGGAGGAGCTCATACATAGGCAAGAGGACATGCTTATCCATGAAATGGAGAGATGTCAAGAGCCCATTGAGCTCCTTGAGCTTGAGAGAGAGAAGCGCAAGGCATTAGAGCATGAACTTGCTCTAAGCAAGAAAACATGCTCAAGTCTTGAGGAGACAACCATTGAGCTCAAGGACGAACTTGGCAACTTGTCAAAAGTTAATAAGATCCTTGAAACTCAAGTTGAGTCCCTCAAGACTAATGTAGCCTCTTCCTCCAAAAGCTCACCTTCCTCAAAGGTTGCATCCGAAACAATCTCCACTTGCAAATGTTCTAACTTGATTCTTAAATTAAAGGATGAGCTTAAGTTGACTCAAGACAAACAAGCACCTAAGGGTGGCATCTTTGACAAAGAGAAGGTGGCGTATGCACGAAGTGCATACACCAACACAAGATCTCCCTATGTCAAAGATGGTCTTGGTTATACTAGAGGCGGAAAGCAAAATGCTAAAACCTCCAAGTATGGCAAAGACTTGATTGTCTTTGTCAAGGGAAGCACATCCCCAACTAAAATTGGGAAGAACATTCCAACTAGCAACAATATGCCTAAAACTGAACCACATCCTCTCTTTCATGATTTTGATACATCTTATGTTCTAATGAGGAACAAGCATGGAAAAGTCTTTGCTAAGTTTGTTGGGCCACTCCGCAAGAGCCCCAAGCCTTGCGTGTGGGTGCCCAAGTGCCTCACTACTAACGTCAAAGGACCCAACTCCGCTTGGGTACCTAAAAGGAATGCATAATCTTGTTTTGTAGGCATACTCCTCCGGTGGATCCAAATGGGTGCTCGATAGTGGATGCACCAACAACATGACCGGAGAGAGAAAGATGTTCGTGGAGTATGAAGAAAACGATGATCCAAGTGAAGGGATATTCTTCGGGGACAATAGGCAAGGGAAAATCCTTGGCTCCGGTAAAATTGCAATTTCTCCCCAACATACTCTTTCTCACATTTTGCATGTTGATTCTTTAGACTATAACCTTTTGTCCATATCACAACTATGTGACAAAGGTTATAATTGTGTTTTTACTAATGAGGGTGTGAGCGTCCTTAGAAGAAGTGATGACTCAATCGCTTTTAAGGGTGTGCTCAAAGGAAAGCTTTATCTTGTGGATTTTACCGCGTATAAAGCCCAACTTGATACATGCTTAATGGCGAAAACCAACATGGGATGGCTTTGGCATAGAAGGCTAGCCCATGTTGGGATGAGGAACTTACAAAAGCTTCTTAAGGGCGAGCACATATATGGCTTGAAGGATGTTGTATTTGAAAAAGATAGGCCATGTAGCGCTTGCCAAGCGGGGAAGCAAGTAGGAGCTCAACACCCCTCCAAGAACATCATGACGATGACAAGACCTTTGGAACTGCTACATATGGACCTTTTTGGGCCAATGACCTACATTAGCCTTGGCGGTAACAAATATGGTCTCGTTATTGTTGATGATTTTTCTCGTTTCACTTGGGTATTTTTCTTACATGATAAGAGTGAGACTCACGGTGTCCTCAAGAGGTTCTTGAGGAGAGCTCAAAATGAGTTCACATCAAGAATCAAGGCTATAAGAAGCGACAACGGCACCGAGTTCAAGAACACTCAAGTGGAAGAGTTCTTGAATGAGGAGGGCATCAAGCATGAATTTTCAGCCCCCCTACTCCCCTCAACAAAATGGGGTGGCGGAACGGAAGAATAGGGCACTCATTGAGATGTCAAGGACAATGCTTGATGAGTACAAGACATCGGACAGGTTTTGGGTGGAGGCGGTTAACACCGCTTGCCACGCCGTCAACCGATTGTACCTCCACCGCCTCCTCAAGAAGACCCCCTACGAGCTTCTAGTGGGTAAGAAACCCAATGTCTCTTACTTTCGTGTTTTTGGGAGCAAATGCTATATTCTCAACAAGAAGCCTAGGACTTCGAAGTTCGCTTCAAAGTCCGATGAAGGTTTCTTGCTTGGTTATGATTCAAACACCCACGCCTACCGTGCCTTCAACAAATCCTCCGGGATTGTTGAAATAGCACGCGACGTGGTGTTTGATGAAACTAATGGCTTCCAAGTGGAGCAAGTTGGTCAAAGTGTGTTGGATCAAGAAGACTCTCCACAAGAGGCTCTTAGGAGGATGACACTTGGAGATATTCGTCCACAAGAACAACCTCAAAACTCAAGTGACCAACCACAAGATGATGCAAGTCATCCCCCACATGACCAAGTTGAAGATGGACAAGTGGCACCTCAACATGATAAAGAAGACGACGTCAAGAGGGAAGCATACATCAAAGGGGAGATCAAGAATAAGAAGAGGATGATGATGACTCAAGAATTCTACCTCCACATCCTCATGTGCATCAAAGTGTTCAACGGGATCACCCCGTTGACAACATTCTAGAAGACATTACAAAAGGGGTAATCACTCATTCTCGTGTTGCTAACTTTTGTGAACGTTACTCCTTTGTCTCTTCTTTGGAGCCCCATAAGGTTGAAGACGCATTGAGAGACCCGAATTGGGTGGTGGCCATGCAAGAGGAGCTCAACAACTTTGATAGGAACAAAGTTTGGGAGCTTGTCAAGCGTCCACAAGAAAATGTTGTGGGCACCAAGTGGGAGTTCCGCAACAAGCAAGACGAGCATGGCGTGGTGACAAGGAACAAGGCACGACTTGTGCCAAGGGTTACTCACAAGTCGAAGGTTTTAATTTTGATGAAACATTTGCTCCCGTAGCTAGGCTAGAGTCAATTCGTATATTACTTTCCTTTGCTACTCACTATGATTTTAAGCTGTACCAAATGGACGTCAAGAGTGCGTTCCTAAATGGTCCAATCAAGGAGGAAGTCTATGTGGGCAACCACCGGGCTTTGAAGACCAAGACTTCCCAAATCATGTCTTCAAATTTCGTAAGGCTCTCTATGGCCTCAAACAAGCTTCTAGAGCTTGGTATGAGTGCCTTAGAGACTTTTTGATTCAAAATGGTTTTAAGATAGAAAAAGCTGACTATACTCTATTTACAAAGCACGTTAATGATGATCTCTTTGTGTGCCAAATATATGTCGATGACATCATATTTGGTTCTACTAACAAAGTGTTTTGTGATGAGTTTTCTAATATAATGACATAGAGATTTGAGATGTCCATGATGGGGGAGTTGAAGTTCATTCTAGGTTTCCAAGTCAAGCAACTCAAAGAAGGCACGTTCATAAGTAAAACAAAGTACACTCAAGACATATTAAAGAAGTTTGACATGGACAAGGCCAAACCCATCAAGACTCCAATGGCAACTAATGGACATCTAGACCTTAACGAGGATGGTCCAAGTGTGGACCAAAAGGTATATCATTCTATGATTGGTTCTTTGTTATATCTTTGTGCATCTAGAATCGATATTATGCTTAGTGTGTATATGTGTGCACGTTTTCAAGCTGCACCTAAGGTGTGTCATTTGACTATGTTAAGATATTCTTAGATATTTAGTTCACACACCTAGCCTAGGACTTTGGTACCCCAAAGGATCCAAGTTTAACCTTATTGGCTACTCCGATGCGGATTATGCGGGGTGCAAAGTTGATAGAAAGAGCACATCCGGGACATGTCAATTCTTGGGTAGATCCTTAGTGTCTTGGTCCTCAAAGAAACAAAACTCCATTGCTCTTTCCACAGCCGAAGTGGAGTATGTCGCAGCCGGAAGTTGTTGTGCACAACTTCTTTGGATGCGACAAACTCTAAGGGATTATGGTATAAACTTGCGCCATATTCCACTCCTATGTGATAATGAGAGCGCCATCAAAATAGCCCATAATCCAGTTGAGCATTCGAGGACAAAGCACATCGATATTAGACACCACTTCTTGAGAGATCATTCTTTGAAGGGGGGTAAAGTGATTTCCCATGTGAGAACCGAGAACCAACTAGCCGATATATTCACCAAGCCCCTAGATGAGAAGCGTTTTTGTGAGCTTAGGAGTGAGCTCAATATCTTATATTCTCGAAATGTGGCTTGAAACATGCACATCTGAATGTTTACTTTACACCTTATTCAAAAGAACGCATGTGTTTGAGAAATTCATCTCTATCTTGATTTTCTTCAAAATATTTGAAAAACTATTGACTTTGTGAGTTATGGTCATAGTTTGATTGTTGATTGCTCACTGACCATATTCATAAAGTTTTGTTGTGGCAATATGTCCAAAAGGATCAACTATAGTGGCTAAAATTCAAATATATATGTTTTCGGGCTTTTTGGACCGGACTAGTCTGCCCTATGGCTGGACAAGTCCGGATTCGGTCTGGTCCGGGTCTGGTCCCCTGACCGGACTAGTCCGGCCCTATACCGGACTAGTCCGGCCCCTGGGGACTTAAACCCCCAGGAGGCGGCCCGACCCCTCCTCTCCCTCACACTTGCCTCTCTCACTTCCTCTCGCTCGAAAATCTCCCTTTTGGGCGATTTTCAATTTCTTCCACCAAAAACTGGTTCCAATCCGTGCATTGGACCCTTTGAAGGCGAGGGAGACCTTTCCCAATCATTCCCGACGCGATCCCTCACCGATCCCCTCGATTTGTCAAGATTTGAAGAGGTATTCCTCTCTTTTCAAAAACTTTCCTCATTCTTGATTCGTAGAGTTTTTGATAGGTGCCTCTTCATTAAAGTTGTTCCTAGTATCCTTGTGATCATAGCCTAGGAGTATTGTGACTTGATTCAACGATTTCTCAAAAAACCGTTAGGGTTAGGGTTTATCCTGTGCAACCCAGACTAGTCTGGTGCCAGGCAGACTAGTCCGCCCGGCGGACTAGTCCGCCCCTTGGGCGGACAAGTCCGGTTTACAGAGGACAAACTCTAACTTTGGCTGTTTCTTGTGATTTCTTTTGCACTATTCCACTTTCTTGACCTTCTATCCCACGCTTTCTTTCTGTTTCAACAGCAATGGCAGCTCCCCACCGATTCGCTTCTCCCCCCACTGACCCCGAGTGGGAGGCTGAGCAACTTCACCTTGGTGAGGAACGGGCAAGGGCAGAAGTTGAGGCTGCTAAGAAGCACCTCGAGCAGCGAGAGAGAGAAAAAGCAGCCAAGCAACTGCAAGCTCTCGCAGCTTCCAAGGCCGCCGCTATGGCCTACAATGAAGATGAAGCATTGGCACGTGCCATAGAGGAGTCCTGCAAGGAGCTCCGAAAGAAGAAGCAAGAGGAGCGAGAGGCTCATAACTCTTAGGCTGCAGCAACACAAGTCTCTAAGCGGGAAGAGGCTAGTGACAGTTGGAGAAAAGGAAAGGGCCAAGGAGCAAGCCCAAGAGGGAGTTGTTGAACGCCAGATCGAGAGAGATCCAAAGAAGGGCAAGGCCCTGGCTCCTGCAGAGCCCAAGAAAAAGAAGCCCTCTGTAAAGGTTCCGGCTAAGAAGGCCAAGGGCATGGTCATAAAGGAGAAGGGGCAAGCCAAACCCATTGGTCCCTTGGAAGTACACACTCCTAAAAGGAACCCTAATCGGCAGCGTGAGTTGGGTGCAAATGTCTTTCATGGGAAAGGAGCGGACAAGGCAAAAAAATTGCGAACTAAAAGAGTCTACAAGTATGAAAGGAGCACCACCAACCCAAGGTTTTGGTGCGACTTCCATTGTGATTGCTACCGTCTGGTCTACCAGACGATGAAGAAGCCTGTGATTGAAGCTCAATGGGTTGACTGGGACTATATGGCCCAGAAGCAGCACTCTGCTTTTGATGCGGTCATTGAGGCAGCTGAGCGTCATGAACTCAAGGGCATAATGGGATTCAAGTATAATTGGAATGTTGAGGTCATCCTGCAGTTCTACTCCACCATCTACTTCACCACTCAAGGTGATAGAAAGATCATTTGGATGACTCATGGGGAGCAATACTCAGTCACTTTTGCGGAGTTTGCCAAGATTCTTGGACTTGAGGCCCATTTGGATCATGATATCATTATCTCTAACCTCAAGGCCGTAGACAGAGATGAGTTGGCCTACATGTATCCCAGTCATGTTCCCTATGATGTCGGGCTTGCTCGCAACATCAAGCCCTTCTATAGCATCCTGAACAGGATTCTGAGGAGGACTATAGCACTCAAGGATGGTGATGCAGGGGTGATCCAAGGAAGCCTAAGGCACCTGCTCCTTCTTATTGATGTTGATGAGAAGTTCAATCTCGTCGACTACATCTTCGACGACATCTTCAACATCTCGCACACCCCTAACCGTGCATGTGGGTATGCACCCTACATCATGTGTCTCATCGAGAAGGTGTCGGACTTGACCTTTGTCAAGGATGTGACTCATCGCCCGCTTCATCCACAGACGCCATCTTCGGTGCCGCCTCCTCCGTGCCGGAAGAATGCAAAGCCTCCCTCTCATCAGGGGATGTCAGCACCTAGCCCCGTGGCACCTCCATCTCCACCTTCGCCTCAGTCGATGAGCGCTTTCTTCAAGTGCTTCAAGGCCATCTTCACCTCCCGTCGGAAGCAAGAAGTCCGCAATCAGCGGGCACACAAGCGTCAGGAGAAGTACCTCAAGGTCGTGTGCGACAAGCTTGAGGTATCCATGTCCCCTCTGGAGGAAAGTGATGGCAAGATTACTCCGTTCCCCGACTTCACCGCTGACGAGCTCGCCCAGTTCCACGAGGACGGGAGCTCTTCTCGGGCGACTCCCTCGGCACGGGTCTCCGACGACGACGACGGGGAGGACTACGAGGATCCGGAGGCCACAGAGAGCGACACCGGTGATAAGGCGGCCGATAGCGAGGAGGATGATGACTAGACTTTGGGAATTGTAGCTCCCCTCTTCTTTTCCTTTTTGGTGTCTTGATGCCAAAGGGGGGGGGGGTTAGATGGGGTTAGAGGGGGTAGTAGTACTTTGTCTAGCCTTTTGGATCCTTGGACATGTTGCACTTCTTAATGTAATATTTATGTCATTCGAATGTTTAAATTTGTGCAAGACTATGTTTTAATTGTTTAATACCAATATGATGCTTTGAATGTCTATCTTTTGATCATATTCATATTTAATATGTCATGTCACAAATGTTGAGCACAACACGTAGGCACGCCACCATAACGTGTGTGTGTGTATGAAGGACTTACTCAATCTTCTTTTTATGATGCATTCATTGAGGGGGGGTCACTCATACACCCGCACGTTATGAAAACCAAAATTTATACTCTTATATGTGAAGACTTAATGTGTTGTCATCAATCACCAAAAAGGGGGACATTAAAAGTGCATCTAGGATCCCCGTGGGTTTTGGATGATTGATGACGACAATTAAGTAACTAATGAGCTCAGTGATCTTAAGCACAGGTGTGGACTCAAGTGGAAACACAAACCCTCAAAAAGGAAAAGGATGAAAATGGCGGTGTTGACTCGAAAAGAAGAAACTAGAGTTTCTAGCGTGTCGAGTTTAGACTAGCCATATGTGTATGAGGAGGTGTGCGTAAAGTGCATTGAGATCAAGTTGGGAGCTCAAAGTGGTTTAGAGATCAAAACCTATTGAGAGAAGAGTGTTAGAGTAGTATGGCAGGAGAGGTCGGACTAGTCCGTGCTGGTGGCCAGACTAGTCCGCTAGACTAATCCGTTTTCAGGCGGACCAGAAGGGTCTGACTGACTTCGGACTAGTCCGTAGTGGGACGGACTAGTTCGGGGTGGTCATGGAGTGGGTTTTCGGGACCAAGTCCCAAAACCACGGAGTTGTCCGTTTTAGTCCGGACCAAGAGGTCCTGACTGAGATCAGACTAGTCCGCCCTGGGGGCCGGACTAGTCCGGATTAGTGGAAGTTAGGTGCTTCAGCGACTAAGTCTGGGAGGTCGGACTAGTCCGCCTTGGGGGCTGGACTAGTCTGTGGTCTTCAGACTAGTCCGTTTTCGCACGGAACAAAAGGTTCTGTGTGAGATCGGACTAGTCCGGTTTGGACCGGACTAGTTCGTTATGAAGTGACCATTTGAATTTGAAGTTTGGTGGGTAGCGTGATGATTGCCGCGCAATGTGGCAGTTGTCAGGGACGTCAGTGGTCCCAAAGGCCGGACTAGTCCGCCCATATGCTGAAGTCAGCAGTATGGGCTGGGAACCTCTATAAATAGAGGACCCCTGGGTTCATTTGAACCAACACTTGAGAACTTTGAAACCCTAGCGCCGCCACAACAAACTTTGAGCCTTCAAAAGCCTCCTTCTTGCCTACCTTCCCTCTAAAACTAATTCTTGTGTGGATTAGGGTTTGGTGAGGTGAAGAAGTGGAATAAAACCGCTATAGGCTCTCGGTTTGATCTCTTACACTTGTTGAATCTTTGTGATCTGTGGCTTGAGTTGTTCTTTGTGATTTGTAATCATATTTGTGGTGGGAGCCTCAGATTGTGAGAAGCCCCAATGAATCTTGTATTCACCCTTGTGATAGTGGAGAACCAAGTTAGGCCCTTGTGGTAAACTTGGTGAGGGAAGGGTTGTTGAACCCGGTCCTTCGTGAGCTCCTCAACGGGGATGTAGATTCCTGTGTGAGATCGAACCTCGGGATAAAATCCTTGTGTCCCTTGTGTACTTCGCTTTCATTTATCGTACATTGCTTATAGGGTTAGCTTTACCGTTTTTGTTCATCACTCTTGTTTCATTATGATCCTTAGCTTCATACTTGCCATATAACTTGTTAAGGTTCATTGATCATTCTTACACTTTTCGCATCATGAAAATCCAACTAAAACTTGTTAGAAACACTTTTTAGGTTTTTCCTGCAGGTGGACCGGACTAGTCCGCCCCTGGACCAGACTAGTCTCCCCCCCCCTGAGTACCGATCTCGTTTTATTAAGTCATTTCAGATCGATTAGCCTATTCACCCCTCCCCCCTCTAGGCAACTTTCAGTACTACAACATTCAAATGATTCATAAGTATGTTTAACTAGAAATTGAATTTGAAGATTTTTTTAAAAAACTGTGAAATTTACCTGTGACGAAGCTCTAAAGCTGCTCAGAACGTGCCCCAGCAGCTGAGAGCGTCTGCTCCCGGTCGACGAGGCACTAGTGAAAGCATCCTCAAGTCTAGAGGGGTAGAACCCCCTCGTCGGCGACACCTTCTTACCCTTCTTTGATGTAGGGGCGGGCATTCGGTTAACCGATATAATTCGATTTGATTTTTCGGTTTTTTTTCAAAATTCGATTTTTCAAAACAGAAACCGAAATATTACATGTGAAAAGAAAAACTGAGACCTCGGTTAACCGGAGATTTTGGTTCGGTTTCTGGTTAACCGAGAAAAAACCGGACTTCTAGATCTGTGCAGCGCCGGGTGACCTGCGCGGCCGCAGGCGCGAGCAGGCGGCCTGCGCGGCAGCCCAAATCCATGGGTGAAGAGGCTGGCCAACGGGTGCGGGGCAGCAGCTGCGAGAGGCGAGCGCTGCGAGCACGGCGAAGCCCCGACGCGGACAGATGCATGAGAGTGTGATGACTCAGACGGGAGCTCCGGACGGCGGACGCACGGCGCAACGGCAACAGGCACGGTCGGCTGGGGTGACAACTGGCAACACAGTGGCCAGGGGACAAGGGGAGAGACGGGGGTGCAATGGCCGTGGGACGAGGGAAGTGTCGGGTTATGGCGGCCGCGTGAGAAGGGCGCGCGGTCTAGGGGTGGCGGCGCCTGCGGGAGAAAGACGCCCACGCCAGGGTGGCGGCTAGTGTTTGGGTGGCAGAGGGAAAGGGGAATTAGAGTTACATCTCTATTGGTCTGGGCCTCCACCTGGTTTTAATAGAACCAGATTATTTCTATTGGTCTCGGCCTGATAAATTCCGGTTAACCGGAACAAAAAACCGAAAACCGAATAAAAAATCAGTTTCTGCAATATGAGAACCGAATTTAAGTCCGGTTTAGCCGGTTTCGGTTAATTCGGTTTCGGTTCCGGTTAATTCGGTTTCGGTTTTCGGTTTCCGGTTTTTTTGCCCACCCCTACTTTGATGTCATCCTGTTTTAATAGATAATCAGTAAATATGCAAATAAGATATACAAAATTCATGTTACTATCTTCAAGAAAACGTTGCTTTTAATCACTTTCAAATTCATCAACATCATTATCATGTGCCCTACTCCGTAAACCAGCCCAACGATCTTCCATCGTGTCCTGTTCTAATTTCCATTTTTGCATATCATCTGGCTCTACATCTTCAACATCTCCAACTAATTGATCGAGTCCTTCACCAAGCTCGATGATAAAAGTGTCTGACAACTCTTCTTCTTGGTACACTTCTTCAACGTCTTCACTATCATGGTAACCATCATCCCCAGGAGTATATAACCGCTCACGAGGATTCACCTTATATACCACCCACCAAGCACTAAGCTCCGTGCATGGATAAGGTAGATAATACACTTGCTCCACTTGATGTGCAAGAACAAATGTATCATAACCTCGTAGTCGGTCCTTATGTTTCACTTCCACCATTCCGAATTGGTTTTCTCGAGTTCCATAAGTGCTATCAAACCAGTCACAGTCAAAGAAGACAACTGGAAGGGTCTTATTTCCGATAAAAGTAAATTCAAGGATTTTGTTAATGATCCCATAATAATCAGTTACACTCCTTTGAGTGTCAATTGCTCTTTTCACAACACCGGAATTTGATGTTGCCGCGAGAGGACGAAGAGCTTCAAAATGAGTTGTATGGAATCGAAAGCCATTTACGTCATATCGACCATAGCTTCTAACATTCACCAATCCATAAGATAGTTGTCGTAAATCTTCGTGGACATTGTGAGTCTGACACTGTCAAAAATAATCATAAGTTAAAATAATACTTCTTTAATAATAGTAAATTATAATATATAGAAGACGAGAGAGTATTACATAATCTTGAAACCAGGATAGGAAACCCGACCCTCCATTTATTCCTTCTTGTCGCATCCCTTCTACTTGTTTGGTCGTAGGTTGATGCCTATGTGGCCAACATTGTCTATGGAACTCGCGGAACGTGAAAAACAATCTTTTAGAATACATGTGTAACAAAATATGTCGATTAGCATAAATGTAGAACAAACACTTACTCGAAGTATTCCTCATGCCATCTATATTTGCGTACGTGTAGAGTAAAGCAACAATCCAGTCACGTTCGGGGAGCACGTAGGTCGTGTAGCTACCAACGGTAGTGCCTCTCATTTGAAAAACGGAGAGGTCGCTTAAAAGGGGTGCTTCGTCCACATTGTACCGCATCGCTGAAGTATTGATATTGTTTTCTTCTGCAAAGTAGACACTTGAAAAGTATCCTACTTCCTCAAGAGCATATGCTTCAGCGATGCACCCTTCCACCCTTGCCCTGTTGCCAACCATTGGTTTCAGATATCGTAGCGCTCTTTCAATGTGATACATCCACCTGTATTACACAGGACTGCCAACTTTAGCTTCGAATGGAAGATGGATAAGTAGATGTTGCATTGGATTGAAGAAACCCGGTGGGAAAAAATTTTCCATCTTACAATAAAAGTATGAGTATCTCCTTTTCTAACTTATCCATCATCCATATCTTGATTTCTTTAGCACAAAGTTGTCTATAGAAATAGCTGAGCTTGGCTAAAACCTTTCACACTGCATCATCTAGATAGCCCCAAAACATAACAGGTAAGAGTCTTTCCATTATAATGTGATAATCATGACTCTTCAACCTAGTGAGGTTTCCTGTGTTCACATTCACGGCTCGTTTCAGACTAGTTGTGTAACCATCTGGGAATTTCAAAGTTTCTAACCATTTCATGACTTCTTTCTTTTCTTTAGATCGAAGACAGAAAGAAGCATGTAGCTTACCACTACTTTCAGATATTTCAAGAGTTGGACGGTCACAAATGTGCGCCAAATCTATTCTAGCTTTTATATTATATTTTATTTTGCCAGGCATATCCATGCAAGTGCTTATGATACTTTTGCTCATGTTACGGTCCTGATGCATGACACCAATGTTGTGCATTAGAATCAATGACTTCACATACGGTAGCTCCCAAAGTCCATATGTGTGAGTCCAATTGTGTTCCTCTCTATAACCTACGAAATATCCAGGACAACCTTCATCTGGCACCAATTTATCCAACATATCAGAAATTTCTGACCCGTTGAGACGTTTTGGTGGTCCTTTAGTGACAACGGTGTTCTTTCTAAAGACATGTTTATGTTGCCTAAATATGTGATTCGAAGGCAGCCAACGTCTGTGACAATCGAAGTAAGATATTTTGCCTCCATGAGTTAGTCGAAAGCAATATGTGTCCGAAGCACATATCGGACACGTTAGACGACCGTGAGTGCTCCATCTGGAAAACATGTCGTATGCCGGCAAATCATGGACGGACCACAAATAAGCAGCTCGAAGGTTGAATTTATGCTTCTTGTAACCGCCGTACGCTTCGACTCCTGTTCACAACACTTTCAATTCTTCAATCAGCGGTTTCAACATCACGTTGAGACGTGACCCGGGATGATCAGGTACAGGTACAATGAGGCTGAGAAACATGAACTCGTTCTTCGTACAAAGAGTCGGTGACAGGTTGTACGGAATGACAAAGACAGGGAAGAAGAGTATGGCGTGGCGTTTGTACTGAATAGTGAGAATTCGCCTGTCGCTAATCCGATGTGAACATTTCTCGCATCACGGGAAAATATGGATCGAAGTGGTCTAGCGTCTTCCATGCATGACGTCGAACGGATCCGTCAAGAATTCCTTGTTCTCACGTTTAACTTCTTTGTGCCATCTCATGTGTCTTGCGGTTCTTTTTGAAAGATACACCCGCTTCAACCGAGGTGTCACAGGCAAGTAACGAAGTTTCTTATGTGTGACATATGTCATCACATTATCGCCATCGTCATTAACAACTTCGACATACCTCGGTTTACCACATTTCAAGCACATGTTCTCGTTAGCGTGCTCTTTCCAGAATAACATGCAGTTGTGTGGGCACACATCGATTTTCTCATAGTTCATACCGAGACCAGATATTTTGATCTTTGACTGATACATATCTTTAGGCATTTTGTGAGGTTGTGGAAGGGCATCGCAGATCAATTTCATGAGATCATTGTAGCAGTTGATGAAAAAAGTACTTAAATTTAATTGCCATAAATCTGGTCAAGAAAGCAAGGACGATCACAACTGCGTGTTCATGCAACGGCTGTTGTGATTTCTTGAGCTCCTTGAAGATCTCCTCTACCTCATTTGTAAGAGGATTCTCCGCTTCCAGAGCTTCTAGCATCTCATCCATCCTATCAACCCCTATTATATCATCATCCTCATCCACTTCTTCTACGACTCGAGATTTAGTCTCGTCGTAGAAGGTCCACACCTCGTAATGTGGCGTGAAACCATTTTGACATAAGTGAAACGAAAGTTCCATCCAGTTCAAAAACTTGGTGTTCCGATATTTCATACATTGGCATTGCACCTTATCATCCGTTGACAACGAAAATGCTCGATCCAAAAATTTATCTAACTTGATGTACCACTCATCCAAGTGACCACCAGTTCTGCTCTTCCAGCCATTATACATCCAACTGCGGTCTTCACCCATGTTTGACTTTGCAGTTTAAAGCGAAAGAAATTATCGTTACTGTATGCAGGATAGGTCCTAAAATTTTGACAGCATAACACTGCCTATTTAACACTACACCTACCCAATCTGGTGCAATTCTTAAAGTAAAAAGGGGCATGACTATACAGTTATAGTCATCATACGTATGTCAGCCGCTCGCCGGAGGCTGCAACTCTTCAAGACGAGCGAGGAGGAAACAAAATTTTTGACAGTATAACACCACCTATTTAACACTACACCCCCCAATCTAGTGCAGTTCTTAAAGTAAAAAGGGGCATGACTATACAGTTATAGTCGTCATACGTATGCCAGCCGCTCGTCGGAGGCTGCAACTCTTCAAGACGAGCGAGGAGGAAAGAAAATTTCGACATCATAACACTGCTATTTAACACTACACCTCCCAATTTGGTGCAATTCCTAAAGTAAAAAGGGGCATGACTATACAATTACAGTCGTCATACGTATGTCACGCGCTCGCCGGAGGCTGCAGCTCTTCAAGACGAGCGAGGAGGAAAGAGAGGGACAGGAAACTGTATCCGTCGAGGTCCGCCATCCTCATGCACGGGTGTTTGTTGTCTGCACTGTCGTCATTCGTCTCCGTGTCCGTTTAGACGCATACTTTAACATCTAACTAAATGGGCCTTGTCCAGCCCTAAATGGGTTGTGTCGATACAAGCCGACCCGAATCCCATTTTTGTACAACATGATAGGTCCTAAAATTTCGATAGCATAACACCGTCTATTTAACACTACATCCCCCTATACGGTGCAGTTCTTAAAGTAAAAAGGGGCATGACTATACAGTTATAGTTGTCATACGTATGTCAGCTGCTCGTCGAAGGCTACAACTCTTCAAGACGAGAGAAGAGGAAAGAATGAGAGAGAGACAGGGAAGTTGGTCCGTCGAGGTCCGCCATCCTCACGCGCAGGTGTTTGCCGTCTGCACCGTCGTCGTTCGTCTCCGTGTCCGTTTAGACGCATACTTTAACTTCTAACTAAATGGGCCTTGTCGGACCCTAAATGGATTGTGTCGGGTCAAGCCGACCCGAATCCCATTTTTGTACATATAGTAACACTCAAGCAATCAAATTAAAAATTATAACCATAATCTAAAAAACAAAGCAATTCAATTAAACGTAAACATAACAATTATTAAATTGTAACTTATCAATTAATAAACATAAACCTAAACATAAATAATTTTATTATAAACATAGACATAAGCATTGACCTAAACCTAGCTTAGCCAACTTAATCTCAATTAACAAAAAATTGAACATATGCATAAATAAACCTAAACATAATTAAATCTAAACCTAGATAAGCATGATTAACATAGACATTAGCATTATCAATTTAATAGAACAATTCCTCCACTAATCAACAATTTAATCTACAATTACACAATTCAATCAACTAATCACCAATTTAACTAACAAATTATACAATTCAATCCTCTAATCAACTAATCACTAATTAACCTAACTAATTCAACACATTAAGTAAAAATTCAACACATTAATTCAACACTAATTCAACACATTAAACAATGGAGGAGCGGAGGGAGGGAGGGGGGCGGCCATGGAAGGTGGGGAGGGGGGTCGACTAGGAGGAAGGGGAGGGGGGAGGGGCGGCCATGGACGGAGGGGGGTAGGGGGGTCAGTTAGATTGGGGGCGACCATGGAAGGGGGGCATGGAAGGCGAAAGAGGGGGGTCATGGAGGAGGAGGGGGACCGGCTATGGAGGGGAGGGAGGGAGAAGGGGGTGGCCATGGAGGGGGGCGACTATGGATAGGAGGGAGAAGAGGAGGGGTGGACATACCTTGAGGCGGCAGAGCGTCGGCGGCAGCGGGCGAAGGAAGGAAATGACACTCGGTTTGGAAATGAGTCGATCCCGACGGGTATATGGCCGTTGCAATTAATGTTGTTTGCGACGGCTTAAGAAATAGGTCATCGCAAATAAGTGTAATTTGCGACGGCCTGCCCATTTGTGATGGCTTCCGAGGTGACCGTCGCAAATTAGCCGTCTTTTTGTGACGGCTTCGTTTATTTGTGATGGCAAGTTGCGGGTCATCATAAATAAGCCTATTTGTGACGGCCTACCATTGCAAATTAGCTTGAGCATAGCAAATGATCGCGTTTCTGTAGTGTATGTTTTTAGTGACATTAGTTTTCACATAATCTGATTGCATCTGAACAATGCAAGCTGCATGATCTTCATAGATAATGGTTGGTGATTCAATAGGTCCAATGCCACATGAGACTTGAATGTTGTTAATCACTCTATGTATCTATGCACATTCACATGCGGCTTCATATAATGTTATAATTTCGGAGTGATTTGAAGAGTAACAATTAGAGTCTGTTTGGAAGACTTCCATGAAATTGTCGTTTGTCCGTGTAAGAACACGAATCCTGTCTGATATTTACCATTATGAAGATCACTTAAATACCCAGCATCCGCATAGCCAATGAGGGTAAGATCTTGGTTTTTCTGAAAGGAAAGACCTAGATCTGTTGTGCCTTTAAAATATCTAAAAACATATTTAACCCCTTTCTAATACGTATGATTGGAGTGGCACTGTATCTTGCTAGTAGATTTACTGCAAATGCAATATCAGATCTTGTATTATTTGCAAGATACATAAGTGCTCCAATAACACTTAGGTATCGGTATTCAGAACCCAATACCTCTTCTCCTTCTTGGTGTGGCCGAAATGGATATGTATCCTTTTCTAATGCTCTTACCATCATAGGAGTTTTAGATGGATAGGCTTTATCCATATTGAATTTCTCAAATACTTTTTGGACATTAGCCGATTGATGTACGAGAATGCCCGTTTGAAGGTGTTTTAGTTGTAAATCTAAGCAAAACTTAGTTTTATCTAAATCCTTCATCTCAAATTCTATCTTTAGATGATTGCGAGCTTCATTAATGTCAAGCTCAGTGCCAGTGATATTTAAATCATCAACATATACTGAAATAATACAAAATCCGGTTAAGGATTTGAGTATGAAGACACATGGACAATCATCATTAGTAAATTAGTCTTTGTTTAGAAGGAACTCCTTCAGTCAGTTAGACCACATCCTTCCAAGTTGTTTTAAGCCATATAACGACTTTTTGAGTTTGATACAGTACATGTTGCGTCCTACGTTTTCATTCGGTTCAAGTATCTCATCAGGGACTTTCATTTAATATTTCCGAATCTTATGACCCATATAAGTATGCAGTCACGACATCTATCAACTGCAAAGATATATGATTTTGTGTTGCCAATGATATAAGATATCGGAAAGTTATTACATTCATTATTGGAGAATATGTTTCATTGAAATCAATGCGGGTCTCCGTGTGACCCCTTTTGCAACTAGCCTTGCCTTGTATCTCACAACCTCATTGTTTTAATTCTGTTTTCAGACAAAAACCCACTTGAAACTGACATGATAGGTTCTAGGAGGTGTAGGTATTACATTACCGAATACCTCTCTACTTTTTAGTGAGTCAAATTCTACTTTGATAGCTTCTTTCCATTTGATCAAGTCCGAGTGTTGTTTACACTTTGCCATGGTCTTAGGATGAGGATTATTAAGAAATACAGCTATCTTGGTTGAAAAGCATGAGTTGACAACTGTTATATTATGGTTAAGGAATTCTCCAGAACTAGTATAGTTAATGGAAATTTCTTGTACCCCGTGTAACTCATCATGATTACCCATCATGTGAGAATTAGAGTCTTCTGATACTCTAGCCTACTCTATAGTGCGCACTTGAGGGCTGGGTCTTGGATTTATCAGATCTAATTGGTGTCCATCAACATTTTGTAGACTTGTATTTACTTGATTTGAGAAAAAATTTGTCCTCGTAGTCTTTAGACGCTTATTTGAAGCATCTTTCTACTGAATTGCTCTCCCCCTTTTCGGAGGTGGACTGGTTTTTATTGTACCTCTAATCTACATGGCACATTTGCAGCAGGATTTAAAGACTTTGTGACACCTTTATAATCAGTAAATGCATCTGGCAGGTTACTAGCAATTTGTTGTAACTCAATAATTTTCTTAACTTCAAGTTCAGTCTCCTTTGTAAGTGGATAAGAGGTTAGAATAGATTTATCATCTCAATTAATTTCTCGGCTATCATTCATAAATTTATTATCTCCCCCTAAAGCCAAAAAATAATCCTCATTAAAAATACAATCAGCAAATTGGGTCGTTAATAAATCACCAGTTCAAATCTCCAAATATTTTAAGATGGACGGGGATTGAAATCTCACGTAGATCCCCAATTTTCTATGAGATCTCATAGAGGTTCGCTTAGGTGGTGAAATTAGTGTGTACACAACACATCCAGATTTCCGCATATGAGTGATATTTGGTTGATCTCCATGCACAAGTTGGAGTGAGGAGGTGGTATGATATGGAGTTGGACGTAGTTGTAGAATATCAGCAACGTGTAAAACTGCATGACCCTAGCAAGATGTTGGTAAATTGCAACCTTGCAATAATGGCCTAGCTACGAGTATAACTCTCTTTATGAGAGATTCTGCCAAACCATTTTGTGTGTGTGCATATGGAACAAAATGTTGTACTTTAATACCTTGAGCCATACAATAATTATTAAAGGTTCCAGATATAAATTCAGCAGCATTGTTTATACGGATACTTTTTATCCTATGTTCAGAATAATTCGCTTTTAATCTTATGACTTGTATCATAAATTTAGCGAAAGCATAGTTACGTGTAGATAGTAAACACAAGTATGACCATCTAGTAGATGTGTCAATTAATATCATGAAGCATCTAAAAGGACCACACATAGGTTGTATAGAACCACAAATGTATCCTTGAATACGTTCAAGGAACTTTAAAGGTTCGGCATGGATCTTAAGCGGACGAGACCGCAAGATCAACTTGCCCATAGAGCATGAAGTGCACATAAAATCATTAGATTTTGATAAATTTACATTTTTTAATTCATGACCGGTGCAATTACTAATAATTTTTCGCACCATCCCTATTCCAAGATGGTCTAGGCAAGATGTCAGGTCTTAATTGTATCAATATTCTAGAAAATCACCTTGTATGCAACATATGGTACGGGTTTGATGTATGTGTAATACAATCGAGATGAAGCAGAAGGAATTCTTTCTAGAACTTCATGATCATATCAGAAATTATTAGAAATAAGAAGAAATTATTCTTTATTATCTTCATGGGTACATAGATGTAACCTATTTTTCCGGATATCTCTAAAACTTATGAGAGTACGTGTAGAATCTGGATACAATAAAGCATCCTCGATCATAACTTGTGTACCATTTGGAAACGTTATAGTGGCCTGATCAGAGTCAACTATTGTTGCATCACGTCCAGCGATGGTTAAACATTTCCTGACCTTCTAGTTAGTGTTTGGAAATATTTTGTTTTTCTAGGTACAGAGTTTGTGGTGCAACTATCCACAAAAAACATTTCTTCTTACATCTTAACTTCCCGTGAGATCTAACAATTAAGAATTGCAATAATTCAATTAATTGCATTGAAACACATATTTATGAAATTAGAGTATTAAATAACTTTAATACAAAAGAACAAATATTGTTCATTACAACACACTTTATTACATAGACTATTGTATTTACAAATTTCTATGGTAAGCGATATATATGAGATTGTTGAACATGTTGTTCGATTTGTATTCTACCATATTATTGTCTATGTCCATGTAGTCATCAACACTTAACGCTGGGTCGTTGTTGCCCGGATTTTCACATCCTTGCTTGAACAACCGGTTTCAAATGTTGGCTTTGTCGGGATACTAAAGTGAGTTTGGTACTCACTTCTCGGTGTTTGAGTTTTCTTGTCTTTTTCCATTGATTTCTGGTACAAGGCCACAAAGTGTTTAGAAGTGTGACACTTGTTAGCAGTATACTTGAAAGTGCCACATGTCTTACACTGCACATTTCCCCCTTTTGAGGGAGCACCATCCTTTTTTATTGTCTTTGAGAATTTCTTATTTTTCTGCCTATTATAGCGATGTCTAGCAGATCTACTATTCTTCTTAGGAGTTGAATCCTTAGAATCATTTGCTTTCTTCTCATTATGATGAATTTCAGGTACAGGAGCAGCCCTAACACGACGTTGGTGATGATTCTTAATAGCAAGTTCATCATGCTTCTCTGTCTGGAGTAAATCACGAATGAGGTCAGCATATTGCTGTTAGTTGCGAGCCCGATATTGATGTTGTACGACCCGATCTGAGGGGAGCATTGTTTGAAGTGTTTTCTCAATTTTGTCCTCCTCTGTTCTTTCTTACAAAACCTTAATTTAGGACATACCTTATGAACAACATGATTATAATCTTCAATAGACTTAAAGTCTTGAAGACAAAATTGAGTACATTCATGATTGGCCTCTGGGAATAATATTATCTTTTGTTGTTCATAACGACATTTTAATGCTACCCAAAGACTATGAGGTCCTCCTTCATCACATATTCCGACTTTAAGTTGGGGTGAATGTGGTTTCAGATGATATAAAGTGTCTCATACATGTATGTTTCCAGGAATGCTCCATCTCTTTCTACAGGAGGAGTAACTGCAGGCATGATTTTACGAAAAGTCAAACTTATCTTAATGTCAAGAGCTCATGTAGGATAGTTGTGACCATCAATAGCTAGTTTTTCAAACTCGCGAGCTATTGATTCCTACATATAGAAACCAGAGATTTTATTAATTAAATCATCGTAGTGGTGTTGTATCATAAAGTTAACACTTACGAATATTCATTTATATCCAGCCAATTGTAAAAATTAGCTTAACAAAAGAATAAACCTAGATATATATATATATATATATATATATATATATATATATATATATATATATATATATATATATATCATATTCAAGCATAATTGATGAATATGACCTATAAACTTTTGTTTCACATAAAAATAGATGATTCACATCATATTAGGCCAAATCATATGAAATAGCTTAATAGAGATAAATCAAGTCATTTTATTTTATGTAATCACATTGCCAAATTATAAACCAGATTTTGGCTTAAAAATAGCATATGTTAAATTTCTGAAATATAGTGAACAAAATTATGTGTCTTTGGGCCAAATTTTCTAAAAAATGGCCTTTACAAAGAAAATATAGATAGTGTGCTACTGAAAATTCATATTTATTTGACCAAAATTTTAAAATTAGCCAATATAGAATTTCTCATGACATTTGCAAAGAAATATAATATTTAAATGCAATATACACTTGTCATATGAACACATATATTGATCACAAATATATTACAGAAATTCAAAAGATTATATAAACATTGCAGTATTTAAAATAATTTCTGATTATAATTTAAGCTAAATTTAAAACTGCAATAAATAAAATAGAAAAAATAGAGAATAAAGAAACAGTGATGCGGCCCAGGGGAGGTGCACGGCCATGGACGCGTGACCCAGACTAGCACGGCCCAGCCGGCGTTGGAAGTCGCAGCCCAGTGAGCGGCTTGGGCCAACCGGCGGCCTGGGGGCAAGAGGATAAGAGGGGAGGGGTCAGAGATTGGGCGGTTAGGGTTACCTTGTAGCCGCAGCCACCTCGTTCCCTCCGCCGTTCCTTTGTATCGACGTAACATTCCATCACTACTCCCTTCCTTACGCTTCTTGCGTACCCTTGTCGTCCGCTCCTCTTCCTTTATTCCTCGTCGACGCTGCACCCCCTCCTTCCCCCTGACCAGTGTTGCTCCCCCACCGCTCACTGACTCGGACTGGTGATCGAATCCCCCAACCGGGGTGCTCGGCTTCTACCGGCGAGGTGAGCAAATCGGCGGAGGATGCGGTTCCCGCACGGGCTCGTGAGGGCCGGCGGGGAATTAGATCTCGAAGGCCCAACTTCAATTCTAAGGGTCGCCGGTGGGGTTGCGGTTGAAGGCAGCGACGGTGGTTGTTGCGGAGTCCTTGGCGCTCGTGGTCCTTGAGGACAACCCCATAGCCCGATGCGGATCCTTGCCATGCGTAACGCTGGCGGCGCCGCAATTTTGGGGACCACAGTGATGTTCCGATCGCCATCTTCATCCCTTCCTTCTTGTTCCTCATCTTGACCACTCGATGACGAGGGATCAAGAACCGGTGCAACCCGATTCAAGGTCTCCCCACCGTGGACGGCGTGCGGTTCTTCTTGACGACCCATTAGTTGGGCGTCGAGATTCGAGGGTAGAACTGGAGAAGGGGACAGGGGCCGCTGCGTAGTCCGCCGGTATGGTTCTGTTCTTGTTGCAAGAACGTCAGCCATATTGCGGTGGTGACGCCAACCACCACGGCGGTAGCGGCGGCCACCACGAAGGTTGCTGCAGCAGCAGTAATGGCATTGGTCACCACAGAGGTTGCGACGACCTAACCAGCGGGACAATCTCCATCTTTAAAATGATAAGGAGAAAATCAACAAGTCTAAACCTTAGCATCTTACCACTGAATTCCTCATCTTTGATTTGCTCTGTAAAGCAGTGTTGATAGTGTGTTGTAAATAAAATTGAGAGACACGAAGATGGTTGTAAAATGATTGTTTTCTTTATTCATTCATTGTCCTTCTATTTGTACTCCTTCCGGTATACAAAAAAATTATCGTTTTGGACATGTTCTCGCATACTAAGAAAGCATTAAATAGATTTCTTTCTTTTATAATACAACTCTCCTTAGTGGTCCGAATGGTCTTCTTCACATTTTTCCAGCCAATCTGATGCAAGTTTGATTCCTAAATACACGCTACTCCATTTTTTACACTATTTTCCATAGCATGCAGTGTAAAACGACAATTTTTTGTCTCTTAGCTCTAGTATAGAACGACAATATTTTATACACCGAAGGAAGTACATGTTAAGGAGTTACAAGGTAGGGGTGTCTCTTCATGAAGAGACAAAGTAACTACCCTATAACAGTTATCCATGTTTAATGTGTTATAACAGTACGCCTGCGACTGCGCAATATGGATACTAATCAATATTGCAACGTGTGTTTCGGGCCATCGAGTCCATGTGTGCTCGTATACCGGATGGTTATGATAAATAGCTGTGACGGTGCCTAGACCTCAGCAGATTTGCCGAGGAGGCCTGCGAGCTCTTGTCTTGTACCGCACATGTTCTAACAGGAACGCATGGTCACTACTCCAAGGTCCAATAAAGGATATGAAGATTTAGATGCCTCCCTTTGATGCCATCGCCTAGTTTTGGACAGACAAGCTGCATGAAGATATGAATATGGATGGATGAACAGTAAAAATTGGACATGAACGGCAGGCAGGTTTAGCAGATCTGAAAATTTCACGATAAAAAAAACTTTGAATACATTCAAATCATAACGCCAAAATGATAGGTGCCAGCAACACAAAAACTGTTTGAATTAACTACTATATTGATGTACCATAACTCCAATTAGAAATATATGCTATTTTAAAGTAATAACTGACACATCAAACAAAATATAATCCAACAACTCCAACGGCTGGTAGCCAAAAAAAAAAAAACCTTGCTGCATTGGAGAAGTTATATATTCAACATTTTGCAGTCTAGGACGAAGTTCAAACAAGTTTCATAACCCCACTGGCAAGAAAGGACCTTCAGTTAAAAAATGGTCTGATTCAGGGGGCATTGAGCTTCCATGTACATCCTTCGAGCCCGGTTGAATAACATGTGAAATAGTTACAACCAAGCGCAGTTGAAGAAGTCAACCATCTTAGTTGAAACTCCAGGAGTTGGATGGACAAAGGAAGACACCCATCCAAATGATAATAACACTAATATGCAAGCAAAGGGCAAGAGTAGCAGTCAAAAAACATGTCAAATCTACCGTCATTGTCTAATGACTACTAGATCTCAAAGCAGGATTTACACCTTGATGTTCCAAGCAGAACAGGGTAATCCACAACAACTATCAATTAACTTGCTGCCAAAGTGAAGATTGTATGAAAAAATGAATCAACTTATAAAGAATGAGGCACCTACATGCTTATGCTAATAATTAATGTCAGAGAAGTTCGCTTTATATGTCCAAAATGTATAGAGTAATGCTTGGCAACAAAAAAGGCGACAGCCACCTGAAATATGAAAAACAGTGTATTATCCTTATGAACATAGGTGGAACTATGAATATATCAATTTGAACCAAAAAAACAGAAGCTAATGTGCATACCTCCTATTAAGTTGGCTGGAACTTGAATCACATCCGGGAAACATCTGAGCAACCCCCAAGAAGGGCACTAGACAGCCCAGGATGCATTAATGTTGTATTGTACATCAAGGGTCGAAGGAAATGACAGCACCTTCATTCATGTGGAGCAACTTGGACAATCCTTCACCCCGTAGCGTAAGCAACAGAAACTAAAGGCGACCAAATAATTTTCATAGCAGTGTTTAGCATCATCCACTCAAACTCTAGTTCTATGTAGAAACATAAAACCCATAAATTCAGTAAAGCAAGACCACACAAACATAAGGTTTTGTTGTCCCCAGAACTTAGTAGCACAAACAGCAGGAATGAACGGACTAGTGCCCTTCATATTTGATGTCGGAAATTTTCAACTTCACTAAGTGATCTCTAGTTGGTCTGCATTGATTCAGTGTGGTACTTCTCTAGCTCAGCATCAAGTTCTTCAGCAGACTTCGGTTGACTTCGCTCTTTCCCACGACGACCACCAGATCCACCACGTCTCCCGCCCCTCTGATGGGGTCTACGCTGCGGCAAGCCAACAGGGCCACCCCTTGGTGCACTGTAATATTTCAGGCCATTTAGTACATTTTCACACAAAAATGAAAAGGTTATACAAAAAGGCAATAAGATAAACCTAGCGATTGATCTGACTTGAAACTTTTGCATGATAGAAGCATATACAAGTGACTTATAAACCTCTAAACCTATCAAACATGGTGCATAAATATACTAAACTTGGTGATTGGCAGAAAGAGCATAGTATAACAACAAAGCCTTTTGCCCCAAACTAGTTGGGGTAGGCTAGAGATGGAACTCATAACAAAAAGACAATAATTTTTAAAGAGAAAACAGAAAAAGAGGAACAAAGGGAAAGGGGGGATAAAGGGAGGAAAAAACAAAGACACAAAGGTTAAGGTAATGGAAGCTAAAAACAATGTCCTAACATGTGGATTGCTAGTTTCCACTCTCTCGTGTCTATGGCTAGCTCCTTAACATAGTCCAATCCCTCATGCCTCTCTTCTCTCTACCATTTCAGTCCAAGAAACACCATCAGGCATTAATATGTTTAGCCTGTAGCTAATAACATTAGGCTCGTTATACTTGTCAACTTAATGGACATGAGTTGAAACCATAATGCTGGCACATTCAAATAGCACATACTCCGTTCTTTTATTGTCACCAGCTAGTTCACAAAAGAACACAGTGACAACGATATTTTGCATCCAGAGGAGTAATATCACTGTTCCATATGTACTATGAAACATGCACAAACATGTCTGGTACTTAGTAATGCAGATCAGAAGTATACCTTCTAGCAGCATTCCTAGCCAGGCCTCCATTGGTTACTGGGAGAGAAGCAGAAGCTGTTGGAGTATTGGTCCCGACTATCTCAATTTTCATGGGCTTACCATCAAGTTGCACGTTGTTATATTTCTTAACAGCTGCAACAGCATCAGCACGCCTTGCAAATACAACTTCAGCAGTCCCCTGCAGTAGCAATGTCAGAGATACAGAAAAATATATAAATACAGGTAAAAAATATGTAGGAGACCATAAAACAGAATCTGCACCTTAGACCTCCCACTTCGGTCATAGTTAATAGAGTATCGCTTCAGATCACCTAGCTCGGAGAAAAGCTCCTGCATACATGCATAGTTCACAAAAAATTAATACCAAGGCTGATATTGCAATGAGAAGTGAGGTGATGCCTGTTGATAGTAATTGCCTAATTAATCCACAGAAACTGGGCTATAGTTTAACTCAGAAATCTCGAACATTTAACTCAGGAGACATAGTTACTGCCTACAGACAAAAGAAAATGATGCCCCACAAATATACAGTAACAGGGGAAGCGAACCACATAGACTGAACTTGTAACAAACTGCAAATGAGGATTTGGTGAAGCCCAATACTTTTACGCGGTGAATCTGAAGGGCATATATACTATCTAAAACCGTCAATCAAAATAGGTCATTGCAGATAAACAAAAACAAACATAGGAGAGAGATAGATCTCTGATGGATCTATCTCTCCCCTATGTATCGATTGAACAGAGACACCTCACCTACATATATCGCTTGTTTATGTACTGAAAAACAAGTAATATCCGGGCTACCACAACAGATCCGAGTTGGTGCAAAACCAAATATGTGTGTAACTTCGTTGACTAGCCCTGGATCTAGAAAACACCTAAGCTAATGACATAAACCGGTCATTTACAATTTTTCGTACGGTTAATTGCTTGGAAGCAACAACAGCACAAGCTGGCCCGGTGACGCCAAATACCTTGATGTCATCGGTAGATACGCCGAAGTCAAGGTTGGAGATGTACAGCTTGGTGCCCGTCTCGAGGGCCGAGACCCTCCCGCCGCCGCCTCCGGCTCCTCCCCCCGCGGCAACCGCGGGGAACATGTCATGCTGCCACGCCGCGTCCGGAGCCTGAGGATGGCGGCACACCAGAGTGAGAAAAACCGCCCGACCACCCCTCCTCCCGCCTCTGCCTCAGCGAGAACGGGGACCCCTCGCGTCCTCGGCTGGGGCGACGCGAAGCATCAGCATCCTTAGCTTCTTCGAATCGTTCGTACCTTGGGCGGCTGGTACGGTCCCTGCCTGTTCCCCGACCTCTTGAAGGGACGCCTGGCCGGCCCGCCGACCCCGCCGCCGCCAGAGACAGAGTCAGATCCGCCCCGGCGGCGGCCGCCCGCGCCGGACGAGGGGTTGCTCTTCTTGTTGTTCTTGATGATGTCGTCGAGCGACATGTCCAGGGTCTCTGCCATGGCTGGGTAGATCTCGCGGGGCCTGGGCCTGGGGTGGGTGGAGAAATGGGAGTTGGCGAGGAAGAGGCGGCGAAGCTGGTGGTGCAGATTAGGGTTGCGGCCTGCGGGGTGGGTGGGGAATTGGTTTTGTTTTTGGGAAGGCGGGCGCGGGATAAAATAGAGGCGGGGGAATGCGTGGTTGAGGCGGCGCGGGACCGGACCACGAGAGCGTGATGCCGTGATGCGGACGGGACGGACTGATTGATAAATTGATTGGTTGGGCTCGGGGTCGGCTTCGGTTTGGATGCTCGGTGTTTCGAGTGGCTATTGAATCTTCATACGTTAGTTACATACTTCTAGTGTTTTCAAAAGTTGATCGTTTTATAGAGATAAATTTTTAAAGATAGAATGATCATAATTTGTTGGCTGATGTTGGTTTTTTCATAATTACGAAATGCAATACTAGTATTTTGGACGTGTTTAGTACAGTTCCAGATTCTCTCGAAACCAAAAACAATTTTTTACTTTTTTTGGAATTTTTTTCTGATTCAATCTGAAACAGTTTCAGAATGTAAAACAGAACCACTTTAAGGATGGGTTTAGATGAGATAATCCATCCAGTTTCTCGGTAGAAACGATCGAATGAGTACCAAACGATGACTTTAAGGAACGTTCCGGTGAGCGAATCCATAAGAATCAATTCTACCTTTTGACATGGCCGAGCGAAACGGCAAAAGCGGTGTTCCAGCCTTCGAAACGGTTGGATCTTACTAACCTCCCTTCAGACTTACACCATAATTACTAATACTGACATCGTCTTCCTTCTCCGACCTTCACGCGGGACGCTATCACTGGGGCTTTCTCCCTCCGCGTAGCCTAAGCACCACCACCTCCCCGACGTCTCCCGTACCCCTCGGCCCGTCGCAGCACCGCTCCCCGGCGTCTCCTGTCCCCCTCCGCCCGGCGCGGCACCAGGCAACCACCACAGAAGTGATGTCATTGCCGCAGACCTCGCTTTACCCGTCAAGGCAACGGCTGCCTCAATAGTTTCCTGTATCAGCAAGTCGTCCCAGTTCCTGGCCCGCCTCCAACCTCAGACGGGAACAGAAAGAGAACAGTGATTTTGCAGAACCAACAATTGACGAGAAAAGGCCTTTGAAACTCAAGTGTCCAGAACCTTACCAATTACGTAATAGCACAGTTGAGTGTGCTATGAAGCATCTGGTAATTAGCACTAATCTTACATGATCGTATATATTTTAGCTTATCCAGTGTCCACATACATTTTGTTGAGAAATGTTGTTGAGTTTGGAAAGATAATTTTGGACCTATTCAAGCGAGCTATTAGAGTGCTGCGGTCGCAGGCATGATTATTTAGCTGACAAGAATTTTGTTGTTTGGAATAAGTAATGTATACCTTATTATATGTTATAATGTGACAACGAAATAACAATACAAGGGTAAATATGTCATTTCAATCTCTTTTTTGTCTGTACTGAATTTGAAACCAGAAAACTAGTCAAACAGTTACTAAACTAATTCTGATTCAGATTCAGAAGTGTTTTTGAAGTTGAATCTGAATTGTTTCTAGTTCACAGAGAATCTGGAACCGTACCAAACGAGCCCTAAAATCGTTTGGCTAGTCTTTTTGATTCAGTTTCAATTCAGAAGAGAGAATAGCTTAATTGACTTATTTGCCTGTGTATATTTATCTTGTCTATTTTACTATATAAAAAATGCTTCAGGGACGAACATGAAGTTCACGGAATGATATGTTAAAAAATAACTAAATGAATATGCCACCCCAGGTAAGAACCATATAACCCCGTATTTTATTTCGGCAAGGGACAGGTAACAAACTTGGAAGAAATAAGCTAAATTGCATCGTTTCATTATGGCAAGGAACAGGCAAGTTCTGATTAGTTGAACACATGTTCACTACTTGCTGACACATGCTTACGGCAAGGAACTTGAACTCCTACGGTACATGCAACTCCACGGGAGGCAACTCGGCCACGACAGGGACGCAACACGACGGGGAGGCGGGGAGGCAACTCAACCACGGCAGGGACACAACTCGACAAGGAGGCGGGGAGGCAACTCTGCGACTGTCATGACTCCTCTCGGCGATGGCGGGGAGGCGACTCAGGGTCAGCAGTGAGATGGCGTTGGTCTCGGCGATTCGATGGTGGCCGCCGGAGGATGGCTGTCGGCGTCCGTGGTGGTCGAAGGAGTCGGCCTCCGGGCCACAATAGCAGCGGCTGTCGGGAGGTGCTGGCGGCGGCCGCCTGAAATGGACTTCGCGTCGAACGCGGGGAGCCGATGGAGGCAACCGAGGAACTCGAATCGACACTAATACGAGATGGTGACATCAGCAGATATGGGAACTTGACGAGGTCGATAATGGCAGGGACTTCGGCGAGTTTGTTGTACAGCCCTCTAGAGGTGGTCAAATAGGCCGGGCCAAACGGGCCAACCCGAAGCACGACTAAAATAGCCCAGCACGAGCACGGCCCGGCCCGAAGCACGAAATGGGACGTGCCTGGGCCTGGATCTCCGGCCCGACGGGCTTGCTGACACAGCCCGATTAAGCCTGGCACGACCGGCCCGTCGGGCTGGCCTGGCCCGATATGACCCGTTTAGACCTGAACTGTGATTTTTCTATTATTTTTATTATATTTTTAACTAAAATAGGCCATGGGCCAGCTCAGCACAGCACGACACGACCCGTTATGGCCCGGCATGGCCTGACACGCTTAAAATGGATCCGGGCCGTGCCCGGGCCTGGACTCTCGGCCCGCGGGCCGGCCCGGCACGACCCAATTTTTTTCGGGTTGTGTTGGGCCCAGGTTTTTAAGGCAAGAGTCTGCCACGACCCGTTGGCCACCTATAGAGCTCTCGCGGAGCGGATTGCGGTGGCAATTCCGTGTAATAAACTCGATGTTTGAGGCCACGGTGAGGCTATCGTTTTGATTCACTTTGCAAAATACCTTTTTTACTGTTTCTCCTTCTTAGTTCTTTTTACAGAATTGGACCTGTGTGATTCACCGTGAAACGGTTCCGCAGTCTCTCCCATTTGGCAGTGCTCCCACTACAGGAATCCCGATCAATTACGTCAGCCACGACCGACTTAATTAAGGCATAAACCGATGTAAGTTACTTAATTACGTTGGTTTACCTTAATTACGTCGGTTGCCGGCCGACGAAGCAATTTGGACGTAATTAAGGTAACTTACGTCGACCGCCGACGTAAGTTACTTAACTACGTCGGTATCCGGCAACCGACGTAAGTTATTTACCGGGCTGGGCCGCGGGCTGGGCCGGAGTACTTACGTCAGCCGGTGTCGGCCGACGTAAGTTAAGTGATATAACTTACGTCGGTTTCGCAAAAAAACCGACATAAGTTAAGTGGTTTAACTTACGTCAGTATGGTCTAACCGACGTAAGTTAAAGTGGGCTAATTTACGTTGGCTTGGCCATAGCCGACATAAGCTAAGTTTTCAAATTTTTTTGAAAAAAAAAAACAGAAACTGACTACCTCGTACGATGGTGAGAACACAGAACAAATACAGATTATATACAGAGATACACAGACACAACAAACCAATTTCAAAACATTTTTAAAAGTTCTACAACAACACAGTTCCAGTACCGGGCTACACACTAGCCCCTCCACTACTTATGGGATCTTCTCGGCGCATTCCCGAACCCTGCAGAAGAAGCATAGTCAACTGCGAAACAGTTAGTAAAACTGGATTAAAAGTGGGTGGTGGATCAAAAGGGAATCATAGTCTAACTTTAGAACTCCATATCTCGTGCACCAGAGATGCTATGAGGGAAAATAAATAATTTTTGGAAAGCTTGGAAAGTCTTCTATAAGCTTTATATTGACCTCCAAGCCAAAATACCTTTTCAAGAAGATGAAATGCACCATAATCACTAATGCTGCTGTTCTGAAATTGTGTAAACCAGCAGTTGTATTTTTGCCATATCTCTTCATAGAAAACTCTTCTAGACCATTGTGGTGCATTTTCTGAAAGAGAAGGATCTATTCTACAACTTTGTAATTCATTGTTGCCCCAAATTAAGATCAGAAGTATTTATAAACTTGAGTTAAAAACTGGAACAAGAGTCATGTGCTATCTGAACCAGTCAGAAAAAAATTGCGAACTTTGAACAGACTTAATTCCTAAATTTGAACAACAACATAGGAATATATATATGTCTAGAAAGCTTAAGGAGTACTCTAACAAGTTTCTATTCGACACTAAGACTAAAACTCACAATAACAAGGTGTAAATAAAATAAAAGAGAGATAGACATATATTACCTACTCTGGTGTCTGCTGCGGCGGAAGCGTAGGAATCTAGATATACTGACCATTGTGTCGAGCAAGAGTCTGCCATTGCAAAATATTATAAGATATATATTATTGAAATGCTATAAAATTTAACTACAGTACTTTAAATTACTTACCGCCACCGCTGCTTGCATCTGGGCCATCATTAAGGTCGTCCTCCACTGCTGCTCCCTTGCCTCCGCTCTTGACCTCTCCAACTCTGACTGGGTCTGCGTCAGCGTCTCCTTCAAGGCGAGGAGCTCCAGCTGGGTCTGCGAGAGACGACCACTGTTGGTCCCAACGGACGAGGCCTGCGATGATGAAGCGTCTCTCAAAGGTCGCGTCGACCTTGAGCCGACAACTCCATCAAAAATGTCAAACCTGCAAAAGAATGAAAACATTAAGTAGAAGAATATAAATTGAAAAGAAATGAAACACATGAATAACTCACCGTCCATGGGCCTTCCTGCCTCCGCTCGTGTACGCGGCTTGGGGGTCGATCGGCGTGCTTTCCCAATCGTAATCTGCACCATGTATCTTCACGACCTCCTACGCGTATTTTGCCTACAAAACAAAGAAATCTTGTAAGCATGTCAATAATAGTATTAGTTATAATGAAATTGATGAATTTCGAAAACTTACCAGTCGGTCGGCTGCGACCTGACTACACTGCCCTGGCTGAGAAGGGTCACTTCCCTTGTGACCTCTCTTCCAAACCTGGGTCGGGGTTGGCTCATGACCCATCTCTCGCTCCTGTATAGTCGTTTAGTGAGAAAAATATATTAGGAACACATAAATAAATTGAAAAATTACTTACCATGCGTTTAGCCAAACGCAAGTAGCCGTCGCCGCCATAGTTGTGCTTGCCGTTGGATCCCATGCGGTACTGTCTAGCCTTTGTGGACTTATTGATGAAAGCTTCGCTAGCCCAATACTGACAGAGAACTAAGTATGCCTCGGTGTTACTCTGTAACTAGGAAATACTAATCTGCACATATTTCATTTTTCATCAATGCAGTTAACATACATAGATATTGTAAATATTTAACAATATTAAAAAACTACCTCCGCGTACTGCTCCTCTGTCAAGTACGCGTCGGAGTCCTTCCTAAATGGACCCTGTCAGAGTGTGATTCCGGCAATTCTTTCGGTACTACCGTTGGCAGTCCGCGGAGTTCTTAGTTTGGTTAGGGCGTGCGGAGATTCAGAAGAAGGTGGCAATTTGACACAAGGATTTACGTGGTTCGGGCCGCCTGAGCGTAATACCCTACTCCACGGGTGTGCGTTGTTGTTGTATTGAGCGTCTGAGCGCTTGAGTGTCAGCGACCAGAGCGCCTTGAGCGCGTGTGGACCGTCACACCCATGTATCACTCGGTGTGACGCCCGGTTCCGAAAATGAACCAAGCTAACGCATATGTGTGCCCAGGATGTTCATCACACATACACGAGTGCAATCACAAAAGGATATACAGAAAATTACCACAGCTCAAATTATTAAATAAGTACTCTTATTACACAATTCATTAAATCCTCGAATACAAGCTCTAATGAATATTAATGACAAGTTCAACTAATGCAGCGGAAATAAACTAATTAAACAACTAAGCAAACTAAGCAACTATGCAGCATAAGCGACAGGGTATGTATGCGCAGCTCCAATCAACACCACAGGCAAAGCTGACGGTAGACACGGCCTAGAACTCTGCATTATCACCATTAAAATCCCAGTCCTGACCTGCAACTGTTGGGGTGGGGGATTGCAAGAGTGAGTACATGTCGTACTCAGCAAGTGTGGAAAGTATGACATGTGGCTGATTCAAATGACGACAATAATAATGGTAAAGTGCTGAAAAGTACAGTAAAACATTTGAAAAGCAATACATTACATGTATGTGAAATAAACCCATCATAATCATAAGTAATACGATAATACCAAACTGAATTCATTACCATCATCAATGATTCCAGATTTCACCATTGTCAATGACCATGTTCAGAAATTAATCCATAACCATCCCAAATCCCGATTTCTCTCTAATCATGGAAGTTGTCCAGGTGCTCATAACCGGGAGCACGGCTATCATGATAGTTTTAGTTAATACTCTGCAGAGTTTGTACCTCTTTACCCACGTGTCCGTGATTTCATCACCCTTCGGCGACTAAGAACCTCCCTTATGCCCATGACCCGTCGGTCACATTACACACTTCCGTTGGTGTGTGGCCAAGAGATCACAAAATAGCCTTTACAAAGGGATTACTAGCCTATTTAGACCCCACTGAGGTTTCACCGGTGGCGATGTCTCCCGCAGAGCACATCTTCAACCAAGGGCCCCCTCTTGAGCCATTCGGATCCCAGGGTAGTCCCACCAATCACCAACAAACCCAATCCGACTACCCCTTCCCCGAGCATCCACAATGGTCCAAACAGCACTAGCAAAGCCCTAATTAATCAGCTACGCCGCACCCATACTTGGCCTCGTGGTGGCACTGTAGTCCTGGCTTATTCTCGCATGAACCGGTCCTTAGATCTAAAGCAAGCAAACCACCGTAACATCCAACCCATCCACATACCAGGCTTGCTTAGATCATCCATTACCATACCATGTTTAACTAGTTCATGTTAACCATAATCTCATCCATGCATAAATAAATTGATTGGTATAGTTGTTTTCCATCCCAGTTGATTAAGCCAAGCAAAAAGTAAAAAGCCTTCCCGACTCTCTCTACCATAAATTCCAGGTGACAAGGGTGGTCAAACAAAACTAGTAAACTTCCTACCATAGGATTCCCATCAATTTGACACAAGCATGCAGTTTTGCAAACAAAACATTTATTTTAAAAACAGGATCAATATGCTTCAAGGACACTTGCCTTGCTCTTGCTGTTGATTAGGGTCAAAGCCTTCAAACTCCTGATGTTGTAGATCCTCCGTGGAACTCTCTAGCGCAAATCCGTCTAATCCACACAATAAACATACAAAACAAGAAACACAATCAAAGAGTGCACAAATATTACTCAATATGTCATGACATGCATGATTGATGCAACTGCAAGGTAGAACTTGTTACTAGATTGCTTTTAATGATCACTAACTAGCTCTAATAGATTATAACAAGTTTATACAGGTTTGGGGTTGATTAGATCAAATTTTAGAATTAATTCCACACAATTTAACCAGGAAGATCGGACTAGTCCGCTAGGGACCGGACAAGTCCGCACTCTGCGAGATCAGCGGATTAGGGTTTTCTAGATCGACGTGAATTTGGAGATTAGGGGTTGAATTCTCGTAAGGAAAAGAGAATAGAAGGTATACCAGGTGTTTAGAACTCCAATGAACCAAGAAACTTGGAGGTAACACTTGGATCTTGATGATCTAGGGTTGGTGATGAACTTGGGGATGAATTGGTGGTGAAGGACGAAACTTGGTGGAGATCTTGATCCTCCTTCGTTTCCTCCTCTTCTTCTTCTTGTTTGGGATCTTCTCCTCCCTCCTTGATGGTGGCTCCCCACGAACTAGGGTTTGGGTGGGTGGAAAAGTGGCAAATAGATGTCAAACCAAGGGGTGGGGTTGTTTATATAGGGGTGGAGGCTAGGGTTAGATGGATTTCGAGTTTTGGGATGAGTAGAGGCCGGTTTAGAGTCCCACATGGGCTCTAAAAGAGTTGGGCACGACGTCCCTAGGCCCACTTGACGTGAAACCCAAGAAACAAGTCGTAAAACAAAAGGTCAATCTCGGAGTCACGAAATATCGGACAAGTCCGGACAGGACCGGACTAGTCCGAAGTCGTCCAGAGAGAAAATCGGACAAGTCTGGCCAAAAATCGGACAAGTCCGATCTTAGTCAGAAAGGAAAACGGACAAGTCCGCTGGAACACCGGACTAGTCCGGAAAAGTCCAGGGACTTAGCAAATTTTCAAGGATTCATGGAATATCGGACTAGTCCGCACAAAATCGGACAAGTCCGAAAGTTTCCAGAGCCAAAATCGGACTAGTCCGCAGCAAAAACGGACAAGTCCGTTTTTAGTCAGAGAGAAATCGGACTAGTCCTCAGTAAAATCGGACTAGTCCGCACTTTCCTGCGTTTTAAGTGCGGTTTTGCTCCAAATCAATTTTAAATGCTCCGAACCAATGTTAAACTCGTTCCTCTTTATGTGGGTTAATGTTAAACATGTATATGAGTGCATGTAGGGCATGATGCATGAAAATGAGGGTGTTACAAACCTACCCCCCTTAAAATGAATCTCGCCCTCGAGATTCGACGCGGAAGAGAAGAGATGGGGAAATTCCTTCTTGAGATCATCTTCTAGCTCCCAAGTTGCTTCTTTTTCGGTATGGTGCTTCCATTGGACTTTACACCATCGAATCACCTTGTTCCTTGTGACCCTCTCCTTGGTTTCCAAGATTTTGATCGGTTGCTCGACATACGTCAAATCTTCCTCTAGTTCCAATTCTTCCATTGGCACTTGATCTTCCGGTACCCTCAAGCACTTCTTGAGCTGGGAAACATGAAACACATCATGTACGTCTGAAAGATGAGCTGGCATCTCCAACTTATATGCTACTTCTCCTCTTTTGTCCAAAATCTTGAATGGTCCAATATAACGAGGTGCGAGCTTGCCTCTTATGTTAAACCTCTTATGACCTCTCATTGGTGACACCTTGAGGTAAAAAAAATCTCCTATTTCAAAGGCTAATTTCCTTCTCCTATTATCCGCATAGCCTTTTTGCCTTGATTGGGCAGCCCTCAAGTTTCCACGAATTATTTGGACTTGCTTTTCGGCTTCTTGCAACACATCCGGACCAAATACTTGAGTTTCTCCTGCCTCATTCCAGAATAAAGGTGTCCTACACTTCCTCCCATAAAGCGCTTCATATGGCGACATTTTCAAGCTTGCTTGGTAACTATTGTTGTATGAAAATTCCGCGTATGGCAAGCTTCTGTCCCAACTTTTCCCATGCTTTAAAGCACAAGCTCTTAACATGTCCTCCAAAATCTGATTGGTCCTCTCGGTTTGTCCATCTGTTTGAGGATGATATGCTGAACTAAAATTCAACCTCGTTCCCAAAGCTTCATGCAATTTTTGCCAAAATCTGGAGGTAAATTGAGAACCTCTATCCGAGACTATCTTCTTAGGGACTCCATGTCGACACACAATATGCTCCATGTATATTTCGGCCAATCGTGCAGCTGTATACTTGGTTTTCACAGGGACAAAATGAGCTGACTTGGTTAAGCGATCCACAATTACCCAAATTGAGTCATACCCGGACTGAGTACGCGGTAACCCAACTACGAAGTCCATACCAATTTCTTCCCACTTCCATTCCGGAATCTTCAACGGTTGCAATAGTCCGGCTGGCCTTTGATGTTCCGCCTTGACTCGTTGACACACATCACACAATGCAACATGTTCGGCTATGTCCTTTTTCATGCTATCCCACCAATAGCAAGTCTTCAAGTCCTTGTACATCTTCGTACAACCGGGGTGAATCGAGTAAGGCGAGTCATGTGCCTCCTTTAATATTGTCTCCCGAATATGCTTTACATTAGGCACAACGATTCTCTTTCCAAGCCATAAGGTACCATGTTCATCCTCGTCAAATCTGAATTCTCTCCCTTCTTCGATCCTTTCCTTGATTTCCTTGATATCCTCATCCGTGGTTTGTGCTTCTCGAATTTCTTGCTCCAAGGTTGGATTTAACTCCATCATCTCCGTCTCATTTACAAACCCGAGGTTCAACCTTTCAAACTCCTTACATAACTCGAACGGTAACTCTCAAACGGTAAGTTGATGACTTACTCCTTTCCTACTCAAAGCATCGGCCACTACGTTGGCTTTTCCTGGATGATAGTTGATCCCCAAATCATAATCTTTGATGAGCTCCAACCATCTTCGTTGCCTCAAATTCAGATCTGTCTGTGTGAAAATATACTTAAGGCTCTTGTGATCCGTATAAATTTCACACCTATGTCCAAGAATATAGTGTCTCCAAATCTTCAATGCATGTACCACGGCTGCTAGTTCAAGATCATGCGTGGGGTAATTCTGCTCATGTTTCTTCAATTGTCTCGACGCATAGGCGACCACTTGACCTTCTTGCATCAATACACATCCAAGCCCTTGTCTTGATGCATCGCAATAAATGTCAAAACTCTTGCTTACATCCGGCAATACCAAAACTGGGGCTGTTGTCAACCGCTTCTTCAACTCCTCAAAACTCTCTTAACAAGCTTGAGTCCATTGGAATGCCTTTCCCTTCATTAGTAACTCCGTCATAGGCTTGGCTATCTTGGAAAAATCCTTGATAAACCGACGGTAATATCCAGCCATCCCAAGAAAACTCCTTATTTCCTTGACATTTTGCGGCGGTTCCCACTTCAACACGTCTCTCACTTTTCCGGGGTCAACCGATACTCCTCCTCCTGAGATTATATGACCCAAAAATGGCACCTCTTTCAACCAAAACTGGCACTTGTTGAACTTGGCATACAATTGATGCTCCCTCAATTTTTGCAGCGTAAGCCTCAAGTGTTCCTCATGTTCCTTCTCATCCTTCGAGTAGATCATAATATCATCAATAAACACCACAACGAACTTATCTAAGTACTCCATGAAGACTTTATTCATGAGGTACATAAAGTAGGCAGGTGCGTTTGTCAATCCAAAAGACATCACGGTGTACTCATAAGATCCATACCGTGTCCTAAAAGCTGTCTTGGGTATGTCCGATGGTCTAATCTTCATTTGAAAGTATCCCGACCTCAAGTCAATCTTAGAGAAGACACAAGCACCCTTCATCTGATCAAACAAGTCTTCTATGCGTGGCAAGGTGTACTTGTTCTTGATTGTTACCTCATTGAGAGCTCGGTAATCCACGCACATCCTTTGGGATCCATCCTTCTTGTCCACAAATAGAACGGGCGCTCCCCAAGGTGAAGAGCTAGGGCGAATGAAACCCTTCTCTAATTGCTCTTGAATCTGCTTCTTGAGCTCCGCTAATTCCATAGGAGGCATCCTATACGGCCTCTTAGCTATAGGTGCAGTTCCAGGTATTAAATCAATAACAAACTCAATGTCTCGATCGGGTGGCATACCTGGCAACTCATCCGGAAACACATCCAAAAATTCACATACAACCGGAATATCCTCAATTACGGCACCGTCTATATGATTCAGCTCTAATTGCTTCGGTGCATGTTGGGTTGCTTCAAATTCTACGGTGATCCCTTCTTCATTAGTCAACTTCACCGTCTTTGTGGCACATTCAATAACTCCATTGTGCTTCCTCAACCAGTCCATACCAAGTATAATATCCAACCCTTGAGAATCTAAAACAATGAGGTTGGCGGAGAAGTCTACCCCCCTTATTCTAAGGCTTACTTTTGGACATACTATATTTGTCCTCATCTCTCCTCCAGGAGACTTAACCAACAGAGTAAACTTCATATGAGAGATAGGCAAACTATACTTGGCAACATACTTCGATGCAATGAATGAATGCGATGCTCCAGAATCAAATAACATAGTCGCGGGGTTGGAGTTGGCGAGAAACATACCAATGACCACGTCATCCGCTTGTTGAGCATCCTCCGTAGAGACATGGTTCACGTTGCCACGAGCAAAATTCTGCTGTCCACGGCTTCCTTGTGGTTGTCCTCCATTAGGTCTTGGGTTTTGCCTCGATGCATTGCTTCCTTGACCAAGGCCCGACTTAGGACATTGATTCGCAACGTGTCCAGCTTCTCCACAAGTATAGCACCTCTTAACTCCACCAGAATTATTGGGACGAGCTTGGTTTTGAACATTGGTTCCAGGGGAATCAGCACGAGGTGCATAAGGCGTCGAAGGCCTAGGTGCTTGCATAACAGGGCGCTGCTGCACAAACTGAGTTGGGCGCGGTGCATAACCAGGGCGCTGAGCAGGAACAGAGGAGCTGTAATGAGGCGCATTGGGTGGCGCAAAGCGAGGACGCACATTACTTCCTTGTTGCTGTCCTTGATATGGTGCCTTCCTCTTGATTTCTTGCTCCATCTCACGGATCTTGTTCTCAACCACAATTGCTTTGTCCACAAGCTTCTGAAAATTGACATAATCACAGTTGAGCAATTGCACTTGGATCGTATTGTTCAATCCCCTCATGAACAAGTATTGCTTCCGGCTGTCCCGGCTAACATCCTCAGGCGCATATCTTGAGAGTTGAGTGAACTTATTGAGGTATTCACTCACGCTTGATCTTCCTTGTCTCAAGTTCTCAAATTCTTGCCTCTTCAAGAGCATAACACCTTCCGGCACATAGTGAGAACGAAAATTTTCCTTGAATTCGGCCCAAGTAATTCTCTCTTGGTTCTCATGAGCATTGCAATAAGAATCCCACCAATCGGCTGCTGCTCCAACGAGTTGATGAGAAGCAAATAGCACCTTCTCCCGGTCACTGCATTGGACAATGGCTAGCTTCTTCTCCACGGACTTGAGCCAATCATCAGCATCCATAGGGTCAGCAGCTTGAGAAAAGGTTGGCGGCCTAGTCCTCATAAACTCTCCCAACCGGTTATGAGGAGGTGGGGGTGGCGGTGGAGGCATGTGGGGCTGATTGTTGATATTGCCAGCCTGCAGCTGTCCCATAGTCTGTATCATGGTCTGCATGAGCTGGTTTTGCATGGCTAAAAGCTGCTCGATGTTGATAGCTCCCTGAGTAGATCCTTGCCCATTGTTGTTCTGAGGTACTCCATTGTTCTCCTCTTCATCATTGCCATCCCTCTGGTTGCGAGTCCTCACCATCTGAAGAAAAGCAATAGGTAAGAATTAGAAAATGTCCCCAACTATATGCATCAAGGGATATGAAACTAAACAGCTAGCTACACTAGCCTAGGTGGACATGGCAATGCTAAAGCATCCCAAAATCCTCTATTAAGCACACAAGCAAGCAATATATATAGCAACAGCACTCCAAGCAAAAACACATCGATTCCTGAGTGCTCCTATGTGCTCTAAAGTGTCCATTCTATCTAGGCTGCATCCTACGGTCAACCTGTGGCTCTGATACCAATCTGTGACGCCCGGTTCCGAAAATGAACCAAGCTAACGCATATGTGTGCCCAGGATGTTCATCACACATACACGAGTGCAATCACAAAAGGATATACAGAAAATTACCACAGCTCAAATTATTAAATAAGTACTCTTATTACACAATTCATTAAATCCTCGAATACAAGCTCTAATGAATATTAATGACAAGTTCAACTAATGCAGCGGAAATAAACTAATTAAACAACTAAGCAAACTAAGCAACTATGCAGCATAAGCGACAGGGTATGTATGCGCAGCTCCAATCAACACCACAGGCAAAGCTGACGGTAGACACGGCCTAGAACTCTGCATTATCGCCATTAAAATCCCAGTCCTGACCTGCAACTGTTGGGGTGGGGGATTGCAAGAGTGAGTACATGTCGTACTCAGCAAGTGTGGAAAGTATGACATGTGGCTGATTCAAATGACGATAATAATAATGGTAAAGTGCTGAAAAGTACAGTAAAACATTTGAAAAGCAATACATTACATGTATGTGAAATAAACCCATCATAATCATAAGTAATACGATAATACCAAACTGAATTCATTACCATCATCAATGATTCCAGATTTCACCATTGTCAATGACCATGTTCAGAAATTAATCCATAACCATCCCAAATCCCGATTTCTCTCTAATCATGGAAGTTGTCCAGGTGCTCATAACCGGGAGCACGGCTATCATGATAGTTTTAGTTAATACTCTGCAGAGTTTGTACCTCTTTACCCACGTGTCCGTGATTTCATCACCCTTCGGCGACTAAGAACCTCCCTTATGCCCATGACCCGTCGGTCACATTACACACTTCCGTTGGTGTGTGGCCAAGAGATCACAAAATAGCCTTTACAAAGGGATTACTAGCCTATTTAGACCCCACTGAGGTTTCACCGGTGGCGATGTCTCCCGCAGAGCACATCTTCAACCAAGGGCCCCCTCTTGAGCCATTCGGATCCCAGGGTAGTCCCACCAATCACCAACAAACCCAATCCGACTACCCCTTCCCCGAGCATCCACAATGGTCCAAACAGCACTAGCAAAGCCCTAATTAATCAGCTACGCCGCACCCATACTTGGCCTCGTGGTGGCACTGTAGTCCTGGCTTATTCTCGCATGAACCGGTCCTTAGATCTAAAGCAAGCAAACCACCGTAACATCCAACCCATCCACATACCAGGCTTGCTTAGATCATCCATTACCATACCATGTTTAACTAGTTCATGTTAACCATAATCTCATCCATGCATAAATAAATTGATTGGTATAGTTGTTTTCCATCCCAGTTGATTAAGCCAAGCAAAAAGTAAAAAGCCTTCCCGACTCTCTCTACCATAAATTCCAGGTGACAAGGGTGGTCAAACAAAACTAGTAAACTTCCTACCATAGGATTCCCATCAATTTGACACAAGCATGCAGTTTTGCAAACAAAACATTTATTTTAAAAACAGGATCAATATGCTTCAAGGACACTTGCCTTGCTCTTGCTGTTGATTAGGGTCAAAGCCTTCAAACTCCTGATGTTGTAGATCCTCCGTGGAACTCTCTAGCGCAAATCCGTCTAATCCACACAATAAACATACAAAACAAGAAACACAATCAAAGAGTGCACAAATATTACTCAATATGTCATGACATGCATGATTGATGCAACTGCAAGGTAGAACTTGTTACTAGATTGCTTTTAATGATCACTAACTAGCTCTAATAGATTATAACAAGTTTATACAGGTTTGGGGTTGATTAGATCAAATTTTAGAATTAATTCCACACAATTTAACCAGGAAGATCGGACTAGTCCGCTAGGGACCGGACAAGTCCGCACTCTGCGAGATCAGCGGATTAGGGTTTTCTAGATCGACGTGAATTTGGAGATTAGGGGTTGAATTCTCGTAAGGAAAAGAGAATAGAAGGTATACCAGGTGTTTAGAACTCCAATGAACCAAGAAACTTGGAGGTAACACTTGGATCTTGATGATCTAGGGTTGGTGATGAACTTGGGGATGAATTGGTGGTGAAGGACGAAACTTGGTGGAGATCTTGATCCTCCTTCGTTTCCTCCTCTTCTTCTTCTTGTTTGGGATCTTCTCCTCCCTCCTTGATGGTGGCTCCCCACGAACTAGGGTTTGGGTGGGTGGAAAAGTGGCAAATAGATGTCAAACCAAGGGGTGGGGTTGTTTATATAGGGGTGGAGGCTAGGGTTAGATGGATTTCGAGTTTTGGGATGAGTAGAGGCCGGTTTAGAGTCCCACATGGGCTCTAAAAGAGTTGGGCACGACGTCCCTAGGCCCACTTGACGTGAAACCCAAGAAACAAGTCGTAAAACAAAAGGTCAATCTCGGAGTCACGAAATATCGGACAAGTCCGGACAGGACCGGACTAGTCCGAAGTCGTCCAGAGAGAAAATCGGACAAGTCTGGCCAAAAATCGGACAAGTCCGATCTTAGTCAGAAAGGAAAACGGACAAGTCCGCTGGAACACCGGACTAGTCCGGAAAAGTCCAGGGACTTAGCAAATTTTCAAGGATTCATGGAATATCGGACTAGTCCGCACAAAATCGGACAAGTCCGAAAGTTTCCAGAGCCAAAATCGGACTAGTCCGCAGCAAAAACGGACAAGTCCGTTTTTAGTCAGAGAGAAATCGGACTAGTCCTCAGTAAAATCGGACTAGTCCGCACTTTCCTGCGTTTTAAGTGCGGTTTTGCTCCAAATCAATTTTAAATGCTCTGAACCAATGTTAAACTCGTTCCTCTTTATGTGGGTTTAGGTTAAACATGTATATGAGTGCATGTAGGGCATGATGCATGAAAATGAGGGTGTTACACTCGGCCAGTCCTTTTATAGTACAAGGATTGGTCGTTACATCGTTAGCCTAGCCCGACATGTGGCCCTGGCGGTTTTTGATACTTAATACACAATTAATGTGCTTAATTACCCTTAATAGCGTGGTAACGTGTCTTGACAGTGGCATTAATGGTATTACCTTCTGATCGTGTGTCATTAAGATAACATTAATGACACTTAATTGGGTCTTGAGGTCTTTAATGTTCCTTGAAGGTCCGAGCCGTTGGAGGTCCACCCATCTGCCTATTGAGGTTGAAGGTCCGACGGTTAGACGCGTGGCAGCTCCAGAGCTTACTGTCTTGGACAAGTAGGTCCGGTGCTATTGTACACGTGTCGGTACCGGAGCTTCCCTCTGTCAGGGGTTAGGTCCGAGGGTGCCACATAGGTATCTAGTCCGGAGCTTTCCCATGTATGGAATGTAGCTCCGGTCTCAAGATACACGTGGCAACACTGGGACTAACCATAAAAGGGAGGCAGGTCCGGTTCCGTATGACATGTGGGGCCTTCGGAGGTCTTCAACTCAGACAGGTGGAGTTCCTTCGCACTCTTTGCAGTACCAAGGGGTATCCGGTACGCAGGGTACTGACAGTGGCCCCTTGGGCCCACCTCCAGGAGAGACCTTTTGGATTAAGTCATTCTGCCGGAGGTGGGTCCATCTTTCGATTTTGACGCCGTGTCTTCAAAGATTTTTGGGTGTGCCGTTGAGGTGGTGGTTCGCAGTTAAATCACCGCCACGTGGCATCTTCAGGATGCGGCAGGTGAGATCTGCGCGTTGTAATGGAACACGCGTCTCGCGTTGTCCTCCATGCCCGGTTCCTCTACTTGGTACCTTAGATTTAAGCAAAAAACATTTAAGTGATATGCATTAACAATTCCAATGAGTTGAAAAAATGAAATAGTTAAAATTACCATAAAATCGTACCACATGGATCTCTGAACCATGTCGTGGACCGGGTGAGAGACACGAGCGTAGTCATCCCACGACAGGGCAGGGAAACCGTCAATGACACCAGGATAGTGCAACTTCACGATAGCACTCATGACACTGTTAACCTGCCTGTGGTGTTTCTCGGCCCCCGTGAACGAAAAGTCATACCAACATCTGCAAAATATATTAAATCATTAAGTAAAGGAAAACAACATCTAATATTTAATATACTATATACAGCTTTTTACCTGTCTCTGACAGGACGGATTGTGGTCCGTTGAGAAGTAACCGGAGGAGGAGCCGCAAAGTGGGTCCTCCTCGTCCGTCCCCTCTGCTGCAACTCCGCCGCATCCTGTGATCTTGAAGGCTCTGCGGAACCACCGGAGTCCAAAGGAAGGCTAGCGGTAGCCGGCTGCAGAGGAAGGCTAGCGCTAGCCGGCTCCAAAGGTAGGCTAGCGCTAGAGGGTTCCTGTAGCGGCCCCCTAGCCTCTGACTCAGACTCAGAAGACTCTGAGTCAGACTGCACAAAAGAAAAAGATTGATAATAAATAATTATTAACAACTGCAATTTATAAAATAACTTTATTGTAAACTAAAATTTATCTCCGTCCGTTGAAAGCACACGTGAACTGAGGGTGGAGCGTGCGCCAGAAAGAGGGAACGTTGGCTCAAAGGTAACGAGGTCCCTGAGCAAGGGTCTCGTGGCGGCTCAAACCCTCTCACTAGCTTCCCCTTCCCCTTCCCCTTCCCCTTCCCCTTTGATGACATCCTGTTGCAAGGAATAAATGATTAATATGCAAAGATAATATACAAAATTAATGTTAAGTTAGTGAATAAAACATTACTTCAAAATTCATCAACATCACAGTCATGCACCCTACTCCTTAAACCAGCTCATCGATCTTCTTCTTCTGCATATCGTTTTCGTTTGCGCAAATCAAGAGGTTTGACTAAGTCATCGATATCTTCAGTTTCTGATTCCGATTCTATTTCCGCTTCCGTGCTAGTCTCGATATCTTGAGCGTCTCCAACTAAGTCATCGAGTCCTACACCGGGCTCGACTGAGAATGAGTCTGGCAACTCTTCCTCTTGGTAGACCACGTCAGCCTCAACTTCCTCATGATAATCATCATCTCCTAGAGCGTATAACCGCTCACGAGGATTCACCTTATGTACCACCCACCAAGCTTTGAATTTATTGCATGGATAAGGTAGATAGTACACTTACTCTACTTGGTGTGCAAGAACTAATGAATCGAATCCTTTCAACCGTTCCTTGTGTTTTACTTCGACCATGCCAAATTCGTTTACTCGAATTCCATGAATGGAATCAAACCATCCACAGTCAAAGAATACTGCTCGAATTGTCTTGTTTCCGACAAAAGTGAATTCAAGGATTTTTTTAATAATCCCGTAGTACTGAGTTTCATGTTCTTGCGAACGATTGCCCTCATCACAACTCCGGTATTACATGTTGCCGCGAGAGAACGAAGAGATTCAAATTGAGTTGTACGGAATCGAAAGCCGTTGACGTCATATCGACCATAGCTTCTAGCATTAACCACTCCACAGGATAGTTGTCGCAAATCTTCATGGACTTTGGCATCTTTTTTTGCACTGTCCAATATATGAAGTTATTAGAAAACATAAGCATTCTTAAGTTATAAGAAAACATTGTTAACATCGATAAGTTAACGAGAAAACATTACATGATCTCGAAACCAGGAAAGAAAATTAGATCCCCCGTTTATTCCTTCCCGCCGAATCTGTTCTATTTGCTTGCTCGTGGGTTGATGTCTATGTCTCCAATTTTGCTTGTCGAACATACTACACGAAAAGAGAATCTTTTAGAATACATGTGTTGGAAAAGATGGTGAAAAGCTTAAGTGTAGGAGAAACACTTACTTGAAATATTCATCCATTTCTTCTATATTATCGTACATGTACAAGAAAGCAACACACCTTTCTTTTTCGCTAACGTCGTAGGAACTGTAACTACCAACAATAGTGCCTCTTTGAAAGTGTATCTAGACATCTCTTGTGGGTTTTGGTTGATTATGACAATAAAATGAGATCCTAACCACATTATTTAGATGAGCGTAGGTTTTAATGAAAAAATGAAGAAAGCGCCTAAAAGAAAGGAGAATGAGGATCAATTTGGAAAAGAGCTCAAGAGCTGAATATAATATATCATGTGTATGGAGTGTGTTGGTGTAACCCATCCCAAGAGCTCAAGCACAAGAAATCCTCACACACTTCACATTTCACAGGAAAAAACGGACTAGTCTGATGTACACCGGACTAGTCCGATATCCTCTCTGTATAGGTTCGGACAAGTCCTGCACCGGACTAGTCTGATAACATCCGGACTAGTCCGATAATGCCTCTGAATAAAAACGGACAAGTCCGATCTCTCCACGGACTAGTCCGAAAAACCCTCTAACTAAAATCAGACAAGTCCTCTAAATGCGGACTTGTCCTCTATTCACTAAGGATATCACCACCCCGGACTAGTCCAATATCACCATGGACAAGTCCGAAAACCTTTCTGACTAAAATCGGACAAGTCCGCTCCTAGTCGGACAAGTCCGATATTCCTGGACACTTAGGGTTTCCTACACGCCGCACACCGGACTAGTCCGGACTCCATCACGGACTAGTCCGAACCCTTAAAACCCTAACGGTAACTTTTGGAAACACCCTATAAATACATGTGCACGACCCTACTATCAACACTCTCAACTCCCTGCGCCGTCACACCCTCCAAGAGCTTAGAAAACACATCTCTCCATGCAATCCAACACAAGAAAGATCAATCTCTTGAGGATTCACTTTGGATCAAAGGAGAGACATGATTCCACACGTTTGAGCTCTTGGGTTTGATCTCTAACACACTCCTGTTGTTTCATTGTTGATCTTACGAGTGTGTTCTTGGTGGTGTTTGCTTTGTAATCTTGGGGAGCCCCCAACTTGTGAGAAGGCCCCTTGAACTTGGTGATTTGCCCCTTGTGATAGTGGAAGAGAATTGACCTTCGTGGCAATTCGACGAGGTTAGAGTCAGTGAAGTCCTAGTCCTTTCGTGGGCTCCTCAACGTGGATGTAGGTTGCCTCTGTGGGAACCGAACCACGGGATAAACTCTTGTGTCAAACATTGTTCTTACTTTTCATATTACATTCTAGGGTTTTGTCAATCTTGCATAACGTACATTAAAACTTTGAAACCAGAATTGGTTTGCATTATACTCAGCTTCATTGACTCAATACTTGCAAGTTATATACTATATTCCACTGTGTACTGTGCTTGTATTGAAATCATTGATCGAACTTGATCAATCTAGTCCGCACGCACCAGACTAGTCTGATATCTCGGGATTTGATCAGTTTGTTAAGTGTTGTAGGTTCCAACTAAAATTCAAAAAGGCATATTCACCCCCCTCTAGGCCACATTCAATTGGTATCAGAGCGGGACTCTTCGCAAGAGACTAATCACTTGAAGAGAACATGTCAGATATGAAGGATGTACACAAGAGTCTCAACCAAGAGAAGGTTGAAGACGAAAAAGCTCAAAAGTTGGAGAAGCTCCTTGACGCCATTCAGGACTTCGAGGATGACGATGAGGAGACGCTTGAACTCAAGGCGCTCCTATGAAAGAAAGCCCTCTCTAAAGGGAAAGTGAAGATCGAGGACAAGAAGAAGGGGAGTAGTCACACCGACTACTCCCGATATCCTTTTAACTACGATCGTCTTACTTCTAAAAATAACCATTACTTATCTATTCCTCTAGGAAAAGCCCCACATTTCGACGACACTTACTACTCAATGTGGAGGCAGAACATGAAAATGCACTTAATCTCACTCAATCCCAGTTTATGGCATATTGTGTGTACAGGAATAGATATCCCGGACGATGATGAAGAGCTTACACCAAGTCAAGAGCAAGCAATTCATCAGAATGCTCAAGCTGCAGCAGTCATTACATCCTCTCTAAGTCGGGATAAGTTCACCAAGGTGGATGGGCTCAAGATTGCGAAAGAAATCTGGGGTACATTGCAAACTGCACATGAAGGCGATCGTCATGTGCGAGAAGCGAAGATCGAAATGATCGAAGGCGAATCGAGAAGATTCGCCGTAGAAGAAGATGAGTTGCCACAAGACATGTACAACCGGTTGAAGACGCTCATCAACAAGGTTAGAGCATATGGAAGCAAGAAGTGGAATGATTACGAGGTGGTGAAGCTCATCCTTAGAGCTTTCATGCCTCACAACGTCACCTTGTGCTCGATGATTAGAGAAAGCCCCGGGTACAAGAAAATGACCCCAGATGAGCTGCTTGGGAAAATCATCAATTTCGAGATGATGGAAAAGCAAGCAAAGCATGTCAAGGAGATTGCGGACCTCACCTCGGCAAAAAAGAAAGGGGTCGCTTTGAAGTCCACTTGCAAACCCTTGTCAAAAGAAGCTCGAGAAGCTCGAGAAGCTCAACAAGAAGATGGCAGCAACGATGAGAGCAACGACATAGATGAGGAATACATGATCCTATTCATGAAGAGATTCAAGAAAATGATGAAGAAAAGGCAAGGGGGGAAATCAAGTGAAGGAAAATACAAAGAAAAATTGAGACCTAAGTTGAGGCGGGCATGCTATAATTGTGGGAATATGACCACTTTATATTTGATTGCCCATACGAAGAAAACAAGAAGAAAATAAAGGAAACAAGACCTCAACCTAAGAAATTTTTCAAGAAGAAGAAGCAAGCTGGACAAGCGCATCTAGGAAAGGAGTGGGACTCAAACGATGATTCCTCATCCGAAGAGGAAGAGGAGATGGCTAGCATAGCCATCGAGAAGGCAACTAAGAAGTCCACCCTATTCCCAAATCTCGATGCATGGAAGGGCAACGACACTTGCCTCATGGCAAAGGAAGGTAAACAAAAGGTAACAACCAAATCCTCTTCCTTACATTCCTATTCTAGTGATAGTGAAGTCGCTAGTGATAATGAAGACATGCTCGTTGGCTTGGATAAGAAAACAGTTGCGGAAATGAAATTTCCACTTGACCAGATTGTTGAGAAGGAGAAGTTGATCAACCGTCAAGAAGATATGATTATCTCCCAAAAGGAGGAATATCTTGAACTTGACAAGCTTCTCAAACTTGAAAAGGAGCAAGGCAAGTCACTGGAACTTGAGTTAGCCTAAAGTAAGTAAGCTTGCTTGAAGTTAAGCGACTCAAATACTACCATCAAGGACGAAGTTGCTAACCTATCCAAGGTTAACAAAATCCTTGAGGTACAAGTTGAGTCACTCAAACAAAGTGACCCCTCATCCTCTTCAATCTCACCTTCTCAACCACTTAAAACTGAAGCTACTATTACTTGTTCATGTGCTAAAATTGACACTAGCTTGAAAGACAAGTCAACCTCTACCAAGGACAAGCATCCTTCCCAAAGTGGCATATTCGACAAGGAGAAAATCAAATATGCACATAGTGCATACTTGGTCACAAGACCTCCTAATGTCAAATGTGGCATTGGGTATTTTTATGGTGAAAAGCAATATGCTAGAAGCCATAAAAATAACAAGAAGAGCATTGCCTTTGTGAAGGGAAACTCCTCTCAAACTAGAAAGCCTAAAGTAAACACATATGAGCACCGGACTAGTCCAGTATCTGCACGGACAAGTCCAGTTTCCCGGACTAGTTCTGTTCATAAACAACAACAACTATTATTCAGGACTTTCGATGCATCCTATGTTCTAATGAGAAGTAATTTTGGTAAAGTTTATGCTCATTATGTTGGGCCACGACATGGGAACACCAAGTCTCATGTGTGGGTGCCCAAATCTCTTGTAACTAACCTCCGGGGACCCAAACAAGCTTGGGTACCTAAAACCAAGACATGATTTGTTTTGCAGGCCTATTCCTCCGGTGGATCGAAATGGGTGCTAGACAGTGGTTGCACCAACCATATGACCGGAGAAAGAAGGATGTTCATTGAGTGTGAAGAAAATGAGGATCCAAGTGAGGGCATCTATTTTGGAGACAATAGTCAATGAAAGGTGCTCAATACCGGTAAAATTGGTATATCGTCTCAACATATTCTTTCTCATGTGTTACATGTTGATTCCATAGATTATAACCTGCTGTCCATATCTCAATTTTGTGACAAAGGTTATAATTTCTTGTTCACTAATGAGGGTGTGACCGTCTCTAGAAGGGGTGATGGTTCCATTGCATTCAAGGGTGTGTTAAAGGGAAAGCTTTACCTTGTTGACTTCAACAAAGATAAAGCCGAACTTGACATATGCTTGATTGCAAAGACCAACATGGGTTGGCTATGGCATAGACGGCTAGCGCATGTTGGTATGAGGAATCTTCAAAAACTCCACAAGGGTGATCACATCCGAGGTTTGAAGGATGTTATTTTTGAGAAAGACAGGCCATGTAGCGCGTGCCAAGCCGGGAAGCAAGTTGGAGCACCTCATCCTGTGAAGAACGTCATGACTACAACAAGACCGCTCGAGCTACTTCACATGGACCTTTTCGGTCCAATTGCTTACATAAGCATCAACGGTAACAAACATGGCTTAGTAATTGTTGATGACTTTTCACGCTTCACTTGAGTTTTCTTTTTGCATGATAAGACAGAAACTCAAGGAACCCTCAAGAAGTTTCTCAAGTGTGCCCAAAATGAGTTCTATTTGAAGGTCAAGAACATACGTAGCGACAATGGCACAGAATTCAAGAACACTCAAGTTGAGGAGTACCTAGACGAAGAAGGCATAAAGCATGAGTTTTCATCACATTATTCCCCTCAACAAAATGGAGTTGTCGAAAGGAAGAACCGAACCCTCATAGAGATGGCAAGAACAATGCTCGATGAATACAAGACCTCAGATCGGTTTTGGGCGGAGGCGGTTAACACCGCATGCCACGCCATAAATCGACTCTATCTTCATCGACTACTCAAGAAGACATCCTATGAGCTACTCACCGGTAACAAGCCAAATATTTCTTATTTTAGAGTTTTCAGTTCTAAATGCTATATTTTGAACAAGAAGCCGAGGACTTCAAAGTTCGTCTCGAAGTCCGATGAAGGTTTCTTGCTTGGCTATGATTCGAACTCCTATGCCTATCGTGTCTTCAACAAGACCTCCATACTTGTTGAAATAGCACGTGACATAGTGTTCGATGAAACTAACGGCTCCCAAAAGGATCAAGTTGATCCATGTGTGCTAGATAGAGAAGAAGCTTCTTGTCAAGCATTGAGAAGAATGGCGTTGGGCGATGTTCGACCACAAGAGCCACCCCTACATGTGTATGAGGAAGATGAACCACAAGTGGAGGCAATGATCAAGGGGGAACTTCCACACAAGATCAACCACAAGAAGACGAAGATGATCAACAAGTCAATGAGGACAATCATCTAGGGGGAGAAGAAGAAGATCATGAAGATACAAGACCACAAGTGCCACACCCGAGAGTACACCAATGCGTTCAAAGAGATCACCCAATTGACAACATCATCGGTGACATCCAAAAGGGAGTAACAACTAGATCCCCCATAGCTAACTTTTGTGAGCATTACTCTTTTGTGTCCTTTTTGGAACCACGCAAGATTGAGGATGCATTGAAAGATCCGGACTGGGTGGTGGCGATGCAAGAAGAACTGAACAACTTCAAACGGAACGAGGTGAGGGAACTCGTCGAAAGACCTAACGCGAATGTCATCGGCACCAAATGGGTCTTCCGCAACAAACAAGACAAACACGGGGTGGTGACAAGGAACAATGCACGACTTGTGGCCAAAGGGTATTCACAAGTCGAAGGTTTGGATTTCGATGAAACCTTTGCTCCCGTATCTAGGCTTGAATATATTAGAATATTACTTGCATATGCTACTCACCATGATTTCAAGCTCTATCAAATGGATGTGAAAAGCGCCTTCCTCAATGGTCCAATCAAGGAGGAGGTGTACGTGGAGCAACCTCCCTGATTTGAAGGTAAAGAGTTCCCCAACCACGTCTTTAAACTGCGTAAGGCTCTCTACGGCCTCAAACAAGCTCCTAGAGCTTGGTATGAGTGTCTTAGATATTTCTTAATTGAAAATTGTTTTAAAATTGGAAAATAAGATTATACATTATTTACAAAACACTTCGACAATGATCTTTTTATCTGTCAAATCTATGTTGATGGCATTATCTTTGGTTCAACTAACAAATCTTTTTGTGAAGAATTTAGTAAGATTATGATAGATAGGTTTGAGATGTCTATGATGGGACAGATGGAGTACTTCTTGGGATTCCAAGTGGGGACATTCATAAGCCAAACCAAGTACACTCAAGACATACTCAAGAAGTTTGGGATGGACAAGGCGAAGCCTATCAAGACTCCCATGGCAACTAATGGACACTTGGATCTCAATGAAGATGGACCAAGCGTGGATCAAAAGGTATATATCTCCATGATTGGACCTTTACTCTACTTATGTGCATCTAAGCTTGATATTATGTTGAGTGTATGTTTGTGTACGAGATTTCAAGCCAATCCTAAGGAGTGTCATTTGACAGCCGTTAAAAGGATCTTCAGATATTTGGTTCATACACCCAACCTAGGACTTTGGTATCCCAAAGGTTCCAAGTTCAATCTCATTGGATACTCTGATGCATATTATGCCAGATGCAAGGTAGATAGAAAAAGTACCTCCGACACCCGCTAATTCCTAGGTAGATCCCTAGTTTCTTGGTCCTCCAAGAAACAAAATTCCATTGCCTTATCCACGGCTGAAGTGGAGTATGTTGCAGTCGGGAGTTGTTGTGCACAACTCCTTTGGATGCGACAAACTCTAAGGGATTACGGTTACAATATGAGCCGTATCCCACTCCTTTGTGATAATGAGAATGTCATTAAAATTGCCCATAATCCAGTCGAGCACTCTAGAATCAAACACATAGACATCTGACACCACTTTTTGAGAGATCACTCAATGAAAGGAGACATAGCCATCTCTCATGTCAACATCAAAAAACAACTAGATGACATATTCACCAAGCCACTTGACGAAAAACACTTTTGCGAGCTCCGAAATGAACTAAATATCCTTGATGCTCGGAATGTGGCTTGAAAACTTGCATACCTGTATGGATTCTTCAAATATGATGATTGTGTTGTTAAAATCATCTCTCTCAATTTTCCCTGAAAAACTATTTTCAACTACTTGATCTTGATGAATTATGGTCATTGCTTGATTGTTGTATGCTTACTCATCATATTCATCAAGATTAATTGATTGTTATGACCCCTATTTTCTTAATAAGTACATTCGAATATATACGAATAGGCTAGGCATTTCTGTTTTGGTGACCACGGACCAGACTAGTCCACCCCTGCAGACTAGTCCGCAAAGTATCCGGTAGTCCGGACTAGTCCAGCAGACCACGAACTAGTCCGATTTTTCGACTCCATAACCCTAGCCGCCTCCAAAACCTAATATTCTTCATCCTCACAACTTGCCCCACACTCTCTCTCTTCACTTGAGCTCCCACAATGATTTGGCAATTCCTCCATCAAAACTCTTGAGCTATTTTTGCATTGAGAAACAACATTGATCGTCTAGTTAGGGTTTGAGGTGATGAACATCGGACTAGTGTAATCCATTCTCAGGACAATGTCGAGCTCCAACGACGAGATGACCGACTTCGAGGCCGAGATGGACCAAGAAGCCTTGCTTCGGCCCTCGACGGGCCAAGGCAAGAAGCGCCAAGAGCGCCCATCCGAGTCGGCACCTTCTCCACCTCTGGCTCAGCGCAAGGTTCTTACCAAGAAGCCTGTCTCCAAGGCTTCAACAGGTGTTGGCCCTAGCTCGGCGGCTATTCGCCAAGCTAAGGGCAAGGGCAAAGGGATTGCCACGGGCCCAATCAGCCCTCTCAAGATGACAGCTCCAAATCAAGGGACCCGGGACCCCTCTGAGGAGAGGTTCAATGGCAGGGGAAGCGACACGGCTTCTGAATTCAGAAATGTGGACTGCTACAGCCGGTCCAAGCAGGCAGCCGATGGAAGATTCTGGAGCAACTTTCATGCGAACTTTTATAAGTCCGTGTACCTCACAATGAAGACTCCAGTGGTGCGCAACCAATGGATTGATTGGACGCACTTTGAAAGGAAGAGCTGCTCAGCCTTTGATGAGGTAGTTCAGGCAGTGGAGAAACATGGATTGAAGGATCTGTTTGTCTTCAGGAACAATTGGAACGACGAAGTCATCGCTCAATTCTACGCTACATGCTACTTTGCAAGTGATGAGGAAGAGCGGGTGACTTAGATGACTCATGGATCCAAGTACACCATTACCTATGACGAGTTTGCAAGGGTGCTACATCTTGAGAGCTCCAGCAGCGACAACTTGATCATTCACAACATAGGTGTCCTTGAGAAGGACAAAATAAAGTTTCTTTATGACACACGCTCGACTTTCAACCCTCCTTACACCAAGAATATGAAGCCATTCTTTGTGGTCCTCAATAGGGTCCTGAGGAAGACTATTGCCCCGAAGGATGGGGATGCAGGGAGTGTCCAAGGCTATCTCAGGACACTGATGAAGGTGATAGGCAAAGACAGGAAGTTTGATGTCTTTGACTACATGTGGAATGACATGATCAACATCTCCTGCACTCCTAACAGATCCTGTGGCTATGCACCTTACTTAATGTTCATGATTGAGAAGATCGCAAGGATCGAGTTTGTGAAGGATGTGGAGCACACTCCATTGAGGCCCCAGAAGCCCCCCCCCCCCCCCCCCCCAAGTCTCTATCCAAGCTGCCCCTTCTCCTGCATCTAGTGAAGAAGCTCCGAGGAGGGCTAGAGGAGATGCAAGGGCTGATCCCTCCACTAGGGCCCCTCCCCAAAAAGGGTCTCCTAGTGGAATCCTGAAGTACTTGGCAGCAATCTTTGCCTCATGCAAGAAGGCCGAGCGAACACTCACAAGCTGAACAAGACGATGAAGACTGATATGCGATATGTCAAAGAAAATGTCAAACACATTTGCTAGAAGCTGGAGATCGAGCCTATTGGATCTCCAGCCATCTCTGACGACTCAGCCTCGGATTTCACCGAGCTCGGGCCTTTGACTCCCTCCGAGCTTGCCTACTTTAGCATTGGGGGCACCTCGAGTGGATCCGTTCCTCCTTCTCATCCTCAGCCTGAGAATGAAGATGAAGATGATGAGAGGACCGACAACGAGGACTGAAGATCTTAGATCCCTCCTCTCCTTCTTTTTGGTGTCTTGATGCCAAAGGGGGAGAGATTGAGGGGGAGTCACTAGGTCTTAGCTATAGGTTGAAAGATGAGAGCTTCATTTATGCATCTTTTTGTCTCTTTTGGGTTGTAAGACTTCATATTATGCTCTTTTGATACTTTTGGTCTTGTGATGCAATGCTATGAACTATTTGTGCTCATATTTATGAAATCTGTGATTTTGCTCTGAAATTGACATATGTGCTTGTTGTTGATATATTGATGTCAATTATTTCACTGTCATCATGATTACTTCTCACACTCACTTAGTTTTGCATTCCACCATAAAGAGTGCACATATGTCTTCTGATGTCATTGCTAAATAAGTTTCAAGCTCATATGTACACACTTTATGAAAATCTCAATCTTTATCATACTTTGTGAAATCTCAATTGGTTGTCATCAATTACCAAAAAGGGGGAGATTGAAAGTGCATATAGACATCCCTTGTGGGTTTTGGTTGATTTATGACAAACAAATGAGATCCTAACCACATTATTGAGATGAGCGCAGTTTTTAATGAAAAAATGAAGAAAGCGCCAAAAAGAAAGGAGAATGAGGATCAATTCGGAAAAGAGCTCAAGAGCTGAATAAAATATATCATTGTGTATTTAGTGTGTTGGTGTAACACATCCCAAGAGTTCAAGCACAAGAAATCCTCACACACTTCACATTTCATAGGAAAAACGGACTAGTTCGATGTACACCGAACTAGTCCGATATCCTCTCTGTATAGGTTCAGACAAGTCCTGCCAGTGCGGACTTGTCCGTACTGGACTAGTCCAATAACGTCCGGACTAGTCTGATAATGCCTCTGACTAAAAATGGACAAGTCCGATCTCTCCACGGACTAGTCCAAAAAACCCTCTGACTAAGATCAGACAAGTCCTCCAAGTGCGGACTTGTCCTCTATTCACTAAGGGTATCACCACACCGGACTAGTCCGATATCACCACAGACAAGTTCGAAAACCTTTCTGACTAATATCGGACAAGTCCGCTCCTAGCTGGACAAGTCCGATATTCCTGGACATTTAGGATTTCCTACACGCCGCACACCAGACTAGTCCGTACTCCACCACGGACTAGTCCGAACTCTCGAAACCCTAACGCTAACTTTTGGAAACACCCTATAAATACATGTGAACGACCCTACTATTAACACTCTCGACCCCCTGCGCCGTCACACCCTCCAAGAGCTTAGAAAACATATCTCTCCACACAATCCAATGCAAGAAAGATCAATCCCTTGAGGATTCACTTTGGATCAAAGGAGAGACACGATTCCACACATTTGATCTCTTGGGTTTGATCTCTAACACACCCCTGTTGTTTCATTGTTGATCTTACGAGTGTGTTCTTGGTGGTGTTTGCTTTGTAATCTTGGGGAGCCCTCAACTTGTGAGAAGACCCCTTGAACTTGGTGATTTGCCCCTTGTGATAGTGGAAGAGAATTGGCCTTCGTGGCGATTCGACGAGGTTACAGTCAGTGAAGACCCGATCCTTTCGTGGGCTCCTCAACGTGGATGTAGGTTGCCTCTGTGGGAACTGAACCACGAGATAAACTCTTTGTGTCAAACATTGTTCTTACTTTTGATATTACATTCTAGGGTTTTGTGAATCTTGCATAACCTACGTTAAAACTTTGAAACAAGAATTGGTTTGCATTATACTCAGCTTCATTGACTCAATACTTGCAAGTTACATACTATATTCCGCTGCGTACTGTGCTTGTATTGAAATCATTGATCGAACTTGATCAATCTAGTCCGCACGCACCGGACTAGTCCGCACTCTACCGGACTAGCCCGATATCTCGAGATTTGATCAGTTTTTTAAGTGTTGCAGGTTCCGACTAAAATTCAAAAAGGCCTATTCATCCCCCCTCTAGGCCACATTCACCCTTGTTGCGAAAATGGAGAGATCGCTACAAGGAGGTTGCTCATCCATATTGTACCGCATTAGCGAAGTATTAACATTGTGTTCCTCTGCAAAGTAAACACTTGAGAAGTATCCTACTTCCTTAAGAGTAAAAGCTTCGGTGATGCAACCTTCAACCCTTGCCCTGTTACCAACCATTAGTTTCAGATATCTGAGTGATCTTTCAATATGATACATCCACCTATATTGCACGGGACCACCCACTTTCGCTTCAAATGGAAGATGAATTAAGAGATGTTGCATTGGATTGAAAAATCCTAGAGGATTTTTTTTCCATCTCACACAAAAGTACCGGAATCTCCTTCTCCAACTTATTCATCATCTCTGGCGTGATTTCTTTAGCACAGAGTTGCCTATAGAAGTGGCTAAGCTTGGCTAACACCTTCCACACTGCATCGTCAAAGTAGCCTCGAAACATAACAAGCAGAAGTCTTTCCATGATTATGTGATAATCATAACTCTTCAATCCAATGAGCTTTCCCATTTTCACATTCACAGCTCGTCTCAGACTAGCTGCATAACCATCTGGGAATTTTAACCTTTGCGACCATTCGAGAACTTCTTTCTTTTCTTTAGGTCGAAGACAGAAAGGGGCGCGTGGTTTACCACCATTTTCAGAGAGCTCAAGAGTTTGACAGTTACAAAGCTCGGCGAGATCCTTTTGAGCCTTTAAATTATCTTTTGTTTTGCCCATCATGTCCATGCATGTGCTTATGATACATTCGGCCATGTTACGCTCTTGATGCATGACATCAATGTTGTGCCTTAGAATCCACGACTTCACATACGGTAGCCCCCAAAGTCCACATATGTTAGTCCAATTGTGTTTGTCTCTGTAACCTTCGAAATATCCAGGACGACATTCATCTGGCACCAATTTGTGCGACATATCAGATATATATGACCCGTTAAGACGTTTCTATGGTACTTTAGTGACAATGGTGTTCTTTTTGAAGACATTCCTCTTTTGTCTAAAGAAGTGATTCGGAGGCAGCCAACGTCTATGACAATCGAAGTAAGATTCTTGCCTCCATAGGCAAGTCGAAAGCAATCGGTATTCGAGGCACATATCGGACACATCAACTGACCATGAGTGCTCCATCCAGAAAACATGCCGTATGCCGGAAAATCATGGACGGACCATAAATAAGCAGCTCGGAGGTTGAATTTCTGCTTCTTGTAACAGTCGTACGCTTCGACTCCTGTCCACAACATTTTCGACTCTTCAATTAACGGTTTCAACATCATGTTGAGACGTGATCTAGGATGATCCGACCCAGGTACAATGAGGCTAATAAATATGAACTCATTCTTCATGCAAAAAGCCAGTGGAAGATTGTACGGAATGACAAAGACGGACTAACAGGAGTATGGTGCGGCGTTTGTGCTGAATGGCGTGAACCCATCTGTCGCTAATCTGATGCAAACATTTCTCGCTTCACGACCGAATTCTAGGTCGAACCGGTCCAGCGCCTTCCATGCCTCGCCATCGGACGGGTGCGTCATGACTCCATTGTTCTGACACTCACCTTCTTTGTGTCGTCTCATGTGTTTGGCCGTTTTTTTTGGAAAGGAACAACCGCTTCAACCTCGGTGTCACGGGTAAGTAATGAAGCTGCTTACGTGCGACTTCCGTCGTCACAGTATCACCATCGTTATTAACAACTTCGACAAACCTCAGTTGACCACATTTCAAACATTTGTTCTCATTGGCAGGATCTCTCCATAAAAGCATGAAGTTGTCCGGACACACATCAATCTTCTCGTATTTCATACCGAGAACGGAAAGAATTTTCTTCAAATTATACATATCTTTAGGCACTTTGTTGGGATGTGGAAGGGCATCGTTGAACAAATCGATGAGCTTGTTGTAACAATTATTGGAAAATAAGAACTTAGACTTAATTGCCATAAGTCTAGTTACAAAATTGAGGATTGTCATTTTAGTGTGTCCATGCAGCGGCTCTTCTAAATCTTTGAGAAGTTTAAAGAACTCTTTAACCTCTGCTATTTGAGGATCCTCTGTAAGCTCTGGTTGTATAGCTTCCATCATCTCATCCATCATATCAACCTCCGTGGCATCATCATTGTCCACTTCCACTTCTTGTACAACTTGAGAAGCTGTCTCGCCGTAGAAGTTCCATAACTCATAATGTGACACGTAACCATTTCAACACAAGTGCATCGTAAGTTCCACTTTGTCCAAAAACGTTCCGTTTCAGCATTTCGTATAGGGGCACTGTGCCTTATCGCTATTTGACAATGAAAAAGCTCGTTCCACAAAAGCTTATGTCTTGGCGTACCACTCATCTGAGTGACCATCAGTTCTGCTCTTCCAACCAGTATACATCCAACTACGATCTTCGCCCATGTTTGACTCTGCAATTTAAAGCCAGACAAATTACTATTAAATTCTCGTTAATTTATGAACGATAGAGGAAATAATGAGAGAGACAGCGAACTGGGTCCGTCGGGGTCCGCCATACACACGCGCGGGTGATTTAGTCGCATATTTTAAGTTCACACTAAATGGGCCACAACTATAGATGGCCAAATGGGCTAGGCCAAATAGGCCGGCCCGAAGCACGATAAAAAAAGCACAGCACGAGCACGGCCCCACATGAAAAAATCGGGCCCGGGCTGACCCGAAGCCCCACATGGGCCGTGCTCGGGCTTGACCTCAAGCCCGTCGGGCTAGCCCGACATGGCTCGGTTAAGGGTGGCCCGATCGGCCCATCAATGTGGCCCGATGAGCCTGACTCACCCGACTCAGCCCGTCCCTGACCCTTCTCTCTCCTCCCCGGCCGTCGAGTCCCCTAGACCCCGCTCGACTGCCCTCAGCTCCCTTGCCTCGTATTGAGTCGCTGGCCGCTGCCCGCCATTTGTGATGCCCGATTCTTCCCTGAATTTATGAGGATGCGAGGCGAGCTCGACAAGCGACGACTCCTAGACTCCCGTCCAGAGGAGGCGAGGTGAGGACCCCGGTAGGTCTATAGCGAGCCGACGAAACTGTTGGCAAAGAAGCTGCGGAGGAGGCGACGAGGCGCGAGAAGGTGACCACGGCTCGGTCGGGCTTTGGGGCGGCACGACACGCTCGACCCGCTAATGGGCCCGACACGCCCAAAAGGGGAAAATGAGATCCGTCGTGCTTGGGATTGGTTTTCGGCCCGTCGTGTCGGCCCGGCCTGGCACAGCAAATTTGCAGGCCGTGCCGAGCCTAATGTTTTCAGGCACGAGCCCGGCTGGGCCGGCCCGACACGACCCATGGGCCATCTATAGCCACGACGAAATCTAAGTGCCCCAACAGTCGGCCGCCTCCAACGCCGCCCTCCTCATGGCGCCCGAGCTCGGTGCCCCAATCGCACCTCCCTCACACTGGCCACCCCCGGTGCCGCAACGCCCCAACGGCCAGCGGCCTCCGTCTCCACGTCGGCCGAGCTCGACGCATAATGAAACTAATTAAGCATAATCTACACTACACTAATTAAGCATAATCTACACTAAGCAAATTAAGATAAATTAAGCAACTTAACCACTTAAGCATAATTAAATAATCATAATCTACCTGGCGGCGGGGTCGGGCGCGACGGCGATGTCGGATAGCGATGGCGGCGGCGGCGGCTGAGGCAGTGGGGAAGAAGCGGCGGGTAAGGAAAAGAAGAGGCATGCGGGTATATGTTAAATTCCCTAACTTACATCGACTAAATAAGCTAATTATGTCGGCCGGTGTTACTTACGTCGGTCATCTACCGTGAAACAGTGTCGATTCATACAGCCACCTGAGATTAAGAGTTAATTATTAATTACAAAGATTAAGATGTTAATAATAGTAATTAGCTACTAAATATCCGGTGTATGAAATTCTCTTAAATTTCAGGGACCTGAGATTTAGACAGCCCCATATCTTTATCAAAATTTATTAAAAGTGTGGTGCTATTGTGTTTGTCATTTTTGATAAAGTTTGACGAAAAATATGATAATGTTAGGATATTAAACAAGGTAATGACTACTACCTCTATCTGAGCGGAAGCGTATTTCTAGCTATTGATCAAGCTTACCTTTGACCAATAATAACTATAAATTTGATTATATTTAATTCATATAAATTACATATTATGAAAATATTCTTTATGACGAACCTAAAAGTACAAATCTTCAATTGTCAAAGTTGATTAAAATCATAAAAACCATTGGTCAAAGTAAGATTTGACTAAACCTATAAATAGAGACTGAATGGAACGGAGGAAGTAGTATGCAATCTAACTTATAGTCAATCATCCATCTCCAACTATTGAATGTCCATCCTATGGTGGTTGCTTTTTTAGCTAACCCCTTCACCTGTGTTTCTCACGTGGAGGGAGTTAAGTGAAAAAAGACCATCACTCTAGATGGACATCAAATAATTGAGAATAAATGATTACGTGATTGCACCGTAAGTCATACTGAATACTAGTCATTGCCATTAAACAAACATGCTTCTAATACCTTACCTATTTGGGATCGTGTGGATCCATTTGTAACATGCTGGGAGTACTACATAAAGTAGCTTTATCACTTCTTTTTATGGTAGTGCACAAAATGACTTATTAATGTAACAAATACTAATACGAGTATGTAGTAGCTAGAGTTTGTATTAGCGTCGGGGTGTCCACCGGGTGTAAGCTGATTCCTGGTCTTTTCTCTATACGATGTACTTCTTATACGTCAACTTTGTACCTACTTATGAATGAATGCCTTTTTACATTTTCAAAAATGTAACAAATACTAATACGAGTTTAGTTTAGAGACATACATGTAACTTTTACATGCCCAATATTTTTTTTTTAAAAAGTGATTGTCACTTTCATGTATAAGTATAACCTAAAATATAATACTAACAAGTTTTAACAGTCATTATATGTGTCTCGTCATCTGACTTTTTTTTTTGACGAAATAAGGCAGACGCACTGCCGATTCATTATAGGAGAAGAAAAATAACAGAGTACGACATAGTATAATGAACATAAGGCAATACAAAGAATGGAGCAACTTCAGCTGCATCAGAAAAAATAGACAAATCTAGCAAAAAGAAAAAAACAGTTAGATGGGGAGGTCCCATTGGGAGCACGGATCTGATCACTCGGCTTGAAAGGCCAGGGGCATAGAATTCATGGCAAAGTTGTAGCAGTAAATCTCCTCTTTGGCCAGTAGTGCTACCTGCATCTCTGTTTTTTCATTTTATTGAAAAATCCTTCTGTTCCTCTTCTTCTAGATGTTCCAACATAGATAGAATATGACTCACATACCCTTTGATGTGTCTCTTATGTGCATAGAATTGAATGTCTTCTTGATCCATTCCTGGATGATATTGGCACTTTGTCCGTCCATACTTGATCCTTGTTGATGACACCATGACAGGGCATTTTCTATCGTTTGGGCTGCAAAAGGGCAGTGGAGGAGCAGATGCAATGTGGTTTCGATAGTGTCTACACATAGCGGACAAACCATATTGTTTTCTAGACCCTTCCTGTCCAAATTGTCTTTTGTCTGAAGCCGCTCGTGCCACGCAAGCCACGCAAACCATACCACCTTGGGCTCTGCTTTTGCCCGCCATAAAGCTTGAGCTTGCGGTTCTGCATGCGCACCTTGGAATTACACATTGTACGCTGATGTGGTTGTAAACTGCCCATTCGCAGTCAACTGCCATATTATTTTGTCTCTGCTTGTACGTACTGTTGACATAAGCCTTCAAAGTTGGACATATTCTATTATTTGTTCAATCGTTGTTATAGTCCTGAGTTCTCTAATCCAACTGTTATCCTATAGTTCTTTGGCAACCGTTCTGTTTTTATGCGTTGCTGCTGTATACAAAAGGGGGAACACTTCTCTCAATGGTATTTGCCCCATCCATCTATCCGTCCAGAACTGAGTAGCGTTGCCGTCTCCGATCTCAATCCTAGTCGAGGCTATGAATAAGGACCTCTCCATTTCAGAACTAGCAACTTGCATTCCACTCCACGAACTGTTAGGGTCTGTTTTCGATAACAACAACCATCTCTGCCTTAGTGCTAAGCCATGCTTTTATAGGTCCAGTAGGCCTAGCCCACCTAACCTCTTTGGCTTACACATTACTTTCCAGTTCATCAAGCAATGGCCACCCAAATTACGATCACTTTCTGACCCTGTTCGTATGAAACCTCTTCTGATTTGATCGATCTTCTTGATTGTCCATTTTGGTAAGGGTATCACCAAGGAATGATGGATGACTGATGATGTTAGCACTGCTTTGGTTAGCGTCACCCTCCCTGCTTTAGTCAATAACTTCCCTCTCCAGGCAATTAGTTTAGAACTCACTTTATCTAATAGGGGTTGGAAGTGTATACGCCTAAGCCTTGTTGTATGTAGTGGCAGACCCAGGTACTTACAAGGAAAATCCTTCACATTTACCGGGAACGCTTGTGTCAGCTCCTGATCATCGACATCGTCGCAACGGAATTTGTACATGTCTGTCTTGTTGAAATTTATCCGCATTCCCGTAACATTGCCAAAGAGCTGCAATATTACTTTTAGGGAGTTCAGCTCTGTTGAGTTGGCTTTTAGGAAATCACCGCGTCATTCGCATACATAGACATCCGCACCTTGTTCACCCGCGGACTCACTGTTGATAAGATTCCTCTGTCTATCGCTAGCTGTAGAATCTTTTGCAATGGATCCATGGCTAAGATGAAGAGCAGCGGTGACAAAGGATCTCCCTGCCTCAACCCCCTCATGTGCTTTATTGGTTTTCCTGGACTCCCATTAAGCAAGACTCTGGATGAGCTCGTTGACAACAATATCGTCATCCACTCCCTCCATTTTGGGCTGAAGCCCAACCTTTCCATGAGCTCCAATAGCCCAACCGAGTCAAAAGCCTTCTCAATATCCAACTTGAGAAACAGTGTAGGTTTCGTTTTTCTATGTAGCTCTTTGACCAGACCTTGCACAAACATGAAGTTGTCGTGTATGCAACGTCCCTTGATTAACGCGCTCTGGCTGGTAGAGACCATGGTGTGTATTCTAGGTGCAAGCCTGTTATCAAGAATTTTTGCAAAGATCTTGGCTATACTATGTATTAGGCTAATAGGCCTATAATCTCCTATCTTCGATGCCCCTTCTTTTTTAGGTAGGAGGATTATGTTTGCTGAATTTAGCAGGTTGAACAATGATCCTCTCAGCCTAGAAAGTTGTGCGATCACCTGCATGAGGTCCCATTTTATGATTTCCCAGCATTTTACAAAGAAAAGCCCAGTGAACCCGTTAGGACCTGGAGCTTTATCTTTTGGCATCTCAAATACTGCCTTCCTTGCTTCCCGCTCAGTGATGTCGTGCTCCAAATCCTGTAGCTGGGCCGGCTGGATGTCAAGCTCTTCCCAGTTGAAGCCGTGTTGTGTCGGCACTGGAGCCCCCATCCGGCTCGAAAAATATTCCTTAATATGTCTTTGCTTGTCTGTGTGAGTCACTAGTATGTCGGAGTCCACCCGCAGCATTTGAATGTGTTTCTTTCTCTGCCTACCATTTGCCCTTAAAAAGAAAAGCTTAGAGTTGACATCCGCGGTTTTAATGTAGAAGATCTTCGCTCTTTGCTTTGCTCTAATTTTCTCAATGGCTATAAGCCCCTGATACTTTATCTGGACACGCTTTCTGAACTCTCTCTCATCCACTGTTAGTACCCTGGCCTCTTGTGCAATGTCAAGTTTCCCAATGATCACTTTGGCAATTTCAGTTTGCGGTCTGATGCTACCAATGTTTTCCTTGCTCCATTTTTTAAGAGCCTTTGATGTCCTGCATAATTTAATGAAGAGCCTTCTCATCGGATTAGTGGAATTCACATGTTTCTCCCAAGCTACTTGCACTGTCTGGTAGAAGTTGGGCATGTACACCCAAAAGTTTTTGAACCTGAAACCATTGAATTTCATTTGTTGCGTTACTCCTATTAGCAACATGGGGCAGTGATCGGACAGCGTTGAGGGTAGCGCCCGCAGGTGCGAAGTGGGGAATTCCTCTTCCCACTGTACTGAGTAAAAGATTCTATCTATCCTGGTCATTACAGGATTTTCCTGTTGGTTTGTCCATGTGTATTTCCTCCCGTGCAATTTAATCTCTCTCCACTTCAAGTGATTGGCTGCTTCTCTGAATGTATTCATTAGGCTTCTATTGATGCATGAATTGTTTTTGTCTTCTGCTTTGTAAATGAGATTGAAGTCACCTGCAATAAGGTGTGCCCCTATAAGTGAGTAGCCACTTAAGTTTTTTAACTCTTCAATGAATTGTAATTTCAGGTGGTCTGTCTGAGGCCTATAAACCCCTGCCAGTACCCATTCGTCTCCATCGTCTAAATTTTGAATCTTGACCGAGATTGTGTTTGATGTGATTGTTGTCTCCATGAAATGGAAGTATGCATCAGAGGCGGCCAAGAGTATGCCACCCCTGGTTCCACGTGCTGGCCGGTAGGAATAATTATTTACAAAGCATGAGCCAAGAGTTTCTTGCACCAGTCTATCTTCAATTTCTTGTAATTGGTCTCCTGGAGGCAGATCACAGTGGGTTTCATTGAGTTGATCATGTCTCTAACAGCTAGCCTCTTCATGGGATTGTTGAGCCCCCTCACATTCCAATTTAACATAACCATGTGACTCCTACTCATGGATACTAACAAGCACAACTGGGCTAAACAGATCAGACACCACAAGTAGAACAAACAGGTGCAGTGACAGTACAGTGGTGAACAACACAAGACGTGGAGAACAGGCACAAGAGGCTGCCACACACCTCCATAGAACAGATGAACTACAAGGGGATACAAGATAAGGTGGCATGTCCCTAAACACACTGCTAGGTGCTGGTGGATCAGACATCGCGATAACTAGGCTACTACTTCATGGTAGCGCGATCCCATACGGGTGAACACTTCGGTTTGGAATGCAATGACTTGCTACGGGCGGCCTCTACCTTGCCGCAGTCCATGTTCATCGCTGTGAACATATCCTCCATCGCCTTGATGACTTCCTTTGAGAGCGGCTCCTGGAAGATGGTCATTAGTTTGGGGTCTCCTTTCTTTCCATGTATTTGCTTCGTTGGCTGCTGACCAAATTTCTTGGCGAGTACATCCTTAGCTTTCTTCTTCATGGGTATTGTCGAAGTGTGGACTAGGACACTCCCTCCCGGTACTACTAAGAAGTAGTATGTAGAGGTTCGTATTCGGTTGGGGCACGAGTCAAGATTGAGTCAAGAGGTGAACACCGAGAGTTTTATGTGGTTCGGGCCGCCTGAGCGTCATACCCTACTCCACGGGGTGTGTGTTGACTGTATGAGCCCGATTGTGAATGAGATGGCTTGAGATCTGTTGTTCTTCTACCATGCAGTGCAACCCTTTTATATGCCGAAGACTGGCTGTTACTGTTTGTGCCTAACCCGACAGGTGGCCCCGGCTGTAATCACTGCCCTATACACGTTCTATGGTGTTAAGGGTAGTTAATAGCCTGATAACACACCTTAATAGCAGCGTTACCGGTTTTTATAGCCTTCTGATCGTGCATTATTAATATAACATTAATGACACGTTAACCATGTCTTGTAAAGACCAATTGATGGCCATTGAATGTCTGCGCTGTTGGAGATCCCCTTGTCTTCCTGTTGCATACTTAGGTACGGGTGTTGACACATGGCAGCTCTGGAGTTCCCTCTACTGGGGGATAGCTCCGGTGCTATTGGACACGTGGCAATGCCGGAGCTTCTCTGAGGAGGGAGGCGAGGTCCGGCTCTACAAGACACGTGACAGCACCGGAGCTACCCACCCGAGGGAGGTAGGTCCGACTCTTCTAGACACGTGGCACTACTGGAGCCACCCTAAGAAGGGAGGCAAATCCGATACTACGGGACATGTATTCCCTCCTGAAGTCTGCCAACTGGACATAGGAACTCTATGGCTTTGTTTACGGTACCAAGAGGTATCCGGTACACAGGGTACCGACAGTGGCCCCCGGGCCCACCTCAGGGAGAGGTTATGCTACCAGAGGTGGGGCCATCAACGACTCCCGTGTTGCTGCTTCAAAGTTTTTTCCTGGGCGGTTGAGGCGACAACACGTATTTATTCCATCGCTACGTGGCCCTTCTCGATATGGTGAGTGGGATCCTGACGTGCGGATCTCACACAATTGAAGGTCGCTGGTTTCCAATACGAAATTCGTATAAGTTCATAGCGTAATCTTTGTAGCCCTATCAGGCTGCCGCTCTCGGGCTTCCAACTTCCCATCATGACAACAGTTCACCTGGTGCGACTTTTTAACAAAGTAGACTCGGGCCCCCTTGTCATTGACGAGGTCATTTGAGATTCGGGTCTGGAGGTAGTTTCCATCTAAGCGTTGCGAAGGCTTACTAAAGGGAGAAAGTCTGCACGGGAAGAGAACTCCTTATGCTTTCATTTAGTCTTGCGTTTAGTGCTCTCTGCCCTTGCAGCCTTTCTTTCGCTTCTGCTCCACTTTGCAACGATGGAGTTGGGTCTTCCTCGCAGCCGGATCAAGAGCGACGACGAGTTGTTGAGAGTTCGCACCTACATGGGGTGGTTGAGTGATTCCTTTGACAACTCAATTCGCCTCAGCAAGCTCACCTTCAAGAAGGAAAGCACCGATGAGATTGTACTTCTCGGTGTTTGCCATGGTGGGGCTCATCTCGCCGTTCTCCAGCTTCTTGCTGATGTTGCTGGACTTCTATGGCCTGCAGCTCCACCACCTCGGCCCCCACTCTTTCTTGCTAGTGGCGACATTCGTCCACTTTTGAGAGATGTGGGTGGGTGTGCCGCCCCACGTCGAGCTCTTTTGGACCTTCTTCAAGGTCCACACAATCGGGAAAGGGAATGAGCTTCTCGGCTTCTACTACTTCGTGAAGCGCAAGAACTCGCCCTTCAAGTACTTGAAGACATTCCCTTCTGGGAAGTGGGATGGTTGGAAGAAGAATTGGGTGATTATCAGGGTGGATCGCCATGACATGCTGGAGCTGCCTGACAGCCTTCCCGCCGTTGACACCGATGCCTGGGAGGTGGTCCCAAAGCTGTCAGAGGCATTTAACCCGTTCTTGTTAAGGATCTGGTGCGTGTAAGGAGTATTGACACCCGTGATGGTGATTGCAATTTTTTTGACCAACCGGTGGGCTCTGCTGAAGACAAGGGAATGGCCAGCATGGGCATTCAACGGAGAGATGGACCCATACTGGATTGACCTCGATCTCGGGTCAAATTTGGATGAAAAGGCTCTGAAGCTTCATCTCCAAAAGTTGCACCATGAATCCATCAATCCAGATGATCAGACACCTCCGGCGGAGTTTCCGCCCCTGAACATGGTCCCAGAGTTTAGGAGGGAGCTGCGGAAGAAGATGCCAATGCTTGATGACTTGGGCGTTGTGGATATGTGTCAGAGCACTCCTCCAGCGGGGATTGTGATCTCCGGAGCTCCTTGCCCCCATGAAGGCTCTGGATCTGCGCCAGTCAGTGGCAAAGGCAATGGTTTTGCGGCTTCACCTCCCAAGAAACCAGTCTCAAGCCAGGGCAAGGATAAAGCTCCCGTCGAAGCCCCGAGTCGCAAGCGAAAGTTGGCCAGAAGCGACGGGAGCCATGTGAGGGACGCTACGAGAGAAGCAACCCCTCAGCCTCGGTTGAGGTCTGTGGTGGTTGTGCCCCCAGCTCCGGCTGATCTTTCGACTCTAGTGCCCACAAGAGGGCGCTAGATCCGGCAAGTCGACTCTAATGCCGGTGCCAGAGAAGGGCTCTAGGTTCGAAGCAATTCCTCCTTCGACGGAGGTACCAGACGTGGCAGCGCTGGCGACTGCCTCAACACCTGGTTCAGAGCCTAGAGCATCCGCCACACCGATGACGGTAGGCTCTATCTCCAAGCGCCCGAGGAAGAAGATCTGTGTCGATTGGAGCGGCAATGTACCCAGGTAAGGGCTAACTTTTTATCTTATGTCTTGATTTTGTTTATTGCTTTATTTTGAATTCTCTATCATCTGTTTCCAAAGTATGGAGAGCTTCTGCTCCAGCATCGGCCAGTGCCTCAGCCCCAGAAGCCACACCGTCTAGAGCCTCCTCTGCTAAAACGAGCCCTCAGGCGTTCGAGGCAGTAGACACCGCAGCTCTGGAGTAAACTAGCACCAAGGAATCCTCGATACCGACGACTGATGAAGAGGTTGCGGTGGCACCAGAGCAAGCTTCAAATGTTTCGAAGCCAGCACCAGAGGTACCGGAACCTGTGCCTACTGCTCCGGAGCCAGCACCGGAGGTACCAACGCCAGTACCAGAGGCTCCGGAGTCTGCGGTTGAAACTCCGACACTGGTCCTGGATGCGATGGAGCCATTGGCAAAAGATCCGGTTACAGGACATTTTTTCTATGCACCGGTGGTTGAAGATTTGGCAGTTGGACCCTCCTCGTCATCCCTGGAAGTGGAAGATCTGGTTGTGGGACCTTCTTTAACCGCACCATAGGTTGATGAGCTTCCAGAGATTGACCCTGCCGACATTGAGCTGTTGGAGAACACGCTCGTGCCACGGGCTCCTACATTTATTTTGGAAGACCCGCTGGCCTAAGGTGGGCCTGGAGCCAATTCCCCTGGTGTTGATCGACAATGCCTACTCAAGTCTCCGCCAGGTCCAGCTTGCCTTCGACTACGAAAGCAAATCTCTTGAAGAAGAGCGCAACACCCTGAGGCGTTGGCACAATAGACTTCATTTTGAGACAAGGCTGACGCATTCCCTGCTTGCGGACCAGCGGGAGTGGGTGGAGAAGGAAAAGGCTCGACTAACGCGATTGAACAACACGCTCGAAAGAGAGGCCATCATAAAGGCCCTCGACGAGAAGACCCAGGAGGTCTGCGAGCACGCTCAGAAGGCTAACGAATATGCTGACAGTCGCTCAGAGAGCCTCGATGAGTTGAGGGAACAACTCCTCAAGCGTCAGGAGGGACTTGATGAAAGGGAGGTTAAACTCCAAGAGAAGGAGGATGAGATCCGACAGAGGGAGGATGAGCTCTCCCAGAAGCTGGCACGCGGCAAGCAAGACTTGGCTGGCCGCGTGGAAGAGTTCAAGTCTTGGCGCGAACAAGAGAAGCACCGGTTTTGGCAGGCAGGGCAAGGAGTTAGCCAAAGAGAATCTGCCGTCTCTGCCAGGGAGGAGAAGGTGAAGGCAAAAGAGAAAGACCATGCAGATAGATGAGGCCGCATCCACCTCCTAGAGAAATAGGTTGCCGACCAAGAGAAGCTGCTAGCCGAACGGATCTAGCATCACGCCATAGAGGTCGAATGCTCCTCGAACGAGGGTTTTGCGGACCTCTCTACTGCAAAGGGGTCACTAGAGGAGCTCCGGAGCTCGAGAGCAGTTGAGTCTCAGCAAGTCTGGAACTACCTGGGTGAGCAAATGAAGCTCTGGTGTCTCTAAGATTTAGTGTGGTCCGACCAGATGATCCAAAGCCAGAGATGGACAAAGCCTTGATGGCGCTGAACTCCGCCAGAGCTAAGATGGATGCTCTAAGAGATGTGATCGTCGACCAGTTGGACACTAAAGGGAAGTCCTTGACTAAGAACGTCGCAGAGTATGTGATGACGTGTTACCAAAGCCGAGACCCCACAATGTCTTTAGCTCAAGTGGTCGAAGGACCCATCATCAAGGAGGAGGAAGCTGCCAAGGCCAGCATCCAAGAAGCCGCCGAGAAGGTTGCTTTGTTCTTTGTGAGGAACTCTAGTAGCTAGAACCTTCCTCTTTTTACCTTCCCCTTGTAAATCTCTGATTTTGAATGAATGAAATCATTTCGAATTCTTTTGTGTCTTCAATGCATTGCACTTTATATTGTTGGTCCCTTGGTAGATGTATTCAGTGGATTGAGGACATCTACCCTGAGGATTTAAACAATGTCTTGAAAACTTGATTTCTCTAACTCGTAGCCAATATGAAAGCCCTGAGGTCTGAGTCTTGCTTCCGAAATCTCCAAGGACCCTTTGTTAAGCCGACGGCGGCCCCCGTAGGAGTTGTTGGAGCTTGGAACAACTTTGGCAGTGCCCACTATCAATGTGTAGAATGTCAATGGCGGGCCCCCTGGTGTTTTTAGAGCTTGGCAGCTTCGACGGTGTCCACTATCAACACGTAGAACTTCGATGGAAAGCCCCCTGGGGGTTGTTGGAGCTTGTTTCTTTGATGGTGCCCACTATCAATGCGTAGAACATCGACGGCGGGCCCCATGGGGCTTGTCGGAGCTTGTTGCTTCGACGACGCCCACTGTCAACGCGTAGAACATCAACAGTGGCCCCCTTGGGGTTGTTGGAGCTTGTTGCCTCAACGGCGCCCACTGTCAACGCGTAGAACGTCGACGGCGGGCCCCCTGATGCTTGTCGGATCTTAGTGCTCTGACAGCATCCACCATCGTCCGTGCAAATTGCCGTCAATTGTTCATTTTTCCTGCGCATAAAAGATAAGAAAAGCAATAAAATTCAACCTCTTTGTGACACCCGGTTCCGAAAATGAACCAAGTGAACGCATATGTGTGCCTAGGATGTTCAACATACATACACAAGTGCATTCACAAAAGGATAACTAGACAATTACCACAGAACAAGATTAATTAAGCACTTTTATTACACAATTCATAATATCCTCGAATACAAACTCTAATGAACATTAATGACAAGTTTGAACTAATGCAGCAAAAAGAACTAAATGAGCAACTATGCAGCTAAGCAAAGGGTATATGGCGCAGCTCCACTCAATCCACAGGCAAGCTGACGATAGACACGGCCTAGAACTCCGCATTATAAATGTTATACCACCAATCTTGACCTGCAACTGTTGGTGGGGGAATTACAAGGGTGAGTACATGTCGTACTCAACAAGTGTGGAAAGTATATCATGTAGCTGATTCAAATGATGCATATAATAAAGGCTAAGTGCTGAAAAGTACATTAAAACATTTGAAAAGCAATATATTGTATGTATGTGAAGTAAACCCATCATAAACCATGTAGTTATCATAATACCAGTCCATATTTCATTACTATCATCCATATTTCGGATTTATCATTACCATTAACCATATCCATTGCCATAAATCATAATACCATCCCATAACCAATACCAAACCATCCCAATACCAAAACCCCTCAAATCATGTAGGTCATCCAGGTGCTTTTAGCCGGGAGCACGACTATCGTGATAGTTTTAACACTCTGCAGAGTTTGTACCACTTTACCCACGTGTTTGTGATTTCATCACCCGTCGTCGACTAAAGAAAACCTCCATTATGCCGAAACACTACCATAGGTGTATGGCCAAGAGATTCTAAAATAGCCTTTACAAAGGGACTATTAGCATGTACAGACCCACCGAGGTTTCACCGGTGGCGGTGTCTCGAACTGAGCACATCTTCATCCAAGGGCCCCTTCTTGTGCCATTCGGATCCCAGGGAGTCCGGCCACAAATCCAAGCCCAATCCGACTCCCCTTCCCCTGTGCGCTAAATGATCCGCCCAATACTAGCAATACCTTAATTAATCAGCTACGCCGCACCCATACTTGGCCTCGTGGTGGCACTGTTGTCCTGGCATATTCTCGCATGAACTGGTCCTTAGAACTAAAGCAAGCAACCACCATGTCTTCCAACCCATCCACATACCAGTCTTGCTTAGATCACCCATTATCATATCAAACTCACCAGTTCATATTAATCATAATATCATTAATGCATAATTAAATAGTATAGTTGGTTTCCCATCCCAATTAATTAAGCGAAGCAAAGGTAAGAAGCCCTTCCCGACTCTCTACCATGTATTCCAAGTGACAAGAGTGGTTAAAAAAAGCTAGTAAACCCCTATCATAGGAATTCCCATCAAATTCACACAAGCATGCTGTTTTGAAAACAAAACATTTATTGTAAAAAGGGGATCAATATGTTCAAGGACACTTGCCTTGCCCTTGGGCTTGATTGGGATCAAATACTTCAAACTCCAGGTACTGGAGGTCCTCCGCAGCACTCTCTAGCGCAAATCGGTCTAAAACGCGCAATAAACATAGAAGACAATAATCATAATCAATAAGTGCACATATATTACTCAATATGTCATGACATGCATGATTAATGCAAATGCAAAGTGAAACAAGTTAATGAGTTGCTATTAATATTCGCCAATCATTTACAATGATTATTAACAAGTCTACAGAGGTTTGGAGTTGATTCGAGTCAATTTAGAATTAATTCAGCAGGAAACAGATAGCAAAACCAGACTAGTGTGCTGTAGGACCGGACTAGTCTGCCCTATGCAGAAACAGCGAACTAGGATTTTCTAGATCGATGTGAATTTGGAGAAACGGGGTTGAATTCACATGAGAAAAAGGAAGCAGAAGGTATATCAGGTGTTTAGAAGTCCAATGAATCAAGGGTTTTGGAGGCAACACTTGGATCCTGATGATCTAGGGTTGATGAAGAAACTTGAAGGTGAATTGGTGATGAAGAACGAAAACTTGATGGACATCTTGATCACTTGATCCTCTTTCGTTTGCTCCTCTTCTTCTTCTTGCTCGGGATCTCCTTCTCCCTCCTTGGCGGTGGCTATCCAAGAGATAGGGTTTGGGTGATCTTTCAAAGGTGGCAAAAAGATGCAAAAATAGGGTGTTGGGTTGTTTATATAGGGGTGAAGGATTAGGGTTTGATGCATTTCGAGTTTGGGGTGGGTGGAGGCCGGTGTTGTAACACCCTCATTTTCATGCATCATGCCCTACATACATTCATATACATGTCTAACATTAACCCACATAAATAGGAACGAGTTTAAAATTGATTTGGAACACTTAAAATTGATTTGGAGCAAAACCACACTTAAAATGCTGAAAAGTGCGGACTAGTCCGATTTTGCCTCTGGAAACTTTCGGACTTGTCCGATTTTGTGCGGACTAGTCCGATATTCCAAGAATCCTTGAAAATTTGCTAAGTCCCTGGACTTTTCCGGACTAGTCCGATGTTCCAGCGCACTTGTCTGTTTTCCTCTCTAACTAAAGTCGGACTTGTCCGATTTTAGGCCAAACTTGTCCGATTTTCTCTCTGGACAACTTCGGACTAGTCCGGTCGTTTTTCAGACTTGTCCGATATTTCGCGACTCCGATTTGATCTTTTGTTTTACGACTTGTTTCTTGGGGTTCACGTTAAGTGGGCCTAGGTACGTCGTGCCTAACTCTTTTAGAGCCCATGTGGGACTCTAAACCGGCCTCTACTCATCTCAAACTCGAAATCCATCTAACCCTAACCTCCACCTCTATATGAACAACCCCACCCCTTGGCTTGACATCTATTTGCCACTTTTCCACCCCACCCAAACCCTAGTTCGTGGAGAGCCACCACCAAGGAGGGAGGAGGAGATCCCAAGCAAGAAGAAGAAGAGGAGGAAATGAAAGAGGATCAAGATCTCCACCAAGTTTGTTCTTCATTACCAATTCATCTCCAAGTTCATCCCCAACCCTAGATCATCAAGATCCAAGTGTTACCTCCAAGTTTCTTGATTCATTGGAGTTCTAAACACTTGGTATACCTTCTATTCTCTTTTCTTTACGAGAATTCAACCCCTAATATCCAAATTTACGTCGATCTAGAAAACCCTAGTTTGCTAGTTCTGCGAAGTGCGGACTAGTCCGACCTTCTGCAGACCAGTCCGATTTCCCTGGTTAAATTGTGTTGAATTGATTCTAAAATTTGATCTAATCACATCCAAACCTGTATAAACTTGTTAAAACCTATTAGAACTAGTTAGTGATCACTTAAAAGCAATATATTAACGAGTTCTACATTGCATTTGCATCAATCATGCATGTCATGTCATATTGAGTAATATTTGTGCACTCTTTGATTGTGTCTCTTGTCTTGTATGTTTATTGTGTGGTTAGACGGATTTGCGCTAGAGAGTGCCGCGGGGGATCTACATCACCAAGAGTTTGAAGGCTTTGACCCGAACTAATCCCAAGAGCAAGGTAAGTGTCCTTGAAGCATATTGATCCTGTTTTGAAATAAATGTTTTGTTTGCAAAATTGCATGCTTGTGTCAATTTGATGGGAAACCTATGGTAGGAAGTTTACTAGCATTGTTTGACCATCCTTGTCACCTGGAATAGATGGTAGAGAGTCGGGAAGGGCTTTTTACCTTTTTTGCTTCGCTTAATCAACTGGGATGGAAAAACAACTATACCACTCAACTTAATTATGTATTTATGAGATTATGGGTAACATGAAATGGTTAAATATGATATGGTAATGGGTGATCTAAGAAAGCCTGGTACGTGGATGGGTTTGATGTTATGGTGGTTTTGCTTGCTTTAGATCTAAGGACCGGTTCATGGAGCGACCATCCAGGATTTATAGTGCCACCACGAGGCCAAGTATGGGTGCGGCGTAGCTGATTAATTAGGGCTTTGCCAGTTCTATTTGGACCATTATGGATGCTCGGGGAAGGGGTAGTCTGATTGGGTTTGTTGATGATTGGTGGGACTACCCTGGGATCCGAATGACTCAAGAGGGGGCCCTTGGTTGAAGATGTGCTCAGTTAGAGGCATCGCCACTGGTGAAACCTCAGTGGGGTCTAAATAGGCTAGTAATCCCTTTGTAAAGGCTATTTTGTGATCTCTTGGCCACACACCTAAGGAAGTGCGAGACGGCAAAAATTGAGATTCTATAGTCATCGAAAGGTGATGAAATCACAAACACGTGGGTAAAGCGGTACAACCTCTGCAGAGTGTGTCTAAAACTATCATGATAGCCGTGCTCCCGGTTACGAGCAACCTGGACCCTCACATGATTAGAGAAAACTTGGTATTATGGTTATGGATGATTGTGATTGAATTCTGGTTTTGAATATGGATATTGGTATATGATGATAGATATGGAATTTGGACTGGTATTATGATTGGCTTATGATGGGTTTATTTCATATAATGTAATATATTGCCTTTCAAATGTTTTAATGTACTTTTCAGCACATAGCCATTATTATTGTCGTCATTTGAATCAGCTACATGTCATACTTTCCACACTTGCTGAATCCGACATGTACTCACTCTTGCAATCCCCCCCCAATAGTTGCAGGTCAGGATTGGGAGTTTAATGGTGATAATGCGGAGTTCTAGGCCGTGTCTACCGTCAGCTTGCCTGTGGTGTTTTGGAGCTGTGCTATACCCTATCTCTTATGCTACCTAGCTGTTTAGTTTGCTTATTTAGCTTATTTCTGCTGCATTAGTTGAACTTGTCATTAAAATTCATTAGAGCTTGTACTCGAGGATGATATGGTTTGTGCAAAAAAATTTGGTTAATTATTCTTGTGCTGTGGTAATTATCTGTATATCGTTTGTGATGCACTCGTGTATGTGTGATGAACATCCTGGGCACACATATGCGTTCACTTGGTTCATTTTTCGGAACCGGGTGTCACACATTGATATCAGAGCCATAGGTTGACCGTAGGATGCAGCCTAGATAGAATGGACACTTTAGAGCACATAGAAGCACTCTAGAATCGATGTATTTTTAGTTGGTGTGTTGTTTGCTATATATTATTTGCTTGTGTGCTTAATAGAGGATTTTGGGATGCTTTAGCATTGTCATGTCCATGTAGGAGTATCGGTTGACCCCAGAAAAGTGAGAGACCTGTTGAAATGGGAACCACCGCAAGACGTAAAGGAAATAATGAGTTTTCTTGGGATGGCTGGATATTACCGTCGATTCATCGAGGACTTCTCCAAGATAGCCAAGCCAATGACGGAATTGCTAATGAAGGGAAAGGCTTTCCAATGGACTCAAGATTGTCAAAACAGTTTTGAGGAGTTGAAGAAGAGGTGAACAACAGCCCCCGTTTTGATGTTGCCGGATGTAAGCAAGAGTTTCAATATTTATTGTGAGCATCGAAACAAGGACTTGGATGTGTGCTCATGCAAGAAGGTCAAGTGGTCGCCTATGCATTGAGGCAATTGAAGAAACATGAACATAATTATCCAACAAATGATCTAGAACTTGCAGCTGTGGTTCATACACTAAAAATTTGGAGACATTACATCCTTGAACATAGGTGTGAAATTTATACGGATCACAAGAGTCTTAAGTATATTTTCACACAAATATATCTGAATTTAAGGCAACGGAGATGGTTGGAGCTCATCAAAGATTATGATTTGGGGATCAACTATCATCTGGGGAGAGCCAACGTAGTGGCCGATGCTTTGAGTAGAAAAGGAGTAAGTAATCAGCTCACAGTTCGAGAGTTGCCATCCGAGTTATGTAAGGAGTTCGAACGGTTGAACATTGGATTCGTAAAAGAGATGAAGATGATGGAGTTAAACCCAACCTTAGAGCAAGAAATTCGAGAAGGCCAAACTAAGATGAGGAAATTCAGGAAATCAAGGAAAGGACCCAAGAGGGGAGAGAATTCAGATTTGATGAGGATGAACATGGTACCCTATGGCTTGGTAAGAGGATTGTTATGCCTAATGTGAAGCATATTCGGGAGACAATAATAAAAGAGGCACATGACTCACCTTACTCAATTCACCCCGGTTGTACCAAGATGTACAAAGACTCGAAGACTTGCTATTGGTGGGCTAGCATGAAAAAGGACATAGCTGAATATGTAGCATTGTGTGATGTGTGCCAACGAGTCAAGGCGGAACATCAAAGACCAGCTGGACTATTGCAACCATTAAAGATTCCGGAGTGGAAGTGGGAAGAGATCGGTATGGACTTCATAGTTTGTTTACCACGTACTCAGTCCAGTTACGACTCAATTTGGGTAATTGTGGATCGGTTAACTAAGTCAGCTCACTTTATTCCCGTCAAGACCACCTATAATGGAGAGAAATTGGCGGAACTGTATATGGGAAGAATAATATGTTTGCATGGAGTTCCGAAGAAGAGAGTCTCGGATAGAGGTTGACAATACACTTCCAGATTTTGGCAGAAATTGCATGAAGCTTTGGGAACGAGGTTGAATTTTAGTTCAGCATATCACCCTCAAACGGATGGACAAACCGAGAGAACCAATCAGATTTTAGAGGACATGTTAAGGGCTTGTGATTTAAAGCATGGGAAAAGTTGGGACAAGAGCTTGGCATATGCAGAATTTTCATACAACAATAGTTACCAAGCAAGCTTGAAAATGTCACCATATGAAGCGCTTTTTGGAAGGAAGTGTAGGACACCTTTATTCTGAAATGAGGCAGGAGAAACTCAAGTATTTGGTCCGGATGTGTTGCAAGAAGCCGAAAAGCAAGTCCAAATAATTCGTGAAAACTTGAGGGCTGCCCAATCAAGACAAAAAGGCTATGCGGACAATAGAAGAAGGAAATTAACCTTTGAAGTGGGAGATTTTGTTTACCTCAAGGTGTCACCAATGAGAGGTCATAAGAGGTTTAACATAAGAGGCAAGCTAGCACCTCGCTACACTAGACCATTCAAGATTTTGGACAAAAGAGGAGAAGTAGTGTATAAGTTGGAGATGCCAACTCATCTTTCAGACGTACATGATGTCTTTCATGTTTCCCAATTCAACAAATGCTTGAGAGTACCGGAAGAACAAGTGCCAATGGAAGGATTGGAACTAGAGGAAGATTTGACTTATGCTGAACAACCGATCAAAATCTTGGAAACCAAGGAGAGAGTCACAAGGAACAAGGTTATTTGATGGTGTAAAGTTCAATGGAAGCACCACACAAAAAAGAAGCGACGTGGGAATTGGAGGATGATATCAAGAAAGAATTTCCCTATCTCTTCTCTTCCGCGTCGAATCTCGAGGGCGAGATTCATTTTAAGGGGGGTAGGTTTGTAACGCCCTCATTTTCATGCATCATGCCCTACATACATTCATATACATGTCCAACATTAACCCACATAAAGAGGAACGAGTTTAAAACTGATTTGGAACATTTAAAATTGATTTGGAGCAAAACCGCACTTAAAATGCTGAAAAGTGTGGACCAGTCCGATTTTGCCTCTGGAAACTTTCGGAGTTGTCCAATTTTGTGTGGACTTGTCTGATATTCTAAGAATCCTTGAAAATTTGCTAAGTCCCTGGACTTTTCCAGACTAGTCCGGTGTTCCAGTGGACTTGTCCGTTTTCCTCTCTCACTAAAGTCGGACTTATCCGATTTTAGGCCAGACTTGTCCAATTTTCTCTCTGGACAACTTCGGACTAGTCTGGTCCTTTTCGGACTTGTCCGATATTTTGCGACTCCGAGTTGATCTTTTGTTTTACGACTTGTTTCTTGGGGTTCACGTTAGTGGGCCTAGGGACGTCGTGCCTAACTCTTTTAGAGTCCATGTGGGACTCTAAACCGGCCTCTACTCATCTCAAACTCGAAATCCATCTAACCCTAGCCTCCACCTCTATATAAAGAACCCTACCCCTTGGTTTGACATATATTTGCCACTTTTCCACCCCACCCAAACCCTAGTTCGTGGAGAGCCACCACCAAGGAGGTAGGAGGAGATCCCAAGCAAGAAGAAGAAGAGGAGGAAACGAAAGAGGATCAAGATCTCCACCAAGTTTGTTCTTCAACACCAATTCATCTCCAAGTTCATCTCCAACCCTAGATCATCAAGATCCAAGTATTACCTCCAAGTTTCTTAATTCATTGGAGTTCTAAACACCTGGTATACCTTCTATTCTCTTTTCCTTACGAGAATTCAACCCCTAATCTCCAAATTTATGTCGATCTAGAAAACCCTAGTTCGCTAGTTCTGCGAAGTGCGGACTAGTCCGGCCTTCTGCAGACTAGTCCGATTTTCCTGGTTAAATTGTGTTGAATTGATTCTAAAATTTGATCTAATCACATACAAACCTATATAAACTTGTTAAAATCTATTAGAACTAGTTAGTGATCACTTAAAAGCAATATATTAACAAGTTCTACCTTGCATTTTCATCAATCATGCATGTCATGTCATATTGAGTAATATTTGTGCACTCTTTGATTGTGTTTCTTGTCTTGTATGTTTATTGTGTGGATTAGACGGATTTGCGCTAGAGAGTGCCGCGGAGGATCTACAACACCAAGAGTTTGAAGGCTTTGACCCGAACCAATCCCAAGAGCAAGGCAAGTGTCCTTGAAGCATATTGATCCTGTTTTGAAATAAATGTTTTGTTTGCAAAACTGCATGCTTGTGTCAATTTGATAGGAATCCTATGGTAGGAAGTTTACTAGCGTTGTTTGACCACCCTTGTCACCTGGAATAGATGGTAGAGAGTCGGGAAGGGGTTTTTACCTTTTTGCTTCGCTTAATCAACTGGGATGGGAAAACAACTATACCACTAAACTTAATTATGTATTTATGAGATTATGGGTAACATGAAATGGTTAATATGATATGGTAATGGGTGATCTAAGCAAGCCTGGTACGTGGATGGGTTGGATGTTATGGTGATTTTGCTTGCTTTAGATCTAAGGACCGGTTCGTGGAGCGACCATCCAGGATTTATAGTGCCACCACGAGGCCAAGTATGAGTGCGGCGTAGCTGATTAATTAGGGTTTTGCCAGTTCTATTTAGACCACTAAGGATGCTCGGGGAAGGGGTAGTCGGATTGAGTTTGTTGATGATTGGTGGGACTACCCTGGGATCCGAATGGCTCAAGAGGGGACCCTTGGTTGAAGATGTGCTTAGTTGGAGGTATCGCCACCGGTGAAACCTTAGTGGGGTCTAAATAGGCTAGTAATCCCTTTGTAAAGGCTATTTTGTGATCTCTTGGCCACACACCTAAGGAAGTGTGAGACGGCAAAAATTGAGATAGTCATCGAAAGGTGATGAAATCACAAACACGTGGGTAAAGCAGTACAACCTCTGCAGAGTGTGTCTAAAACTATCATGATAGTCGTGCTCCTGGTTTTGAGCAACTTGGACCCTCACACGATTAGAGAAAACTTGGTATTATGGTTATGGATGATTATGATTGAATTCTGGTTTTGAATATGGATATTGGTATATGATGATGGATATGGAATTTGGACTGGTATTGTGATTGGCTTATGATGGGTTTATTTCATATACATGTAATATATTGTCTTTCAAATGGTTTAATGTACTTTTCAGTACTTAGCCATTATTATTGTCATTATTTGAATCAGCCACATGTCATACTTTCCACACTTGCTGAATACGACATGTACTCACTCTTGCAATTCCCCCCAACAGTTGCAGGTCAGGATTGGGAGTTTAATGGTGATAATGCGGAGTTCTAGGCCGTGTCTACCGTCAGCTTGCCTGTGGTGTTTTGGAGCTGTGCTATACCCTATCGCTTATGTTGCCTAGCTGTTTAGTTTGCTTATTTAGCTTATTTCCGCTGCATTAGTTGAACTTGTCATTAAAATTCATTAGAGCTTGTACTCGAGGATGATATGGTTTGTGCAACAAAATTTGGTTAATTAATCTTGTGTTGTGGTAATTATCTGTATGTCGTTTGTGATGCACTTGTGTATGTGTGATGAACATCCTGGGCACACATATGCGTTCACTTGGTTAATTTTTTGGAACCGAGTGTCACAGGTGTGGGGTCCCACATGGGATCCAAAAAGGGTTAGACACGACGTTATTAGGCCCACTTAAGGTAAAACCCAAAAACACGTCGTGGAACAAAATATCAACTCGGAATCGCGATCACCGGACAAGTCCGCAAGAGCCCGGACTAGTCCGAAGTTAGTTAGAGAGATATCGAACAAGTTCGGACTAGATATCAGACAAGTCCGAACTTAGTTAGAGAGGAAAATGGACAAGTCTAGGGACTTGGCGAAATTTCAAGGAATTGGAATACCGACTAATCCGCACAGGACCGGACAAGTCCGAAAATTGTACAGAGATGAAATCGGACTAGTCCACAGCAAAACGGACATGTTCGAAGGAGGTCAGAGAGAAATTGGACTAGTCCATACCAAAAACGGACTATTCCGCACTTCTGAGAACTCTTAAGTGCAGTTTTGCTCCTAATTCATTTTAAAATCATTCCTTTTTATGTAGATTAATGTTAAACATGTATATGAACTTATGCAATGCATGATGCATGAAAATGAGGGTGTTACAAACCTACCCCCTTTAAAATGAATCTCGCCCTCGAGATTCGACGCGAAAGAGAAGAGATAGGGAAATTCCTTCTTAAGATCAACTTCCAGCTCCCAAGTTGCCTCTGATTCTGTGTGATGCTTCCATTGCACTTTACACCATCGAATCACCTTGTTCCTTGTGACTCTCTCATTGGTTTCCAAAATTTTGACCAGTTTCTCGACATAAGTCAAATATGCCTCTAGTTCCAAATCTTCCATTGAAACTTGTTCTTCCAACACTCTCAAGCACTTCCTGAGCTGGGAAACATGAAAAACATCATGGACATCCGAAAGGTGTGTTGGCATCTCCAATTTATATGCTACTTCTCCTCTTTTGTCCAAATTCTTGAATGGCCCAATGTATCGAGGTGCTAGCTTGCCTCTTAAGTTAAACCTCTTATGACCTCTCATTGGTGACACCTTGAGGTAAACGAAATCTCCTATTTCAAAGGCTAGTTTCCTTCTCCTATTGTCCGCATAGCCTTTTTGCCTTGATTGAGTAGCCCTCAAGTTTTCACGAATAATCTGGATTTGTTTCTCAGCTTCTTGCAACATGTTAGGTCCAAATATTTGGTTCTCTCCCATCTCATTCCAGAACAAAGGTGTCCTACACTTTCTCCCATATAGTGAGGGTGACATTTTCAAGATTGCTTGATAACTATTGTTATATGGAAATTCTGTGTATGGCAAGCTCTTGTCCCAACTTTTCCCATGCTTCAAAGCATAAGATCTCAACATGTCCTCCAAAATATAATTGGTCCTCTCAGTTTGTCCATCCGTTTGAGGGTGATATGCTGAGCTAAAATTCAACCTTGTTCCCAATGCTTCATGTAGTTTCTCCCAGAACCTAGAGGTAAATTGAGAACCTCTATCCGATACTTTCTTCTTCGGGACTCCATGTCGACACACAATATGCTCCATATACAACTCTGCCACCTTCGCGGTAGTATAGGTGGTCTTGATAGGAACGAAATGAGCTGACTTGGTCAAATGATCCACAATAACCCAAACTGAGTCATAACCGGACTGGGTACGCGGTAAACCAACTATAAAGTCCATATCGATTTCTTCCCACTTCCATTCTGGAATCTTCGGTGGCTACAATAATTTGGCTAGTCTTTGATGTTCCGCCTTCACTCGTTGGCACACATCACACAACACAACATATTCATCTATGTCCTTTTTCATGCTATCCCACCAATAACATGTCTTCAAGTCCTTGTACATCTTTGTACAACCGGGATGAATTGAGTATGGCGAGTCATGTGCCTCTTTTAATATCGTTTCCCGAATATGCTTCACATTAGGCACCACAATCCTCTTTCCAAGCCATAATGTACCATGTTCATCCTCATCAAACCTGAATTCTCTTCCCTCTTGGGTCTTTTCTTTGATCTCTTGAATTTCCTCATCCTTTGTTTGACCTTCTCGAATTTCTTGCTCTAAGGTTGGGTTTAAATCCATTATCTTCATTTCATTTACAAATCCAAGGTTCAACCGTTCAAACTCCTTACATAACTCGGATGACAATTCTCGGACCGTGAGCTGATGATTTACTCCTTTCCGACTCAAAGCATCAGCCACTACATTAGCCTTTCCTGGATGATAGTTGATTCCAACATCATAGTCCTTGATGAGCTCCAACCATCTTCGTTGCCTCAAATTCAGGTCCGTTTGTGTGAATATGTACTTTAAACTCTTGTGATCCGTATAAATTTCACACCTGTGACCAAGACCGTAATGTCTCCAAATTTTCAAGGCATGTACCACTGCTGCAAGTTGGAGATCATTCATTGGATAATTTTACTCATGTTTCTTAAATTGCCTCGATGCATAGGCTACCACTTGACCTTCTTGCATGAGCATGCATCCAAGTCCTTGTCTTGATGCATCACAATAAATATCGAAACTTTTGCTCACATCCGGCAATATCAAGACTGGGGTTGTAGTTAACCCCTTCTTCAACTCCTCAAAATTTTCTTGACAAGCTTGAGTCCATTGGAAAATTTTCCCCTTCATTAATAGTTTCGTCATTAGCTTGGCTATCTTGGAAAAGTCTTTGATGAACCGACGGTAATATCAAGCCATTCCAAGAAAACTCCGGATCTCCTTTACATTCTGCGGGGGTTCCCATTTTAACACGCCCCCCGCTTTTTCGGAGTCAACCGATACTCCTCCTCTTGAGATGATATGCTCCCAAAACAACACTTCTTTCAACCAAAACTGGCACTTGCTGAACTTGGCATACAATTGATGCTCCCTCAATTTCTGCAACGTGAGCCTCAAATGTTCCTCATGCTCCTCCTTGCTTCTCGAGTAGATCATAATATCATCAATGAACACCACTACAAACTTATCCAAGTACTCCATGAAGACCTTTTTCATGAGGTACATAAAGTATGCAGGTGCATTTGTCAATAAAGGACATCACGATGTACTCATAAGATCCATATCGTGTCTGAAATGCTGTCTTGGGTATATTCGACAGTCTTACCTTCATTTGGAAGTATCCAAACCTCAAATTAATCTTGGAGAAAGCACACACACCCTTTATCTGATCAAACAAGTCTTCTATGTGTGGCAAGGTGTACTTGTTCTTGATGGTCACCTCGTTGAGAGCTCGGTAATCCACAAACATCCTTTGTGATCCATCCTTCTTATCTGGGAAAAGAACGGGCGCTCCCCACGGTGAAGAGCTTGGGCGAATAAAACCCTTCTCTAGTTGCTCTTGAATTTCCTTCTTGAGCTCTGCTAACTCCTTAGGAGGCATCCTATATGGCCTCTTAGCTATAGGTGCAGTTCCAGGTATTAAATCAATAACAAATTTGATGTCTCGATCAGTGGCATACTTGACAACTCATCCAGAAACACATCCAAGAATTCACACACCACCGAAATCTCCTCAATTGTGGAACAGTCCATGTGATTCAGCTCCACTTGCTTCGGTGCATGTTGAGATGCTTCAAATTCTACGGTGATCCGTTCCTCATTGGTCAACTTTACCGTCTTTGTGGCACATTCAATGTCTCCATTGTGCTTCGTCAACCAGTCCATACCAAGTATAATGTCCAATCCTTGAGAGTCCAAAACAATGTGGTTGGCAAAGAAATCTACCCCCCTTATTCTAAGGCTTACTTTTGGACATACTATATTTGTCCTCATCTCTCCTCCAAGAGACTTAACCAATAGAGTATACTTCATATAAGAGATAGGAAAACTATACTTGACAACATATTTCGATGCAATGAACGAATGTGATGCTCTAGAATCAAATAACATAGTTGCTGAGTTGGAGTTTGTGAGAAACATACCAAAAACCACGTCATCCGCTTGTTGAGCTTCCTCCGTAGAGACATGGTTCACACTAACACGAGCAAAATTCTGCTGTCCATGGTTGCCTTGCGGCTGCACTCCATTGGGTCTTGGGTTTTGTCTTGGAGCGTTGCTTCCTTGACCAAGGCCTGACTTAGGGCATTGAATTGCAAAGTGTCCTGCTTCTCCACATATATAGCACTTCCTAATTGCACCAGAATTATTGGGACAAACTTGATTCTGAACATTTGCACTAGGAAGGTTGGCACGAGGTGCAAAAGGCATTGGATGCCTAGGTGCTTGCATGACAAGGCGTTGCTGCACAAACTGAGCTGGACGTGGTGCATAACCAAGGCGTTGTACAGGAGCGGAAGAGCTGTAATATGGCACATTGGATGGTGCAAAGCGAGGGCGCACATTACTTCCTTCTTGCTGTCCTTGATATGGCGCCTTCCTCTTGGTGTCTTGCTCCATCTCACGGACCTTGTTCTCAACCACAATTGCTTTGTCCACAAGCTTCTCAAAGTTGGCATAATCACAATTCAGCAATTGTACTTGGATTTCATTGTTCAAGGCTCTCATGAACAAGTATTGTTTCTGGCTGTCTCGGCTCACATCCTCAGGCACATATCATGAGAGTTGAGTGAATTTATTGAGATATTCACTCACGCTTGACCTTCTTTGCCTCAAGTTCTCAAATTCTTGCCTCTTTAGTATCATAACACCTTCTGACACATAATGAGAATGGAAGCTCTCCTTGAATTCATCCCAAGTAATCCTCTCATGGTTTTCATGGGTGTTGCACAAAGAGTCCCACCAATCGGCAGCTGCTCCAACAAGTTGATGAGATGCGAATAGCACCTTCTCCCGGTCACTGCATTGGACTATTGCAAGTTTCTTCTCGACGGACTTGAGCCAATCATCAGCATCCATAGGGTCAGCATCTTGAGCAAAGGTCGGTGGCCTAGTTCTCATGAACTCTTCCATTCGATTATGAGGAGGTGGGGGTGGCGGTGGAGGCATGTGGGGCTGATGATTGTTGTTGCCAGCCTGCAACTATCCCATAGTTTGTATCATGGTCTGCATGAGCTGGTTCTGCATGGCCAATAACTGCTCAAGATTGATAACTCCCTGGGTGGGTCCTTGTCCATTGTTTTTCTGAGGTGCTCCATTGTTCTCCTCCTCATCATTGCCATCCCTTTGGTTGCAAGTCATCACCATCTGAAGAAAAGAAAGAGATAAGAATTTAGAAAATGTCCCCAACTATATGCATCAAGGGATATGAAACTAAGCAAATACCTATACTAGCCTATATGGACATGGCAATACTAAAGCATCCCAAAATCCTCTACTAAGCACACAAGCAGCAATACACATCAAACAACACACCAAGCAAAACACATCGATTCCTGAGTGTTCCTATGTGCTCTAAAGTGTCCATTCTATCTAGGTTGCGTCCTACGGTCAACCTGTGGCTTTGATACCAATATGTGCCCAGGACGTTCAACATACATACACGAGTGCATTCACAAAATGATAACCAGAAAATTACCACAAAACAAGATTAATTAAGCACTTTTATTACACAATTCATAATATCCTCAAAACAAAGCTCTAATGAACATTAATGACAAGTTTGAACTAATGCAGCGGAAAGAACTAAATGAGCAACTATGTAGCTAAGCAAAGGGTATATGGCACAGCTCCACTCAATACACAGGCAAGCTAACGGCAGACATGGCCTAGAACTCCGCATTATCAACATTATACTCCCAATCCTGACCTGCAACTATTGGTGGGAGAATTGCAAGGGTAAGTACATGTCGTACTCAACAAGTGTGGAAAGTATGACATGTAGCTGATTCAAATGACGAATATAATAAAGGCCAAGTGCTCAAAAGTACATTAAAACATTTTAAAAGCAATATATTGTATGTATGTGAAGTAAACCCATCATAAACCATGTAGTTATCATAATACCAGTCCATATTTCATTACTATCATCCATATTCCAGATTTCTCATTACCATTAACCATATCCATCGCCATAAATCATAATACCATCCCATAACCAATACCAAACCATCCCAATACCAAAGCCCCTCTAATCATGTAGGTCATCCAGGTGTTCTTAACCGGGAGCCCGACTATCATGATAGTTTTAATACCCTGTAGAGTTTGTACCACTTTATCCATGTGTTTGTGATTTCATCACCCGTTGGCGACTAAAGAAAACCTCCATTATACCAAAACACTACCATAGGTGTATGGCCAAAAGATCACAAAATAGCCTTTACAACGAGACTACTAGCATATACGGACCTATTGAGGTTTCACCGGTGGCGATATATCCAACTGAGCACATCTTCAACTAAGGACCCCCTCTTGTGCCATTCGGATCACAAGGAGTCCCGCCACAAATTCAAACCCAATCCGACTCCCCTTCCCTAGGGCGCCAAATGATCCGACCAGTACTAGCAATACCCTAATTAATCAACTACGCCGCACCCATACTTGGCCTCGTGGTGGCACTGTTGTTCTGGAATATTCTCACATGAACTGGTCCTTAGATCTAAAGCAAGCAACCACCATGTCTTCCAACCCATCCACATAACAGGCTTGCTTAGATCACCCATTATCATATCATATTCACAAGTTCATATTAATCATAATCTCATTAATGTATAATGAAATAGTATAGTTGTTTTCCCATCCCAATTAATTAAGCAAAACAAAGGTAAAAAGCCCTTCCCGACTCTCTACCATGTATTCCATGTGACAAGGGTGGTTAAACAAAGCTAGTAAACCCCTATCATAGGAATTCCCATCAAATTGACACAAGCATGCAGTTTTGAAAACAAAACATTTATTGTAAAGACGGGATCAATATGTTCAAGGACACTTGCATTGCTCTTGGGATTGATTGGGATCAAAGACTTCAAACTCCTGGTACTGGAGGTCCTCCGCAGCGCTCTCTTGCGCAAATTCGTCTAAACCGCGCAATAAACATACAAGACAAGAATCACAATCAATAAGTGCACATATATTACTCAATATGTCATGACATGCATGATTAATGAAAATGCAAAGTGAAACGAGTTAATGAGTTGCTATTAATTTTCGCCAATTATTTAGAATGGTTATTAACAAGTATACACATGTTTAGAGTTGATTCGAGTCAATTTAGAATTAATTCAGCAGGAAACATACAGCAAAACTGGACTAGTCCGCTGTAGGACCGGACTAGTCCGCCCTACGCAGAAACAGCAAACTAGGGGTTTCTAGATCAATGTGAATTTTTAGAAACGGGGTTGAATTCATGTGCAAAAGAGGAAGTAAAGGTATACCAGGTGTTTAGAACTCCAATAAATCAAGGGTTTTGGAGGCAACACTTAGATATTGACGACCTAGGGTTGATGACGAAACTTGAAGGTGAATTGATGATGAAGAATGAAAACTTTATTGAGATCTTGATCACTTGATCCTCTTTCGTTTCCCCCTCTTCTTCTTATTGCTCGGGATCTCCTTCTCCCTCCTTGGCGGCGGCTATCCATGAGCTAGGGTTTGGGTGGTCTTTCAAAGGTGGCAAAAAGATGTGAAAATAGGGTGTTGGGTTGTTTATATAGGGGTGGAGGATTAAGGTTTGATGGATTTCGAGTTTGGGGTGGGTGGAGGCCAATGTGGGGTCCCACATGGGCTCCGAAAAGGGTTAGACACGACGTCCTTAGGCCCACTTATGGTAAAATCCAAAAACACGTCGTGAAACAAAAGATCAACTTGGAATCTCGATCACCAGACAAGTCCGCAAGAGGCCGAACTAGTTCGAAGTTAGTCAGAGAGATATCGGACAAATACGGACTAGACATCAGACAAGTCCAAACTTAGTCAGAGAGGAAAACGGACAAGTCCGACGGAAAACGGACAAGTCCGGACAAGTCTAGGGACTCGACGAAATTTCAAGGAATTAGAATACCAGACTAGTCCGCACGGGACCGGACAAGTCCGAAAATTGTACAGAGATGACGAACTAGTCCGCAGCAAAAACAGACATGTCCGAAGGAGGTTAGAGAGGAATCAGACTAGTCCACACCAAAAACGGACTAGTCCGCACTTCTCAGGACTCTTAAGTGCGCTTTTGCTCCTAATTCATTTTAAACTCATTCCTTTTTATGTGGATTAATGTTAAACAAGTATATGAACTTATGCAATGCATGATGCATAAAAATGAGGGTGTTACACTCTTACCTATAGGTTAGTTGTGGCTTATTGTCCTTACTTGAAATTTAGGTTCCAAAAAATTCATTGAAAATACAAGTTTTATGATTAACTTCCTAAAGGTCCGTACGCTTTCAGGACCCACCTTGCCAAGACCTGCCGGAATAGGTAGAGTGGCGTACTTAGGGTGCTGGACCAGGCTAAGTCTATAGCGCACTCAGGACCTATGTTGGCTTTGGTTTTCAGGCGAGTAGACCGTCTAACAATGACCGGAATCCAATGGAAAATTATCAGTAAGACTTATATATTTCAAATGAATATTTAGGACATTATTCCAAGCGGATTGCACAACATCACTATATATAAGAAGGTATACAATGAAATGAGCTTGCACAAATGAAATGCACATAAAGCCTGTTTGTATTAAATGTTTCTCATTAAGATCAGGATAACATGGGAGTACAAGTACACACTTAGAGTACATGACCAAGTTAAGTGTGCTATTCATTCTGTAGTACCCGGGGTACACACCTAAAGTACATGACCAAGTTAAGTGTTGTTTTGACCTAAGACCCTCCCGACTCTATTCATAGACTCTAAGAGACACAATTTATACAAATAGATACTCACCTCCGTGAACTAGGTGTAGAACTTACGAAGGTGCTCAATGTTACAGGGGTTGGGAAGTGGTATCCCATCCTCTGTTGCCAAGCAAACACATCTGGGGCGAGAATCTTTGATAACCCAGAAAGGACCCTCTTAGCTAGGGGAGAGTTTGTTCATCCCTTCTCGAGTCAGTATTCTCCGCAACACCAAATCGCCTTCTTCTAGCTGTTGGTTGTGCACATGCCTTTGTTGATAGCGCTGGAGCACCTGACGGTATTGCGCATTTCGGACAGCTGCTTGGCACCTTGCCTCGTCGACGAGGTCTAGGTTTTCGCACCGGAGCTGGTCTTGCATGGCTTCGTCAAAGGTCCGTACCCAAGGAACCCATGGTGATCTCCGGAAGAAGGACAACTTCAGCTCCGTACACCAAGAAGAAGGATGTCTATCTTGTGGCCCGACTCGGTGTAGTCCAACTCGCCCACAATGCAGATGGAAGCTCTTCTATCCAGTTGGTGTCATGTTTCTTCAAACGCTCATAAGGGCGCTTCTTGAGTCCCTTGAGTATTTCTGCGTTTGCTCTCCCAGCTTGACCATTGCTTGTCGGATGAGCTACAGATGCGTAGCCTACTGATATGCTGAGTTCTTCGCAATACTCTTGGAATGATGCACTTGTGAAATTGGTTCTGTTGTTAGTGATGATTCTGTTCGGAACTCCAAATCTGCAGACTATGGACTTCAAGAATTTGATGGCAGATTGCTTGTTGATAGTCACAACTGGAGTAGCTTCTGACCACTTGGTGAACTTGTCGATGACGACATACAAGAACCGGTAACCCCTGATGGCTTTTGGGAAAGGTCACAAAATGTCCATCCCCCACATAGCGAATGGCCACGTGGGAGGTATTATCTGCAGTGACTGAGGCGGTGTGTAAATCTGCTTTGTGTGAATCTGGCACGCTTCAAACTTCTTTACCAGCTCAACTGCATCCTGGAGCACTGTAGGCTAGTAAAAGCCATGCCGAAAAGCTTTACCGACCAGCGTGCAGGATGACGCGTGGTTCCTGCACTTGCCTCCATGGATATCTGCGAGGAGCTCGCAGCCTTCTTCTCGGGATATGCATCAAATTAGAATGTCATTGGCGCCACGTCGGTACAGATCCCCTTCTACCAACGTGTATCTTTTAGCAAATCTGACAATTCGCTTAGCAGATACACCGTCTTCAGGAACAATGTTTTCTTTCAAGTAGCTCTGGACCTCGGAGATCCATGCATCGGAACTGACATGGGCTTCTGGATCTTGCGCGCTTGGTTGCTCAAAGCTTCCTGTAGGGCCTACGATCCTTGGTGGACGCCATGGTAACAAGGCTGCCAGGACCGCCAACTTCGGGGTGCTGGTCTTGCCCCCATCTCTCAGTTCGGCAGGCTGAGCGGCAGGTGATGACAATCTCCTGACAAAAACTTCATTGGGTGCTTGAGCATCGGTTGAAGCCTTCGTCGAGAGGTTCGTCAGCTTCAACGTTATTGACACGCTGGAAATGGTGGAGATCGAGGACGTGGAAGTCCTTCTGCAAATTTTAGACTTCAAGTAGATAAGCAGCAAGTTGAGGGTTATTGCTACTACATTCACTTTTGACTTGTTTGATGACGAGTTGTGAATCACTCTTCATCACTGAAAGTGCATCTAGGCATCCTTGTAGGTTTCGGATGATTGATGACCACAATTAAGAGACTAATAAGATGAGTTGATCTTAAGCACATGTATTATGATTGAAATGAGACAAAATCCCTCAAAAAGGAAAAGGTTGAAACGAGTGTCGAAGACCCAAGCATGGAAATTAGGGTTTCTATTGTGTTGAGTTTAGACTAGCTGTATCAAGTGTGAGGGTGGTTGTATCATGTGCAATGAGATCATCAGAGATGGCTCAAAGTGGTAGTTGAGAGAAAAACCTAAGCGAGAATCCCATTTGAGAGAAAACCCCAAGTGACCGGACTTGTCCGGGCTTCAGGCCGGACTAGTCTGGGGTAGCTAGTTTAGTCCATTTTGGGTCGGATTAAATGTCTATGGATGAGTTCGGACTTGTCCATATGGGTACGGACTAGTCCGTTCTTCTGTTGGTGAGCATATTTGGAGCTAAGTCCTGAGAAGCCGGACTTGTCCGCCACAGAGGCCGGACTAGTCCGGACTCCCTAGAGTAGTCCGTTCTAGGATGGACCAAAGCATTCTGGTTGAGTTTGTACTTGTCCGTTGTGGTATGGACTTTTCCGTTTGTGACTTAGTGTTAGATCCCAAGCCAAGTTCTGGGAGGCCGAACTTGGCCGCCCGTGGGGTCGGACTAGTCCGGGCCAACCTAGTTTAGTCCATTTTCAGCTGGACTAAAGCATTCCGTCCGAAAATAAACCAAGCGGAAAGCATATGTGTGCCCATGATGTTTAACACACATACACAAGTGTTTTACAATTGATAAACAGATACAAACCATGTCTCAAATAATAATACTAATAATAGTACCTTATTACAAACCAAATAGTCTCGATTACAAGCTATAATGAAACTGCAGCAGAAAAACTAAACACTAATGACTTCAAACTCCACAGGTAGGTTTGACGGTAACACGCGCCTAGTACCCCTCAAAAACCTCCTGGTACTCCACCTGGTCGCCTGCGTTTGGTGGGGGAATAACAAGGGTGAGCACATGTCATACTCAGCAAGTGTGGGAAAGTATGACATGTAGCTTAAACAAGACATGATAATAAAATGGGCTAATTGCTTAAAAGTACATTCAAAACAGTTGAAAATGCAATTATATCATGAGTAAATGAGGTCCTTCCCAAAAAACCCAAATAATCATCAATTCCAACTTAAATAACCAACTTCAACAATAATAATCCATATTCAACTCATAACTGCTCATTTATCTCAATTTCATCAATTCTATGTACCAAGCCAATTAATTAACCAATATCGATTCCCAATTCAATTCCAACCATTAAACCAAGTTAAAGTCCAAACTCTAATCATGTGAGGGTCCAGGTTTCTCATGACTGGGAGCACGGCTATCATGATAGTTTTAGACACACTCTGCAGAGGTTGTACCACTTTACCCACAAGTTCGTGATTTTGTCACCTTTCGATGACTAAGGAATCTCAATTATGTCATATCAGACTTTCTTAGGTGTGTGGCCAAGAGATCACAAAATAGCCTTTACAAAGTGATTACTAGCCCATTTAGACCCCACTGAGGTTTCTCCGGTGGTGATGTCTCCAACTGGGCACATCCAACCAAGGGCCCCCTCTTGAGCCATTCGGATCCCAGGGTAGTCCCACCATCAACTACAAACCCAATCCAACTACCCCTTCTCCGAGCATTCTTAATGGTCCAAACAACACTAGCAATTCACTAATTAGTCAGCTAAGTCGCACCCATACTTGGCCTTGTGGTGGCACTGTAAATCCTGGATGGTCGCTCCATGAACCGGTACTTAGATCTAAAGCAAGCAAAACCACCGAAACAGTCTAACCCATTCCACATAACCATCTTGCTTAGATCCCTAGGCATCATGTTTCTAAAGGGTCATTATTATCGATTTTTATCATTCACATGTTCAATAGTTCATAATTAAAGGGGTATGAGTGTTTCCCGAACCCAATTTAGTTTGCGAAGCAAAAGTGCAAAATACCCTTCCCGACTCTCTACATAGTGTTTAAGCGACAAGGTTGGTTATACAAAACTAGTGAACTCCTACAATTGGGTTTTCCCATCATATTGACACAAGCATACAATTTTGCAAACAAGACCTTTAAAACAGGATCAATATGGTCAAGGACACTTGTCTTGCTCCTGAGATTGGTTTGGACCGAAATCTTCGTAGTTCTGGTTCTGCAGGTCCTCGAAAGCACTCTCTATGGCAATTCCTTCTATTCCGAGCGACAAAACATGCAAGACACACAATTCAATCAATTAGTGCTAATATAGTACTCAATATGCCATGATATGCATGATTAATGCAATTGTGAGGTAAAACTTGTTAATGAGTTGCTAATAATGTTTATTAACTAGTTCTAATAGTTTTTAACAAGTTTGGACAGGTTTGGAATCGATTCGAGTCAGTTTGGAATTAGTTCAGCACAGTTCAAATTCAGAGGTCGGACTAGCCCGCCCTGGATAGAATTAGACTTTTAGAGTTTTCTTGATCTGCGAGAATTGGGGTTAAATTTACGTAGAAACTTGGATGTAGAGGGTGTACCACGTGTTTAGAGATCCAAAGATCAATGTTTTGACGTGAGACTTTGGATCTTGGCAATTGGGGATTGATGGAGATGTGTTGATGAAGAACTTGAATGAAGAACACCAATTGTTGAGGAATCGATGAATATTGATCTTGACTGGTCCTTCTTCGTGTTTCTCCCCTCCTCCTTACCTCTAGACTTGATCTTGACGACGGCATAATGCAAAGTGGCAGCAAGGGGTTTTCAACTTGATGGAGAGGCGAGGGGGTATTGGGTTGTTTATATAGGGTGGAGGATTAGGGTTTTAGGGTGGATTCCATGTTAAATTCGGTAGGGGGGCGTGTAAGGGCCGAGGTGGGGACCACTTGGGCCCCTCTAAGGTTGGGCACGAAGTTCTTGGGCCCAAATTAGGCAATTACCCAAAAAAAAATCATGGAGAAATAAAATAATCCGAGTGGTTTTCGAAGGCTGGACTAATCCGCAATAGGGACCGGAAAAGTCCGTTTGGCAACATAGGAAAAATTGGACTAGTCCGGTTTATAAAGCCGGACAAGTCCTAGGTTCAAAGAAAAAGGTTTTCCGGACTGAGATTCTGGATACAATCGGACTAGTCCGCTCCAAATCGGACAAGTCCGGACAACATCAGAGCCATCAATGGACTAGTTTGCACTCTGTGCCAGACAAGTCCGGACTCTGAAAAAACTGAATTTTCTGAGTCAGAAAGGCAATACCAGACTAGTCTAGTTCAAAGACCGGACAAGTCCGTACTCTGTTAGACTGAAATTTCTAGGTTAAGTCTAAATTCATTTTCATCTTGTTCCTTTTTACATGGCTTAATGTTAAACATATATGAGGATGTATGCAATGCATTATGCATAAAAATGAGGGTGTTACAAACCTACCCCCTTAAAATGAATCTCGCCCTCGAGATTCAACACAAAAGGAAAGAGATAGGGGAATTCCTTCTTGAGATCATCCTCTCGCTCCCAAGTTGCTTCCGATTCTGTATGATGCTTCCATTGCACTTTGCACCATCGAATCACCTTGTTCCTTGTGACCCTCTCCTTGGTGTCCAAAATTTTGACAGGTTGCTCGGCATAGGTCAAATCCTCCTCAAGTTCCAATTCTTCTATCGGTACTTGCTCTTCTGGTACTCTCAAGCACTTTTTGAGTTGAGAAACATGGAACACATCATGAACATCTGATAGATGTGCTGACATCTCCAATTTGCAGGCTACTTCTCCCCGTTTGTCCAAAATCTTGAATGGTCCAATATAGCGGGGTGCCAACTTTCCTTTGACATTAAGATGCTTGTGACCTCGCATAGGTGACACTTTGAGGTATACAAAGTCTCCCACCTCAAAAGCTAAGTTTTGTCGTCTATTATCCGCATAACCCTTCTGTCTTGACTGAGCAGCCCTTAAATTCTCGCGGATGGTCTGAACTTTCTTTCAGCATCCTAGATTATATTAGATCCAAATACTTGAGTTTCCCCTGTCTCATTCCAAAACAAGGCTGTTCTACACCTTCTCCCATATAATGCTTCATATAGTGACATCTTCAAGTTTGCTTGATAACTGCTATTGTAGGAAAATTCAACATATGGCAAACTTTTGTCTCAACTTCCTCCATACTTTAGTGCACAAGCTCTCAGCATATCCTCTAGTATCTGATTTGTCCTCTCGGTCTGTCCATCCAACTGAGGGTGATATGCGGAACTGAAATTCAATTGAGTTCCCATCGATTCATGCAGCTTCTGCCAGAACCTCGAGGTAAACTGAGAACCTCTATTAGACACTATTTTCTTGGGCACTCCGTGTAAACACACTATTCTTCCCACGTATAGTTCTGCCAACTTTGCTCCACTATAAGTAGTCTTGATAGAAAGAAATGCGCTGATTTTGTCAATCGATCCACAATAACCCATATTGAGTCATAGCCTGCTGAAGTGCGAGGCAAACCAACTATGAAATCCATACCAACCTCTTCCCACTTCCATTCTGGAATCTTCAATGGTTGTAATAATCCAGCTGGTCTTTGATGTTCAACTTTGACTCGTTGACATACATCACACAATGCCACATATTCTGCTATGTCCCTTTTCATATTATACCACCAGTAGCACGTCTTCAGATCCTTGTACATCTTTGTACAACTAGGATGGGTAGAGTAAAGCGATTCATGTGCCTCCTTTAATATCAAATCTTGGAGACGCTTCTCATTAGGCACAACAATCCATTTTCCAAGCCATAGAGTACCTTGGTCATCCTCATCAAATCCGAATTCTCTCCCTTCTTGGGTCTGTTCTTCGATTTCCTGGATTTCCTTATCCTTCGTTTGACCTTCTTGAATCTCTTGTTCCATGGTTGGATTCACTTCCATTGCTCCCATCTCATTCACAAATCCAAGATTCAACCGTTCAAACTCCTTGCATAGCTCAGGTGGCAACTTCCTGACGGTAAGCTGGTGGCTTGCTCCTTTTCGGCTCAAAGCATCGGCCACTACGTTGGCCTTTCCTGAATGATAGTTGATTCCCACATTGTAGTTCTTAATGAGTTCCAACCATCGTCGTTGTCTCAAATTCAGGTCCGTTTGCGTAAATATGTACTTGAGACTCTCATGATCCATATAAATCTCACATCTATGACCATGAACATAATGTCTCCATATCTTCAATGCATGTACTACGGCTGCAAGTTCAAGATCGCGCGTAGGATAATTCGGCTCATTTTTCTTCAATTGCCTTGATGCATAGGCTACCACTTGACCTTCTTGCATCAATACACATCCAAGTCCCTATCTTGAAGCATCACAATAGATGTCAAAGCTCTTGCTCACATCCGGCAATACCAACACAGTTGCTGCTGTTAACCTCTTCTTTAGATCCTCAAAGCTATCATGATAGGCTTGAGTCCATTTGAAAGGCTTATCTTTCATTAATAGTTTAGTCATAGGTTTCTCTATCTTGGAAAAGTTCTTGATGAACCGACAGTAATATCCAGCCATTCCAAGAAAACTCCTTATCTCCTTCACATTATGCGGCTGTTCCCACTTTAGCACATCTCTGACCTTCCCTGGGTCGCCTCAAACTCCTCCTCCAGATATGATATGGCCTAGGAATGATATCTCCCTCAACTAGAATTGACACTTGTTGAACTTTGCATACAACTGATGCTTTCTCAATTTCTGCAAAGTCAATCTTAGGTGCTCTTCGTGCTCCTATTCACTTTTCGAGTAGATCATGATGTCATCAATGAACACTACCAAGAACTTATCCAAGTACTCCATGAAAACCTTGTTCATAAGGTACATGAAGTATGCAGGTGCATTAGTCAATCCAAATAACATGACTGTGTACTCATAAGATCCATACCGTGTCCTGAAAGCTGTTTTAGGTATGTCCGACGGTCTAATCTTCATTTGGAAATATCTCGACCGAAGATCAATCTTAGAGAATATTATGGCTCCCTTCATCTGGTCAAACAGATCTTCAATGCGTGGCAGAGTGTACTTATTCTTGATTGTCACCTCGTTGACAGACCAGTAATCCACACACATTCTTTGGGACCCATCCTTCTTATCCACGAAGAGCACTGGTGCTCCCCATGGCGATAAGCTTGGGCATATAAAACTATTTTCTAACTGCTCTTGAATCTGCTTTTGGAGCTCCACTAATTCCTAGGAGGCATCCTATATGACCTCTTTGCTATAGCTACAATTCCAGGTATTAAATCAATGATGAACTTAATGTCACGATCAGGCAACATACCTGGCAATTCCTCTGGAAATACATCTGGATACTCTCGAACAATCAGAATTTCCTCCAACATTACTCCTTCTGCATGATTCACCATTGCTTTCTCGGTCGTCGACTGAATTGCCTTGAACTCTATACTAACTCCTTCTTCATTTGTCAATTGCACTGTCCAAGTAGCACACTGAACCACTCTGTTGTGCTTCCTTAGCCAATCCATTCCAAGAATGATGTCCAAACCATGTGAATTTAGGATTATGAGGTTGGCAACAAATTTTACCCACCTTATGGAAATACTTACTTTTGGACATACTATATTTGTCCTCATCTCTCCTCCAGGAGATTTTACCAATAAAGTAAACTTCAGGTATGATATGAACATGCTATGCTTTGCAAAATACTTTGATGAGATGAATAAATGGGATGCTCCAGAATCAAATAATAGTCGCGGGGTTGGAGTTTGCAAGAAACATATCAATCACAACATCCTCAGCTTGTTGAGCCTCTTCTGCAAATACATGGTTCACCTTGCCACGAGCGAAATTCTGTGGTCCTCGGTTGCCTTGAGTTGCTCCTCCATTGGGCCTTAGATTCTGCCTTGGAACATTGTTCATCTGACCCTGACCTGACCTTGGGCATTGATTAGCAAAATGTCATGTCTGATCACAAGCATAGCAAGTCTTTCCACCAGTGGCGCCAGCAAAGTTAGGGCGAGGCTGGTTTTGAGCATAAGCAGGCATATTTGGGTGTGGCGCAGGCTGCATAGGTAAGCGAGGTGCTTGCATGGGCGGGTGAGGCTGCATAGGTTGTGGCGGTCGCGGTGGATAACCAGGGCGGTATGCAGCAGCAAACGGGTTGTAATAGGGGGCACTAGGTGGTGCATAGCGAGGACGAACATTGCTTCCTTGCAGCTGTCCCTGATATGGCATCTTCCTCTTGTGGTCTAGCTCCATCTCCCGAATCTTGTTCTCAACCACAATAGCCTTGTCAACCAGCTTTTTGCATAGTCAGCATTGAGTAACTAAACTTGAATTTCATTGTTGAGACCCCTCATGAACAGATATTGTTTCCTGCTATCAATGTTGATGTCCTCTGGAGCATATCTTGACAGTTAAGTGAATTTATTGAGGTATACACTCACACACATCCTTCCTTGCCTGAGGTTCTCAAATTCTTGCATTCTCAGTATCGCAACTCCCTCTAGCACATAGTTAGAACGATAGTTCTCCTTGAATTCAGCTTAGATGATTCTCTCTTGATTTTCATGGGCATTGCATAAAGATTCCCACCAATCTGCAGCAGCTCCCATCAACTGGTTTGGGGCAAAAAGAACCTTCTCTTTGTCATTGTACCGAACAATAGCGAGTTTCTTCTTAATAGACTTCAGCCAGTCATCGACTTCCATTGGGTCTGTGGCTTGAGCAAAGGTAGGCAATCTGGTCCTCATAAACTCTCCCAACTGGTTGTGATGTGGCGGGGGTGGTGGCGGTGGCGGCATATGAGGTTGATTGTTGTTGCCAGCTTGCAGTTGTCCCATAGTCTGTATCATGGTCTGCATGAGCTGGTTCTGCATAGCCAATAGCTACTCAAGGTTGATAGCTCCCTGGGCAGGTCCTTGGTTATTCTGAGGTGCCTCGTTGCTCTCCTCCTCACCATTGGCATTCCTCTGGTTACGAGTCCTCAGCATCTGTTGGTGAAAGAATAGTAGATAGAGAAGAATTTAGAATTTGAAAAGAAAACATCCCAACTATATGCATCAAGGTATGTGTAACTAAACAACTCCTTTATTGATACTGATAACACTATTAGAGGATGTGGACAAGGCTCCCACAACTCTCTACTACGTGCGGGTGTGGACAAACGCTAGACGTCCCACAACTCTCACAAAGCACACAAGCACAAGCACACCAAGAAAATTCAGCACACCACACTACACATGACTAAGATGATCTAAGTGCTTTCCTAACTTCTAGATAAGAGACCGAGACTTAGTTGTGTGATCCGTGGCTGTCCTGGCCGCGAGGCGGCAAAGGCAACGGCTGCGGCGAGGCATACATGGGCGCGCGCCAGGGTGAGTTGGCTATCCATGTAGGTGCCAGAGAAGTTGCTACACCATTGATCTCCATGATGGCTCGAACTTCCTCTTGCTTCTCCATGACAAACAACTTCTTACGGAGGTAACGGATCTCTTCCATAGCGTTAGCATAGCGATTTCCCAAATTCACCAATACCTCCTGAGATCTTTCAATAGCACGAGAACTGACTTGAGCTCCATCCTAAGGCCTTAAGATATCCCTTGTCCCCTTCTTTCGTTGCGGGTGCAGCGCAAAGCTAGTACCTCCAATCTACTCCCGATAGATGTGGCACAATCTAGTAAGTGCATCCCAATCAACATCATCAATAGCCCCCTGGTGCTTCTCCATGTGGATGCAAAGTGTCGGGTGACCACCTCGTCTCTGGCAAGAACAGTAACTTGAGCCCTCCATTGAGCCATCCATTCTTCACAGTACTCCAGGTGCATCTTGCATATATCAAGGAAATCCTTCAATTGCTTAGCTACAAATCATCCATCAGTGCCATCGGAACGGAATTCTTGAGCCTCACAGTAAACTATGCATTTGTCCTCCTTTCTAGCTTCACTAGGCTGCGGTGCATTCCTTTGGGCTTCTGGTACTTCTTCTTGTGCAGCAGGTTCCTCCTCTCGTGGTTCCTCCTCATCTTGGACTTCATCTTCACTCTCCTCATGTGTATTATCCTCCTCTTTTTCGCTATCATAGCATTCCACCATTTCAGGATCTTTCTCTTCCTCATCATCACCATAGGACTCCACCATTTCAGGATCTTCTACCGTAGTGTTGAAGTGTTCATGCTCAACTTCCTTTGTGGGAGAATTCACTTCTTCCTCCTCTTGGGCTGGTTCCATCCTTGGCTCCTTGCGAGGCCTAAGCTTGCTTCCAAGTGGTGGCAAACGAGCTCTCTTGCGGGCTGTCATTTTGGTGCGAGCCATCTACAAGATAACATGAGAAAAATAGAGAAAAACACAAATACTAGTTCTGAAATTGCAGCAGCCATAAATTTAGACAAGAGGATGTGCATTTGCTCAAAAAGATGCAAAACAGCCAAAAATTGCAGCAGCGGCAAAAATGCAGTTTTTCCCCACATTATATAGCTAGTGGGAGACAAAATAGTACTAAACAAGCTAATTTTGAATAGGAAACAAGTCCTAATTGATTTATGGTGTCCATTCTAACTAGACATGCGTCCTACAGTCAAACACAGCTCTGATACTAAATTGTGACACCTGGTTCCGAAAATGAACCAAGCAGAAAGCGTATGTGTGCCCAGGATGTTTAACAAACATACACAAGTGTTTCACAATTGATAAACAGATACAAACCATGTCTCAAATAATAATACTAATAATAGTACCTTATTACAAACCAAATAGTCTTGATTACAAGCTCTAATGAAACTGCAGCGGAAAAACTAAACACTAAGGACTTCAAACTCCATAGGTAGGTTTGACGGTAACACACGCCTAGTACCCCTCGAAAACCTCCTGGTACTCCACCTGGTCGCCTGCATCTGGTGGGAGAATAGCAAGGGTGAGCACATGTCGTACTTAGCAAGTGTGGAAAAGTATGACATGTAGCTTAAACAAGGCATGATAATAAAATGGGCTAATTGCATAAAAGTACATTTAAAACTGTTGAAAATGAAATTATATCATTCGTAAGTGAGGTCCTTCCCAAAAAACCCAAATAATCATCAATTCCAACTTAAATAACCAACGTTAGCAATAATACTCCATATTCAACTCATAACTGCCCATTTATCTCCATTTCATCAATTCCATGTACCAAAGCCAATTAATTAACCAATACTGATTCCAAATTCAATTCTAGCCATTAAACCAAGTTAAAGTCCAAATTATAATCATGTGAGGGTCCAGGTTGCTCATGACTGGGAGCACGACTATCATGATAGTTTTAGACACACTCTGCAGAGGTTGTACCACTTTACCCACAAGTTCGTGATTTCGTCACCTTTCGATGACTAAGGAATCTCAATTATGCCATCTCACACTTCCTTAGGTGTGTGGCCAAGAGATCACAAAATAGCCTTTACAAAGTGATTACTAGCCTATTTAGACCCCACTGAGGTTTCACCGGTGGTGATGTCTCCAACTGAGCACATCCAACCAAGGGCACCCTCTTGAGCCATTTGTATCCCAGGGTAGTCCCACCATCAACTACAAACCCAATCCGGTTACCCCTTCCCCGAGCATTCTTAATGGTCCAAACAACACTGGCAATTCACTAATTAGTTAGCTAAGTCGCACCCATACTTGGCCTTGTGGTGGCACTGTAAATTCTATATGGTCGCTCTACGAACCGGTCCTTAGATCTAAAGCAAGCAAAACCACCAAAACAGTCCAACCCATTCCAGATAACCATCTTGCTTAGATCCCTAGGCACCATGTTGCTAAAGGGTCATTATTATCGATTTTTATCATTCACATGTTCAATAGTTCATAATTAAAGAGGTATGAGTGTTTCCCGAACCCAATTTAGTTTTGCGAAGCAAAAGTGCAAAATACCCTTCCCGACTCTCTACATAGTGTTCAAGCGACAAGGGTGGTTATACAAAACTAGTAAACTCCTACAATTGGGTTTTCCCATCATATTGACACAAGCATGCAATTTTGCAAACAAAACCTTTAAAACATGATCAATATGGTCAAGGACACTTGTCTTGCTCCTGAGCTTGGTTTGGATCGGAAGCTTCATAGTTTTGGTTCTGCAGGTCCTCGAAAGCACTCTCTACGGCAATTCCTTCTATTCCAAGCGACAAAAATGCAAGACACACAATTCAATCAATTAATGCTCATATAGTACAAAATATGCCATGATATGCATGATCAATGCAATTGTGAGGTAAAACTTGTTAATGAGTTGCTAATAATGTTTACTAACTATTTCTAATTGTTTTAACAAGTTTGGACATGTTTGGAATTGATTCGAGTCAGTTTGGAATTAATTCAACACAATTCAGATTCAGAGGCCGAACTTGTCTGTTTTAAGGGCTGGACTAGTCCGCCCTGGACAGAATTGGATTTTTAGGGTTTTTTTATCTGCGAGAATTGGGGTTAAATTTATGTAGAAACTTGGATATAGAGGGTGTACCATGTGTCTAGAGATCCAAAGATCAATGTTTTGACGTGAGACTTTGGATCTTGACAATTAGGGCTTGATGGAGATGAGTTGATGAAGAACTTGAATGAAGAACGCCAATTGTCGAGGAATCGATGAAGATTGATCTTGACTGGTCCTTCTTCGTGTTTCTCCCCTCCGCCTTGCCTCTGGACTTGATCTCGATGAAGTTGCAATGCAAAGTGGCACCAAGGGGTTTTCAACTTGATGGAGAGGTGAGGGTGTATTAGGTTGTTTATATAGGGTTGGGTATTAGGGTTTTAGGGTAGATTCCAAGTGGAATTTGTTAGGGGGACGTGTAAGGGCCGAGGTGGGGTCCACTTGGGCCCCTCTGAGGTTGGGCACGAAGTTCTTGGGCCCAAATTAGGCAATTACCCAAAAACAAATTATGGAGAAATAAAAGAAACCGAGTGGTTTCTGAAGGCCAGACTAGTCCGCAACAGGGACCGAACAAGTCCATTTGGCAACAGAGGAGAAATCGGACTAGTACGGTTTATAAAGCCAGACAAGTTCAGGGTTCAAAGAAAAAGGTTTTCCAGACTGAGATTATGGATACAATCGAACTAGTCCGCTCGAAATCGGACAAGTCCAGACAACATCAGAGCCATCAACGAACTAGTCCACACACTGTGCCAGACAAGTCCGGACTCTGAGGAAACTGAATTTTCTGAGTCAAAAAGGCAATACCGGACTAGTCCGGTTCAGAGGTCGGACAAGTCCGTACTTTGACAAACTGAAATTTCCAGGTTAATCCTAAATTCATTTTAATCTTGTTCCTTTTTACATGGCTTAATGTTAAACATGTATGATGATGTATGCAATGCATTATGCATGAAAATGAGGGTGTTACATGTGACGTAAAATTGTTGGTGGTCCCAAGAGGCCGAACTAGTCCGTGGTATAGGGACGGACTAGTCCGGGTTTGGGCTGTTTGCAATGGCTAGCTGTCGGGGTCGCTATAAAAAGGGGACCCGACCCCTATTTGATATATCTAGAACCCTAGCGCCGCCACAACAGTCCTTGAGCCTTCCAAAGCCTTATACTTGTCCTATTTGCCCTCTAAGACCAAATCTTGAAGAGATTAGGGTTTGGGAAGGAGAGTGAAGGAAGATCATCATGCTTTGGCTCTCGGTTTGATCTCTTGCACTTGGTGTTGTGTTTTATGGCTTGTGTGAGTTGAGCTTCATGTGCTCAATGTTGTATTGATTAGTGGGAGCCTCAAATCGTGAGCAGCCCCAAGAAACTTGGTGGTTACCCTTTGATATAGTGGAAACCAAGCTGGCCATTGTGGTGGCTTGGTGATAAGAGGGTCAAGTGAGACCCGATCCTTGTGTAGACTTCTCAACGTGGATGTAGGCTTCTTTATGGAGCTGAACCACGGGATAAATCATGTCTCTCTTGTCGCTTTACTTTTTGTAATCATTAGAATTGCTATTAGGGTTCATATTGCTCTTCATCTTGATAATTGTTGAAATCTTGTAACCTAATTGCTTACACTTGTCAATCCAAACTGTACTAGGTTGTTAGACATTGTATCTACCTTTTGTGAACCTAAATTCCGCAAACAACTTGTAGACATCAAGTTTTTAGGTTTTCACTCTGTGCTGAGCGGACTAGTCGGCCCTGTCCAGACAAGGCCAACCTCAGTAATTTAATCTCATTTGATTAAGCCATTTCAGGTCATATTTCCTATTCACCCCCTCTAGGCGACTTTCAATTGGTATCAGAGCAAGACTCTCCACCAAGAGTCTAACAACCCGGAGAGGAGATGGACGAAAGGGGTGACAATGAGATCCTGGTGATCGTCGATGACGACAAGACGAAGAACGTTGATGTTCTTCAAGATGATCCCAATGATGATGAAGAAGTGCATTTACTCAAGGCACGACTTCGTGAGAAGCTAGGTCTTCCCAAGAAGGAGACCAAGGCGATCGATCCGATCAACAACAACAATGGGAGTAGTTCACAAGACTACTTCTGATATCATCAAAACTATGAGCGATTAACTGCAAGTAACCATTACTTATCTATTCCTATTGGGAAACCTCCCCAATTTAACGAAAATGACGACTCTATATGGAAGCATAATATGAAGATGCATCTCATTTACTTAAATCCCAGCTTGTGGCAAATTGTGTTGATAGGTGTTCATCTTCCCAAGAATGAGGAAGACATTACCCCGGAGAAAGCTGTCCTACTCCATCGCAATGCTCAAGCGGTTGGAGTAATCACCTCCTCATTGACACGAGAAGAGTTCAACCGAACTGAAGGGTTGGAGGTTGCCAAGGAAATATGGGACACACTCAAGACGACACATGAGGGCAACTGTGTCATAAGAGAGGCCAATATTGAGATGATTGAAGGAGAACTTGGTAGATTGACTATCATGGATGGCGAGTCTCCCCAAGACATCTACAACTGCCTCAAGACTCTCATCAACAAGAGTCGATCTTATGGAAGCACCCGGTGGACAGACCACGAAGTGGTGAAGAGGATGATTCGGGCATTCATGCCTAGAAATGTCACTCTTTGCTCACTAATCTGTGAAAGTCTGGGATTCCATAAGATAACTCCCGAAGAAGTGCTAGGAAGAATCATCAACCATGAGATGATGGAGCAAGAGGCTATGTTCTACGACTACCTTCAAAAGCTCTCCTCCTCCAAGAAAAGAGATGTTGCATTCAAGGCAACATCCTCAAGATCTCAAGAAAAGGGAGAGAGTGATAAAGAGAGCCCCGACACCGATGAGGAAGAGACACTCTTCATCAACAACATCAAGAGGATGTGGAGAAGAAAGAGGGAGAGCTACCATCGTGAAGGCAAGAGTAAAGACAAGCCCAAGACAAGATCAAATAGGGCTTGCTACAATTGTTGGGAATACAACCACTTCATTGTGGATTGCCCACATGAAGAGAACAAGAAGAAGAAGGAGGGCAAGTCTCAAGAGAAGAAACACTTCAAGAAGAAGAAGCAGTCGAGACATGCCACCTTGGGAAGGAGTGGGACTCAAATGAAGAATCCTCCTCCGATGAAGAAGAGAAGATAGCAACTATTGCTATGAAAAAGTCAACCACGGAGAACAATCTCTTCCCCAATTTGGAGAATTCAAGGCCAACTTGCCTCATGGCCAAGGAGTAAAGAAAGAAGGTTAAATCTAAATCATCCTCTTCAATTTCTTCACATGATGATTTTGATAGTAGTAGTGAAAACGAATATATTCTTAAAGATATGAGTAAGAGTACCTTGAAAAGGTTGAAGTTATTAACGGATGAAATATTTGAGAAGGAAGATCTCATCAACCATCAAGAGTACATGCTCATCCAACAAAAGGAGAGATGTCAAGAGCTTGAGGAGCTCTTGGAGCTTGAAAGATAAAGAAGCAAGGCACTTGAGCGTGAACTTGCTTTGAGCAAGGAAACTTGCTCAAACCTTAAGAAAACTACAATCGTGCTAAAGGATGAACTTGTTAGCTTGACAAAAGTTAACAAGATCCTTGAAACACAAGTGGAGTCTCTCAAGGTCAATGCACCTTCTTCCTCTAAAAGCTCATCTTCCACAAATATCAAAACCGAGACAACTCAACCTTGCAAATGCTCTAACTTGATATTAAAACTTAAAGATGAGCTTAAGTTGACACAAAACAACCAAGCATCAAAAGGTGGCATCTTTGACAAGGAGAAGATGGCATATGCACGTAGTGCATATACCAACACAAGACATCCCCTTGTCAAGGATGGTCTTGGCTATTCTAGAGAGAGGAGACAAAACGCCAAAATTCCCAAGAATGGCAAAGACTTGATTGTTTTTGTCAAAGGAGGTTCATATAGCAACAACAAAGGAAGGAACAATTCTACATCTCCTAACATGCCTAAGAAGGAACCTCATCCATTGGTATATGACTTTGATGCCATATATGTTTTATTAAAGAACAACTTTGAAAAGGCTTATGCTAGGTATGTTGGGCCACACCGCAAGAGTCCAAAATCTTGTGTGTGGGTGTCCAATTGCCTCTTGGCTAACATCAAAGGACCCAACACCGCTTGGGTACTGAAAGCCAAGGCTTAACTCCTTTTGTAGGCATACTCCTCCAGTGGAACCAAATGGGTTCTCGATAGTGTATGCACAAATCACATGACCGGAGAGAGGAAGATGTTTGTGGAGTATAAGCAAAATGAAGATCCAAGTGAGAGGATCTTCTTTGGGGACAATATACAAGGGAGAATCCTTGGCACCGGTAAAATTGTTATATCCCCTAATCATATTCTTTCTAATGTTTTACATGTTGATTCCCTTGATTATAACCTCTTGTCCATATCACAACTATGTGACAAAGGTTACAATTGTCCCTTTACTAATGAGGGTGTGACCATCACAAGAAGAAGCAATGACTCAATTACTTTTAAGGGTGTACTCAAGGGAAAGCTCTATCTTGTGGATTTCTCCATGGATAAAGCCCAACTTAATACATGCTTGATTGCAAAAACTAACATGGGTTGACTTTGGCATATAAGACTATCCCATGTTGGGATGGGAAATTTGCAAAAACTTCTTAAGGGTGAGCACATCCGTGGTTTGAAGAATGTTGTGTTTGAAAAAGATAGGTCATGTAGCGCATGCCAAGCTGGAAAGCAAGTTGGAGCTCAACATCCATCCAAGAACATCATGACGATAACAAGACCATTGAAGCTTATACACATGAACCTCTTTGGTCCAATTGCCTACATTAGTATTAGCGGTAACAAATACGGTCTTTTAATTGTTGATGATTTTTCACATTTCACTTGGGTGTTCTTTTTGCATGATAAGAGTGAGACTCAAGGTGTCCTCAAGAAATACTTGAGGAGAGCTGAAAATGAGTTCTCCTTAAGTATCAAGACCATAAGGAATGACTGTAGATGACTGTTATACACCAATTTCACCCGTTAATATAACTCAATTATGTGAAGGAATTGTCATTTCTTGCACACATCACCTTTCTATTTAACCTATTTCCACTTGTCCTTGGATAAAGTAGTGCATGCAGGGATTCTATGCAGAAATGAAGTGAAACAAGAGGATGGATCCTATAGAATATAATTCTAGCCAATCAAGCGACGACACGTGGCACCACATGGATCAAATGGCCCACAAGCAGAAGTATCCGAGGCCATCCAACGGCGTAGCACCCATATAAAGGAATGGGACCCACCTGACAGAGACCTGGAGGAAGCACAACCCCAACGGGGCCAAGACCAGTTCGGCCGACCCCCCAAGTCGGTCGACTTGTTCTTGCCCCCAAACGCGGTCAAACGCCACGTGTTGGCTCCTGCCTGCTTGAAGAGGTCATGGGTGGTTGATTCGCGCCCTTTTGGTGGCGGGAACCGACCCTTCTCCAAGCTATAAGTAGGACCCCTCACTTCAACACACACCACTTGAGTATTCATCCATTGTATCCACTACTCTCCATAGGTTTAGAGGAGTATAGGATGTATAGAGGAGTATCTAGTCCATAGTCCAAGTAGGACAGGAGTAGAAGGAGTCTCTTCCCAATTGGGAAATGTATGTCTCCCATATTCCTGTTTCTATTTGTGACTTTATTCATAATAAAGATGATATCTTTAGTCTTCCATTGTTCATATACTTGGATGAAGTGTTTCTTGTTTGATTGTGGATTCCACGTATGTGGTAGGAATAGTATTTATGATTGTACTATACCATGCTCATTACATTATCATAAACACTATAAACCTCCACTATAGTCTAATTAGCTATGATATGACTATGTTAATGTGAATCACTTATGCTATGAATTAAAATTGGTTCAACGATGATTTAGTTCATTGCCTTAGGATGGCTTGTGCCTAGGCTCTTAAGGTATATACTTAATATGCTAGCATGCTGCTAGGATAGAGGGTAGCGTTGAATGTCTCGTAGACCCACGGATTGAAGAGGTAGGCAATAGGTGATAGCCCTATCTGTGCTTTGTAATCCTCCACGTTCGGCTATGCCACATGCTCTTGGTAGGAGTCGCCTAGTGTTGCTAGGGGTAAACCCGTGCCCGATGTGTTAATCCACTTAGCATGAGAATTCATAATTAACATAATCATTAGTAACTAATAGGCTATGTATATGTACATTAGAAGCATAATAGGAGTCTCTACCTAACTCTTAGCCTAGTTCCTCTATTACCTCATTTATCCCCATAGGATTGAACGCTCTTGTGTGTGTCACACTACCTCAACTTATCATTAAACCCATCCTTGCTAGAACCCTACCTAGGACAACCTAACTTTTCCACTTGATGATTATCTTACTTTTACCTAGCCTTCCTTTGGGAAAATATAAATGACACCCTTTGGGAATACTCTTTAAAGGGGAAATGCTACATCAATAGTTTCGGTGCGCTTGCAGACGTTTACTTGAGAATTAAAACCTACCAACAAGCATTTCTGGCACCACTGCTAGGGATGAATTGTTAGTAGTGCGTTTCTGGCACCGTTGCTGAGGAAGGCAACCGAAGTATTACATGATTGAGTGAATAGGATAGGACCCTGGTAGGTTTTAGTAGAATGACCCTTCTTTGTTTTTGCATTTTATGTGAAAACAGGGTAGTGTATGTCTGGTTTCTGCTTGTTGGAAAACTTTGTTGAAGATCCTGAGTCGCTTATGAGAGATTGACCTCGTGTTGTGACCCCTCAGAAGCTTCGAGCGGCAAAGCAAGCTAGCACAACCGCACCAACAACTGAAACACCAATGGCCCAAAAGACCCTTCGTGAGTTTTCGACTCCCTCTGCTAACAATGTACCTGTTGGGCCCACTGTTAACATGGGAGACGTGAAATTCAAAATCAAGACTGGCCTTATCGGTATGGTGCAAGCTAACCCATTTTGTGGGAAGGCTAACGATGATGCAAGTGCTCACCTGCAATAGTTCCTTGATATCTGTAGCACTTTTAAGATAAAGGATGTATCTCCTGATGTTGTCCGTCTTAGGCTGTCCCCGTTCTCTCTTCTTGGGAGAGCGAAACAGTGGTTCTACGTGAACCAAAGTGCTATAGACACTTGGGGGGAATGTTCTACGACATTCCTCGCCAAGTTTTTCCCATTGAGCAAGACCAATGCCCTCCGTGGAAGAATTTCCAGCTTCCAGCAAGATACTAAGGAATCTATTCCCGAGGCTTGGGAAAGGCTTCAGGAGTATAGCCTAGCCTGTCCCCACCATGGGATGGATGATTGGCTCATAATCCAAAACTTCTACAATGGGTTGATCCCTTCCGCTCGTGACCATGTTGATGTTGTTGTTGGAGGTGCCTTCACCTCATTAACGGTGCCCAAAGCCAAAGATTTGATTGAGAAGATGGTGTCAAACATGGGTTGTATCGACGAGCGTCTCCATACCCGCCAGCGAGGCATGCACACCTTGAAGGAGGTGGACATGATCGCTGCTAAATTGGACCTCCTTATGAAGAAAATTGATGGACAAGGCAATGGTGAAGTATGTGTCAATGCCTATGCCTTAGACTCTCACATCACTTGTGAAGTTTGTGGCAACACGGGCAATGATTGCCCAAAAACTCGTGAGGATGCCTTATATGTAGCCATCAATGGAAACAACAATGGCTATCATCCAGGAGGTCAAGGGTGGGGCCAACCATGTCCATTCTTTCAAGGAGGGTACAACAACAATGTCAACAATGGAAATCAACCCAACTTGAGAGAACTTGCCATTAGCCAACTGAAGATCAATGATGCTCTATTCAAGAAGCCGTCAGCTAATGACAAGACCCTAGAGAGCATTAATGCCAAGATTGAAGGACTGTCCTCGGCCTTCAAGAATCAATTGAGTTTCAACAAGATGTTGGAGATTCAGTTGGCTCAACTGGCAGTTGTTGTTCCTCCAATAGAGAATGGCAAGATGCCAGGACAGCCCGAACCTCCCGTGGAAAATGTCAACAAGATTTCTTTACAAGGAGGCAACTGGCTGAAGGACCACGAATGTCCTACAATCTCATGCTCAATTGGGGCACACCACTTTGACAAGGCCCTTTGTGACCTTGGAGCAAGTCTGAGTGTGATGCCCAAGGTGGTTTTTGACCAACTGAACTTCACGGAACATACTCCAACACCAATGCAGCTCCAACTGGTTGATTCTTCAGTCTGTTATCCGGTGGGTATTGCTTAAGATGTCCCGGTGAAAATTTGGAACTACTTCATACCTGTGGATTTCATGGTGCTCGACATGGAGGTTGAGAAGAATACATTGCTCATTCTTTGGTGCCCGTTCCTAAGCACCGCGAAGGCTCGCGTAGATGTGGGAGCTGGAGAAATCTACTTCCATATCAATGGCAAGGAGGAGAAGTTTAAGTTTCGCCCAAAGTTGGAGCAATTCTCCATGATCCATATAAAGTATGGGCCAAATGTTAAACACATTCAAGAGGTCGAAATCACACCCCCAAAGGTGGACCTGCTCATTGCATTAATGAGGAATTCAATCTATGCAGAAAACCCATCTTATCGTCCACGCCGACACCCCAAGAGACGGAGAAGTCCAGGCCTCCTCAAAGGCCCAAGTCCACCAAGCCGCCAAAGAACGAATGGCGGAAGAAGCAAAAAAAGTTGTCTGATCCCATCCCTCCGGGCCCTGATGTCAAGAAATGAAGAAGGAGGAATGTCTATCTCATCGGACGGTGGTCAGACCTAGCCAATAGGTTAAATTGGTATTTATCTTTTTCTTTGTTTTTCTTTTCTCTTTATTTGTATTTTCCTATTTAGTTTGATTATACCACTGCATATTTGATTTTCTTAGCAAGTTGAGAATCTTATATTCTCAACTATCATTTTTATTTCTTTATTTTTCACAAAAACAAAACTATTGGGTTTTGAAAAAGGAATTTTTATTTGGAAAAAAATTATTCTGAGCTGCAAAAGTGGTATTTCACCAACGTGCTGATTCCATAGTCGTTGAGGATCCACCTGCCAAAAGGGAGAACAGGGGGCCCACCTGTCAGGTCGGCCGACCCTCGTGTTCGGTCGACCTGGGAAAAAGCCATTTTGGCTCTCTCTCCTTCAATGGCTACATTTGGTTCTCTAGTGATCGTTGGGGATTGCATGCTATAAATGGTAGCCGTGGGGAGAACTTCTCCTCACACTTCACCTCATTTCTTACATCCCCAAAGTCACTCTTGCTCACATTGTTTTCTTGCTCTTTATCGAATCTCTCTTGCTTAAAATCCAAATAAAAAAGATTTGCTTTTGTTTGCATTTGCAATTTGCTCTCAAGTTCTTCAAGGGAAATTCGCCGGGGTTTTGTTTTCACTAACATCACCTCTTTCGAGTTTTTGCCTTGTTGTGTTCTTGTTTGTTGTGGCCATGAAAGGAATGAAAAGGTTGTTTGGAAAGAGGAAGGAGGCTGCAAGCTCAAACCGTGATAGAGACTCAAGTGCATGCTCCTCTTCCATTGCTACACCAAGTTCACGGAGGAGGAGTGTAGGAGAGGACACTCCCATGGGTGAGAGGAGCAACCCTCATCAACTTGTTCACGACGACGACCTTGACATCCAAAGTGGAGTTGAAGATCAAGCACGCAAGCTCCTCCAAGATCGTGAGTTTTCTCATATGAAAGCTTATGATCCGGATTTGATCTCCAAAATAGGTATGGATTCTGAATTCTTTTCCATTTGGCATGCATTAGGATGGGAAAACTTTGCTCACATAGAGGAGAAAGGTTCACGCCTTCTCTCCATACAATTCCTTTGCACACTCAAGATAGGATTTGATGGTATTACTTTTAAATTATTTCAAAAATAATACAACATCTTATGGAAAGAATTAAGTGAAATCCTAGGCTTCCATAAACGTTGTTTGCTAGAATTGGACACTTTGCCTAAGTTTAACAAACAAAGTTTTTGGCAAGATTTAACTGGTGAGGTCAGATGTAGTGCACCTAGGAATAGCCACTTGCACAACCCCACTTTATGCTTCATGCATAGATGGATGGATGTGACTATGTTCCCTAGAGGAGATGTAAGGATAGTGCGTGATGATTAGCTGAAAATTTTATTTGTCATGATTAAAAAGATAAAAGTTGCTCCAATTATTGCCATGATGACACAATGGTTAGATTATATTCCAATGTAGGGCCAATTGAATGCACTTCATTGATTACCCGTATTGCTACTAGGGTAGGAGCACTAGAATATTCTTCATTTGAGTGTATTAAGAAGGAAAAAGAATTGATTGATGAAGATTATTTAGTGCAAGTATATATCCTTAAGCATTATCAAGATGGCTCTTTAATATTTTATTATCTCGGCTTTGTCAATGAAATTCGGTTACCTAACCCGGATTATCATTTGTACAAACGCCGGAGGCTAACCATTGACCTACTTCCCATCGAGGAAGCTGGAAGAAGTAATGTCTCTGGCAGGGTAACTAGAATCCGCACAAGGAGAGGGGCCATGCCCCCAACAACCTCCACGGTCCATGAGTACGAAGAGGAAGAGAACCCAACAGGTGATGCACCCGGATGGACTCAACCTCCTTCACATGAGACCGAAGGTCCGTCTTGGCATAGATGGCCAGATGTTACATAGGAGACACCCCTATCCACTTCAAGATCTAGCAGCTTGCCTCCAACATCTATGAGAATATGTCATTCCACTTCAGCTAGAAGTCATCGTGACTATAGCCAAAGAATGACGGACCTCTCTAGACGTATGGAGAAGCTTGAAGTAAGGACAAGCGACATCTACAACACTCTCCAAGGGCATGTCCAAGGTACCCAAGACTGGCAACAATACATGGACGCTTAATTCACCAACTTCAACTCCATGCTACAACAACAACAAGCCGATCTCGCAGCATACTTCCGTCATCAAGGGTTCAACCCTCGACACAGAGGTGAGTGAAGAACAAGCTTGGGGTAGGACCCCCACTTGAGGTAAATTGTATCAACCCCTTGCATATTTATTTTCCACTTACCCATCATCCACCTTGCATTTAAAATAAATAAATATATAGGATAGTTTTATTTTCAAATAAAATAAAAGATGTGTAGTAAGAATGACTTAGAATTCACATAGATAAAATGATGAATAGTTGCTCTGTTTTAATTTTCCTAAGTCCCTAGTTTACAACTTACTACTCTCCAACATATTGCTCTCATTGGCTAAAATTGCTTTTGCCTTGATTTGGACATTGTGGGTAGCAAAAGCTTGATTGTAACACCCTCATTTTCATGCGTCGTGCCCTACATACATTCATATAGATGTTTAACATTAATCCACATAAAGAGGAACAAGTTTAAAATTGATTTGGAACAAAACCACACTTAAAATGCTGAAAAGTGCAGACTAGTCCAATTTTGGTGAGGACTAGTCCGATTTCTCTGTGACTTCAAACGGACTTGTCCGTTTTTGCTGCGGACTAGTCCGATTTTGCCTCTAGACACTTTCGGACTTGTCCAATTTTGTGCGTACTAGTCCGATATTCCAAGAATCCTTGAAAATTTGCTAAGTCCCTGTACTTTTCCGGACTAGTCCGGTGTTCCAGCGGACTTGTCCAATTTCCTCTCTGACTAAAGTCGGACTTGTCCGATTTTTGGCCAGACTTGTCCAATTTCTTTCTGACTAACTCGGACTACTCCGGTCCTTTTCGGACTTGTCCGATATTTCACGACTTTGAATTGATCTTTTGTTTTACGACTTGTTTCTTGGGTTTCATGTTAAGTCGGCCTAGGGACGTCGTGCCTAACTCTTTTAGAACCCACGTGGGACTCTAAACCGGCCTCTACTCATCCCAAACTCGAAATCCATCTAACCCTAGCCTCCACCTCTATATAAACAACCCCGCCCCTTAGCTTGACATCTATTTGCCACTTTTCCACCCCACCCAAACCCTAGTTCGTGGAGAGACGCCATCAAAGAGGGAGAAGGAGATCCCAAGCAAGAAGAATAAGAGGAGGAAACGAAAGAGGATCAAGATCTCCATCAAGTTTCGTTCTTCATCACCAAATCATCTTCAAGTTCATCATCAACCCTAGATCATCAAGATCCAAGTGTTACCTCCAAGTGTCTTGATTGATTGGAGTCCTAAACACCTGGTATACTTTCTATTCTCTTTTTCTTACGTGAATCCAACCCCGTTTTCCCAAATTTACGTCGATCTAGAAAACCCTAGTTCGCTAGTTCTGCGAAGTGCGGACTAGTCAGTACTTCTACAGACTAGTCCGATTTTGCTGACTAAATTGTGTTGAATTGATTCTAAAAGTAGATCTAATCAAATCCAAACCTGTACAAACTTGTTAAAATCTATTAGAACTAGTTAGTGATCACTTAAAAGCAATCTATTAACAAGTTCTACCTTGCATTTGCATCAATCATGCATATCATGTCATATTGAGTAATATTTGTGCACTCTTTGATTGTGTTTCTTGTCTTGTATGTTTATTGTGCGGATTAAACGGATTTGCGCTAGAAAGTGCCGCAGAGGATCTCCAGCACCAAGAGTTTGAAGGCTTCGACCCAAACCAATCCCAAGAGCAAGGCAAGTGTCCTTGAAGCATATTGATCATGTTTTGACAATAAATGTTTTGTTTGCAAAACTGCATGGTGTGTCAATTTGATGGGAAATCCTATGGTAGGAAGTTTACTAGTTTTGTTGACCACCCTTGTCACCTGGAATATATGGTAGAGAGTCAGGAAGGGCTTTTTACTTTTTGCTTCGCTTAATTAATTGGGATTGGAAAATAATACTACACACTTAATTATGCATTTGTGAGGCTATGATTAACATGAACTGGTTAATATGATATGGTAATAGGTGATCTAAGCAAGCTTGGTACGTGGATGGGTTGGATGTTATGGTGGTTTTGCTTGCTTTAGATCTAAGGACCGGTTCGTGGAGCGACCATCCAGGATTTAGAGTGCCACCACGAGGCCAAGTATGGGTGCGGCCGTAGCTGATTAATTAGCTCTTTGCCAGTGCTATTTGGACAATTAAGGATGCTCGGGGAAGGGGTAGTCAGATTGGGTTTGTTGATGATTGGTGGAACTACCCTGGGATCCGAATGGCTCAAGAGGGGGCCCTTGGTTGAAGATGTGCTCAGTTGGAGACATTGGCACCGGTGAAACCTCAGTGGGGTCTAAATAGGCTAGTAATCCCTTTGTAAAGGCTATTTTGTGATCTCTTGGCCACACACCTACGGAAGTGTGGGACGACATAATTGATATTCTATAGTCATCGAAAGGTGATAAAATCACAAACACGTGGGTAAAGTGGTACAAACTCTGCAGAGTCTAATAAAACTATCATGATAGCCATGCTACCAGTTATGAGCAACCTGGACCCTCACATGATTAGAGGAAAATTAGGATTTGGGATGGTTATGGTTGGTATTATGGTTATGGATGGTTATGAATTGAATTCTGGTATTGAATATGGATATTGGTATGTGATGATGGATATGGAATATGGACTGGTATTAAGGTAGCTACCCGGCTTATGATGGGTTTATTCACATACATGTAATATATTGCTTTTCAAATGTTTTAATGTACTTTTCAGCACTCAACCATTATTATATCCGTCATTTGAATCAGCCACATGTCATACTTTCCACACTTGCTGAGTACGACATGTACTCACTCTTGCAATCCCCCCCCCAACAGTTGCAGGTCAGGATTGGGAGTTTAATGGCGATAATGCGAAGTTCTAGGCCGTGTCTTCCGTCAACTTTGTATGTGGTGTTGATTTGAGTTGTGCTACCCTATCGCTTATGCTGCCTAGCTGTATAGTTTTCTTATTTAGTTTATTTCTGCTGCATTAGTTCAACTTGTCATTAATACTCATTAGAACATGTATTCGAGGATAATATGGTTTGTGTAATAAAATTTTGTTAATTAATCTTGTTTTGTGGTAATTTTACGTATACTCTTTTGTGAATGCACTCGTGTATGTGTGTTGAACGTCCTGGGCACACATGCATTCACTTGGTTCATTTTCGGAATCGGGTGTCACAAATTGGTATCAGAGCCACAGGTTAACTGTAGGATGCAGTCTATATAGAATGGACACTTTAGAGCACATAGGAGCACTCAGGAATCGATGTATTTTTGTTTGGTGTGCTGTTTGTTATATATATTGTTTGCTTGTGTGCTTAATAGAGGATTTTGGGAGGCTTTAGCATTACCATATCCACGTAGGTTAGAGTAGCTAGTTGTTTAGTTTCATATCTCTTGATGCATATAGGTTGGGGATGTTTTCTAATTCTTATCTCTTGCTTTTCTCCAGATGGTGACGACTCACAACCAGAGGGATGCTAGTGATGAGGAGGAGAACCATGGAGCACCTCAGAATAACCGTGGACAAGGACTGCTCAGGGAGCTATCAACATTGAGCAACTTTTGGCTATGCAAAACCAGCTCATGCAGACCATGATACAGACTATGGGACAGCTACAGGCTGGTAACATCAACAATCAGCCCCACATGCCTCCACCGCCACCCCCACCTCCTCATAACCGGTTGGGAGAGTTTATGAGGACTAGGCCACCAACCTTTGCTCAAGTTGCTGACCCTATGGATGCGGATGATTGACTCAAGTCCGAAGAGAAGAAGCTAGCTATTGTGTGACCGGGAGAAGGTTTTATTTGCTTCTCATCAACTAGTTGGAGCAGCTGCCTATTGGTGGGATTCACCATGCAATGATCATGAGAACCAAGAGAGAATTATTTGGGCCAAATTCAAAGAGGGCTTCTGTTCTCATTATGTGCCGGAAGGTGTTATAATTTTGAAGAGGCAAGAATTTGAGAACTTGAGGCAAGGAAGATCGAGTGTTGGTGAATATCTCAATAAGTTCACTCAACTCTCAAGATATGCGCCCGAGGATATGAGCCGGGACAGCCGGAAGCAATACTTATTCATGAGGGGCTTGAACAATGAAATCCAAGTGCAATTGCTCAATTGTGACTATGCAAATTTCTATAAGCTTGTGGACAAAGCAATTGTGGTGGAGAACAAGGTACGTGAGATGGAACAAGACAACAAGAGGAAGGCGCCATATCAAGGACAACAACAAGGAAGTAATGTGCGCCCTTGCCCCTCGCTCTCGCCTCCTAATATGCCATATTACAGCTCCTCTACTCCTATAATGCGCCCTGGTTATGCGCCGCGCCCAACTCAGTTCGTGCAGCAGTGCCCTGCCATGCAAGCTTCTAGGCCTCCAATGCCTTTTTCACCTCGTGCTAACTTTCCTTGTGCAAGCGTTCAAAACCAAACTCGTCCCAATAATTCTGGTGGAGTTAAGAAGTGCTATACTAGTGGAGAAGCTGGACACTTTGCGCATCAATGTCCTAAGTCAGGACTTGGTCAAGGAAGCAATGCGCCGAGGCAAAACCCAAGACCCAATGGAGGACAACAACAAGGGAACCGGGGACATCAGAATTTTTCTCATGGCAACGTGAACCATGTCTCTACGGAGGATGCTCAACAAGCGGATGACGTGGTCATTGGTATGTTTCTCACCAACTCCAACCCCGCGGCTATGTTGTTCGATTCTGGAGCATTGCACTCATTCATTGCATCGAAATATGTTGCCAAGTATAGTTTGCCTATCTCTCATATGAAGTTAACTCTATTGGTTAAGTCTCCTGGAGGAGAGATGAGGACAAATATAGTATGTACAAAAGTAAGCCTTAGAATAAGGGGGGTAGACTTCTCCGCCAACCTCATTGTTTTGGATTCTCAAGGATTCGACATTATACTTGGTATGGACTGGTTAAGGAAGCACAATAGAGTTATTGAGTGTGCCACAAAAATGGTAAAGTTGACCAATGAAGAAGGGATCACCGTAGAATTTGAAGCATCTCAAACCACACCGAACCAATTGGAGCTGAATCATATGGACGGTGCCGCAATTGATGAGATTTCGGTGGTGTGTGAATTTTTGGATGTTTTTTTTCTGGACGAGTTGCCAGGTATGCCACCTGATCAAGACATTGAGTTTGTTATTGATCTAATACCTGGAACTACACCTATAGCTAAGAGACCGTAAAGGATGCCTCCTATGAAATTAGCGGAGCTCAAGAAGCAGATTCAAGAGCAACTAGAGAATGGTTTTATTCACCCAAGATTTTCACCTTGGGGAGCGCCTGTGCTGTTGGTGGACAAGAAGGATGGATCCCAAAGGATGTGCGTAGATTACCGAGCCCTCAAAGAGGTAACAATCAAGAACAAGTACACCTTGCCACGCATAGAAGACTTGTTTGATCAGATGAAGGGTTCTTGTGTCTTCTCTAAGATTGATTTGAGGTCGGGATACTTTCAAATGAAGATTATACCATCGGACATACCCAAGACAGCTTTTAGGACGCGGTATGGATCTTATGAGTACACCGTGATGTCCTTTGGATTGACCAATGTGCCTGCTACTTTATGTACCTAATGAATAAGGTATTCATGGAGTACTTGGATAGGTTTGTTGTGGTGTTTATGATGACATTATGATCTACTCGAAGGATGAGAAGGAACATGAGGAACACTTGAGGCTTATGCTGCAGAAATTGAGGGAGCATCAATAGTATGTCAAGTTCAACAAGTGTTAGTTTTGGTTAAAAGAGGTGTCGTTTTTGAGTCATATAATCTCAGGAGGAGGAGTATCGGTTGACCCCGGAAAAGTGAGGCGTGTTGAAGTGGGAGCCGCCACAAAATGTCATGGAAATAAGAAGTTTCCTTGGGATGGCTGGATATTACCGTTGATTCATCAAGGACTTTTCAAAGATAGCCAAGCCAATGACAGAATTGCTAATGAAGGGAAAGGCATTCCAATGGACTTAAGCTTGTCAAAACAGTTTTGAGGAGTTGAAGAAGAGGTTGACAATAGCCCCAGTTTTGGTACTGTCGGATGTAAGCTAGAGTTTTGACATATATCGCGACGCCTCGAGACAAGGACTTGGATGTGTGCTCATGCAAGAAGGTCAAGTGATCGCCTATGCACCAAGACAATTGAAGAAACATGAGTAGAATTACCCCACACATGATTTAGAACTTGCAGCCGTGGTACATGCATTGAAGATTTGAAGACACTATATCCTTGGACATAGGTGTGAAATTTATACGGATCACAAGAGTCATAAGTATATTTTCACACAAACGGATATGAATTTGAGACAATGGAGATGGTTGGAGCTCATCAAAGATTATGATTTGGGGATCAACTATCATCTGGGAAAAGCCAATGTAGTGGACGATGCATTGAGTAGAAAAGGATTAAGTCATCAACTCACAGTTCGAGAGTTACCATCCGAGTTATGCAAGGAGTTTGAACGGTTGAATCTCGGATTTGTAAATGAGATGGTGATGATGGAGTTAAACCCAATGTAGGATCGAAGAGCACGTGAAAATCTACCAGAGAGGGGGGTGAATGGTAGATTTAAAAATCTTACGCGGCGGAAACAATTAAACCCCAAACCCTTTCGGCAGAAAAACGATCTCTTAAAGAAATCGTGTGTGAGACTAATCTAAATGTGTTTCACCGTGACAAAAGTGATGGATATCAGAGAGAATCAAGTCACGAAGACAACACAAAAGGAATCACTCAAATCCGTCGAGAAAAACTCAAGTTATGATCGAAAGATCAAACAAAGGTCAATCTGCTCTACCCGAGAAAAAAACAGTTCTGGAATGCTGCAAAGAAACTCGTGTAGATCACAAACCACAAATCCAATGACCGTGAAATTTTAAAAGATAATAGACAATCAAGTTGTGAAGACAACCCAAAAAGAATCACGTCAATTGGATCTGTAAAACTCGAGTTATGATAAAACTACTGACAAAAGGTAGTGCTGTCCAGAAACTCGACAAGTAAAACTTGTCTAGAACAAGTCCGACGAACAAGGCACAAAAGTTCCTTCAAACTACGAATTTTATTCAATAGAACACAAGAGGAACAGACCCAAAATCCTACACCACGAGCTCTGGGCTCCCTTGCTTATATAACCAGCCCTTAGGCCAACCCAATATCAACTAGGACTCCAATCCTACTCAGATTACGAATCGTAACTTTCCATAACTGCTCAAGATTCTTCTATACGCAGATAGAAGCAATCTTAAGACTTCCAAACACCTTAGGAACGTATCCCACATTCCTAAACAACTCAAATTCGTGACCCACACTAAATCCTACCATAACCAACTCGATACTTTCCATACCGAGCCATAACCGACTCCGCCGCAGCCAAAGTCATCAACCGGTATGATCCGATCCTTCCAACCAGATCTTTCCTTCCTTATCCCATCTTCGGAACCATGTTGCCACGTCATACACCGCATGCATACGTGCGAACACCTTCCTTCGACGTTCAGTAACCTTCATATGCACTGCCCTTGATTCAATCATCATGCGCGACCTCCTGATCAGCTCAACCACAGTTCCTTCCGAACTTGGTTGTTGGAACCTCATCTCCTCCCTGAGACTAGTCCAATGGATCCCGTCACCAGCCATGACTTGAACTCAAGCAACACCTGCACATGAATAAACAACCAATCCATACGATCCCAAGTCCTTGACTTGACTCAAGTTAGTTCCGAACACAACACCTTACGTCAGAGCCTCACATAAGCATGTTGCAAAGCATAGCAAAACAATATCAGTCATATCATCCAAAATGCACCAAAAACTTAGTAAAATAATACTAAGCAAACTTTCCAACAATGTAAAGCAAGTATGAAACATTGCAAATGAAAAGCAGAAGCACTGCGGTCAAGTTCCGGACCTTGCCAGAGCAACCCGGACCTTGAGCCGGAGCTAACAAAAGCTAGTAGAACCTAGCGCCGGAGCTTACCAAACCTAGTATAACCAAGCTCCTGCTGGAGCTTACAAAACTAGCAGGACCTAGCGCTGGAGCTAACCAGAACTAGTCGGAACTAGTAAACCCAAAAGCCGGAGCTAGAAAAATCAACTCGGAGCTTTGCAAAAATATGTCGGAGCTATCAAAGACATGCCGGAGCTAAAGACATAACTTCACCGGAGCTGACCAAAGCTAGTCGGACCTAGCATCGAACGTAATCGGAGCTACCCAAACCAAGCCGGACCTACCGTCGGACCTTGCTATAGCTCAGAGCTAGAGTCGGACCTTGATAAAAAGGTGTTTTGGTGATATTCAAAACTTTTATCGTCAAAACAAGTATATTCACTACAAGCCAATGTATTCAGCACACATAGGTCTTACAATATCCCCCTTGATGAATGCATTGGCAACACCATTTAAAATCCGAACATTGGCTTATTCACATAAAAGTTTTGAAGGCAATTTCTCTCCCTTTGTAAATCAAAAGTAAAATGAGAAGAAAATCTCTCCCCCTTTAATCTCTCCCCCTTTATTATCTCTCCTTATGCACATATTTTTTTCTCTTCATGCTTATCTCTCCCCCTTTGACAATGTATTCAGCAAGTCATGAGCATATAAACAAATTATCTCTCCCTCTTTAATTGTTATGAGCATATTATAACATATACATATAAACAAAGCTCATCCAAGTCATACTATCAAGTACCTTACATTATCACATCAATGAAATACATAAAGTAGTGTACGCCATGCTAGAGATCAAATGTAATTTTCAATTTAAGCAAGTCATGATCTCACAAACTTAACTATTTCAAAACCTGAAAGCATGACACTAGTTGCTGCATTTTATTATTTTTCAAAGCATAAATTTAGATCATATGATATCTGCAAGAGATTATATGTGCATCTGTCTTATTCTAACCAACCAAGCCAAGCCTATGTCATTTGACAATCAGAAGCTTAAGGACATAGTTTTAGTCATACACAACTTCTTCGAAGTTCATATCTAAGTGCAATGACAAGCCATCTCAAAAGAAGAAGTGCGATGCATGCATATTCTCTTGATCTTTTCTCAATTTATATTTGTTCATAAAAACTCAACATGTGAGTTGATTACTTGATTAATTATTTATGATTAAAAGCACTTGTGAACATGTAACAAGTTCAAAACAGCAAGAAAGTTCGACCATGACCAGTTTTAGTGTAAGTAATTATTCCAATTACTAGACATGGCAAAAACTACAAAATGTATAACACGAGTAATGTAGTAAGAACTTTCAGCATGTAAAAGGAATCACAAAGTCATATATGTATGAAATACTATGTTCATATTATTTTAATTTCAGATTCACACATAGACTTCCCAAGTTTCAAAAACTCCCCCTCAATTTAAGCCATGAGGATGCATAACCCCTATTTCACTACGAATGTATCAAAAACGAGTGAAATCCAAAGGTTTTGTAAAAATGTCAGCCAATTGTTGTTCGATATCTACATGGTGAAGCACAATGTTTCCTTTTTCAACGTTATCTCGGAGAAAGTGATACCTAATGTCAATGTGCTTAGTTCTAGAATGTTGCACAGGGTTTTTAGCAATGCAAATGGCACTAGTGTTATCACAAAACAGTGGAACACTATCTAGATCAACCCCATAGTCCTTAAGTGTTTGAACAATCCAAAGAATTTGTGAGCAAGCACTAGCAGCAGCTACGTATTCAGATTCGGCTGTGGATTGTGCAACTGAATTTTGTTTTCTAGAGGACCAAGCAACAAGAGAATTACCAAGAAAATGACAAGCACCGGAAGTACTTTTCCTATCAATCCTACAACCCCCAAAATCAGCATCTGAAAAAGCTTTCAAAGTAACGGTTGAGGAAGAAGGAAGAAAAATGCCAAATTCTTGAGTTCCATGTAAGTACCTGAGAATTCTTTTGATGGCTTGACGATGTGAAACACATGGGGAAGCTTGAAACCGTGCACAAAGACATACGCTGAATTGTATGTCCGGTCTTGATGTCGTGAGGTACAAAAGTGATCTGATCATGCTTCTATATTCTTTTTGATCCATGGGTTCACCATCTTCATCAAGTTCAAGTGTTTTTGCTGTTCCCATTGGTGTCCGAAGAGGCTTACTTTTGTCCATGTTGAAGCGCCTTAGGAGGTCTTTGGTATACTTCGTTTGATGCACAAAGGTACCCTCCTTGGTTTGCTTGATTTGCAGCCCCAAAAAGTAAGTGAGTTCACCCATCATACTCATTTCAAATTCGGAACTCATCATTGCTGAAAACTTGGACACAAGATCATGAGAAGCACAACCAAAGATAATATCATCCACATACACTTGAACGAATAATGAGTCATTGCCATGCTTAAGCACAAAAAGAGTTTTATCAACCTTGCCCATGGTAAACCCCTGTTCAAGTAAGAATGTTTTTAACCTATCATACCATGCTCTAGGGGCTTGTTTGAGACCGTATAAGGCTTTGGACAGTTTGTAAACATGATTAGGAAAATCTGGATTTTCAAAACCCGATCGTTGTTTGACATAAACCTCCTCATCTATGTAGCCATTAAGAAAAGCACTTTTAACATCCATTTGATATAGCTTAAAACCTTTAGATGCTGCAAAAGCTAACAAAATTCTTATGGCTTCTAATCTAGCGACAGGAGCAAAAGTTTCATCAAAATCTAGACCTTCAACTTGAGTGAAACCTTGAGCAACCAACCTAGCCTTATTCCTAACCACAACCCCATACTCACTTTGTTTATTTTTAAATATCCATTTAGTTCCAATTAAAGTGTGACCTTGAGGTGGAGGTACAAGTTTCCAAACATTATTTCTTTCAAAATTTTCTAACTCTTCTTGCATGGCAATAATCCAAGATTCATTAGTGAGTGTGTGTGATATATCTTTGGGTTCAAAAGAAGCAACAAAAGCAGAATGAGCATAAGAGTTTGGATCGCAAAACCTGGACCGTGTGACTCGTTCGTGCAAGCTTCCAATCATCTATTGTGGGGGATGATCTTTGTAAAAACGTCGGGGAACATATGTCTCACAAGCTTCTTCTTCATTAGGTTCATCGTAGATTGATGAGCTTGTGACTTGTGGATGATCAGGACCAGCATAGGTGATAGCCGGAGCTTGTTCAATGTCCGGAGCTGGACACGTGTCAACTTCGGAACTACCAGGCAGTATCACCGGTTCTTCTTCATCTTCGAAAATACCCTCCCCCTGAGGATACGGATCTGGTCCTGCAACACCGGAGCTAGTACCTGGGCTAGCTTCATCAAAAGACACTTCACAAGTCTCCACAATTTTGTTGGTGTCAAATAAAAGCACACTGTAGCCTCTAGTATGAGATGGATAACCAAGAAACATGCCATCAATGGATCTAGGTTCAAATTTATCAAGATTACCATGTTTCTTAACAAAGCATTTGCAACCAAAGACCCGAAAGTGTGTAACACTAGGCCTATGTCCAAACCGAAGCTCATATGGTGTTTTACCTAGCTTAGCACGCAAGAAAACACGATTTGAGACATAACAAGCGGTTGCTAACGCATCAGCCCAAAATTTCCTAGGAGTTTGATATTCATCAAGCATAGTCCTAGCCATCTCAACTAAGGTTCTGTTCTTTCTTTCTACAACACCGTTTTGTTGAGGTACATATGGGGAATAAAATTGATGATCTATTCTATTTTCAGCACAAAAGTGATCAAAAGATTGATTTTTAAATTCAGTTCCATTATCACTTCTAATTGCTTTTAATGATCCTGGGTGGTCAATTGATAATCTAAGAAATAAAGTTCTAAAGTGACTAAAAACTTCATTCTTAGACGCCATAAAGTAAACCCAAGAGTATCTAGAATAATCATCAACAATAACAAGAACATACCATTTACCTCCGAAGGATTGAACACGTGAAGGTCTTATGGTGTCAAGATGCAAAAGTTGACATGGTTCAGTTGTCATGATCATTGTGAGAGGTGTATGTGAACCTGCAACCATCTTAGTATGTCTACAAGAAGAGCACACTTTCTTTGTCCCCTTTAAGCTTAGGCAGCCCACGTATGCGATCAAGAGCACTAACACGCGTTAGGTGATCAAAGCCTACGTGACCAAGTCTATGATGCCAAAAATATAAGTCCTTTGAATCATTAGCAACTAGACACCTATGCTTAGAGGAAGACATATCAAAATCAGCTTTAAAAATTCTTCCAAACCGAGACATGTTACAAATAAGCTCACTATTTGAACTTACAACTTTGCAACAGTTTTTATTGAAAATAATTTCCAGATTTTCATCTAGCAATTGTGAAACAGAAAGCAAGTTGTATTTCAAATTTTTGACAAGTGCCACATCCTTCAAAGTGTAGTGATCATTTACTCTAACTGAACCCTTAGCAATTATAGGAGTTGAAGAATTATCGGAAAAAGTAACATTTTCTACACGTGACACAAAAGAGAGAGAGGAGAACCAATCTTTGTTACCGGTCATGTGGCGTGAGCAACCTGAATCCACAATCCAAATGTTCTCCTTCCTCAAACGTGTAACCTACATAAAAGCACAATACGTCGATGAATCAATACTGGGGTTAGTCAAAAGGCATTTAGGAATCCAGTACTGAGTCACGCGATGTGCAGTAGGAAAAACACGCGAAAGCTGAGACAAAACAGCAGGTTTATGAGTCAAAGTTTGAGATTTTTTATTCTTAACTACTGACCTATAAGGTGTTACTTGTGTAGCACAAAAATCAGTAGCTCCGGAGGCAAAAACAGAAGGTCCGGAGGTAAACTTTGAATGTTTTTGACTCAAAACAGCAGGTTGTATATTTGGTTCAATGTGTGCAGCAAATTTTGCATGAAAGTTATGAGATCTAGCAACCATTCTTTCCCTTTTCTGTTGTTTAGCTAGTCTATAACAAAAATCTATGACATGACCATCTCTACCATAGAAGGTACAATGAAATTTAACTTTGTGTTCATGTCTAGATGAGCAAGTAATATTTTTATTTGAAATCGAATGAGACAACACTCCTGCAGATTTGAAAACCACTCCTTTTTGTTTAGGAACTGTTTGAATCAAACCACTTCCTAATGACTTTACAATTTTAGGTGGATGTGCCTTAGCATGAGCATGAGAATCAAAACCTAAACCAGTTTTATCATTGCATGACTTGGAAGAATTCAGCAGCAAGTTTAGGTTCTTATTCCCATTACAAAACCGATCTAATGTCATATGCATGTCGTCAAGTTTATTGGACAGATCAAGGCAATTTTCACATGAAGTTTTTCCTTTTAGTTTGCAATTGGAACAAAATTTAACTTCATGAGAACGTAAAGCATTGTTCAATATAGAAATTTCATTCATAGCATTTTGTAGTTTCTTATCAAGATCATCACAAGTAGAGCAATGCAAATCAATTGTAGAACAGCTCGCATCTTTCAAGTTTTTCTCATTAAGTGCACCAAGCTCTTTGTTCTTTTCAACTTCTAACTCAAGTTTATCAAGTGTGGAGGTGTGCGCACTTCTTAATGAGGACAATTGTTCATATATTAAATCACATGAGGAACATGCATCATCACTAGGAATCAAAGTTTTTAAACGGTTGATTTCAGATTCTAGTGATTCAATTTTAGCAGCACCATCCCTAAGCTTTTTGTCCTTTTTCATAACAATAACAGTGGCACGAGAAATAGCATCACACATTTCTTCGCAAGTAGGACATACCTCTTCATTGTCGCTGTTGTGTTCTGCCTCCTCCATACTTGATCTTGACTTGCCCGCCATAAAGCACAAGTTTGCCAAATCATCTTCATCTTTATCACTTCCAATGTCCACGTCACTTGAACTGAACTCTTGAAGCGTGGTGATGAAACTGTTGATCATCTTGCGTCCTATGGTACCTTTCTTCTTCTTGTTGGAATTTCCAGAGGAGGTCCGGACCTTGCTTTGTTTTTCTTCCCGGGTGGTCGGACCTGAAAGGTTAGGGCATTCTGTACGAAAGTGTCCTGTTTTACCACATTCAAAACAGCGTTGAGGTCCGGAGCTTCCTCTCCTTCTAGTTCTCACATTTTGTAATGCTTTTGAGAATCTAGTAGAGATGAGTGCCAACTCCTCTTCTGGAAATTCTTCTATCTGCTCCAGGGTTAGTGAGGACAACAAAGCAAGAGTATTGCAATATGATGATTGGCCGGAGCTAGGCATATCACGTTGAGAAACAAAAGCAATAGACTTGTTGGGGTTCTTACGTGATATTATGTCAATTTCATGAGTTTTTAGCTTGGAATATAGCACATCTAAAGTAAGTGTACTCATAACAGTAGATTCACGAATAGATGTGACTTTCATCTCCCAAATTGACATATCTAATGCACTTAGCAATTGTCTAGCATTTTCAGCATCTGAAAAATTAACATTGACACTACGCAAGTTGCTGAGAATCTTATTAAAGCGAGCAAAAAGGTCATCAATAGACTCAATGGGTTGCATCTCAAAGCGCATGTATTCCTTCTTGAACATGTCTTGCCTTACCTCTTTGATCGTGTTGGATCCTTCGTGGTAGTCACAAAGTGCTTTCCACACATCGTATGCAGATCGGAGGTGTGCAACACGGTCGAAGTCGCTTTGTGTTAATCCTTGTATGATCAAGTTCCGAGTCTTGTTGTTGTTGTCGACATCTCTCAGATTTGTAGTTGTAACTTGATCGTTTGATGGCACTTCGTAAGGCTTGTATACCTTCTCCCATATTGCAAAGCCTTGTGCCTGGATGAAAGCCTCCATGCGTGCCTTCCAAACCTGGAAATCAATACCAGCAAACACACAAGGTTTGGCGGAGTACTTCTCCATGATGATTAGTCAAAAACACGTGCAAATCTCAACGATTAGAGCACCGTGTCTCTAATACCAATTGAAGGATCTAAGAGCACGTGAAAAGCTACCATAGGGGGGTGAATGGTAGATTTAAAAATCTTACGCAGCGGAAACAATTAAACCCCAAACCCTTTTGGCCGAAAAATGATCTCTTAAAGAAATCGTGTGTGAGACTAATATAAATGTGTTTCACCGTGACAAAAGTGATGGATATCAGAGAGAATCAAGTCAAGAAGACAACACAATAGGAATCACTCAAATCCGTCGAGAAAAACTCAAGTTATGATCGAAAGATCAAACAAAGGTCAATCTGCTCTACCCGAGAAAAAAACAGTTATGGAATGCTGCAAAGAAACTCGTGTAGATCATAAACCACAAATCCAATGACCGTGAAATTTTAACAGATGATAGACAATCAAGTTATGAAGACAACCCAAAAAGAATCACGTCAATTGGATCTGTAAAACTCGAGTTATGATAAAACCACTGAAGAAAGGTAGTGCTGTCCAGAAACTCGACGAGTAAAACTTGTCTGGAACAAGTCCGACGAACAAGGCACAAAAGTTCCTTCAAACTACGAATTTTATTCAATAGAACACAAGAGGAACAGCCCCAAAATCCTACACCACGATATCTGGGCTCCCTTGCTTATATAACCAGCCCTTAGGCCAACCCAATATCAACTAGGACTCCAATCCTACTCAGATTACGAATCGTAACTTTTCATAACTGCTCAAGATTCTTCTATACGCAGATAGAAGCAATATTAAGACTTCCAAACACCTTAGTAACGTATCCCACATTCCTAAACAACTCAAATTCGTGACCCACACAAAATCCTACCATAACCAGCTCGATACTTTCCATACCGAGCCATAACCGACTCCGCCGCAGCCAAAGTCATCAACCGGTATGATCCGATCCTTCCAACCAGATATTTCCTTCCTTATCCCATCTTCGGAACCATGTTGCCACGTCATGCACTGCATGCATACGTGCGAACACCTTCCTTTGACGTTCAGTAACCTTCATATGCACTGCCCTTGATTCAATCATCCTGCGCGACCTCCTGATCAGCTCAACCACAGTTCCTTCCGAACTTGGTTGTTGGAACCTCATCTCCTCCCTAAGACTAGTCCAATGGATCCCGTCACCAGCCATGACTTGAACTCAAGCAACACCTACACATGAATAAACAACCAATCCATACGAGCCCAAGTCCTTGACTTGACTCAAGTTAGTTCCGAACACAACACCTTACGTGAGAGCCTCACATAAGCATGTTGCAAAGCATAGCAAAACAATATCAGCCATATCATCCAAAATGCACCAAAAACTTAGTAAAATAATACTAAGAAAACTTTCCAACAATGTAAAGCAAGTACGAAACATTGCAAATGAAAAGCAGAAGCACTGCGGTCAAGTTCCGGACCTTGCCAGAGCAACCCAGACCTTGAGCCGGAGCTAACAAAAGCTAGTAGAACCTAGCGCCGGAGCTTACCAAAACTAGTATAACCAAGCTCCTGCCGGAGCTTACAAAACTAGCAGGACCTAGCACTGGAGCTAACCAGAACTAGTCGGAACTAGTAAACCCAAAAGCCGGAGCTAGAAAAATCAACTCGAAGCTTTGCAAAAACATGTTGGAGCTATCAAAGACATGCCGGAGCTAAAAACAAAACTTCACCAGAGCTGACCAAAGCTAGTCGGACCTAGCATCAAACGTAATCGGAGCTACCCAAACCAAGCCGGACCTACCGTCGGACCTTGCTGTAGCTCAGAGCTAGAGTCGGGCCTTGATAAAGAGGTGTTTTGGTGATATTCAAAACTTTTATCGTCAAAACAAGTATATTCACTACAAGCCAATGTATTCAGCACACATAGGTCTTACACCCAACCTTAGAGCAAGAAATTCGGGAGGGCCAAACTAAGGATGAGGAAATTCAAGAAATCAAGGAAAGGACCCAAGAGGGGAGAGAATTCAGATTCGATGAGGATGAACATGGTACCTTATGGCAGGGGAAAAGGATTGTCTTGCCTAATGTGAAGCATATTCGGGAGACAATAATAAAAGAGGCACATGACTCGCCATACTCGATTCACCCTGGTCGTACGAAGATGTACAAAGACTTGAAGACTTGCTATTGGTGGGATAGCATGAAAAAGGACATAGTTGAATATGTAGCATTGTGTGATGTGTGCCAACAAGTCAAGGCAGAACATCAAAGGCCAGCTGGACTATTGCAACCATTGAAGATCCCGAAATGGAAGTGGGAAGAGATCGGTATGGACTTCATAGTTGGTTTACCAGTACTCAATCTGGTTACGACTCAATTTGGGTAATTGTGGATCGGGTAACTAAGTCAGCCCACTTTATTCCCGTCAAGACCACCTATAATGGAGAGAAATTGACGGAACTGTACATGGGAAGAATAGTATGTTTGCATGGAGTTCCAAAGAAGATAGTCTCGGATAGAGGTTCACAATTCACTTCCAGGTTTTGGCAAAAACTGCATGAAGCTTTGGGAACGAGGTTGAATTTTAGTTCAGCATATCACCCTCAAACGGATGGACAAACCGAGAGGACCGATTAGATTTTAGAGGACATGTTAAGAGCTTGTGCTTTAAAGCATGAGAAAGGTTGGGACAAGAGCTTGCCATATGCAGAATTTTCATACAACAATAGTTACCAAGCAAGTTTCAAGATGTCACCATATGAGGCACTATACAGAAGGAGGTGTAGGACGCCCTTGTTCTGGAATGAGACAGGGGAGAATCAAGTATTTGGACCCGATGTGTTGCAATAAGGTGAAAAGAAAGTCCAAATAATTCGTGAAAACTTGAGGGCTGCCCAATCAAGACAAAAAGGCTATACGGACAATAGGAGAAGGAAATTAGCCTTCGAAATGGGAGACTACGTTTACCTTAAGGTGTCACCAATGAGAGGTCATAAGAGGTTTAACATAAGAGGCAAGCTGGCACCTCGCTACATTGGACCATTCAAGATTTTGGACAAAATAGGAGAGGTAGCGTATAAGTTGGAGATGCCAGCTCATCTATCAGATGTCCATGATGTCTTTCATGTTTCCCAGCTCAAGAAGTGCCTGAGAGTACCGGAAGAACAAGTGTCAATGGAAGGATTGGAAATAGGGGCAGATTTGACTTATGCCGAACAATCGGTCAAAATTTTGGAAACCAAGGAGAGAGTCACAAGGAACAAGGTTATTAGATGGTGTAAAATTCAACGGAAGCACCACACAGAAAAAAGAAGCAACATGGGAATTGGAGGATGATATCAAGAAGGAATTCCCCTATCTCTTCTCTTTCGCATCGAATCTCGAGGGTGAGATTCATTTTAAGGGGGGTAGGTTTGTAACACCCTCATTTTCATGCATCATGCCCTACATACATCCATATACATGTTTAACATTAATCCACACAAAGAGGAACAAGTTTAAAATTGATTTGGAACAAAACCACACTTAAAATGCTGAAAAGTGTGGACTAGTCCGATTTTGGTGAGGACTAGTCCGATTTCTCTCTGATTTCAAACGGACTTGTACGTTTTTGCTGCGGACTAGTCCGATTTCGCCTCTAGACACTTTCGGACTTGTCCAATTTTGTGCGGACTAGTACAATATTCCAAGAATCCTTGAAAATTTGCTAAGTCTCTGGACTTTTCCGGGCTAGTCCGATGTTCCAGCGGACTTGTCCGTTTTCCTCTCTGACTAAAGTCGGACTTGTCTGATTTTTGGCCAGACTTGTCTGATTTCTTTCTGACTAACTTCGGACTAGTCCGGTCCTTTTCGGACTTGTCCGATATTTCGCGACTCCGAATCGATCTTTTGTTTTACGACTTGTTTCTTGGGTTTCACGTTAAGTCGGCCTAGGGACGTCGTGCCTAACTCTTTTAGAGCCCACGTGGGACTCTAAACTGGCCTCTACTCATCTCAAACTCGAAATCCATCTAAGTCTAGCCTCCACCTCTATATAAACAACCCCACCCCTTAGCTTGACATCTATTTGCCACTTTTCCACCCCACCCAAACCCTAGTTCGTGGAGAGATGCCATCAAGGAGGGAGAAGGAGATACCAAGCAAGAAGAAGAAGAGGAGGAAACGAAAGAGGATCAAGATCTCCATCAAGTTTCGTTCTTCATCACCATATCATCTCCAAGTTCATCATCAACCCTAGATCATCAAGATACAAGTGTTACCTCCAAGTTTCTTGATTCATTGGAGTCCTAAACACCTGGTATACTTTCTATTCTCTTTTTCTTATGTGAATCCAACCCCGTTTTCCCAAATTTACGTCGATCTAGAAAACCCTGGTTTGCTAGTTCTGCGAAGTGAGGACTAGACCGGCCTTCTGCAGACTGGTCCGATTTTGATGACTAAATTGTGTTGAATTGATTCTAAAAGTAGATCTAATCAAATCCAAACCTGTATAAACTTGTTAAAATCTATTAGAACTAGTTAGTGATCACTTAAAAGCAATCTATTAACAAGTTCTACCTTGCATTTGCATCAATCATGCATATCATGTCATATTGAGTAATATGTGTGCACTCTTTGATTGTGTTTCTTGTCTTGTATGTTTATTGTGTGGATTAGATGCATTTGCACTAGAAAGTGCCGCGGAGGATCTCCAGCACCAAGAGTTTTAAGGCTTCGACCCAAACCAATCCCAAGAGCAAGGCAAGTGTCTTTGAAGCATATTGATCATGTTTTGACAATAAATGTTTTGTTTGCAAAACTGCATATTGTGTCAATTTGATGGGAAATCCTATGGTAGGAAGTTTACTAGTTTTTTGACCACCCTTGTCACCTGGAATATATGGTAGAGAGTCGGGAATGGCTTTTTACTTTTTGCTTCGCTTAATTAATTGGGATGGGAAAACAATACTACACACTTAATTATGCATTTATGAGGCTATGATTAACATGAACTGGTTAATATGATATGGTAATGGGTGATCTAAGCAAGCTTGGTACGTGGATGGGTTGGATGTTATGGTGGTTTTGCTTGCTTTAGATCTAAGGACCGGTTCATGGAGCGACCATCCAGGATTTACAGTGCCACCACGAGGCCAAGTATGGGTGCGGCATAGCTGATTAATTAGGGATTTACCAGTGCTATTTGGACCATTAAGGATGCTTAGGTAAGGGGTAGTCGGATTTGTTTTGTTGATGATTGGTGGGACTACCCTGGGATCCGAATGGCTCAAGAGGGGGCCCTTGGTCGAAGATGTGTTGAGTTGGAGACATCGCCGCCGGTGAAACTTCAGTCGGGTCTAAATAGGCTAGTTATCCCTTTGTAAAGGCTATTTTGTGATCTCTTGGCCACACACCTACGGAAGTGTGAGACGGCATAATTGAGATTCTATAGTCATTGAAAGGTGATAAAATCACAAACACGTGGGTAAAGTGGTACAAACTCTGCAGAGTCTAATAAAACTATCATGATAGCCGTGCTACCGGTTATGAGCAACTTGGACCCTCACATGAATAGAGGAAAATTGGGATTTGGGATGGTTATGGTTGGTATTATGGTTATGGATGGTTATGAATTGAATTCTGGTATTGAATATGGATATTGGTATGTGATGATGGATATGGAATATGGACTGGTATTAAGGTAGATAACTGGCTTATGATGGGTTTATTCACATACATGTAATATATTGTTTTTTAAATGTTTTAATGTACTTTTCAGCACTGAACCATTATTATATTCGTCATTTGAATCAGCCACATGTCATACTTTTCACACTTGCTGAGTACGACATGTACTCACTCTTGCAATCCTCCCAACAGTTGCAGGTCAGGATTGGGAGTTTAATGGCGATAATGTGGAGTTCTAGGCCGTGTCTACCGTCAACTTTGCCTGTGGTGTTGATTTGAGCTGCGCTACCCTATCGCTTATGCTGACTAGCTGTTAAGTTTGCTTATTTAGTTTATTTCCGCTGCATTAGTTCAACTTGTCATTAATACTCATTAGAACTTGTATTTGAGGATAATATGGTTTGTGTAATAAATTTGGTTAATTAATCTTGTTATGTGGTAATTTTCTGTATACTCTTTTGTGAATGCACTCGTGTATGTGTGTTGAACGTCCTGGGCACACATATGCGTTCACTTGGTTCATTTTCAGAACTGGGTGTCACATTAATCCATTCTAAGTTGTTGTGAGATATGATATAGTGATAGGGCTGTTATTCCTAGTTTGATAGTGAAACTTAGATTTCTGGAGAAATTCTAAAAAGATATAAGTTATCCTCATTTGATTGGAAATAACCACCAAAGTCATATGATACATTATATTGATATACCTTATGTATATGCTATTTGTCTTCACATTGAGCTTTTCAAACTACTATAGACCTATGTGAGATTTCTTTCATTACTTTTTGAATTCAAGACTCACTTGCACATGCTATACTTCTACACTAGAAGTAAGCAAATTTCCATCACACCACCATTCCACAATAAGAAGAGAAACTCCATATCATTGATGCTTAGTACTCTCCAAAATTCATTGCGTAAAAAGGGAGTAGAAGACATGGCTACAAAAAAAGAGAAAAAAATGCATGCTTACATCATAAGCATGAGAAGAAGAAAAAAGAGAAAGAAGTAGCCATGTTTCATCCTTGCAAAATAAGAGGTCCACTCAAAAATAAGTCATCTCAAGATCCACATCCATTCCATTCCATCACACATGCACAAGTCTTGAATCAAATTGTTTTAAAATTGATTTCTCCTAAGGCTTGCTCTTTTGACTTAGCAGTATTATGTGCTGGAAATATGTCTGCTATATTCCCTACCAAGCTCCACATACAAGCCTTATGTAGAGGTAGGATGAATTTAGGCACAATGCCTTGGTGAGGATATATTTCCACTATACAAAAAGAAGAGACTTGAGAGAATCAAATTGAGATACTTAAAATCTAAATTGGACTCTCTAGAATTCGCGTGGAACTTGATTTCTAGGGTATGTGTGCTCCATTTATTGTTCTATCTTTCAACCACCATGAATAGGAGATGGCATAAACTCCATAATGACTTAAGATGGGTGAACTACCGTGTCAATTTTCGCAATACTAAGTAGAGTATTTTGTTGTGCACATGGTACTTTTGAAAAATAGAACATAGTAGCAACTCCTAATCATCAACCTAGAGTCTTGACTTTGCTCGGTACGAGCAAAGGATAAGTTTGGGGGAGTTTGTTTACGGCTGTTATACACCAATTTCACCCGTCAAGATAACTCAATTGTGTGAAGGAATTGTCATTTATTGCACACATCACCTTTCTATTTAACCTATTTTCACTTATCCTTGGAGAAAGTGGTGCATGCAAGGATTCTATGCAGAAATGAAGTGAAACAAGGGGATGGATCATATAAAATATCTTTGCAGCCAATCAAGCAACAACACGTGGCACCAAATGGATCAAATGGCCCACAAACAAAAGTATATGAGGCCATCCAACGGTGTAGCACCCATATAAAGGAATAGGACCCATCTGACAGAGACCTGGAGGAAGCACAACCCCAACGGGGCCAAGACCAGGTCGGCTGACCCCCCTAGTCGGCCGACTTGTTCTTGCCCCCAAACGCGGTCAAACACCACGTGTTGGCTCCTACCAGCTTGAAGAGGTCATGGGTGACTGATTCGCGTGATTTTGGTGGCTAGAATCGACCCTTCTCCAAGCTATAAATAGGACCCCTCACTTCAACACACACCACTTGAGTATTCATCCATTGTATCCACTACTCTCCATAGGTTTAGAGGAGTATAGGCTGTAGAGAGGAGAGTCTCTAGTCCATAGTCCAAGTAGGAGAGAAGTAGAAGCAGTATCCTACCAATTGGGAAAGGTATGTCTCCCATATTCCTATTTGTATTTGTGACTTTATTCATAATATAGGCGATATATTTAGTCTTTCATTGTTCATATACTTGGATGAAGCGTTTGTTATTTGATTGTGGATTCCATGTATGTGGTAGGAATAGTATTTATGATTGTACTATACCATGCTCATTACATTATCATAAACACAATAAACATCCACTGTAGTCTAATTAGTTATGATATGACTATGTTAATGTGAATCACTTATGGTATGAATTAACATTAGTTCAATGATGATTTAGTTCATTGCCTTAGGATGGGTTGTGCCTAGGATCTTAAGGTAATTACTTAATATGCTAGCATGGTGCTAGGATAGAGAGTAGCGTTGAATGGCTCATAGACCCACGGATTGAAGAGGTAGGCAGTAGGTGGTGACAGCCCTATCTGTTCTTTGTAATCCTCCAAGTTCGATTATGCCACAGGCTCTTGGCGGGAGTCGCCTAGTGTTGCTAGGGTTAAACCCGTGCCTGAGGTGTTAATCCACTTAGCATGATAATTCATAAATAACATAATCATTAGTAACTAACTTAGGCTATGTATATGTACATTAGAAGCATTGTAGGAGTCCCTACCTAACTCTTAGCCTAGTTCCTCTATTACCTCATTTATCCCCATAGGATTGAACGCTCATGTGTGTGTCACACTACCTAAACTTATCATTAAACCCATCCTTGCTAGAACCCTACCTAGGCCAACCTAACTTTTCTACTTGATGATTTTCTTATTTCCACCTAGCCTTCCTTTGGGAAAATATAAATGACACCCTTTGGGAATACTCTTTAAAGGGGAAACGCTACATCGATAATTTTTGTGCGCTTGCGAACATTCAGTTGAGAATTAAAACCTACCAACAAACATTTCTGGTACCACTGCAAGAGATGAATTGTTAGTAGTGCATAGGAAATATCAACATTGACAATGGCACCGAATTCAAGAACACTCAAGTTGAATAGTGCTTGGATGAAGAAGGCATCAAACATGAGTTCTCGGCCCCCCTACTCCCCTCAAAAAATGGGGTGGACGAGGGGGATAATAGGACCCTCATCGAGATGGCAAGAACCATGCTTGACGAGTACAAGACATCGGACCGGTTTTGGGCAGAAGCAGTTAACACCGCTTGACATGCCATAAACCGATTGTACCTTCACCACATCTTGAAGAAGACGTCTTATGAGCTCCTAACCGGTAACAAACCCAACATTCCTTACTTTCATGTTTTTTGGAGCAAATGTTATATTCTCAACAAGAAGCCTAGGACTTCGAAGTTCGCTTCTGAGTCTGCTGAGGGTTTCTTGCTTGGTTATGACTCAAACACTTATGCTTATCGTGTCTTCAACAAATGCTCTAGAATTGTTGAAGTAGCACGTGATGTAGTGTTTGATGAGACTAATGGCTCACAAGTGGATCAAGTTGATCGTCATGTGCTAGATCAAGAAGAAGCTCCACAAGTGATCATAGGAAGGATGGCACTTGGAGACATTCGACCACAAGAACAACCTCAAGACTCAAGTGATCATCCCACACATCAAGCAAGCTCTTCCTCAAATAATGAAGCTCAAGACCCCCAAGATGCGCTCCAAGAAGATGAAAATGGAAGCATCAATCAAGGGGGAGATGAAGAAAATGAGGAAGATGAAGATGAAGATCCAAGACCTCAAGCACCTCACCCAAGAGTGCATAAAAGCGTTCAACGGGACCATCCTGTTGATAATATCCTTGGAGACATCTCTAAGGGGGTAACTACTCGATCTCGTGTTGCAAACTTTTGTGAACATTACTCTTTTGTTTCTTCTTTGGAGCCTCACATGGTTGAAGAAGCACTACGAGATCCGGATTGGGTGATGGCCATGCAAAAAGAGCTCAACAACTTTGAAAGAAATCAAGTATGAGAGCTAGTAAAGAGGCCAAATGGGAATTTTGTGGGCACCAAGTGGGTGTTCCACAACAAGAAAGATTAACACGGGGTGGTTACAAGGAACAAGGCACGACTTGTGTCCAAAAGTTATTCACAAGTCAAAGGTTTGGATTTCGATGAAACATTTGCTCCCATTGCTAGGCTTGAATCAATTTGTATATTACTTGCCTTTGCCACTCACCATGATTTTAAGCTATACCAAATGGACGTCAAGAGTGCATTCCTCAATGGTCGAATCAAAGAAGAGGTGTATGTGGAGAAACCCCCCAGTTTTGAAGATCAAGAATTTCCAAATCATGTCTACAAATTGCGTAAGGCTCTCTATGGCCTCACACAATCTCCTAGAGCTTGGTATGAGTGCCTTAGAGACTTCTTAACCCAAAATGGTTTCAAAATTGGGAAGGCAGATTACACTTTATTCACTAAGCATTTCAATAATGATTTATTTGTTTGCCAAATATATGTCAATGACATTATATTTGGTTCTACTAATAAATATTTTTGTGATGAGTTTTCCAAGATAATGACCAAGAGGTTTGATATGTACATGATGAGGGAGTTGAAGTTCTTTCTAGATTTTCAAGTGAAGCAACTCAAGGAAGGCATGTTCATTAGTCAAACAAAGTTGCAACACCCTCATTTTCATGCATCATGCCTTGCATACATTCACATACATGTTTAACATTGATCCACATAAAGAGGAACGAGTCTAAAATTGATTTGGAGCATTTAAAATTGATTTGGAACAAAACTGCACTTAAAATGTAGGAAAGTGCGGACTAGTCCGATTTTACTGAGGACTAGTCCGATTTCTCTCTGACTAAGAATGGACTTGTCCGTTTTTGCTGCGGACTAGTCCGATTATGCCTCTGGAAACTTTCATACTTGTCCGATTTTGTGCGGACTAGTCCGATATTCCAAGAATCCTTAAAAATTTGCTAAGTCCCTGGACTTTTCCAGACTAGTCTGGTGTTCCAGCAAACTTGTCCGATTTCTTCTCTGACTAAAGTCATACTTGTCCGATTTTAGGACAGGCTTGTCCAATTTTCTCTCTCGACAACTTCGGACTAGTCTGGTCCTTTTCGGACTTGTCCGATATTTTGCGACTCCGAGTTGATCTTTTGTTTTACGACTTGTTTCTTGGGTTTCACGTTAAGTGGGCCTAGGGACGTCATGCCTATCTCTTTTAGAGCCCATGAGGGACTCTAAACCGGCCTCTACTCATCCCAAACTCGAAATCCATCTAACCCTAGCCTCCACCTCTATATAAACAACCCCACCCCTTTGCTTGACATCTATTTGCCACTTTTCCACCCCACTCAAACCCTAGTTCGTGGAGAGCCACCATCAAGGAGGGAGGAGAAGATCCCAAGCAAGAAGAAGAAGATGAGGAAACGAAAGAGGATCAAGATCTCCACCAATTTTTCTTCTTCATCACCAATTCATCTCCAAGTTCATCCCCAACCCTAGATCACCAAGATCCAAGTGCTATCTCCAAGTTTCTTGATTCATTGGAGTCCTAAACACCTGGTATACCTTCTATTCTCTTTTCCTTACGTGAATTCAACCCCTAATCTCCAAATTTACGTCGATCTAGAAAACCCTAATCTGCTGATCTCGCAGAGTGCGGACTTGTCCGGTCCCTAGCGGACTAGTCCGATTTTCCTGGTTAAATTGAGTTGAATCGATTCTAAAAGTTTGATCTAATCACATCCAAACCTGTATAAACTTGTTAAAAGCTATTAGAACTAGTTATTGACCATTAAAGCAATCTATTAACAAGTTCTACCTTGCATTTGCATTAATCATGCATGTCATGTCATATTGAGTAATATATGTGCACTCTTTGATTATGTTTCTTGTCTTGTATGTTTATTGTGTGGATTAGACGGATTTGCGCTAGAGAGTGCCGCAGAGGATCTACAGCACCAAGAGTTTGAAGGCTTTGATCCTAATCAACTACAAGAGCAAGGCAAGTGTCCTTGAAGCATATTGATCCTGTTTTTAAATTAAATGTTTTGTTTGCAAACTGCATGCTTGTGTTAATTTGATGGGAATCCTATGATAGGAAGTTGGCTAGCTTTGTTTAACCACCCTTGACACCTGTAATTATGGTAGAGAGCCGGGATTGGCTTTTTACCTTTTTGCTTCGCTTAATCAACTGGGATGGGAAACAACTATACCACTCAATTTAATTATGCATGGGTGAGATTATGGTTAACATGAACTGGTTAAATATTATATGGTAATGGGTGATCTAAGCAAGCCTGGTATGTGGATGGGTTGGATGTCATGGTGGTTTGCTTGCTTTAGATCTAAGGACTAGTTCATGAGAGAATAAGTCAGGACTACAGTGCCACCACGAGGCCAAGTATGGGTGCGGCATAGCTGATTAATTAGGGCTTTGCCAGTGCTATTTGGACCATTGTGGATGCTCGGGGAAGGGGTAGTCGGATTGGGTTTGTTGAGGATTGGTGGGACTACCCTGGGATCCGAATGGCTCAAGAGGGGGTCCTTGGTTGAAGATGTGCTCTGTGGGAGACATCGCCACCGGTGAAACCTTAGTGGGGTCTAAATAGGCTAGTAATCCCTTTATAAAGGCTATTTTGTGATCTCTTGGCCACACACCGATGGAAGTGTGAGACGGCATAATAGATGTTCTAGTCATCGAAAGGTGATGAAATCACAAACACGTGGGTAAAGTGGTACAAACTCTGCAGAGTGTGTCTAAAACTATCATGATAGCCATGCTCCCGGTTATGAGCACCTGGACAACTTCCATGATTAGAGGGAACTTGGTATTTGGGATGGTTATGGTTGGTATTATGGTTATGGAAAAATTTATGGTATTGAATATTGTTATTGGCAAATGGTGAAATCTGGAATTATTGACGATGGTAATGAATTCAGACTGGTATTATGATATTACTTATGATTATGATGGGTTTGATTCATATAAATATAATATATTGCTTTTCAAATGTTTTAATGTACTTTTCAGCACTTTGCCATTATTATTGTCGTCATTTGGATCAGCCACATGTCATACTTTCCACACTTGCTGAGTACGACATGTACTCACTCTTGCAATCCCCCCCCAACAGTTGCAGGTCAGGATTGGGAGTTTAATGGTGATAATGCGGAGTTATAGGCCGTGTCTACCGTCATCTTGCCTGTGGTGTTATTGGAGCTGCGTTATACCCTATCGCTTATGCTTAGTTTGCTTAGTTGCTTAGTTTGCTTAATTAGTTTATTTCCTTTGCATTAGTTGAACTTGTCATTAATATCTATTAGAGTTTGTAATCGAGGATAATATGGTTTGTGTAATAAAATTTGGTGAATTAATTTTGTTCTGTGGTAATTTTTCTGTATATCCTTTTGTGACTGCACTCGTGTATGTGTGATGAACGTCCTGGGCACACATATGCGTTAGCTTGGTTCATTTTTTGGAACCGGGCATCACAGATTGGTATCAGAGCCACATGTTGACCGTAGGATGCAGCCTAGATAGAATGGACACTTTAGAGCACATATGAGCACTCAGGAATCAATGTGTTTTTGCTTGGAGTGTTGTTTGCTATATATATTGTTTGCTTGTGTGCTTAATAGAGGATTTTGGGGTGCTTTAGCATTGCCATGTCCACGTAGGCTAGCTAGTTGTTTAGTTTCATATCCCTTGATGCATATAGTTGGGGACGTTTTCTGAATTCTTACCTATTGCTTTTCTTCAGATGGTGAGGACTCGCAACCAGAGGGATGGCAATGATGAGGAGGAGAACCATGGAGTGCCTCAGAACAACATTGGACAAGGATCTACTCAGGGAGCTATCAACATTGAGCAGCTTTTGGCTATGCAAAACCAGCTCATGCAGACCATGATACAGACTATAGGACAGCTGCAGGCTGGCAACATCAACAATCAGCCCCACATGCCTCCACCGCCACCCCCACCCCCTCATAACCGTTTGGGAGAGTTTATGAGGACTAGACCACCGACCTTTGCTCAAGTCACTAAACCTATGGATGCGGATGATTGGCTCAAGTCTGTGGAGAAGAAACTTGCTATTATCCAATGCAGTGATCGGGAGAAGGTCTTATTCGCTTCTCATCAACTAGTTGGAGCGGCTGCGGATTGGTGGGATGCTCATTGCAATGCTCATGAGAACCAAGAGAGAATCACTTGGGCCGACTTCAAAGAGAGCTTCCGTTCTCATTATGTGTCGGAAGGTGTTATGATTTTGAAGAGGTGAGAATTTGAGAATTTAAGGCAAGGAAGATCAAGCGTGAGTGAATATCTCAACAAGTTCACTCAACTCTCAAGATATGCGCCTGTGGATGTTAGTCGAGACAGCCGGAAGCAATACTTGTTCATGAGATGCTTGAACAATGAAATTCAAGTGCAATTGCTCAATTGTGATTATGCAAATTTTCAGAAGCTTGTGGACAAAGCAATTGTGGTTGAGAACAAAATTCGTGAGATGGAGCAAGACAACAAGAGGAAGGCGCCATACCAAGGACAACAACAAGGAAGTAATGTGCGCCCTCGCTTTGCGCCACCCAATGCACCTTACTTCAGCTCTTCTATTTCTGCTCAATGCCCTGGTTATGCACCACGCCCAATTCAGTTTGTGCAGCAGCGCCCTGTTATGCAAGCACCTAGGCCTCCAATGCCTTATGCGCCTCGTGCTAATTTTCCTGCTGCAAGTGTTCAAAACAAAGTTCGTCCCAATAATTCTGGTGGAGTTAAGAAGTGTTATACTTGTGGAGAAGCTGGACACTTTGTGCATCAATGTCCTAAGTCAGGCCTTGGTCAAGGAAGCAATGCGCCGAGGCAAAACCCAAGACCCAATGGAGGACAACCACAAGGGAACCGTGGGCAGCAAATTTTTTCTTGTGGCAATGTGAACCATGTCTCTACGGAGGATGCTCAACAAGCGGATGATGTGGTCATTGGTATGTTTCTCGCCAACTCCAACCTCGCGACTATGTTATTTGATTCTGGAGCATCGCATTCATTCATTGCATCGAAGTATGTTGCCAAGTATAGTTTGCCTATCTCTCATATGAAGTTTACTCTATTGGTTAAGTCTCCTGGAGGAGAGATGAGGACAGATATAGTATGTCCAAAAGTAAGCCTTAGAATAAGGAGGGTAGACTTCTCTGCCAACCTCATTGTTTTGGATTCTCAAGGATTGGACATTGTACTTGGTATGGACTGGTTGAGGAAGCACAATGGAGTCATTGAGTGTGCCACGAAGACGGTGAAGTTGACCAATGAGGAAGGGATCACCGTAGAATTTGAAGCATCTCAAACCGCACCAAAGCAATTGGAGCTGAATCATATGGACGGTGCTGCAATTGAGGAGATTCCGGTGGTGTGTGAATTTTTGGATGTTTTTCCCGACGAGTTGCCAGGTATGCCACCTGATCGAGACATTGAGTTTGTTATTGATTTAATACCTGGAACTGCACCTATAGCTAAGAGGCCGTATAGGATGCCTCCTTTGGAATTAGCGGAGCTCAAGAAGCAAATTCAAGAGCAACTAGAGAAAGGTTTTATTCGCCCTAGTTCTTCACCTTGGGGAGCGCCCGTGCTATTTGTGGACAAGAAGGATGGAACCCAAAGGATGTGCATATATTACCGAGCCCTCAACGAGGTAACAATCAAGAACAAGTACACCCTGCCACGCATAGAAGACTTGTTTGATCAGATGAAGGGTGCTTGTGTCTTCTCTAAGATTTATTTGAGGTTGGGATACTTTCAAATGAAGATTAAACCATCGGACATACCCAATACAGCTTTTAGGACACGGTATGGATCTTATGAGTACATCGTGATGTCTTTTGGATTGACAAATGCACCTGCCTACTTTATGTACCTCATGAATAAGGTCTTCATGGAGTACTTGGATAAGTTCGTTGTGGTGTTTATTGATGATATTATGATCTACTCGAAGGATGAGAAGGAACATGAGGAACACTTGAGGCTTACACTGCAGAAATTAAGAGAGAATCAATTGTATGCCAAGTTCAACAAGTGTCAATTTTGGTTAAGGTAAGTGTCTTTTTTGGGTCATATAATCTCAGGAGGTGGAATATCGGTTGACCCCGGAAAAGTGAGAGACGTGTTGAAGTGGGAACCGCCGCAAAATGTAAAGGAAATAAGGAGTTTTCTTGGGATGACTGGATATTACCGTAGATTCATCAAGGAATTTTCCAAGATAGCCAAGTCAATGACGGAGTTGCTAATGAAGGGAAAGGCTTTCCAATGGACTCAAGCTTGTCAAGACAGTTTTGAGGTGTTGAAGAAGAGGTCGGCAACAACCCTAGTTTTGGTACTGCCGGATGTGAGCAAGAGTTTTGATATTTATTGCGATGCATCAAGACAAGGACTTGGATGTGTATTGATGCAAGAAGGTCAAGTGGTTGCATATGCTTCGAGACAACTGAAGAAACATGAGCAGAATTACCCAACACATGATTTAGAACTTGCAGCCGTGGTACATGCGTTGAAGATTTGGAGACACTATATCCTTGGACATAGGTGTGAAATTTATACGGATCATAAGAGTTTGAAGTATATTTTCACACAAACGGATCTGAACTTGAGGCAATGAAGATGGTTGGAGCTCATCAAAGATTATGATTTGGGAATCAAGTATCGTCCGGGAAAAGCCAATGTAGTGGCCGATGCTTTGAGTAGAAAAGGAGTAAGTCATCAACTCACAGTTCGAGAGTTACCATTCGAGTTATGTAAGGAGTTTGAACGGTTGAACCTCAGGTTTGTAAATTAGATGGAGATGATGGAGTTAAACCCAACCTTGGAGCAAGAAATTCGAGAGGCACAAACCGTAGATGAAGAGATCAAGGAAATCAAGGAAAGGACCGAAGAAGGGAGAGAATTCAGATTTGATGAAGACGAATATGATACCCTATGGCTTGGAAAGAGAATCGTTGTGCCTAATGTGAAGCATATTCGGGGGACGATATTAAAAGAGGCACATGAATCACCTTACTCAATTCACCCTGGTTGTACAAAGATGTACAAAGACTTGAAGACTAGCTATTAGTGGGATAGCATGAAAAAGGACATAGCTGAATATGTGGCAGTGTGTGATGTGTGTCAACGAGTCAAGGCGGAACATCAAAGGCCAGCTGGACTACTGCAACCATTGAAGATCCTGGAATGGAAGTGGGAAGAAATCGGTATGGACTTCATAGTTGGGTTACCACGTACTCAGTCCGGGTATGAATCAATTTGGGTAATTGTGGATCGCTTAACCAAGTCAGCTCATTTTGTCACTGTGAAGACCAAATATACAGCTGCACAATTGGACGAGATATACATGGACCATATTGTGTGTCGACATGGAGTCCCTAAGAAGATAGTCTCAGATAGAGATTCTCAATTTACCTCCAGATTTTGGCAAAAATTGCATGAAGCTTTCGGAACGAGGTTGAATTTTAGTTCAGCATACCATCCTCAGACGGATGGACAAACCGAGAGGACCAATCAGATTGTGGAGGACATGTTAAGAGCTTGTGCTTTAAAGCATGGGAAAAGTTGGGACAAAAGCTTGCCATACGCAAAATTTTCATACAACAATAGTTACCAAGCAAGCTTGAAAATGTCATCATAAGAAGCGCATTATGGGAGGAAGTGTAGGACACCTTTATTCTGGAATGAGGCGGGAGAAACTCAAGTATTTGGTCCGGATGTGTTGCAAGAAGCCGAAAAGCAAGTCCAAATAATTCGTGAAAACTTGAGGGCTGCCCAATCAAGGAAAAAAGGCTATGCGGACAATAGGAGAAGGAAATTAGCCTTTGAAATAGGAAATTTTGTTTACCTCAAGGTGTCACCAATGAGAGGTCATAAGAGGTTTAACATAAGGGGCAAGCTCGCACCTCGTTATATTGGACCCTTCAAGATTTTGGACAAAAGGGGAGAAGTAGCGTATAAGTTGGAGATGCCACCTCATCTATCGGATGTCCATGATGTCTTTCATGTTTCCCAGCTCAAGAAGTGCTTGAGAGTACCGGAAGAACAAGTGCCAATGGAAGGATTGGAATTAGAGGAAGATTTAACTTATGCCGAACAACCGGTCAAAATCTTGGAAACTAAGGAGAGGGTCACAAGGAACAAGGTGATTCGATGGTGTAAAGTTCAATGGAAGCACCACATAGAAAAAGAAACGATGTGGGAATTGGAGGATGATCTCAAGAAGGAATTTCCCTATCTTTTCTCTTCCGCGTCGAATCTCGAGGGCGAGATTCATTTTAAGGGGGGTAGGTTTGTAACACCCTCATTTACATGCATCATGCCTTGCATACATTCACATACATGTTTAACATTGATCCACATAAAGAGGAACGAGTCTAAAATTGATTTGGAGCATTTAAAATTGATTTGGAACAAAACCGCACTTAAAATGTAGGAAAGTGCATACTAGTCCAATTTTACTGAGGACTAGTACGATTTCTCTCTGACTAAAAATGGACTTGTCCGTTTTTGCTGCGGACTAGTCCGATTTTGCCTCTGGAAACTTTCGGACTTGTCCGATTTTGTGCGGACTAGTCTGATATTCCAAAAATCCTTAAATATTTGCTAAGTCCGGACTAGTCCGGTGTTCCAGCGGACTTGTCCGATTTCTTCTCTGACTAAAGTCGGACTTGTCCGATTTTAGGCCAGACTTGTCCGATTTTCTCTCTGGACGACTTCGGACTAGTCCGGTCCTCTCCGGACTTGTCTGATATTTCGCGACTCCGAGTTGATCTTTTGTTTTACGACTTGTTTCTTGGGTTTCACGTTAAGTGGGCCTAGGGACATCGTGCCTAACTCTTTTAGAGCCCGTGAGGGACTCTAAGCCTCTACTCATCCCAAACTCGAAATCCATCTAACCCTAGCCTCCACCTCTATATAAACAACCCCACCCCTTTGCTTGACATCTATTTGCCACTTTTCCACCCCACCCAAACTCTAGTTTGTGGAGAGCCACCATCAAGGAGGGAGGAGAAGATCCCAAGCAAGAAGAAGAAGAGGAGGAAACGAAAGAGGATCAAGATCTCCACCAAGTTACGTTCTTCATCACCAATTCATCTCCAAGTTCATCCCCAACCCTAGATCACCAAGATCCAAGTGCTATCTCCAAGTTTCTTGATTCATTGAAACACCTGTTATACCTTCTATTCTCTTTTCCTTACGTGAATTCAACCCCTAATCTCCAAATTTACGTCGATCTAGAAAACCCTAATCTGTTGATCTCGCAGAGTGCGGACTTGTCCGGTCCCTAGCGGACTAGTCCGATTTTCCTGGTTAAATTGAGTTGAATCGATTCTAAAAGTTTGATCTAATCACATTCAAACCTGTATAAACTTGTTAAAAGCTATTAGAACTAGTTATTGACCATTAAAGCAATCTATTTACAAGTTCTATCTTGCATTTGCATTAATCATGCATGTCATGTCATATTGAGTAATATATGTGCACTCTTTGATTGTGTTTCTTGTCTTGTATGTTTATTGTGTGGATTAGACGGATTTGCGCTAGAGAGTGCCGCGGAGGATCTACAGCACCAAGAGTTTGAAGGCTTTGATCCTAATCAACCGCAAGAGCAAGGCAAGTGTCCTTGAAGCATATTGATACTGTTTTTAAATTAAATGTTTTGTTTGCAAACTGCATGCTTGTGTCAATTTGATGGGAATCCTATGATAGGAAGTTGACTAGCTTTGTTTAACCACCCTTGTCACCTGGAATTATGGTAGAGAGTCGGGATGGGCTTTTTACCTTTTTTGCTTCGCTTAATCAACTGGGATGGGAAACAACTATACCACTCAATTTAATTATGCATGGATGAGATTATGGTTAACATGAACTGGTTAAATATTATATGGTAATGGGTGATCTAAGCAAGCCTAGTATGTGGATGGGTTGGATGTCATGGTGGTTTGCTTGCTTTAGATCTAAGGATCGGTTCATGCGAGAATAAGCCAGGACTACAGTGCCACCATGAGGCCAAGTATGGGTGCGGTGTAGCTGATTAATTCGGGCTTTGCCAGTGCTATTTGGACCATTGTCGATGCTCGGGGAAGGGGTAGTCGTATTCGGTTTGTTGAGGATTGGTGGGACTACCCTGGGATCCGAATGGCTCAAGAGGGGGCCCTTGGTTGAAGATGTGCTCTGTGGGAGACATCGCCACCGGTGAAACCTCAGTGGAGTCTAAATAGGCTAGTAATCCCTTTGTAACGGCTATTTTGTGATCTCTTGGCCACACATTAATGGAAGTGTGAGACGGCATAATAGAGGTTCTAGTCATCGAAAGGTGATGAAATCACAAACACGTGGGTAAAGTGGTACAAACTCTGCAGAGTGTGTCTAAAACTATCATGATAGTCGTGCTCCCGGTTATGAGCACCTGGACAACTTCCATGATTAGAGGGAACTTGGTATTTGGGATGGTTATGGTTGGTATTATGGTTATGGATTAATTTCTGGTATTGAATATGGTTATTTGCAAATGGTGAAATCTGGAATTATTGACGATGGTAATGAATTCAGACTGGTATTGTGATATTACTTATGATTATGATGGGTTTGATTCATATAAATACAATATATTGCTTTTCAAATGTTTTAATGTACTTTTCAGCACTTTGCCATTATTATTGTCGTCATTTGGATCAGCCACATGTCATACTTTGCACACTTGCTGAGTACGACATGTACTCACTCTTGCAATCCCCCCCAACAGTTGCAGGTCAAGATTGGGAGTTTAATGGTGATAATGTGGAGTTCTAGGCCATGTCTACCATCAGCTTGCCTGTGGTGTTATTGGAGCTGCGCTATACCCTATCGCTTATGCTTAGTTTGCTTAGTTGCTTAGTTTGCTTAATTAGTTTGTTTCCGCTGCATTAGTTGAACTTGCCATTAATATCTATTAGAGTTTGTAATTGAGGATAATATGGTTTGTGTAATAAAATTTGGTTAATTAATTTTGTTCTATGGTAATTTTTCTGTATATCCTTTTGTGACTGCACTCGTGTATGTGTGATGAACGTCCTGGGCACACATATGCGTTAGCTTGGTCCATTTTTCGGAACCGGGCGTCACAAAAGTACACACAAGATATACTCAAGAAGTTTTACATTGACAAAGCCAAACCCATCAAGACTCCAATGGGAACCAATGGACAACTTGACCTTGATGAAGGTGGTCCAAGTGTGGACCAAAAGATATATCGTTCCATGATAGGGTCATTGCTTTACTTATGTGCATCTAGGCCCGATATCATGCTAAGTGTTTGTATGTGTGCTCGATTTCAAGCTGCCCCTAACGTGTGTCATTTGACCGCCGTTAAGAGAATTCTTAGATATTTTGTTCACACACCAAATCTAGGACTTTGGTACCCTAACGACTCTAAGATAACCACATTGGATATTCCGATGCGGATTATGCAGGGTGCAAGGTTGATAGAAAGAACACCTCTGGAACTTGTCGATTCCTTGGTAGATCTCTAGTGTCTTGGTCCTCAAAGAAACAAAACTCCACTGCACTTTCCACAGCCAAAGCGGAGTATGTCGCCGCCGGAAGTTGTTGTGCACAACTTCTTTGGATGCGACAAACTCTTAGGGACTATGGCATAAACTTGCGCCATATCCCCCTCCTATTTTACAATGAGAGTGCCATAAAAATAGTTCACAACCCAGTTGAACACTCAAGGACCAGACATATCAATATCCGCCACCATTTCTTAAGAGATCACTCCATCAAAGGAGACATAGCAATTTCCAATGTGAGAACCAAAAACCAATTGGCCGATATCTTCACCAAGCCCCTAGATGAGAGAAGATTTTGTGTACTTAGGAGTGAGCTCAATATTATAGATTCTCAAAATGTGGCTTGAGTCCTGCACATCTGATTGTTACTTGTATGTGCTTCAAAATTCACACATGTTTGCGAAAAACTTTTCCCCCTCAATTTTCTACAAACTATTTTGAAATTATTGAATATTTGTAAATTATGGTCATAGTTTGGTTGATTGAATGCTTACTAAACATGTTTGCAAAGATCTTTTGTGAAAATCTAGTCCAAAAGGGTCAAATCTCCAATGAAAACACAATATATAGGTGTTTTCAGCCTTTAGACAGGACTAGTCCGCTCCCTGGTCGGACAAGTCCGAACCATCAGAGAAGTCCGGACCCAGTACGTAGGCCGAACAAGTCCAGTTCCCCAACTGGACTAGTCCAGCCCTAGGGACTTAACCTCCCCAGGGAACCCACGACCTCCTCACATTCACTCAAACCCTCTCTCTCGTCAAAACGCGAAAACCGCACCCAAATTGACGGTTTTCGATTCCATCCACCAAAACTCAATTCCAATCCATGGATTGAAGCCCCTAGGTGCGTGGGAACTCTTCCCCAAGCACCCTAGGCTGATTCTTCATCCACATTTCGTCGATTCGAATATTTGAAGAGGTGTTGTTGACCTAGCCCTAAATCCTTCAAAATTTAATTCTTTTAGGTCTTTTGATAGAAACTTCTTCATAAAAGTTGTTCTATATGTCCTTGTGATCCTTCCCTTGAAATATTTTGGTCAAATCCATAGATTTTGCAAAAGTCTTCAAGATTAGGGTTCTTACTGTGTGCACCGGACTAGTCCGACCATAGGGTGGACAAGTCCGGCTCATGCGGACTAGTCCGACCCTTGGGCGGACAAGTCCGGGTTACATAGTAAACGTCCTAACTTTGATTGATTCTGCGAATTCTAATGCAATATTCCACTTCCTTAGACTTATATGCTCTCTTTTCCATCACTTCTCAGGGACAATGTCGTATTCTGACTACGTGTCCCTATCTGATCCCGAGGTCGAGGCAGGAAGGCAAGACCACTGTCGTCGGGCTCGAGACGAGAGAGAGCTTGCTATAGCCCTCCTCGAATCGCAGTCTGGAGCAAGAAGAGCAAAGAAGAAGCAAAGATAGGCTCATAACTCAGTTGTTGCAGAAGTTTCCCCAAGAAAGAAAAGATATGTGACCATGGGTGAGAAAGCAAAAACTCAAGAAGCTAGAAGGTCCAAGGACAAGGTAAAAACACCAGTTGAGGAGGCACCCAAGAGGAAGGCTCCTGGTGTTAATAAGCATGCAAGCAAGGCTAAGAAGGGACCCTCTCAACCAATTGGTCCTTTGAGGATGTCCTCACCTGCCAGGAACCCTAATCGCCAAGCTTCTTTCGAAGCTATCATTTTCAAAGGCAAAGGGGCTGAGAAGGCAAGGAAATTGAGTATGGTCAATGTGTATCAACGGGGAAGGAGCACCGCTGACCCTCAGGTTTGGTGTGACTTCTATTGTGACTATTATCGGACCGTCTACATGACGAAGCAAACCCCGGTGACAGATGCTCAATGGATTGATTGGGACTACATGGCACAAAAGGATCACTTGGCCTCCAATGCCATGATTCAGGCCATAGAGCGCCATGGTTTGAAGAAGCTTATGGATTTTCAATATGATTGGAATGTTGAAGTCATTGCACAATTCTACTCAACTATCTACTTTCACACCGATGGGGATCAGAGGATTACTTGGATGACTCATGGAGAGCAATACACCGCCACTTATTGGGAGTTTGCTAAGATTCTTGACTTGGAAGATCAACTTGAGAATGAGATTATACTTTCCAACCTCAAGGCAGTTCATCGAGATACCTTTGATTAAATGTATCCAAGTCATGGAGTTCAATATCAGGCAGGCCATATCCGGAACATCAAGTCATTCTATAGTGTGCTCAACCGTGTGCTCTGGAAGACAATTGCCCCCAAAGATGGAGACGCAGACATCATTCAAGGAAGTTTGAGGCACTTAATGGTGCTCATTGGTGGAGATGTCCAATTCAATGTATTAGACTACATCTTTGATGACATCTTCAACATCTCTCACACACCCAACCGATCATGTGGCTATGATCCTTATATCATGTTCATGATCGAGAAGGTGTCCAGGCTAACTTTCAAGAAGGACATTATTCATAGAAGACTGCGTCCTCAAATACCTCCTCCAGAGCCACCTGCACCTAGAAGGAAGAATGTGGATCCTCCTGCCTCAACCTCTCACTTCATATCTTCTCCACCTCCTCCTCCTCCATCACAATCCGGTAGTGGCTTCTTCAAGTGCTTCCAGGCTATTTTCACCTCTTGACGAAGAGTGGAAGTTCAGTAACGTCGCATGGAGCATCGCCAAGAGAAGTATCTCAAGGTGATGTGCGATAAGCTTGAAGTTCCCATATCTCCCGCCACGAAGAGTAATGGAGAGACGACTCCATTCTCGGAGTTCACCGCCAAAGAACTCGCTCAGTTTGGTGATATTAGCACCTCCACAGTGGCTCCATCTGAGGAAGGAGGAAATGATGAGATGTCGATGATTCAGAGGCCACAAAGAGCGATAGTGAGCGGCAACAAGGCGGCGACAACGATGACGACGATGATGAAGAGTAGATCTTAGGGCTCTTGAAAGTGCATCTAGGCATCCCTTATGGGTTTTGGTTGATTTATGACAAACAAATGAGATCCTAACCAAATTGTTGAGATGAGCACAGGTCTTAAAAGAAATTGCGAAGAAAGCGCAAAAAGAAAGGAGAATGAGGATCTATATGGAAAAGAGCTCAAGAGTTGAATAGATTACATCATTGTGTATGGAGTGTGTTCGAGAAACACACCCCAAGAGCTCAATCAGAAGAAAAATCACTCACTGCACTAATTTATACAGGTCCAGACTAGTCCGATAACTCCTCTGTTCAAAATCGAACAAGTCCTCCTAGTGCGGACTTGTCTGCACAGTACGAGTCTACACAGACCAGGATAGTCTGATATCACCACGGACTATTCTGATATCTTTCTGACTAAGATCGGACTAGTCCTCCCCAGTGCGGACTAGTCCTCAACACTTCACATCTTTGCACAAACATCGGACAAGTTCGATAATATCTGGACTAGTCCGATAACCTCTCTGAATAAAATCGGACAAGTCATCCAAATGCGGACTTGACCCCAATTTACTAAGGAGTTCACCACAGCCTGACTTGTCCGAAAATAACCGGACTAGTCCGAACTTTTCCAGAGCCTAAATCGGACAAGTCCGCCCTAAGCCGGACAAGTCCAATCTTCCTAAGAACTTAGGGTTTCCTACACGCCGCACACTGGGCTAGTCTGGACTCCACCACGAACTAGTTCGAACCCTCAAAACCCTAACGGTAACTTTTGGAAACACCATATAAATAGATGTGCACAGCACTACTTTCAACTCTCTCGACTCCCAGTGCCATCACACCCTCCAAGAGCTTAGAAAACACATCTCTCCACGCAATCCAATGCAAGAAAGACCAAATTCTTGAGGATCCATCTTCAATCAAAGGAGAGACACGATTCACATGTTTGAGCTCTTGGGTTTGATCTCTAACACACTCCTACTGTTTCATTGTTGATCTTAAGAGTGTGTTCTTGATGGTGTTTGATTTGTAATCTTGGGGAGCCCTCAACTTATGAGAAGGCCCCTTGAACTTGGTGATTTACCCTTGTGATAGTGAAAGAGAATTGGCCTTCGTGGCGATTCGACGAGGTTAGGGTTGGTGTAAACCCGGTCCTTTCGTGGGCTCCTCAACATGGATGTAGGTTGCCTTTGTGGGAACCGAACCACGGGATAAAAATCTTGTGTCTTCACTTTGTGCATTTTGTTCTTACTTTTCATTGATATCTAGGGTTTTACTTGATTTTGTTCATATTACGTTAACATTGAATATAAGGTTAACTTGTGCAACATCCAGTTTCATAGAAGTATTAAACTCTAATTACAAGTATATTTCCGCTGCATAGAGTCTAGGATCGAGATAATCGATCAAACTTGATCGATCTAGTCCGCACGCACCAGACTAGTCCGCACTCTACCAGACTAGTCCGATTTCCTGGTATTTGATCAAGTTGCTAAGTGTTGCAGGTTTCGACTAAAATTCAAAAAGGCCTATTCACCCCCCCCCCCTCTAGGCCGCATTCAATTGGTATCAGAGCAGGACTCTTCGCAAAAGACTAATCGCTCGAAGAGAACATGTCAGACATGAAGGACGTGCACAAGAGTCTCAATCAAGAGAAGGTCAAAGATGAAAAAGCTCAAAAATTGGAGAAGATCCTCGATGCCATTCAGGACTCTGAGGATGACGATGAGGAGACGCTTGAACTCAAGGTGCTCCTAAGGAAGAAAGCCCTCTCCAAAGGGAAAGTGAAGATCGGGGACAAGAAGACGGGGAGTAGTCACACCGACTACTCCCGATATCCTTTCAACTACGATCACTTAAATTCTAACAATAGTCATTATTTGTCTATTCCTTTAGGAAAAGCCCAACACTTTGACGGGAATGATTACTCAATGTGGAGGCAAAACATGAAAATGCACTTAATCTCACTCAATCCCAGCTTGTGGCATATTGTGTGTATAGGAATAGATATCCCGGACGACGATGAAGAGCTTACACCAAGCCAAGGGCAAGCAATTCATCGGAATGCTCAAGCTGTAGCAGTCATCACATCTTCACTAAGTCGGGATGAGTTCACCAAGGTGGATGGACTCGAGATTGCAAAGGAAATCTGGGACACGTTGCAAACTGCACATGAAGGCGATCTTCATGTGCGAGAGGCGAAGATCGAAATGATTGAAGGCGAATTGGGAAGATTTGCCATAGAAGAAGAAGAGTCACCATAGGACATGTACAACTGGTTAAAGTCTCTAATCAACAAGGTTCGAGCATACAGAAGTAATAAGTGGAATTATCACGAGGTAGTGAAGCTCATGCTTAGAGCTTTCATACCTCGCAATGTTACCCTATGCTCGATGATTAGAGAAAGCCCCGGGTACAAGAAAATGACCCCAGACGAACTACTTGGAAAGATCATCAACTTCAAGATGATGGAGAAGCAAGCTAAACATGTCAAGGAGATTGTCGACCTCACCTCGTCAAAGAAGAAAGGGGTCGCCCTAAAATCTACTTGCAAGCCCTTGTCAAAAGAAGTTCGAGAAGCTCAACAAGAAGAGGAAAGTGATGATGAGAGCAGTGATATTGACAAAGAGGACATGATCCTCTTTATGAAGAGATTCAAGAAAATGATGAAGAAAAGATAAGGGGGGAAATCAAGTGAAGGGAAATACAAAGAAAAATCAAGACCGAAGCTGAGGCGGGCATGCTATAACTGTGGTGAATATGACCACTTTATAGTTGATTGCCCATATGAAGAAAACAAGAAGAAGACCAAGGAAACGAAGCCTCAACCCAAGAAATTTCTCAAGTAGAAGAAGCAAGCTAGACAAGTGCACCTAGGAAAGGAGTGGGACTCAAATGATGAGTCCTCATCCGAAGAGGAAGAGGAGATGGCTAGCGTAGCCATCGAGAAGACAACTAAGAAGTCCACCCTCTTCCCAAATCTCGGCACATGGAAGGGCAACGAAACTTGCCTCATGGCGAAGGAAGGTAAACGAAAGGTAACAACAAAATATACCTCTTCGCGTTCTTTTGATAGTGATAGTGACAACTATAGTGATGATGAGGACATGCTAGCTGGCTTAGACAAGAAAATTGTTGCCAAAATGAAATTCTTGATGGATAAGCTTGTTGATAGGGAGGGTCTGATTGATCGTCAAGAAGATATGATCATCCTCGAAAAGGAGGAGTATCTCAAGATCAATGAGCTCCTTGAACTTGAAAAGGAGTGAAGCAAATCACTTGAACTTGAGTTAGCTTCAAGCAAGGAAGCTTGTTTGAAGTTAAGCGACTCAAATGCAATCATCAAGGAAGAACTTGTTAACTTAACCAAAGTTAACAAGATCCCTGAAGTGCAATTTGAGTCACTCAAACAAAGTGACCCTTCATCCTCTTCAAGCTCGCCCTCTCAACCCCTTAAAACGGACACTAGCTTGAAAGACAAGTCAACCTCTACCAAGGACAAGCATCCTTCCCAAAGTGGCATATTTGACAAGGAGAAGGTCAAATATGCACATAGTGCATACTTGGCCACAAGACCTCCTAATGTCAAATATGGCATTGGGTATTCCTATGGTGAAAAGCAAAATGCTAGAAACCATAAGAATAACAAGGAGCGCATTGCCTTTGTGAGGGGAAACTTCTCTCAAGCTAGAAAGACTAATAATACTAATAAATCCAAGATAGTTAACACATACAAAAATCGGACTAGTCCGATCCCTACACGGACAAGTCCGGTCCTCCGGACAAGTCCGGTTTCCCGGACTAGTTATGTTCATGAACAACAACAACTATTGTTTAGAACTTTCGATACATCATATGTTCTTATGAAAAGTTTTGGTAATGTTTATGCTCATTATGTTGGGCCACAGCATGGGAACACCAAGTAGTGGCGGACCTACAAGGTATGCCACATGGGCCACGGCATACCCTGTAGCCCAGCCAAATACTACAGACCTGAGGCACCAAGCGAACTGCAGCGAGCGTTGGTGGCCGGAGAGCACCCAAGCGCATCGGGGATGCAAGGGAATGCGAGCTCGAGGCACGGCTGGAGGGCGGGAGCGTACTCAGGCGCGGGTCCTCTGTGCAGGAGAGAGCGACGAGGCATAAGCTCCGAGCTCTTTTGTAGATGCAGGGAAAAGAGGGTCTTTTCTATGTCTGTTTAGGCTTAAGAAAGGAAAAGCGTGGTGCAATGTGTCATCCAAAAGCGCAGACCATACTACTTGAACTCGAAAAGGATGAAAATGATATATCCAATGCATTTATGTTATTTAAAAGAGAGAGTTAAAAAGTTGTACAAGTAGTATTTTCTGTTTATATTATGTAATATTCTTTAACAACCGTATTATATTTGAATTATTTTTATTACAAATTTATTGAATTTAAGATTTATCATCTTATTTCTTTTTGTTTGTATATCGAATTATGCTATTTCTCGAATTGATAATTTCTTTATCAAATTACATATAAAAGTTTTTGCGCGGCATACCCAAGAGTAAAATCCTAGATCCGCCACTGACACCAAGTCTCATGTGTGGGTGCCCAAATCTCTTGTAACTAACCTCAAAGGACCCAAGCAAGCTTGGGTACCTAAAACCAAGGCATGATTTGATTTTGTAGGCCTATTCCTCCGGTGGATAGAAATGGGTGCTAGACAGTGGATGCACCAACCATATGACCGAAGAAAGAATGATGTTCGTTGAGTACAAAGAGAATGAGGATACAAGCGAGGGCATCTATTTTGGAGACAACAGTCAAGGATGGGTGCTTGGTACTGGTAAAATTGCAATATCATCTCAACATACTCTTTCTCACGTTTTACATGTCGATTCCTTAGATTATAACCTGCTGTCCATATCGCAATTATGTGACAAAGGTTATAATTGCTTGTTTACTAATGAGGGTGTGACCGTCTCTAGAAGGAGTGATGACTCGGTTGCATTCAAGGGTGTGTTAAAGGGAAATCTTTATCTTGCTGACTTTAACAAAGATAAAGCCGAACTTGACACATGCTTGATTGCAAAGACCAACATGGGTTGGTTGTGGCATAGACGGCTAGCACATGTTGGTATGAGGAATCTTCAAAAACTCCTTAAGGGCAATCACATCCGATGTTTAAAGGATGTTGTTTTTTAGAAAGACGGGCCTTGTAGCGCATGCCAAGCCGGGAAGCAAGTAGGAGCACCTCATCCCCCGAAGAATTTCATGACTACAACAAGATCATTCGAGCAACTTCACATGGACCTATTCGGTCCAATTGCTTACATAAGCATTGGCGGTAACAGATATGGCTTAGTAATTGTTAATGACTTTTCGCGCTTCACTTGGGTTTTCTTTTTGCATGATAAGGCAGAAACTCAAGAAACCCTCAAGAAGTTTCTCAAGTGTGCCCAAAATGATTTCTCATTGAATATCAAGAACATATGAAGCGACAACAGCACAGAGTTCAAGAACACTCAAGTTGAGGAGTACCTAGACGAAGAAGGGATAAAGCATGAGTTTTCAGCACCTTATTCCCCTCAACAAAACGGAGTTGCCGAAAGGAAGAATCGAACCCTCATAGAGATGGCGAGAACAATGCTCGATGAATATAAGACCTCGGATCGGTTTTGGGCGGAAGCGGTTAACACCGCTTGCCACGCCATAAACCGACTCTATCTTCATCGACTACTCAAGAAGACGGCATATGAGTTACTCACGGGTAACAAGTCTAATATTTCATATTTTCGAGTTTTCGGTTCTAAGTGCTATATTTTGAACAAGAAGCCTAGGACTTCAAAGTTCGCTTTGAAGTCCGATGAAGGTTTCTTGCTTAGTTATGATTCGAACTCTTACGCCTATCATGTCTTCAACAAGACCTCCGGACTTGTTGAAGTAGCACATGACGTAGTTTTCGATGAAACTAACGGCTCTCAAGAAGAGCAAGTTGATCCATATGTGCTAGATAGAGAAGAAGCTCCATGTCAAGCATTGAGAAGAATGGCGTTGGGCGATATTCAACCACAAGTGCCACCTCCAAATGCAAATGAATAAGATGAACCACAAGTGGAGGTAAACGATCAAGGGGGAGCTTCCACACAAGATCAACATCAAGAAGACGAAGATGATCAACAAGTCAATAAGGGAAACCATCTAGGGGGAGTAGAAGATGATCATGAAGACTCAAGACCACAAGTGCCACACCCAAGAGTACACCAATGCGTCCAAAGAGATCACCCCATCGACAACATAATCGGGGACATCCAAAAGGGAGTAACTACTAGATCTTGAATTGCTAATTTTTGTGAACATTACTCTTTTGTATCCTTTTTAGAATCGCGCAGGATTGAGGATGCATTGAAGGATCCGGATTGGGTGGTGGCAATGCAAGAAGAACTTAACAACTTCAAGCAGAACGAAGTGTGGGAACTCGTCGAAATACCCAAGTTCAATGTCGTCGACACCAAATGGATCTTCCGCAACAAACAAGACGAACACGGGGTGGTGACAAGGAACAAGGTGCGACTTGTGGACAAAGGGTATTCACAAGTCGAAGGTTTGGATTTCGATGAAACCTTTGCTCTAGTAGCTTGGCTTGAATCTATCAGAATATTACTTGCATATGCTACTCACCATGATTTCAAGCTCTATCAAATAGATGTGAAAAGCGCCTTCCTCAACGGACCAATCAAGGAGGAGTTGTATGTGGAGCCCCCCCCCCCCCCCCCCCCCGGGATTTGAAGATGAAGAGTTCCCCGACCACGTCTTTAAATTGCGCAAGGATCTCTACGGCCTCAAACAAGCTCCTAGAGCTTGGTATGAGTGTCTTAGAGATTTCTTAATTGAAAATGGTTTTAAGATTGGTAAAGCAGATTATACGTTATTCACAAAGCACTTTGACAATGATCTTTTTATTTGTCAAATTTATGTTGATGAAATTATCTTTGGTTCAACTAACAAATACTTTTGTGAAGAATTTAGTAATATTATGACAGATAGATTCGAGATGTCTATGATGGGAGAGCTGAAATACTTCCTGAGATTCCAAGTGAGACAACAAAAGGAAGGGACATTCATAAGCCAAACTAAGTATACTCAAGACATACTCAAGAAGTTTGGAATGAACAAGGTGAAGCCTATAAAGACTCCCATGGAAAAAAATGGACACTTGGATCTCAATGAAGATGGACCAAACATCGATCAAAAGGTATATTGATCCATGATTGTATCCCTACTTTACTTATGTGCATCTAGGCCAGACATTATGTTGAGTGTATGTTTGTGTGCAAGGTTTCAAGCCAACCCAAAAGAGTGTCATTTGACGGCCGTAAAAAGAATCTTGCGGTATTTAGTTCATACACCCAACCTAGGCATATGGTATCCTAAAGATTCCAAGTTCAATCTCATTGGATACTCCAATGCAGATTATGCTAGATGCAAAGTAGATAGAAAAAGTACCTCCGGTACATGCCAATTTCTAGGTAGATCCCTAGTTTCTTGGTCCTCCAAGAAACAAAACTCCATTGCCTTATCCACGGCCGAAGCAGAGTATGTTGCAACCGGGAGTTGTTGTGCACAACTCCTTTGGATGCGACAAACTCTAAGGGGTTACGGTTACAATATAAGTCGTATTCCACTCCTTTGTGATAATGAGAGTGCTATTAAGATTGCCTATAACCCTGTTGAGCACTCTAGGACCAAACATATAGACATCTGGCACCACTTTTTGAGAGACCACTCAATGAAAGGAGACATAGCTATTTCCCATGTCAACACCGAAAAACAACTAGCCGATATATTTACCAATCCACTTGATGAAAAACGTTTTTGCGAGCTCCGAAATGAACTCAATATCCTTGATGCTCGAAATGTGGCTTGAAAACTTGCATGCCTGTATGGATTCTTCAAAATATGTTGATTGTGTTGTGAAAATCATCTCTCTCAATTTTCACCGAAAAAATATCTCAATTACTTGATCTTGATGAATTATGGTCATTGCTTGATTGGTGTATGCTTACTGATCATATTCATCAAGATTACTTGATTGTTTTGGCCCCTATTTTCTTTATAAGAAACTTCGAATATATATGAATGGGCTAAACTAATTTGTTATGGTGACCACGGACTAGTTTGTGGTTATCCGGACTAGTCCGCACATTGCAGACTAGTCCGCACATTGCAGACTAGTCCGCAGAGTGTCCGGTAGTCTGTACTAGTCCGGCCAACCACGGACTAGTCCAATTTTTCGACTCCATAACCCTAGCCGTCCCCAAAACCTAATATTATTCATCCTCACAACTTTCCCCACGCTCTCTCTCCTCGCTTGAGTGCTCCCAAGGCGATTTCCTCCGTTCTCCATCAAATCCCTCCAAGTTTGGGTGGAATTCGATCTCCATTGCATTGGGATTGAAGACCACGAACTTGTCCGCACCTTCAACCCCTCCATATCCAAGAATCAAGGATCTTCGGTAAAATTTCCTCCCAAACCCTAGAAATCGTGATTTTCTTCATTGTTGACTAAATAGCCTAGTTCTTCTCGGTTAATACATGCCTCCTTGTTGTATTACATTTATCTTGAATTAGTTTTGCATTGGGAATCACCATTTGTCGTATATTTAGGGTTTGAGGTGATGAACACCAGACTAGTCCGGTCCATGTACGGACAAGTCCGGTCCCCCGGACTAGTCCGTACCTGTACACCGGACAAGTCTGATTTTTAACTGAACTCAACCCTGATTTCTCATTCCTCAATGCACCTCCTTGCCATCAATTTTTTTCCATACATTGTGCAATGCTCTCTTAGGACAATGTCGAATGATAATATCTCCGACTTCGAAGATGAGATGGAACAAGACTTTTTGCCGCGCGCTTCAGAGTCTCACGCTCAAAAGAGGCAGGAGCGTCCCTCCGAGCCTGCACCTTCTCCACCTCAGGTGCAACGCAAGGTGCTCGCCAAGAAGCCTGCATCCAAGGCCAAGGACGCAGCTGGCTCTAGCTCGGCGGCTCTTCGCCTAGTGAAGGGCAAAGGAAAGGGAATTGCTTCAAGCTCCGTCAGCCCACTCAAGATGCATGCTCCGAGGCAGGGAAACAGAGATCCCTCCGAGGAGAAGTTCAACGGCAAGGGAAGCGACACTGCTTCCAAACATAGATTTGTTGATTGCTACAGCCGTTCCAGGAAGGCTGTTGATGCCAGGTTTTGGAGTAATTTTCATGCAGACTTCTACAGCTTGGTTTACCTTACCATGAAGACTCCGGTGGTCAACAGCTAGTGGATCGACTGGAATCACTTTGAGAGGAAGAGTTGTTCAGCATTTGATGAGGTTATAAATGCAGTGGAGAGGCATGGACTGAAGGAGTTGTTTGCCTTCAGATTTAACTGGAATGACGAGATCATTGCTCAGTTCTATGCCACTTGTTTCTTTGCTAGTGGTGAGAATGAAAGGGTGACTTGGATGACTCATGGATCCAAGTACACTATCACTTATGATGATTTTTCAAGACTCCTTCACCTAGAAGACACCGGCAACACTGAGTTGACTATCCACAACATCAGTGTCTTAGGAAAGGACAAGATGGACTTCCTCTATGATACTACTCTGAAGTTCAACCCCCCTTAACCAAGAACATGAAGCCCTTCTTCATGGTTCTCAACAGGGTGTTGAGGAAGACAATAGCACCAAAAGATGGGGATGCAGGAAGTGTCCAAGGTTACTTAAGGACCTTGATGAAAGTGATAAGCAAGAACATAAAGTTTGACATCTATAACTATATCTGGAATGATATGGTCAACATCTTCTGCACACCGAACAGATCATGTGGCTATGCCCCCTACTTGATGTTCATGATTGAGAAGGTCACAGGGATCAAGTTTGTGAAGCATGTGGAGCACACTCCTTTGATGCCCCAGAAGCCTCCCCAAGCCACTGTCCAAGCTGCTCCATCCCCTGCATCCAGTGAAGAAGCTCCGAGGAGAGCTAGAGGAGATGAGAGGACTGCTCCCACCACTAGGGCCCCTCCCCAAAAAGGGTCTTCTAGTGGAATCTTGAAGTACTTGGCAGCAATCTTTGCCTCATGCAAGAAGGCCGAAGTGAATACTCACAAGCTGAACAAGGCAAGGAAGGCATATATGAGATATGTCAAAGAAAATGTCAAGCATATTTGCCATAAGCTAGAGATCAAGCCTATTGGATCTCCAGTCATCTCTGAAGATTTAGCCTCTCATTTCACTGAGCTCGGACCTTTGACTCCCTCCGAGTTTGCTTACTTTGGCATTGGGGGCACTTCGAGTGGATCTGCTCCTCCTCCTCCACAGCCGGAAGATGAAGATGAAGATGAGGAGAGAACCGACAGCGGGGAATGATCCACTAGATCCCTCTCCTCCTTATTTTTGGTGTCTTGATGCCAAAGGGGGAGAGATTGAAGGGGAGTCACTAGATTCTAGTTGTAGGTTGAGAGATGAGTGCTTCACTTGTGTATCTTTTTGTGTCTCTCTTGGGTTGTAAAACTTTAATACTGTTATCTCTATCTTTGGTATTGTGGTGTGATGGAATGACTTTGCTTATGTTATGAAAATGGTGTTTTTCCTTGAAATTGACATATATGCTTGATATTGGTATTTTTAATGTCAATCACTTCATTCTCATCACGTTTATTGCTCACACTCACGTAGTTTTACAACCCACCATAAAGAGTGCACATATGACCTATGTTTTCATTGCTTAACTTGTACCTAACTCATATGTGAACACTTTATGAAAATTTTGTATTTTTATCATGTTTTGTGAAATCTCAATTGGTTGTCATCAATCACCAAAAAGGGGGAGATTGAAAGTGCATCTAGGCGTCCCTTGTGGGTTTTGGTTGATTTATGACAAACAAATGAGATCCTAACCAAATTGTTGAGATGAGCGCAGGTCTTAAAAGAAATTATGAAGAAAGCGCAAAAAGAAAGGAGAATGATGATCTATATGGAAAAGAGCTCAAGAGTTGAATAGATTAGATCATTGTGTATGGAGTGTGTTAGAGAAACACACCCGAAGAGCTCAATCACCAGAAAACTCACTCACAGCACTAATTTATACAGGTCCAGACTAGTCCGATAATATCCGGACTAGTCCGATAACTCCTCTGTTCAAAATCGGACAAGTCCTCCCAGTGCGGACTTGTCTGCACAGTCCAAGTCTATACAGATTGGACTAGTCCGATATCACCATGGACTAGTCCGATATCTTTTTGACTAAGATCGAACTAGTCCTCCCCAGTGCAGACTAGTCCTCAACACTTCACATGTTTGCACAAACATTGGACAAGTCCGATAATATCCAGACTAGTCCGATAACCTCTCTGACTAAAATCGGACAAGTCCTCCAAATGCGGACTTGTCCCCAATTTACTAAGGAGTTCACCATAGCCGGACTTGTCTGAAAATAACTGGACTAGTCCGAACTTTTTCAGATCCTAAATCGGACTAGTCCATCCTAAGCCGGACAAGTCCGATCTTCCTGAGAACTTAGGGTTTCCTACACGCCGCACACCGGACTAGTCTGGACTCCACCACGGACTAGTACGGACCCTCGAAATCCTAACAGTACTTTTGGAAACACCATATAAATAGATGTGCACGGACCTACTTTCAACTCTCTCGACTTGCAGCACCGTCACACCCTCCAAGATCTTAGAAAACACATCTATCCATGCAATCCAACGCAAGAAAGATCAAATTCTTGAGGATCCATCTTGGATCAAAGGAGAGACATGATTCACACATTTGAGCTCTTGGGTTTGATCTCTAACACACTCCTGCTGTTTCATTGTTGATCTTAAGAGTGTGTTCTTGGTGGTGTTTGATTTGTAATCTTGGGGAGCCCTCAACTTGTGAGAAGGCCTCTTGAACTTGGTGATTTACCCTTGTGATAGTGAAAGAGAATTGGCCTTCGTGGAGATTCGACGAGGTTAGGGTTCGTGAAGACCCGGTCTTTCGTGGGCTCCTCAACATGGATGTAGGTTGCCTTTGTGGGAACCGAACCACGGGATAAAAATCTTGTGTCTTCACTTTGTGCATTTTGTTCTTACTTTTCATTGATATCTAGGGTTTTACTTGATTTTGTTCATATTATGTTAAAACATTAAATATAAGGTTAACTTGTACAACATCCAGTTTCATAGAAGTATTACACTCTAATTACAAGTATATTTCCGATGCATAGAGTCTAGGATTGAGATAATCGATCAAACTTGATCGATCTAGTCGGCACGCACCGGACTAGTCTGCACTCTACCGGACCAGTCCGATTTTCTGGTATTTGATCAAGTTGCTAAGTGTTGCAGGTTCCGACTAAAATTTAAAAAGGCCTATTCACCCCCCCCCCCCCTCTAGGCCACATTCAGCTATCCTTCTCTCTTTTCCTTTTTGGTGTCTTGATGCCAAAGGGGGGAGATTGGAAGGGGGCACTTAGAGTTTTAATAGTCGTTGTCTAAGTTTTAATAGTCGTTGTCTATTTTGATCCTCTATGGACATGTATTGTGTTTTAAAACTCTCATTTCAATTGGTTTAAGACTTAATCTATGTTTCACATTGACTATGCTTAATTGTGATGCTATGCACGCATATTTATTGTCTTATGACAATTTATGAGCACATCACTTAGGCACCCCACTATAACATGTATATGTATGATAACTCTCTCAATTTATCGTTCTTACTGCATACATTGAGGGGGAGTTAGTCATACACATACATGTTATGAAAACAAATTATTATCATTTTTGTTGAATCTTAATGTGTTGTCATCTATCACCAAAAAGGGGGAGATTGAAAGTGCATCTAGGCATCCCCGTGGGTTTTGGATGATTGATGATGACAATTAAGAGACTAATGAGATGAGTTGATCTTAAGCACAGGTGTGATGATTGAAATGAGACAAAATCCCTCAAAAAGTACAAGGTTGAAACGGACGTCGAAGACTCAAGCATAGAAATTAGGGTTTCTATTGTGTTGAGTTTAGACTAGATTTATCAAGTGTGAGGGTGGTTGTATCATGTGCAATGAGATCATCAGAGAGGGCTCAAAGTGGTAGTTGAGAGAAAATCCTAAGTGAGAAGCCCATTTTAGATAAAAACCGCAGTGATCAGACTTGTCTGGGCTTCAGGCCGGACTAGTCCGGGATAGCCAGTTTAGTCCATTTTGGGTCAGACTAAATGTCTCTGGATGAGTTCATACTTGTCCGTATGGGTACGGACTAGTCCATTCTTCCATTGGTGAGCAAATTTGAAGTTAAGTCCTGGGAAGTTGGACTTGTCCGCCATAGAGGTCGGACTAGTCGGGACTCCCCAGAGTAGTCTGTTTTGGGATGGACCAAAGCATTCTGGTTGAGTTCAGACTTGTTCGTTGTGGTACGGACTAGTCCGTTTGAGACTTAGTGTGAGATCCCAAGCCAAGTCTTAGGAGGCCAGACTTGTTCGCCCATGGGGCCGGACTAGTCCAGGCGAACCTAGTTTAGTCTGTTTTCAGCCGCACTAAAGCATTATGTCCTAGTTTGGACAAGTCCGGGTTGTAATGACCGTTTGAAATTCATACGTTTGGTGGGGACGTCACCAGTTTTGTCGGTCGGTGATGTAAAATTGTTGGTGGTCCCAAGAGGCCGGACTAGTCTGTAGTATAGGGTCGAACTAGTCCGAGATTGGGTTGTTTGCAACAGCTACCTGTTGGGACCCCTATAAAAAGGGGACCCCCGGCCCTTATTTGATAACTCTGGAACCCTAGCGCCGCCACAACAGTCCTTGAGCCTTCCAAATCCTTCTACTCGTCCTACTTGCCCTCTAAGACCAAATCTTGAAGAGATTAGGGTTTGGGAAGGAGAGTGAAGGAAGATCATTGTGCTTTGGCTCTCGGTTTGATCTCTAGCACTTGGTGTTGTGTTTTGTGGATTTTGTAAGTTGAGCTTTGTGTTATCCTTGTTGTATTGATTTGTGGGATCCTCAACTCGTGAGCAGCCCCAAGAAACTTGGTGATTACCCTTTGATATAGTGGAAACCAAGCCGGCCATTGCGGTGGCTTGGTGAGAAGAGGGTCAAGGGAGACCCGGTCCTTGTTTGGACTTCTCAACGTGGATGTAGGCTTCTTTGTGGAGCTGAACCATGGGATAAATCGTGTCTCTCTTGTCGCTTTACTTTTCGTAATCACTATTATTGCTATTAGGGTTCATATCGCTCTTCATCTTGATCATTGTTGAAATCTTGCAACCTAATTACTTACACTTGTCAATCCAAACTGTACTAGGTTGCTAGACATTGTATCTACCTTTGGTGAACCTAAATTCCGCAAACAACTTGTAGAAATCATGTTTTTAGGTTTTCACCCTGTGTTGAGCGGACTAGTTCGGCCCTGTACACGCAAGTCTGGCCTCAGTAATTTAATCTCGTTTCATTAAGCCATTTTAGGTCATATTGCCTATTCACCCCCCTCTAGGTGACTTTCAATCAGAAGCAATCGGACACCATATGATAGCGCCACCTTAAGTCTGAAGATGGGAGCTTTATATTCTGCCATGTTGTTGGTTGCCTTAAAGTCTAGGCGTACCATGTACTTGACCTTCTCCCCAATTGGAGCGAGGAGAAGGATTCTAGCTCCGGCCCCCTGCGTCTGCACGGAGCCGTCAAAGTAGAGAGTCCAGTGAGTCTCGGTAAAGACTGGTACCTTTTGTTCTGATTTTGCTCGTTGAGACCCTCTGGAGTTAATGAAGAAGGTGTCCACTCCGCCACAAATCAGCCAGTGCCTGACTCTTGATTGCATGTTGAGGCAGTAATTCGAGGTCGAACTCTACTACCTCCGCTACCCACTTGGCGATATTTCCTGTAGAATTGGGATTATGTAAAATAGCTTGCAGTGGATAAGAGGTTACCATTGATATCTTGTGGGCTTGGAAGTAGTGACGAAGCTTCCTTGAGGCAATCAAGACTGTGTACATTAGCTTATGCACCTCAATGTACCGAGTCTTGGCGTCATGAAGTACTTCACTAATGAAGTACACCGGCCACTGGACGGTTTGGACCCTCTCAGAGGGGTCTGAAGCTTCTTCTTTATCAACTCGGACTCTCCCGGAGGGGTCTAGAGCTCCATCTTCTTGAGTAGGTACTCCCTCGGATGAGAGAGGTTGATCCACAGGCATATTGCCTTTAGAATCCGTGCCTGGGGCTGGGACCCAAACTCGCCTTCAGGTAGCTCTGGACCCTCCTGGATGGGTCTAAGCTCCTGAGTTGAAGATATTTCTCGTCTCTCCGCAACCAGAACCATGCTGACAACCTTCGTAGTTGCAGCGATGTAAAGCAGAAGAGGTTCACCAGGCTCCAGATCTACCATGATTGGTAGTGTGGTGAGGAGCTGCTTGAGCCCTTGGAATGCCTTTTCTTCTTCTTCAGACCAATAGAATGGTCTGGACTTCCTCAGCAGCTTGAAGAATGGAAGCGCTCGCTCCACCAGTCTTGAGATGAACGGGCTGAGCGAGGCTAGACATCCAATTAGCTTCTGGACGTCCTTCATATGGGTTGGAGGCCGCATCTCTTCGATTGCTTTGATCTTAGCCGGGTTTGCTTCAATTCCTCGGTGAGTCACCAAGAAACGAAGGAGCTTTCCACAGCTAACCCCGAAGACACACTTGTTCGGGTTAAGCTTCGTACGCGTCAGGCGCAGCTTGTCGAAGACGGCTTGAAGATTGTCCAGGAGTGAGTCCTGGTTCTTACCCTTGATGACAATGTCATCGACGTAGACTTCCACCAGGTCCCTAATCAGCTCCCCAAAGGTTTTGTGCATGGCTCAAACAAAAGTTGAGGCAACATTTTTAAGACCAAAAGGCATGGCAGTGTAACAATAAAACCTATCTACTGTAATGAAGGCAATATACTCTTCATCTTCCATAGACAATGGGATTTGATGATATCCAAAATGTGCATCTAAGAAACACAGTAGTTCACACCCAGAGGTTGAATCCACTATCTGATCTATTCTAGGTAGTGGAAATGGGTCTTTTGGACAGGACTTATTTGGTGTAGTGTAGTCGATGTACATCTGAAGCTTCCCGCCAGCCTTTGGTACAACAACTGGGTTTGTCAGCCACCATGGATGGTGAACTTCCCGGGTGAATCCAGCGTAGAACAGCTTTTTGACTTCTTGTGTGATGAAGTTCTGCCACTCAACTGATTGCTTCCGGGGCTTCTGTTGTATGGGCCGCGTCGAGGTAGACCTTCAGACGATGCTCGATCACCTCCCTAGGGATCCCAGGAATTTGTGACGGTTGCCATGCAAACACGTCGATATTCGCCCAGAGGAAAGTGACGAGCGTGAGTTCCTATTTGTCGGTCAGACTTCCCGATATTCGGGTGGTCTGAGCGGCATCAGAACCAATTTGGACGACTTTGACGGAGATGTCGATGTCGCCGCTTGGTTGCACATGAGGTGCATAAGATGAGCCACGCTAACGTGAGCTCAGAGGTTGAGCAGCTTGCTCCTTGCTGGATTCATCTTCTTGCGCTATTGCAAGTGCATGAAGTTCTTCCAGCGCAATGACCCCAGCGGTACGGTCCCCTCAGATCCAAAGGACGCCTAAAGGAGTCGGCATCTTCAACACAAGGTAGCCGTAGTGGACCACGGCCATGAACCTATAAAGGGTTAGCCTGCCTAGGATCGCGTTGAAGGGTAAGTTGATGTGAGCCACATCAAACACCAGCTTTTCAGACCGGTAGTTGTCCCGTGTCCTGAAGGTCACAAGTAAAGTAACTGATCCAAGAGGTGTGATACCTCCCGAACCTACTCCAGAGAAAGATCATGAGGGTTGTAGCTCCGAGAGGTTGAGTTGGAGCTTCACAAAAGCTGCAATGATGAAGAGGTTGAGTGCTACGCCTCCATCTACCAGGACATGGTAGAGCTGGATGTTGTTGATAGTCGGGGTCTCGGGGAGACCATCATGGGCAATTGTCCAGCTCCCACCATGTTCTTCGGGCATTCTAAAGCATCAAATGAGATGGAAGTATCCATCCACTTTTGGTAGGGTTCTGCCTTGGCGGTAGGAGCAGCGGTAGCCACATCTTCAAGATTGTCGGTTGTCGATTTGTGGATCGGACACCATATCTTTTCCGTCGCCGTCTTCAAACGATGGTCGAGGTCTTTCGTCGGGGTGTGGCCCCCGGCCACCTGGAGCTGCTGCACCGGCAGTAGTAAGTGTGCCGACAAGTGATTTCTTCTTATCACTTGACTTCTTCTTCTTTTTTGCACTCTCAGAGGTAGTAGCTTCAGCTTTGGAGGATTACCTTCCCTCCGCAACTGGTTTGGAGTGCATTTCACGGTCCTCCGCAGCTCTGGCACATTTTTTTGCCAGGCTGAAGAGCTCCGTGATGCTGCTGACATTCTTGGTTGTCAGCTTCTCCAGCATCTTCTTATCCCGAACCCCCTATCAAAATGTGACAACGATAGAAGCGTTGGAGATAGAAGCGATGGTATTCCGTACCTGAGAGAATCACTGGATGAAGGATCATAGCGACTCCCCTGACTTCTTTCGTACGGTGATGAGGTTCAACTCGGTGCCAGGCTGGGTGTAGGAGCTCCTGAAGTTGGCAGTGAATTGGCGACATAGTTCCCCCCAACTGTAGGTGGAGTCAGGAGGTAGGCTCATGAACCAGCACCTAGCAGTCCCAGTCAGAGCCACGGATAAGTAGTTGGCCATTACAGCCTCATTGTCTCCAGTTGCTAGGATGGCAGTGGAGTAAATCGAAAGAAATGTGATGGGGTTGACTGTCCCATCGTATTTCTCCAGAAGATGAGGCCGGAACTTGGGTGGCCACTCCACCATGCGAACATGCATGGAAAGAGCTGAAAAACCGCCCACCACTCCAAGAAGAGAAGGGTTTTCACAAGCAACTGGCTTCTCACGAGCTCGCTCGATGTGGACACGGCCAACCTGCTCCATGTAGCGGCGATCGAGCTCCGACCGCAGATCCTGCATCGGGAGCCTTGACGTTGTATGAGTGCGGCGAGCCCCAGAGGGCAGTGACGTCACTTGCTGGTAGGGCGCACGTCTCCTGAGTTGCGATGTCTAACGACCAAGTATACCAGACAAGGTCCTGTTCCGAGAAGGTGCATGCCTTGCATGGGGCAGACCTTGATTGCTGATTGCATTGGCTGCAGTTGCAACCAGATGCTCAACATCAGTGCGCCACTTCTCTAGCGCGGCGGTAGAAGCTCCCGGCACCGGTGGACGTTGGAGTAGAGTTCGCGTTGCATTCAGCGTATTCTCCGGGTTGTTTGTCGATGCAGTCATCAATGTGAACACACCATCCTGTTGTCCAGTATTGGCTGCTGGAACAGGTGGTGGGAGTGGTGTGACACCTGGTGAAACCACAACGTTGGCTGGCTGCTGCATGTTTGAAGGGTTTCCCCCAGCAGGCTGCACAGTCGGTCCGTTGGATGATGTGGCAGCGGAATTCACCATCTTGAAATCTCGAAAGCGTGCCCCTACCTGTCGCGCCAAATGTCGAAGTGTGAACTAGGACACTTCCCCCGGTACTACTAAGAAGTAGTCCTTGTAGGTTCGTATTCGGTTGGGGCATGAGTCAAGATCGATGCAAGAGGTGAACACCGAGAGTTTTACGTGGTTCGGGCCCCCTTAGCGTAATGCCCTACTCCATGGGGGTTTGTGTATTGTATGAGCTTGAATGAGTCTGAGTTGGCTTGAGATCAGTTTTCCATTTTCTTTCTACTGTGCAGTGCAACCCTTTTATATGCCAAGGACTGGTTGTTACAGTGTGTGTTTGGCCCGACAGGTGGCCCAGGCTATAGTAAACTATCCTATACACGATCTATTGTGTTAAGGGCGGTTAATAGTATGATAGCATGCCTTAATGACAGTGTTACCAGCCTTGATAGTCTTTTGATCGTGCGTCATTAATATAGCATTAATGACATGTTAACCAGATCTTATAACGTCCAATTGATGGCTCTTGAATGTCTGCACCGTTGGAGATTCCGTTGTCTTCCTGTTGCTAACGTAGGTTCGGGCGTTGGCACGTGGAAGCTCTGGAGCTTCCCTCTACTGGGGGTAGGTCCGGTGCCGTTGGACACGTGACAGTGTTGGAGCTTCCCTAAGAAGCGAGGCAGGTCTGACTCTGGACATGTGTCAGCACTGGAGCTATCCAAACAAGGGAGGCAGGTCCGGCTCTTGTGGACATATGGCTTCACCGAAGCCACCCTAAGGAGGGAGGTAGGTCCGGTTCCGCGGGATGCGTATCTCCTTCGAACGTCTGCCACTTGGACATAGGAACTCCTCGACTTTGTTTACGGTATCAGGGGGTACCCGATACACAGGGTACCGACAGGTGGTGAACGTCCTCTTCATGGGGGATGATCAGAACAAACTCGGTAAGTCGTCCACTTCTAGACATCTTACCGAAGATTTTTCTTCTTGATCTCTCTTGATTTGCTTTTAGAGTCGTGCTAATAACGTGTTGTGAATGCAAATGTAGAGAGACTCAAAGAAGTAGTGATTATTATATCATTATTGATTCATTGCTTTTCCTTTTATACATGATGAGGAGACATAGACGCAGAGAGATACAATCATCGGGCGAGAAGGAGCGGCAACCACCGGGATGATGGTTTTTGCTTTATTATTCTGTCAAGTGATCGTGTATTGTAACAACCTTCATTCCATCTGCACCACGTGCTGCTCAACACAATGGCATCAAACACCCTCCCCCTTCCCTACCGGAGCTCGCACCATTCAGTGAAAGCAAAGCTTGGTTCTAGTTAAAATTACCCAAACCATGATGTCAAGCATGATGCCAAATCTTGTGAAGTCTTGTATCAAATTTCCACGGTGCAACAAAATCTATTAGGGCGCCCTTTGGCAGAGTTTTACGGAGCCGATTCTCATGCAGAATCAGGGAAGCTGTGTCAAATACTATTTTTCAAGAGAAGTGATTCTTAGCTGATTATGTGAAGTAATTCTCTGAAATGAACTAAGGGGCTGGAACCTGAAAAAAGTAGCTTCTCCTGATTTTGTGAATTGATTCTCTGTTCTTATTCTAAAAGTTTATTCTAGATAATTATAGAGAATCATTTTCAGCCACAGAATCACTTCACCAGAGAATCAGAAGTGAATCTAGAGAATCAGCTTGAATCAACTTTTGTAGAGTTGTGCCAAAGGAGGCCTAGGCTTTGTTTGGATAAATTGAATCCACTTGTGTTGGAGTGGATTGGAGTGGAAAATAAACTAATTTTTCATCTTAATACTCTTCAATCCACTTAGATTGGAGTGGATCTACTTTAATGTAAGTGGATTGAGGTGTATTTAGGAGAACATTAGTTTATTTCCCACTTCAATGCACTTAGATTGTTTGCATCCAAACAAACCCTTAGGGCTCCTTTGGAAGAAAGAAGTGCAAATCCCTGAGAAGGAAACCCCGGAGGGGGTATTTTACTTTCCCTGGTAAATTCTTCACCCGGGGGATACATTCCTTGTGACCATTTGGGAAGCTAGGGGTTGGAAATCCCAAAAAAACTAAAACAGTCAACAAAGAAATGAGAGAGAGTGATAAAAAAATTTAAAAAATGAAAAATCATTGTAAAATCAGTTGAACTTCAGAACACGCACCATAACATAAAAGTTTGTCAATATATTAATGTCACAATCATCTCCTAATTCTTACAAATATGCAGAACCATAAGTTACAAGAAAAAATAACATGAATCTCACTATCAACAAATGCATTTCAGCTAGATCCAATTCTCTAAGCACTTATGACCTGCCATATCCCAAAAAATGTCAAAACATATCAATTTTTCTTGCATTCACTCCAGGAAAAGTTCTATTAATGCAAACTTCAAGATAATAAAAACTACAAAATGCATATGTGATTGCATAAACTCTGTCCACCATTCTTCCAACCATGATATCCAGCAGCTTCACGGCCATTGGAGATTATTTGCCTCTGCAAATTAATGTGGTTAAAAATATAAGTAATTGTTTGACAAATAACCAAAGCAACTGAAAAAAATAAAACAGGTACCTTATGCCTCTGCTATGATTACCGCTTGCTAGCTGTAAATTGGACGTCAATAGACAAGAACAAGATTAAGCACTCCTGAAATGAGAGTAGAATTATCTTAGAAGATTGAACCCTGATCGTGAGGCCCCTCTGTCATGGCTACTCTTTCCTTAACCTACAGAACTAACTAATGTATGTCTGGACCCATCAAGCCTGACCTATCCATTTTCACAACCAAACGTGTTGCTTTTGGGGAGGCAAAGAGAAGCAGACCATAAAAAGGAAATTTTTTTCCACAGGAAAAAGGAGGTTATTTCAGAGGAAACAAAAAATGAGAACTTTGAATGCGGGGTTGAGAATCTTACTCAATTTACTTGAAAAGAATCTCTATCCGCTGATTTCTTCCTGGCAAGAGCAAGAGGAACAAGAACCATGTGAGTCAGCTAGATAAGACTGTGGAGAAAGCCAAAGAAAAATACATTCACAAAGATCCACTACGCACTGCACATAAGATGGGGCTTCCCGCTCTGAACCCCACGAGGCTCGGATCGAACAGAAAAAAGTATGTAATAATGGATTAAGATAGCTGAATGAATGAATGTGGCTAGAATACATAGAACCACCAAGACATGAAGTCACCAACAATGAAGTCAACAAACAAGAATCCCGTGTGAAATAGTCACAGTCCAGTACAAAACTCGAGCTGATAAAATTGAAGGCAATGTACAAAATAGTCACAGAAAAAAAGATATAGGATAATTGTCATGTGAAGCATAGTTTACCAGTGTTCAAGGTAAAGAATGAGTAGTTATTGACTGAATAACTACTACAAACGACCCGGATACATGAAAACGATCAGGACTGAAACAACAACAGACTTGTGCTCATTAAGTCTATTGATCCATACTACTCATTAGTATATCCATGTGCAACACCTGTGAATAATTGACTAAATTAATGTTCAATTGCCTAATCAAGCAAAGACACAAAGGTGTACACGAGTAAACGAAAATGAAAGCATTTTGCAGGGTTTGGGGGGCAAAACTAACCAATGTAGAGGTCGGGGAGCTGGAAATTTTGTATTGCATTTCAGCGTCATTGATTAGCCTATTGATCACATTCAGGTTTTCCTGCGCCATCCACTATCACACAGAAAGTCAGAAACAATCATCATATGCTCCTTGTGATTGCAGTCACCCACCACACCAAACGGAGGCGTGGAGATGCAACAACAGAAGACGGCTTTACCACGTTCTGGATAAGCTCAAACTTTTCCCTGAGATCCGACGCCTGCGGGGAGAGGAAGAAAGATGATATCCGCTAGCGACAAGGAGATCAGGAGGGTGGGGGGAAGGGGAGGGAGCTAACGTCTTGTTGAAGAGGTGGAGGTAGATGCCTAGACGGACCAGTTGAGGCTGTCCTTGAGGTCGCGACAGTAAAGCAGACGCTCCTGCACCGCGGGGGGAGAGGCGAGCAGCATCGGAGGGGGAGATGCGACAGGCGGATGAGGAGGTGTCGGCAGTGGCGCTACAGGCGGGGGAGCGCGAGAGGCGATCGACGGGTGGGGAGGTGTCGACGGCGGCGCTGCGGGTGGGAGAGGCGAGAGGCGCGAGGATTTCCTCCCCGACCTCGTGAGCCCGAGTCACAAACCCCCGTCATCCCCCGTGGATTGGGCCGGGAAAATGGGCTACCAAATGAGCTTGGAGGAAAATTTAGCCCGCAGTTTTCCGGGCCAGGGATTTAGCAGGGATCCCAGAAGGATCCTGGGCTGCCAAAGGAGCCCTTAGTTGGCAAATCAGCCTCGAGATGCTAGCGCTTTACAAGTGCAGATCCACGGTCAGCTTCCACCTGGAATCGGCATGGCGCACGCTTGCACCAGTCCTGGAAAGTCGTTGCCCGCATCAGGCTATCAACACCAAGAAAAGCAACGGTATGATGAAATAATACATTGTTCCATTCATAGGGCACACAACAGCCACCAAAATATCAACTACGCCATATTTCGATACAGCTGTCAGCCACGTAGTAAGAACAAATGAATGCAATAAAGAATGCGCAAGGAATTTCTGTGTAAATTACAGTTTTGTAAATCCGATATTCCGCAGTAATTTGGATGGCAGTTCCGGTGAGACTTGACCATAGAAGTATATCACTAGATATTACACTTGTAGACAACTTACAAAAACACAAACCCTTTTTCTAGACAAATTCAGTATCCTGAATATAATACCAACCACTGGATGGTCACGTTTCCTGGCACATAGAAACTCTGCAAGTACATAGCTCTATGGACAGAGACCAACTTCAGCGGAAGCCACCTTCCGTCCAATTTGAGGCACCAGAGGACCCGTTCTGATTACTCCCCTTGTTGGGGGTGCTGTGACTGTAACTATCAAAACCGTCATCTTTACCATCGTCCCATCCAGCCCAGGAGTCACTACTCTGGTGTGATTTTGCAGGCTCATCCTTCTTGCCTTGGTCGTCCCAATCATCCCAAGAATTGGAATTGTAATTCTTTGATGAAGAATTCCAACCGTTTCCATTGGTCTCATGCTCAAACCTCTGGTAAGGCTCACTGTTCTGGTCCTTGCGTTGCCAATCATCTCCCCAGCCACTTGAACCTCCTTCCTTGGATAACTCCTCAACCTTTTGTGAGGCCAATGCCATTACTCCTCTCATAATCCCCCAGGTCTTGCTTCCAAGCTCTGCAGTTTTATTGGCAACAACACTTACAGTTTCATTCACCTTCTGGTCATATCCCCCTTCGCTCAACTGCACCAGACAAAAATCATCTTAGAAAAGTACGAATAGTGATGTAACATAAGTATAAAACACCAGAACAATCACAACACTGACATACTCCAATGTAGCCCATCACCCACTAAAACTGCTGCTCAAAGGGCAATAGATTATTCAAACATATTTATGAATCTTCTTGCCATGAGAAAGTGTGAATGTATGGTATATCAAAAATATTGGCAGAAGCATGTGGAACAACATGGATCATAAATTAAAAGAAAGAATAAAAGAAGTAGCTCAAGTATGACTTTCTCAAGAGAAAAGACAGTACATAAGTACTTCAGTCTTAACCATTCCTACCTGCTTGTGTGCACGAGAAGGCTTCATTACTTATACTCATGAAAATTCAATTAGTGTATTATTTTTGAAACATTGTAATATATCACAGCAAAACTGAACCATTACAACAGCTGAACTCAGCGAACCTCTGAGCAACCTATATCTCTTAAACAATTAATCTTGTGTGGCACAATAAGAGACAGACAGTTGGAGTGAGAAACACCTTTGCTTGGATTTCTTTTGTGCCAACTTGGACAACACCAGCAGCGGACTGGGCAGCAGATGCAGCAACAAGCGAAAGGCGTCCAAATCCCTGAAACAGTATAGAATGGTACATAAACTGTGAGGCCACTGAGGGCACAAATTATGCAGCAAATATGCTGATATGACAAATGCATTGATCACGGTTCAACCAGATCACATCTCATGCTTGGCAAACACACACATTTCAAACCCGGAGTCACCAAATAAGTGCACACAATCACATATGCTACTCTACCGACATGACATCAAAAGGGCAACATTATTTATCTGCAAATGCTTACAGGACAAGCTCACTATGATTACCAGCTCAAATATAAACAGATTGACCAAAGCATAACTAATTACTCTGTTCAGTGTTCAGTACAACTTTGGAACTCAATTAGAACGCTGAACTGAAAAACCCTTGCAGCCAGTATAGGAACGTGTCATTTAAGTTCAGATGACCCGATAGGTGATTCTCATACCAGTTCTAAACTGTATTCGAGTGCAGACCAAGATAAAGGAACCTAATGGGCACCTAAGATCACAAAATTCAGTGGACCGAGTAACAAGTATGAGATAGATTAGATGTCTAATGGGCTTTATGTTAGGTGATCTCAAGAGTATATTAGGGAGAGTCCTAGTTAGATTAGAGCTAGGAGTCCTTGTCCTAATATGAGTTTAGTAAGAGTCCTAATAGGAGTTGAGTTAGAGTCCTAAGACCATCCGCACTCGTGTACTCTATACCATACTCTATACTCTAAACCATACTCTAAATACTATACTCTAAATCATACTCTAAATACTTTATGCTTCCAGTATGTGCACTCTGTAAACTTACTCTAAATTTTTCAGTTTCAGTAACCTTTCCAGTAGCTTTTACAGAAGCTTTCTAACGTACCAGTGCGGATGGTCTAAGGCTCCTAGGAGTCAAGATATATTGTAACCGGGATATACAATGATGTCAACTACAATGGAATAGATGCACCTCCTACAGTTAATCCCAAATCCCCAGACTTCGTACCCGGAATTACAACACAATATCATTCAATGTCAAACAATACCCCAGATTAAGTTTTTTAGCGCCACACAGTTTGTACATGAAGCTAGCTTTTTGTACACCCGTGCAGTAGCTATTCTATTTGCTTTGAAAACAGATCATCTAATAATTACCCAAAGAAAGGAAAAAAATTCCTCTTTATATCGGAGATTTGTTCACGGTTCTGCTAAAAATGGCACAGACACACAATAGAAGAAAGATAATCCTTTTTACCTGGGAGACGACCTGCAGGATATCGCCCTGGGCGGCGGCACCATTCTTATTCGCCGATGGCCCCGGGCTGGATCCAAACCCGACGTACTTGCCTCCCTGGGATGGCGGGATCCCGTCAGGCTTCGATTGGTTTTCCGCCATCCTCCTGGCGAAGAAGTCCTCCTTGTTGGCTGCTGATGCTTCCATCTGCTGTCTCGTATAAATGTCCTGGGTCGATTTGGACCTCGGCGGCTGCCTATCCGACTGCGCCCCTGCGACGCCGAACGACCCCACGGACTGGTTCCGCCTCATGTCCGGCCGGAAGTCATCGTCCCAGTCGTCCCACCCGCCGCCGCTGCCGCCTCCAGAGGCGGTGGAGGCGGCCAAGGGCGGCTTCCTCGCGGGGGCGGGCGCACCAGATCCGGGCGTCTCCTTGACGACGGGCGGGTCCGTCCACGGGCGGCCCTCGGCGAGCGCGACGATGCGGTCGCGGTAAGCCGCGGCGGCATTGGAGTTGTACTTGGCGACGTGGGGCGTCTCCTTCGGCACGCCACGCGCGGTAAGGAAGGCGTTGAGGCGGTCGTTGCCGCCGGCCTCCATCTTGCGGAGCTGCACCTCGGTCCATGAGTCCATGGTGACGGAGCGCACGAAGCTGATGTGCACGCCGAGGCCGCGGTGCTTGCCCGAACACTCGAGGCACATGAACACCCCGTAGGAGACGCTCGCCCACTGCGGGTTCCGCTGCGCGCAGTCCACGCAGGTCTTGTTCCCCTGCTGCGCCTGCAGCTCCCGCAGCCGCCTCGCCGCCGTGGACGCCATCGCCGGGTCAGATCTGCGCCTCAGATACCGCGGCGTGGGAGGGGTTGGTGGTCCGGGCACAGAGGACCCAACCCAAGGTCGAGGACGCGACGGGGGAAGGAAAGAGGAGTCTCGCCGACGCGGAACGGAGAGGGGTCAAATACGGTTACTCGGACGCTTCTGCCCTTAGAGCCGCGTGGGCGGTGCGGAGGGCAGAGCGGTAATATATGTCACGGTCGGAGGGCAGCTCCGGGAGACCGGCTAGTCAGGCGTGGGCGAACCGAACAATAGCCAACTCATGGCGCTGACAACACGGGCCCAGCACGCAGTGAGGTAGGAGGCGGATGTGTTCAGGTCACCGAGATGAACGGGCGACCAGCCCAGGCACGGACGGTTTCCCGTGCCCAACGCAGCCCACGGCAGAATGAAAGGAAGGCGGCCGCTCACCTGAAGCGTCTCTTGGCCCTCGGTGTCGCGGGTTTTTCAGAAACCGCGCCGCGTCTCCAGGCACTCGTCGGTTTCGATCGACATCAACCGATCGAGTGCCCTAGCGTAGCCGCCTGCCCCTCGATCATGGCGGAAGCGCTGGCGCACGCAGCACCGGTGGCGCCCACCGAACGGGAGGAGTCGACAGCGCCCGCCGCGGAGCCGGCGGCGAGCGGGACGGAGGCGCAGCCCGCCGCGGCGGCAGTGCCGGCGCTGTACGTGGGTGATCTGCATGAGGACGCGACCGACGAGAACCTGTTCAACGCCTTCAACAAGGTCGGCACCGTCACCTCCGTGCGCCTCTGCCGCGACAACGTCACCAACAGATCGCTCAGATACGGATACGTGAACTACTACTCCCGGGCTGACGGTATGTGCTAGTTCTGGATCTCCGTCGTATGATCTCGATCCCGTTAGGTCGAGCGCGAATGGGGATGTTTGGTTATTTGTCGGATATTTAGATTGCTTCTTCGATCCATTGATTTGATCGTGTTGCTGGCTGGTTGATCTGTTCATTAATGATGGAAAAGGTAATATGGATGATATATCTAGCGATGTGGATTCATGAGTTTCCTGTTTTCGGAAGTTGATATTTTTTGCGAGAATAAACATGTAAAATTCGAGGTAGAGAAAATTGGGGGTTTAGAACAATCGGAAGGTCTCATGCAGAATGCATGCATCCATGCATGCCAAGCTTGCATCTCAATCCCTTCTCTTCACTTTCACATTGCCTATGACGTACGGAGGATCACTATGAACTTATTAGATGATTGGTTATTTATTTTAAGTTTGTATATATGTTTTACCTTCAAGTATGAGAAAGCTCTTAAATTAGGAACAACTAGAATGCTACTCGAATGTCAATTATGTAGATCTTCTTTATTTTCAATTATCGTCTTTAGAAGTTGGTAAAAGTTGATTTGAACTATAAATCAGTTGGAACTCTTTCTTTTTCGAAAGCTCAGTTGGAACTCTTTCTGACTAACTTGATTTGTTGCATACTAGCGACTGTATGGATGCAGTCATGTTAATGTATAAGTAATCGATGTTTTGTTTGTACTCTCTCTATTCCTGCATACTTCTCATCTTTTAGTAAAAAAAAAATAAGAAGACGACAAATATTTGAGAACGGGGAGAATATTAAAGTAGCAGTTCACTACAACTGTGTGGAACGAAAGCTTGTTATCTATTTCGTATTTGTCTGTGCATTAACTGTTTAGTTGTCTATGCTTAGATTTGACTATTTTGTTGATATTTTTCAGCTGTATCTGCTCTGGAAAGGCTAAACCATAGCCTTGTTTTGGGTAAGCCTATAAGAGTTATGTGGTCAAATCGAGATCCTGATGCTAGAAAAAGTGGTGTTGGGAACGTATTTGTTAAGGTGAAGTAGTGTGTGATCTATCTGCACTAATTAATTTCCCACTATATGCATATGGTTATTATTGTAAGTAATAATTGGTCGTGCTGTATAAATTTGCAGAACCTTAGTGATTCTGTTGACAATGCAAGCCTTCAAGAGTTGTTCTCAAAATTTGGAGACGTAATATCTTGCAAAATTATCAGAAATGAGGATGGAACAAGTAGAGGTTATGGTTTTGTTCAATTTGCATCGCAAGAGCCAGCAGATGCAGCAATAGAGAGCCTCAACAACTCCCATTTCGGTGATAGACAATTGTAAGTTTATGTCAATCTTCTGTAATACCTTGTCTTACTCTCTCTTTTTTTAAATAAATGTTAACATATACAGTTTATATTGTGTCCAGGCATGTTGCTTCTTTCATTAAGAAAAGTGAACGATCTGCCAATACTGATGATAGCTATACTAACTTATATATGAAGAATCTGGATGATGACATAACTGAGGAACTTATTAAACTCAAGTTCTCTCAGTTTGGTTCCATAGTCAGCGTAAAGATCATGCGGAGAGACGATGGGTCATCTCAGGGTTTCGGGTTTGTCAGTTTCCAGAACCCAGATAGTGCCAAGAAAGCAAAAGAATCCATGAATGGTTTGCCACTTGGTACATACATGATTGGATATATGTGTTCAATTCTTAGGAATAAACCTTACAGTTCTATTTGTTTTTTGTATTCTATTTATTCTTAATTTTCTGGTAGGATCAAAAAATCTATATGTGGCGAGGGCTCAAAAGAAGGAGGAAAGAAAACAATATTTGCAGCGCTTATACGAGGAGAAGAAAAATGAAATAATTACAAAGAGTAATGTAAGTTTCACACTTGTGTTTTGTGGTGTCTCCACTTACTCTATCTCGTAAATCATGCACACAGATGCAACAAATCTTTCTGTTTATGTTCTCTTATTTCTGGTGATGGCAGGGGTCCAATATCTATATCAAAAACATTCATGATGAAGTTGATGATAATGCTCTCCGTGCACGTTTTGAGGATTTTGGTAACATCATATCAGCAAAGGTTATGCGTGATGATAAGGGCATTAGTAGAGGATTCGGCTTTGTATGCTACAGCAGCCCAGAAGAGGCAAAGAGTGCCATAAGCGGCATGCGGGGTAATACTATATGATTATTGAGTTAACTCATCTTTTGTTGTGGAGTAATCCTATATTATTTTTTAGTTTAACTCATCTTTTGTAGTTTGACAACTAAAAGCGTGCCTCCGTTTCTTTATGCAGGCGTTATGTTTTATGGAAAACCATTATATGTTGCTCTTGCTCAGAGGAAAGAGGAGCGACAAGCCATATTGCAGCAACATTTTACCCAGCTTGCTAGAATGGTTGGATCTGCAAACTCTATGATCCCCACTGGATATCCACATGTTTACTTTGCCCATCCTAGTGCACATCTCCCTCAAGGTCCACTAAGACATGGATTTATGTATCCACCCATGGGGATCGGTCACGAATGGAGACCAAATATGTTTCCCTCACCGCAAAATCTCCAACAAATACATTCACCAATGGTATGTTCCTTCTGTGCATGCATTTATTGAAAGTTTGCATACTAAGTTGTGCTCTTTTTTTAATAAAACAATATTAATTTGTGCTCAATTATTAAACGCTTATTTACCATGTCTGTAGATGCCGAGTTCGCCAAGGCATTACAGAGGCAACAGGGGAAGGGTGGCCGGAAATGTGGTGCCTCTTCCCCATACAGTTCACACCATGAACTACGTTGCGCATGCGCAACCAGCTAAAGAGTACATATCCGTGCCTCGACAGGTATGTTTTATCAGCTTCATCACGTTGACATTATGTATCTGTTCATTATTGCGTGAGATATGCTAGCTTAATCATCTTCATTGTTGATTATCTTCCTTCTTCGGAAAGAATTGCTTCTATGTCTAAACAATTAGGCAACACGATTTTTGTTGAGGTCAATTAGGCATCATGAGGTAGGAGGATTTGGATAAGATATTGCTCTGCCCAATGCAGAACATTATTTTAGGTCTGTTTCGTTGCAGTCGTTTTTATTTACCGCTGCCTGATTTTACTACTGTACATTTGAGTTTTGCCAGAGGTTGAGCCATCAAAAGTACTTCTCGAACGACATTGTGACCAACGGTTTGGCTATCCATCATGGCGACCCGGTTTCATCCATGAACAATGCCGAGATGTCTGATCCACAGACCATCCTAGGAAACAAGCTCTATCCACTTGTTCAAAGACAACAGGTTCTTCACCCGCTCCCCCTCAATATATAATTAACATTTTACTTTCTATAAAAACGGAATAGCTTTTTTGGGTTTAACTCAGTGATTATTATGCCTTGCCCGTCGGTCGCACAGCCTGAACTTGCCGGAAAAATCACCGGGATGCTGATCCAACATCAATCCGACGCGGTGGCGATGCTTAGCTCGCCGGAGCTGCTGTATGCCAAGGTCGAGGAATGCGCCCAGCTGCTCCAGCAGGCGACGAAGACCAAGGCCGAGGATCATCAAGAGGCGCTGCACCCAGGCTTCATGCTGGACTCTGCTAGTGTAAACGCCAACTGAAGAGCGGTGGCTGCCGAGCCAAGCCTTAAATTTTTTGGCTGATTTTGTGTTTAGGGATGGTAGCTAGGTGGTTGCTTTTGCTATTTCGTCTTGCCCTAGTTCTAGTTTGCTTGAACTTTGCCCGTCGTCGGATTGCGGAGTTGCTGCTTGTTACGAACCTTTTCATAGTTATACAAAACATTTAGAATAAGGTAGAACACCTCTGCATGCTTGCTATATATATAGAACCTTTTATAGTTTTGAGAATAAATAATATCTGTGCTGACTATCATGTGGCCGTGACGTGTTATTTGCCGTGTTTATTAACGGTTTTTCTAAGCTAGGTGGCCTGTTTGTGATATGCATCTATCGGCCTTGCAAAACAAAAGGCTTGCCGTGTTATTTTGGTCTATTTTTGCAAGCCAGCATGTTGGGGACATGTTCAAGTTTCAGCTGTCTGTCCAGTTCCAGGTAGGCCTCCTCAAGGTTCTCCCAGGTAGTACTGTATATTGAATATGATACTTATTGCCGAAATGCGGCGTTTGGTTGGTCCGCTGGCACTCGACAACTTGGACGAACCGAAGGCAACAGGCGAAGTGTACACATGCCTTCGCCATGTGCAGTCCATACTCCTTAGCAATGGGCAATGATATCTCTGAAGCCCGGAAGCAATCGCATTCTGAAGGCGGCCAAAGTTTGGAGCTCGGATGGGTTGTTGGCATGGTCGCCCATGATTGATCGCATAAAAGGGGTTCTTGTGACCGAGCTGTACAACTTTCTTTTTTTTTCTTAGTAGGGCAAATCATGATCTTGAAAAAAATATGTTGGCATGTCAGCAAGGCCAGCCCCGACGGAAGGCCATTGTACTACCACGTGCCGTCGTGTTGGGCCGCGCGGCTGTTGCGTGACAGCAAATTAAGTTGGTTACCAGCTGCGACGATTGATTGCATCGTGCTTCCCTCCTGGAAGAATCTTGTAAAGCGATCCAACTTTTGAAGGGCAGAAAAAAAGCATGTCCTTTCCACCATCACCGGCCGGCGGCGGCGCCACCCATTTCGAGCGTCAACGGGTCGGTGCCATTATTGGCAGAGCGCCTGCTTGCTCTTCCTGCTACACCACTGATCTTGCTCTCGCATACCGTGATCTTGCTCACACCATCCTACGGTCTTGTTCGTCGTGAAGCCTGTGTTTGGGGAACGGGTATCCTGGTGCGGAGGTGCCTTCGATTGCCTTGGGTTAGCCGGTCGACAAAAATGACCCATCCATCCAGAATCCTGGCGTTCATCTGCTATCGCGCCCTTTCAGCCACTTCTATGGTGGCATATCTAACGAAAACCGACCTACCAGAAATTCTATCCGTCACGGGCTCACGGTTTCTGCTGCACGTACTACAATTAGCTCAGGGAAGGAACTGAGCCTAGCTCGGTTGATTAAGGGACTAATCACGGCTTCTGCGCGTCGAGTTGTATCATCAAAATTATCATTCATTTATACTAATCACAAGTTGTCCGCGCAATTACAATCTTAGGAAGATAGGACAGTGCCGCCAATGGATGGAAGCCATCGGCGCATACACACAGACACAGTCACAATGGAAGAAGGCTGCTGGTCTCGGTCTCCTCACGCTGATGGGAGCACCTTCTTGACGATGTCCTCGCTAAGCGAGGCGATCTGCGCGTCGAGCGCCTTGACGGCCTCCTCCTTCTGCGTCTCGAGGTTAGCGAGCGCCTCGACGAGCTCGGCTTCGACGCGGAGGCGGCCCTCGTCCAGCTTGGCCTCCAGCTCGGCGGTGGTCTCCTTCTTCATCTTGTTGAGAGCGGCGGCGATCTCGGCGCGGGCCGCCTTCAAGACGGCGGCCGCCTGCTCCTCGAGCTGCTTGACCTCCTCGGAGGCGTCCTTGACGCTCCCGAGCTCGCCGCGGATCTTGGCGTCCCGTTCGTCCATGAACTTGCCCAGCGGCGTGAAGTATAGCTTGTCCAGCGCCACCATGAGCAGCAGGAACTCGGTCGCGATCGCCGGGAGCGTCAGGTTGAAGTCGAACAGCGCCGCCTTCTCTATCTGCTCGGCCAGCGCCGGGAGCGGCGCGGCCGCCACCGCCGCCGCCGCCGTGGCCAGCAGCCGCGGGAGCTGCTGCGCCAAGGACCGCGGCGGCCGCGCGGAGCTGGGGGAGGACGAGGAGGCGACGACGGGCTTCAGAAGCGGCGCCGCGCGGCACCGGGAGCAGGAGGTGGTGGCCGCGGCCATAATAGCCGTCGCCATGGGTTCCTGCCGCGTGAGGAGGAGGAGGAGGAGGTGGTGGTGTCAGTCACTGGTGGAGGTGTGGCCGGGAACGCGGAGGCGGGGGACCGGCAATCTTCGTTCTATCCGAGCGCGAGCGGATCGGGTTGGGTTGTGGCGCCTCGACCTCGACGGACGGAGGCCACACGATGCCGATGCGATGCTCCTCTCTCGCGCCTCCACAAACCCATCGCGATATTCCCTTTTGGGCTTCGGAGAAAACACGTCAAAAGTTATGGGCTTAATCCTTTGAGCCCAATACACGGGGAAATTCAACTTGCTCCACTTTCTGTCGTCCATGTTACTGATCCAAAATTCAATGCGCCTCTCCGCCGTTCCCCTTCCCGAGCCCGAGGCCGTCACCAAGTTTACCAGCTGCAATTGAGCGAGCGGCATCGTCGTCGGATTTGTTAGGCCTCTCTGAGCTCTTTCTTGCTCTTCTCGTTTCTCTGCCGCAGCCACAGCTAGTATCAAACTCTCCGTCTCTTGTACCGTGTGTTGTGAGAGAACTGAGAAATGGCTGGCTGCCTTTTCTGTGCATCGTGCCGAGTTGTGATGAACGGCTTGGATGTAAAGTAAAGGACGTGGAATCGTATTTTTATTTATCTGCTCGTCTATGTTTCCCTCCTGCGCTGCGCCTACCTAATTTGGGGATATAGGGTTTGAGAGGGCGATGATGCGAGGTCGGATGCGGCAGGTTGGTTTGCCCTCTACCTCGGTGTCTACTCCCTCCGGTTCTAAAAAGGAAGTCGTTTTGGACATGATCTCGCATACCAAGAAGTCATTAACTATAAGTATTTTTTCCATGTTTACCCCTATTAAATATGTTCAGTGACTTTCAATGTTGAATCTTCTAGTCCTGTCCGATTGGTTAGCATCAACCAATTGGGATACATGGTTGCAAGTTTGATCTTCAGATTGTGCATATTTTTTTCATGACTTGCTGTTAACTTTTTTATGAGCCGCGACGCACTGATCTCCCGCGCTGCTGCTAAATGTGCTGGCGCTAATATTTTCATGACCCGCGCTACCGAAAAAAATCGCGCTGCTAATGTGCTGTGGTCCTGCCGCTCATTTGCACTCACCTTTTCGTGACCCGCGCTGGAGTACGTGTGCTGCAGTGGTGCAGCTCACTTCTTTTCCATGCTGTCAGGTGCTGGCGTGCTGCTAAGGTGCTGCCGCCCAGGAGTAAATGCGTGCAGGAACTAAAGGAACAACTCTGCTCACGATGTGCATGCAGAAGGGTATGATAGTCCAAAATACAAATACAAATAAAAATACACAATGACATTCTTTTGGCAACTTCACTCAAGGAGCTAGAACGACTTCCTTTTTAGAACCGGAGGGAGTAGGCGTGAGGGGCTTCAGCACCGAGATATTTTTGAGCAGTAAGTAAATCCAGCCGTGGTTCTTGCTTGCCTTTGCATCCTTGTTGGATCACCTTGTATTACTTAGATTCGTGTCGGAACTTGTGTGTGGCACCATGGTAATGATCTTCTATGTTGTGAACTTGTGATTTCTGGGGGTTTGGGTCGTTATGAAATCATCGGATGACAATGTCGGACTTCGACGCATCAGTATTGTGATTATTGGTTTGCGTTTGAGGGTGCTGGGTTTAAGCAGTGTATGCGATCAGAACATGATTTCTTCGGATGTAGCAAGAGAACAAGGATGCTGTCTGGGTTGGGTTGTGCCTGTCGCTCTTCCCCATTGCCCATCCTACTGCCCAGTTCCTCTAAGAGCATGGCATGGCATCGCATCTAGGTTGGTATAATCTGTTTTTGTTGCTTGCTTCTGTTTAAAGACCTAGAAGGTGCTTGTCTGTACTGTTACCTGCAAACCAATTGGCCGTATTGATCTGCTTTAATATGCAGCATTAGTAATCTACTGTGCTTGAGAGATGATGCTCATCGGCTGTCGTAAATCACAAGTGCAGCGCAATACCTGGACATTGCAACATCGGTGTAGATGTCTCCAGGTTGCAACAACAATTATCACGCGGATAAAGCTGGCTGGCTATCATGCTAATAAAACAGTCCAGGCCACTGAGATACTTTTCCAGTTTAGGCTGATAGTGCCACAACAGCTCGCAGCATTAATTTTATTTGGTTGGAATTTTCCAGAATTATCATTTTACAGACCAAGGAAGAACTCGAAGATATCTTTTCACCATTTGGCACAATAAAAGAAGGTACTTGCACTGAAGGGCCATCCTCATGTTTTTTACATGGGCAATTGGGAGTCTTCTGGTTCTGTCAATCCCATAGTTATTAAGGCGTCGCTTAAGCGACGCTTAACAGGTAAGGCGGGCGCGCGGAGTAAGGCGTCATGTCACTTTAGTTTTACAGGTAAGGCGACGGTGGCGGCAGCAGGGTAGCCGGAGCGGCGGCGAGATTAGGGGAGCCGGCGGCGGCGCGAGCAGAGGAGCCGGCGGCGGTGCGAGCAGGGGAGCCGGCGGTGGCGCGAGCATGAAGCCGGCGGCGGGAGAAGGGGAAGCCGTCGGCATCGGCAACCGGGTGAGGCTGATGGGGATCAGATCTGCGGACGGGGGCACGACGGCGGACGCCGATCTGCGGGCGGATGGAGGTGCGGTGGCGGGCGCTGATCTGCGGGCGGATGGAGGCGCGGCGGTGGGCGCCGATCTGCGGGCAGATGGAGGCGCGGCGGCGAGCGTCGATCTGCTAGCGGATTGAGCGATCTATCGGGTACGAAGGCGGCCTCTATCGGGCAGACTGTACACGGGCGGCCGTTTGATCGTTAGGGGAGTGAACAGACGGCTCAGATTGATTCAAGGGAGGCTGATTCTAGGGTTTGGGTTCATGTGCTGGGCTGGGCTGAATCTGAATAGTTTACTGGGCCATTATGTTGAACTAATTCTATTTGTTTTTTCTTTCATTATCTATTTAGGATTGTATTTTTCATATTTTCCTATTTTTAACTATTTACTAAGGCGTCGCCTCGCCTTACGCCTTATCGCTTAAAAAGTAAAAAGAAGGTATGTCGCCTTATGTCGCTTTACCGCCTTAAGAACTATGGTCAATCCTCTATATTTCGTCTGGCATTTTGGTTGGTTCTGGTGAATGGAAACCTTGTTGTTCAACTTAGTTTGTTTGGATTTTTTATATTATCAAATCTAGCTCGATTGATGTGAGACAAGCAAACTGGACAGGTGAAGGGATTTGGTTTTGTAAAATACTCTCTCCGTTCCAAAAAGTTTGTTGCTTTGTAGTTCGAAGATGAACTACAAAGCGACAAGCTTTTTGGGACGGAGAGAGTATTCATCACAAGCTAAAACTGGGAAAACTATGAAGGCAGTGGACGGAAGAGTATGTATTCCTTTATTGCTGAGAAACGGAACGCTTTACTTGACCTTCCCTGTCTTGAATTAAATGCTTACTGATATATTATATGTTTTTCTTTGGTCCTGACCGTTATATTGATTTTTTTTCTTAACTGTCTTTGCAGATTCTACGTGGAAGATTAATTTCTGTGGAGATTGCAAAAGGACCCAAAAACGAATAGGGCACCATCCGCCTTCACTGAAGTAGATCATATTCTTATATACACTTTGGTTTGAAATGCTTTCACCGGATTGCTAGAGCATACCTCAGTAGTTTTACAGCCTTATGTTTCTCGTTGGGACCTGTTTTGGCAAGCATGCACTGTTCTTACCGAAGTTGGTGTGGTTCCACTTATTTTGTTCGGTTGAGAATTTGGAAGACGAGCTGCAGTCAGGTTCTTCAGATGCAGGATCTTCACACCCCATTGCTGTTGTAGTACGTGGTCGTGAATTTCATATTTGCATTTTTCTGCTGAAATATACTCCTTATCTCGAAAGTTTGTCGTTTTCTAGTTAAAGAAAAAAGTATTTGCAATACTCTGCAAAATATTTCCTATTATTAATCTGAAAAAGGTCTTTGTATCCTTGCTATCCTCACCTGCTGGCAGTGTGGAAGGAGAGAAATGTCAGAATCTTCTGCAACCAAGAGAAACCATTCAGTGCATCCTGAGGGAGATCAAGGAAGAGTCTATTAAGGCACACGTGGCATAGGAGTCGGCTTCAATTTTATTTTATTTTTTTAATAAATTGCGTCCGTCAGGATTCGAACTCGAGATCTCTAACTCTGATGTCATGTTAAACTACTATGCGCTAACTAGTTGCTCTCAAAAGTTTAAACTGATAAGGAATGATAGGCAATTCATTTATATTTCAACAGAGGCAAAGTCTTGTGCAAGGCTGGGGCTGGGGCGAATCAGCTAGCAGCCCTGCTACATTCTGGGACAAATTAGCACCCTGTTGGCCCCAACTTTATGACTGTAACTACGTGAAAATTACGGTTCGCGTAGTGGAATCATGTTAAATATTTCATCTTCTTATAAAAAAATACTGGGAACTGTCGGGGCTTTCAAAAAAAAATATTAAGCTGAATTTAGCTTCTAATTATAGAAATTCTGCTACCATTTTACTTGAAAGGTCCCGGTTTATCCTAATGCCGCAAGAAATGTTACGCGTCAGTGTATCATTTTTTTGTTTTACTATGTTAAAAAAATTCTGCTATTCTAAGAATCCTGACGACTACTGTGGGACGCAGTATCATGGCCAAATCAACTCCAAGAAAATTCGAAATGGAGCGGCACATTTTGCCACGAAACGAGAAGCAACCAGCGTAAGCACGTGGATTGAAGGAGAAGCTTACTAGAATTACGAATTGAAACTGCTTCAAATTCATTAATTCAAAGCTAAAAAGGACTGCCAGAAAATCGTTTGAGCTGGAATTTGCCGGAAAACGTTTGAGCTGGAATTTGCCATAACAACGCTTTGAGCTGGAATTTGCCGGAAAACGTTTGAGCTGGAATTTGCCATAACAACGCTTTGAGCTGGAATTCGCCGGAAAACGTTTGAGTTGGAATTTCCAAGAAATTTATTTTGAGCTGGAATTTTAGCAAAAAAACGTTTAATCTCAAATTTGCCAGAATAACGTTTGAGCTGGCATTTGCTAAAAACACGGTTCTTTTATTATCAAAAACTCGATCAATGAGACGTCCAACCTAACTTTGTATTAAGTAGAAGATGAAGATCGAACACTAGTTGATCCGTGACATCCACCAAAGCAAGCGCATACACACATGAAGGTTTCCAGAAAAAACATTTTAAGACGATGTTTGTCAGAAAAAACGAGATCAAAATCAATTGTCCAAGGAGCACAAAAATAAAGTTTATGAGGTTTAACATCTCACGTAGGAAACCTCTACAGCGCCCAAAATGGGCCGCATCTGCACACAAAGTGATCACAGATTCACCGAAGACTGCAGATCTCATATCGCACAAGGATGAAACGTTAACAAATTCAGCAATTTCTGAATTCCTTTCATTGACAAATAAAGCGCGGAGAAGACAAGATACACAACGACAGATCCACCCACAACCTACCACATAACAAGATAATAATAACACGACACAAAGCTACTTCGCATCAGAGACGAAACGACCGTCTATGCCTTCTTGGGGGACTTGGCTGCAGCCTTCTTCGGGGACTTAGCCTCTTTGCTACCGCCGGAGGACAACTTCTCCGCCGTCTTCTTGGGCAGCAGCACAGGGTTGATGTTTGGCAGCACGCCGCCGTGGGCGATGGTAACGCCGGACAGCAGCTTCCCCAACTCCTCGTCGTTGCGGATCGCGAGGAGCACGTGGCGCGGGATGATCCGGGTCTTCTTGTTGTCCCTCGCGGCGTTGCCTGCGAGCTCCAGGACCTGGAAACAATTGCAAGGACCAGAAATCAGAAACGCGTAGGTAAAGTAAGACACGATTGGTACATTACAACGAATACGAAATCCAGTCTCGGCGGTGACAAGGGTTTGTCTGTTTACCTCAGCGGCGAGGTACTCAAGGACGGCGGCGAGATAGACAGGGGCGCCGGAGCCGACGCGAACTGCGTAGCGACCCTTCTTCAGGTAGCGGCCGATACGACCCACGGGGAACTGGAGCCCGGCCTTGACGGACCGCGACACCGACTTCTTCCTGGGACCGCCGGCCTTGCGCCCGGCCGCTCCCTTCTTCACCTTCCCGCCAGCTCCGGTACCGGTGGCGTCCATGGCCGCTGCTGCGCTTCGAGGAAGCTTCTCAGGACGAGATCGGGGCGAGGAGCTTGTTGTGGAAGGAGAAATGCAAGATTGCTTGGTGATCGGTAATGCCGCCTTCGCCGGCTATTTAAGCGCCCCGGTGGAGGAGGTATGTGGGCCCGAGGATCCGCGTGCGCGGGTAACTGCGGTCGGATCTCAAATGGCATGGACGGCTCAGATGTTGTACCTGAGGCACGATCCGTGGGGAGGGTGATGGACCAATCAGGTGCAAGGAGGTTTTCGGCTCAGCCAAAAAGTTGCGCTCCGTTTTCCCGCCGAGGAGAGGGAACTTTTGGCAGCCAAAATAGAGAGCGGTAAAGGATTCTAAGATTTTGTTTTGTCACGCGCGTGAAAAGTTGGTGTAATTAAACTATTGCTAGAAATATCTTCATTTTGCTAAACAACTATTTTCTATGTTTTTTAAAGTTTGCCGCTTTCTAAATCATTGTAAAACTAAAAAGCGACAAATTTTTTTTAGAACGATGACAGTACCTTCATAGATATTTTTTAAAAAAATATTGCTGCTAGACATATATTTTTTTGAAACAATTACTTCCAGAGATATTTTTGTGAAACTACTAATGTTGGAGATATAATGGGATTTTCTGTTTATTACAAATATATAAATCTGCATGCTACCTATCCCATAATTATTTTCATACTAGTTGGGATAATATTTGCTAAAGCTCGGATGGATTTTTGCCACAAAAGAATATTATTCAACATTTTTTAATAATTAGTTGTTTTCTAAATTTGTCAGTTTAATCATACTTATAACATGTGGACAACTCCTATCAAATTGTTTAGACAGCCAGAAGCAAGGTCACCAAAGTTATTAGTTACAGACAGTGGATGTACAAATCCAAAACATTAAAGGTTAAAGGAAATTTCCTTCTATGTCATAGTCAGAATTTGAAATACCTTACATGTCATGATGTGCCCACAATTTAATAGTAAGTAAAAAATTAAGAGAGAATTGTGTGTACGTCTTCTTATTATAACTCTCTTATAGAGTAACAAGGGATGGAAATCTCAATCGTCTTCGCGTCCAAGTTTCGTCCCACCGCCCATACATGACACATAGACATAAATGAACTTGTCACTAATGTCGGCGAAGCTCTCATCTTGTCACTCGAGGAACCACTACACCAATCAAAAGGCATCCAGATCTACATGTTTTTAGGGCCACCTGAAACAAAACACAGATCCAAATCATATGTTCCCTTACGTAGATCGAGTGACAATGATGTGCAAAACGACGAAGGTGAGATGGTATAGCAACATGAGCATATTGAGGATTGTGGTGGGGCAACGTGGATGAAATGAGGATTGCGGCAGGACAAAGTGGATGGTTTGAGGATTGCGGCGGGGCATCGTGAGACAGGAGACGTAAAACTTAAATGTCATGCTTCTTTGCCTTATATATTCGCATACGACCCCTACTTTTACGTGGGCCGTAGGACGAAAGTTTATTTGGGCTAAAGTGAGAGAATTGGTATAAATGGAAAGAAAAAATTACATAAAGGTGGTGGTCCTATATGTAATTATGACTAATTGAATTCATTATAATTCTGTAGTGAACAAACAAAGAACTCGAACTTAAGGATTTAGTGCTCATAAAGGTTCACCGACATTGCTAAATCGTGTATATGGCCAAAAGGGTCGCCCTCTTGGTGTAGTGCATGACATATCTAAGCTACCAGGTCATGTTGTACTTGCCTTGGTATAACAAGTATAAGAATTCATCATACTTGAAATAATCCTTATGAATTTCATGACGCCAAACCTTAAAGGGGCACTGAAATTACTAATACACACACACGACCAATTGAGTCACTTGGCCTGGCCCACAATGCGTACAAAATACCAAGGTCGTGTCTTACCAACCTAACACAAGTATAAATAGTAATATACTTGGGCTTCCAAGAACTCAGTCTCAAGGTGCCCTCCACTCAACTATATTTTACAACTCTCAAACCTTCAACAAAGATCTAACACTTTGGATGATGAAGGTGAGAATGTAGGCCAGAAGTGTTGAGGAATGTTGATGGCGGTGCTAGGGTTCATCCATCACAGAATAAGGACACTATTCATTCTTTTATTGGGGTTTCCGATAGATTACTGTTGTAAAATACTAAATTTGAACATGTACGAAATTACTTCGAATATGTTCAGGCTCGAGGACCATAAATAATACATATGACATGTCTGCCAAACTTTTTATTTGAATTGGATCATTGATTTTGCGTCACACATGTCCAAGAAACTCAATATGTTCGAGCAACAACTGAACCATCATATCTGAGCCCCCACTCTAGTATTATAGATAACTTTAACATGTCTGAACCAAGTTCGATTATGTTCAAACCTACATAAAGTGTACATATCAGAGGTTGTTGGGCATGTCTGAACCTACACATGTGGTACATATATGAGGTTCTTGGTATATGTCCGAACACCTACAGAAGTTACATATTCCAGGTTCTCGTATATCTCCGAACCTATATATATTGTGCATATCAGAGGGGGTCTCGGAGATTTTCGAGATATCGAACACGCGCGAACGTATCTCAAATATGTGAACCGAGACAACCCCAATGACTCTTTATAAACTTGAATTTTTTTTATTGAGATTGAGCCTTGAACACTTCTCGATTGCAATCACTTTGTGCCCCTCCTTATAATAGGACATTCTTAGGGCCCGTTTGGATGGATGAAACGTTTCTGATTCTGGGTAGAATCATTTTAAACTGATCCAAACGACAAAAAAGAGAAACGTTTCAGAAGAGAAACATTCTGAAGTGATTCACTTTTTTGAACTATGGAGGTGAAACACCTGAAAACGTGTTCCACACCTTGGAACGCTTTGGTCAATCGTAACTCGAGTCTAAGTTCTAAAAAATTACGAAGATTTGCCACCACCTTAGAATGCTTCAGATCAGTGGTCAAAATTTTTTATCTTCGTTTTTTTCTTAACTCATCAACGTGATAATACAAACAAAATAAAAACTTACAGGAACCAAATACCAGCCATGATATGTTACACCGTTCTCACTAGGGGTCAACATTACGATCGGAGGCTATTTTTTTATTATCAACGTCATTACATAATCACAAACATAAATGAAGAATAACCACAAACCAACCAGGGTTAAATGGGTCAATTCAGCATTTCTCTCCTCTCTCCTGAAACTGAAACAAATATGCTAGCCAAACAGTTTCTAAAGTGAATCTATTCCAGAGTCTGAAACCGTTTCCGTATTGGAATTGAAACGTTTCTGATTCTATGTGAATCTGAAACCGTACCAAACGGGGCCTTATACTCAAGAAAAAACGCAATTCTACGCATAACTTCATGCTTTCTTCTTCATTTTTATTTTCGAGGGATACAAAACACCTTTTCATATTACATTTGTACAGACATACTCATCCCAATTTGTTACCTCTGTAATTATTTGTCATTAATCAGCCAAAACCACACAAAAGCCTACACGCACTTTTACCTACTCCATCCATTCTCAAATTATTGTCAATAGGAAAATAGTTTTGTTCAAAAAGTAAATTAAAGTTGTTGTTCTAATGATACTAATTTAAGACTGGTGAGTATATGATATAAAAAAATGTTTTTTGTATTTCTTATCATTGATGGGCTAAAATCACTAAATTGTTCAGACAACCGGTGTGAACTTGTGGTCGCTGCATCAGGGGCTTGGGACTCTTGGGCTCACCATAGTAGACTTAGGGTCTTGAGTGACAACTGGACTAGTGGTGGAGGTAGCACGACGAAGCAACGATGGTGTTAATGGAGCCATGGATAACAGGAGGTTGGTGGGTGGGGTGACACGGGCATCACAATTGTCGATTAGCTTGATAGATGTAACTGATTAGCATGACAAGGTTTGTAGAGGCTGACACAATAGCTTGACGCTTTTGGGGACATGAGATGGGGCTAGAAACCTAGCTTTAAAAGTGTGAGAAATGAGTTGCAATTGTTCGAAACGACACTCTTTTTTACAATTTACGATTTATACGTACTATTTTTGAAATCCTTGTAGAAATGCTCATTGGGCCATTATTCTAGGTTTTGTGCTCCAGCCCATTTGACCCTCCTACCCAGTCCATCTCAAGCAAGGGACGAGACCTTTTCAAGATTCAAGTTTGCAAGCATGCCGGCAGCACTCGTTTATTGTAATTTCACAACTTAAATAATAATTTTTTTTAGAAAATAGAAAAAATATATGTAAAATGCTTGTTGGGCCATTGTTCTAGGCTCAATACTATAGCCCATTTGACCCACCCAGTCCATCTTAAACAAGGAATGGGACATGTCCAATATTCAAGTTTGCATGAACATTACTGAAAGTCTGCCATTTTATGATATGATCAATAATCTAAAGTGTTATACATTGTGTTTAATATTGTACTAGAACAAAAAAAAGAAGATTTGAATAAATTACTTGGCCAATACTCTTCAGATATTTATACTTATACAATTGGTCCTTTAAAAAAAAGACTTATGCCATTGGTTCCAAAACATTGTTCAGTTAACTAATCACGAGTCTAGCAAATTATCGTGTTTCAGTGGCATCATCATCCAAAATAGAATAAGGAATGCATATAAATTGGCGCAGACTCAATTATTCTAAATAAAAGCCTAGTTGACCTCTTAATCAATGCCCAAGTCAGAATCCCCAAATATCCAGAATGAAAGTGTGAAAGGCCGCCGACCATCACGACGTGTGCTAATTTCTAACCACCGTTTTGAGAGCATCCTCACTAGTACCCTGGAAATTCTACTGCAAAAATTATGGAAAGGTTATTAAAAATGTAGAGTAAATTTACACAATGCACACACTGAAAATATAGAGTTTGTAGAGTATGTTTTAGAGTATAATATAGTTTAGAGTAAATAAGTGTGCGGATGATCTAAATCACCTAATTGTTATAGTGCTCCAATTGAAGGTCCTAATGATAGCAACCGCCAAGCTATCTCGTGCTTTCCTACCAGCCCAACAACCGAACCACGTCAACCTCCATTTCAAAATACTTATCACTTAGAATAAGAATTTATACCCCTTTATCATAAAATACTTATCACTTAGAATAAGAATTTTAGTTCATTGGGTGCGAGCTGTAACACCCGCATTTTACAACAAAAAATATTGAACATTAAATTAATGGTTTTATGTGAATAAAAGTTTTATAAAAATAACTTTAGACAATTGCATCATGGGACATGAGCATGTTGGTAAATTGCATCATGTGACTTGGGTCTAAACCCAGCCAGCCCACGCCCCCCTTCTCTCTTATCCCTCCCTCTCGGCCCAGCCCACTCGCGCCTCATTCTTCCTCCCTCTATCTGGCTAACCCACGGGACCCACACGTCAGGAGCTACTTCCCCACCGCACCACCCCACCCACGAAATGGCGCCTCGCACCACCAACTTTGCCGGCCATGAATGCGGTCGCCCCCCCCCCCCCCCCCCCACACACACTATTTCACAGAGTAAATGGCCCCCATCACGCTCTCGCTGGTTACCATCGATTTCCCTACAAATACTCACTCGTGCGCCCCTATTTTCCCCTTTGCACGACGTCTTGAAACTCTAGCCGCCGTCGGGGTACGTCGTCGGCGTTCCCATTCATTGGTTTGGTTTTTCTTCGTTCTAACTGATCCATCTCGTGCATCATGTTTCTAGAAGGCTACTGAACACGTCCATTCAGCGATTTGGTGACCGCGCCATTGGTTGCACCGACCTCTGCCGCTTCTCGTCGTACTTCGCCGCCGTGATGCCTCTCCACCCTGTTCCGAGCCCTAAGTGTGCCCTAGGTGAGCGCACCATGCCCTCCCCCTCTGAATTCCGTAGAAAATGCAAAGCTTGAGCATACATTCAGGCATTTTGGCCATCTCCGACGAACTCGCCACTGCGGCCATGGTCGACCGCAGTGCGCTACCGCCCTTGCCTCGGTTAGGATGACGCGGCGCATCTCGTTCCCTCAGATTCATGCGGACTGCCAAGATTAAAACATTAGATACCCCTCTGCTTCATAAAATCCGAGCCGTCCATTTAAAATCCGACGGTCTAAATCAGTCAACCGTGTAACCCTTGCCAGTTTACATTTAAACCCTTGTACCTTTTGCAATAAATACGAATAGGTCCAAAAAATTTTAGAAATGCCGGTGTCTTTTAAAATCATCCGAATTTAACTGTAAAAGTTATATTTGAGACCCTGGTGAAAGCATCTAGGCCCCATGAGGTACGGTTTCGGTGATTAATGACAACCATTCGATATTACTAATGAATTTGTGAATGCAAGGTCTCAATAACACTCAATCAAATGAAATCAAAATTACATTGGAGACCCATATAAAATCAATGAATGAGATCAAATCAAATCATATGAAGACAAGAAGTGAAAACTCTAACTTGATATCACTCAATGCTTTAAGACAATCAAAACAACATTTCTAACAAGTGTCAAAGAGGTCACAAGTTCAAATTCCAAAAGATCAACTCAAAACAACTCGAAGTCAACAAGTTGAACACACCGGATCAACCGACGTTCCAATGAGTTGACCACATCGGTCGAGTTGGCTCAACTGAAGAAGAAGACCTCAGACAAATGCACTCACCGGATCATCCGATGTGAGTGGCTCAGTGACATCGGTCCATCATCACAGATTGCAATACCATTGGACCAAGTGAAGCACCGGATCATCCGATGTGCAGACTTACACACATCGGTCGATCACTCCAGTGAGCTTCAAGATCAAGCAAAATTCTGGAGGAAGAGCCACCGGATCATCCGATGAGAAGATAGATCAACATCGGTCTAACAACGGTCATATCTGACACAGTGACATCAGCTAATTTGGCTTTGACCGATGTTAACTGAAGGGGATACATCGGATCATCCGGTGTTCGCAGAGAAGTGATGTCAGCCTACTTTTCCAACGGCTATCTCGTGGAGGCTGGCTATTTATACCCCTTCAACCTGTCAAATCGACAAGACTTGAAGCCAGACATACTCTACACATCCTAGAGCATTCAAGCAATAGAGCTACCACTTTCACATCATTTGCTCATCATTTGTACACCAAGAGATAGGCTAGAACTAGCTAGAGATAGTGCTTGGGTGCCTCCATTCTTGGTGATTGGAGTCTCTAGTGTAGTGAGAGCCCTAAGGGAGTGTCCCTTGGTGTGTGCAACTTCCGGAGCTTGCCAAGAAGATTGTGGAAGCCCGGAGGATTCCAAAGTGTACAAGGCTTGAGCTCCACCTTGCCGAGGTTGGCGAACGGAGAAGAATAGTGAAGAACCCCCTAGTCTCGGTGACTTGGGAGTGGCAAAACCCTTCGGTGGGTGCCACAACGTGGATGTAGGTAGATCCTTGTGATCTTACCGAACCACGGGATAAACTCGGTGTCCCTTGAGCGTTTGCATCCCTCTCTCTTTTTACACTTATGTAATCTTCATTCCGCAACTTTAATTTACATTGATTGCATAGTTTAATCGCATAGGGAATTGGGCTTGAGGTCGTTAATCTTAATTGCTTTAAAAAATTGAAAGAAAGCCCAATTCACCCCCCCTCTTGGGCATTTCGATCCTTACAATTGGTATCAGAGCGAGGTCGCTCATAGGATCATTCTAGCTTCACCGCTAGAGAGCTTAAATGGCCAAGAATGGGGGTTCGGTTCCCACCTTCGAGGGCAAGAACTTTGCCTATTGGAAAGCACGCATGCGTGCCTACCTAGAGGCTATTGCTCCCGAAGTTTGGGAAGCGACCCATGCGGGATTTGGAGATCTCAATTATGTTGGTGATCAACTAAAATGGGATGCTAAGGCTAGAAATGCCATTTATGAATGCATAAGTCAAGATGTTTTTGCTAGAATTGCTAGTAAAGAGAAAGCTTGTGAAATTTGGGCATGTTTAATTGAAATTCATGAGGGCTCATCTCGTGTTAAAGAACTCAAATATCACTTGCTAAAATCCAAGTATGATGAATTCAAAATGCTTCCTCATGAGAATGTTAACCAAATGTTTTCTCGCTTAAATGTGCTCATTGAGGAGATTAACGCACTTGACATTGCTTCTCTTGGTAAGGGTCTTATCAACCGCAAGATCCTCATGCTTCTACCCAAGCCCAAGTACAACATTATCAACTCAATGCTCCAAAAGGAATCACTTGACAACATTGAAGTCTCGGAGCTCATTGGAGAAATTCATGCTCATGAGATGAGCGTACTTGGAATGATGGAGGAGTCATCGTCAAAAACCATTGCTCTCAAGGCTTCAACCAAGAAAACAACTCCCAAGAAAAAGAAAGTGGTTGAGCCTAGCTCAAGCGAAGAAGAGCAAGCAACAAGCGAAGATGACGATGATGAGCTTGCGTTGATGATGAGAAAATTCTCACGTCTAAACTCCAAAATCGCAAAGAAGGGATACTCTTTTGATCCAAAGAAGAAAGCCTTCCTCCCAAGAAAAGATGAAAACAAGACATGCTACAATTGTGGTGATCAAGGCCACATATCATATGATTGTCCAAGACCCGACAAGAGGAAGGACAACCACAAAGGAAAGTATAGAAAGCTAGAAGAAAGTGATGAAGATGAAGAAGAGGTCAAACCCAAGCGCTCCTTTGGAAAGAAGAAATTTGACAAGGGCAAGAAGACCAAGCTCTTTCCAAAGAAGAGAAGAGGGCCTCAAAAAGTCTTCATGTGCGAGGCAAATGAGTGGATCACGGATGAAGAGTCAAGCGACGAAGAGAGTGAAGATGAAGAAAACTTGGCGGGCCTTGCCATCATCGACAAGGACAACTCACCTCTTCGTCCACCTCCTATGTGCCTCATGGCTAAAGGTAACACTAAGGTATGTGACGATTCTAGCGATGATGATGATGAGTTCTCCCCCGATGAACTAGCATCTATGATTAATGAATACCATGTCATCATAAAAAGGGAAAAGAGCAAGGTTAAAACACTTGAACAAGCTTGTGCTAAACTTGAGAGTGCGAAGCTCGATTTGCATGACAAGTATGTAACCATACTTAAAGAGCATGACACGCTCAAAACACATGTCAAGCAAATCGAGGAGGAAAATGCTCAAATCAAGCTTGATCATCATGAGCTTGACTTAGCAAACCAAGCACTCTTGGGAAAGCACAATGACTTGGTTCAAAAACATGAAGTGCTTAACCTTGCTTATGAGGAAATTGAACAAAAAATGAAAAACATGAAAAAGGAAACCCTTGATGGCAAAGTATCAACTATTTCACATGCCACTAATACTTTGGATAAGTCTTTGCCTTTGAAAGCAAGCCTTAGGGAGAAGGAATTGATGGACGAAATTGAAAGTCTCCGCACTAGTGTGGTGAGACTTTCCAAGGGGGGGGGGGGGACAAGCACAAGGAAATCCTCTACCAACAAGCCAAAGGCTTCAACAAGAGAGGACTTGGATCCTTCCCGGTGCTCAACAAAGGGAAGGTGCCCTCACCGGAGCTTAGGACGAGCTTCATCAAAGAAGTTGGATCCTATTGCCAACATTGTGAGGTCACCGGACACCACACGAGGGAGTGTCCTCTTCCCAACCGTCCTTCTCCCAAATTGCCTCCTAACTACAAATCTACTTTCCATGATTATCACTATCTCTTAAGCAAAGTAGGTGGCAAGGTGAAGGCAAGGTTCATCGGCAAAGATATTAAGGGCATGAAGGGGAAGCTCCCCAAGCAACTTTGGGTCCCAAAATCACTTGTATCACACATACAAGGACCTAAGTTAGCTTGGGTGCCTAAACTCAAAAACTAACTTCATGTGTGTAGGTGAACTACAAAGCCGGAGGAAAACATTGGGTACTCGATAGCGGGTGCACTCAACATATGACCGGCAATGATGGTATGTTCACCACCATAGAGAACCCCGATAATCATGAACAAGTCACCTTTGGTGACAACTCAAAGGGGAAGGTAATTGGTTTAGGTAAAATTGCTATTTCGCATGATTTGTCCATTTATAATGTACTATATGTTAAGTCACTTAGTTTCAATCTACTTTCCATTGCACAACTATGTGATCTTGGACTAACGTGCACCTTTGACAAGAATGGTGTTGTAGTAACTAGTGAATCAAGCAAAGAACTAATCTTCAAAGGATTTCGGCATGGACATCTTTACTTGGTGGACTTCTCCAACAAGGATGCTAGCTTGACCACTTGTCTTTTCACTAAGACAAGCTTGGGTTGGCTATGGCATCGACGCATTGCTCACATTGGGATGAGCAAGCTTAAGAAGTCGTTCAAGCTTGGGATGGTGACCGGCGTGAAGGATGTCACGTTTGAGAAGAACAAACTTTGTAGTGCTTGTCAAGCCGGGAAGCAAGTTGCTTCACACCACCCAATGAAGACAATGGTGTCAACCTCCAAGCCGCTTGAAGTACTCCACATGGACCTCTTCGGACCATCCACATATCAAAGTCTTGGTGGTAATTTCTATTGTCTTGTTATTGTTGATGACTATTCTAGATATGCTTGGACCTTGTTTCTAGGTGACAAGGGTGAAACTCCGGAAATCTTCAAGACCTTCGCTAAACGTGCTCAAAGGGAATTTCAACTTCCCATCATCAAGGTCCGGAGTGACAACGGCACCGAATTCAAAAACTACAACATTGGGGAGTGGTGTGACCGTGAAGGTGTGAAGCATGAATTCTCCGCCACGTACACTCCTCAACAAAACGGTGTTGTTGAGAGGAAGAACAAAACCCTCATCACTCTTGCAAGAGCAATGCTTGATGACTACGGCACGTCGGAGAAATTTTGGGCCGAAGCAATCAACACGGCGTGCCATGCCGCAAATAGGGTCTATCTTCACCGACTACTCCAAAAGACCCCATATGAGCTCCTCATTGGGAGAAAGCCCAACATCTCGTACTTTAGAGTCTTTGGGTGCAAATGCTACATCTACCGCAAGAAAAGGCTCGGTAAGTTTGAAAGAAGATGTGATGTTGGTATTTTTCTTGGTTATGCATCAAACTCAAAAGCATATCGAGTATTCAACCACACCTCCGGTCTAGTTGAAGAAAGTTGTGATGTTGAGTTTGATGAGACTAATGGCTCCCAAGAGGAGAGTTTTGGTCATGATGAAATAGATGATGAGCCTCTACGAGAAGCCATGAAAAACATGACCATTGGAGACATCAAGCCGGAAGTTGAAGAGGGCCATGATCAAGGGGGAGCATCAAGTTCCAACATCAACACCTCCATGATGCCTCAAGTTGATGAAGAAGAAGAAGAGAAAGATGATCCATTGCCAATGCAAGATTCACAAGCCACACAACACCAACAACAACAAGAAGTCCATGATCAAGTCCAACCACAAGAGGAACAACAAGCTTCACCACCGCCAAGTGCCTCACAACCACTTATGAGGCATGGACGCATCTCCAAGGCGCATCCAATGGACCAAATCATTGGAAGTCCTTCAAGGGGCGTAAGTACTCGTTCCCGCCATGTCGCCTCATTTTGTGAGCACTACTCTTTTGTTTCGTGTGTAGAACCCACTCATATAGAGGAAGCACTCCAAGATCCAAATTGGGTGATGGCCATGCAAGAAGAACTCAACAACTTCACCCGCAATGAAGTTTGGGTGTTGGAGGAGCGACCCAAGGACAAGAACGTCATCGGTACGAAGTGGGTATACCGGAACAAGCAAGACGAGAATGGCGTCGTGGTCCGCAACAAGGCAAGACTTGTGGCCAAGGGTTTTTCACAAGTTGAAGGACTAGACTTTGGAGAAACATTCGCTCCGGTCGCTCGGTTAGAAGCTATTCGCATACTCCTTGCCTTTGCTTCACATCACAATATAATGCTTTATCAAATGGATGTTAAAAGTGCCTTTCTCAATGGCTATATTAACGAACTTGTTTATGTTGAGCAACCTCCCGGGTTTGAAGATCCGAGGAATCCTAACCATGTGTATAGGTTACACAAGGTGCTCTACGGGCTCAAGCAAGCACCTAGGGCGTGGTATGAACGACTAAGGGATTTCCTAGTCATGCAAGGATTCAAGATCGGGAGGGTGGACACTACACTCTTCACCAAGGACATCGACGGGGATTTATTCATTTGTCAAATTTATGTCGATGATATCATTTTTGGCTCAACTAACAAATCTCTTAGCCATGAGTTTGGCACCATGATGTCTAGGGAATTCGAGATGTCAATGATTGGAGAGCTCAATTTCTTCCTAGGATTTCAAATCAAGCAACTTCAAGAGGGGACCTTCATCTATCAAGAGAAGTACACAAAGGACCTCTTGAAGAAATTTGAGATGGGAGATTGTAGCTCAAGAAGCACTCCAATGGCGACAAATTGCCATCTCGACGCGGACATGGACGGTAAACCTATTGATCAATCTCATTATCGTTCTATGATTGGCTCATTGTTATATCTTACCGCATCTAGGCCCGATATTATGTTTAGTGTGTGCTTGTGTGCTCGCTTTCAAGCGGCACCTAAAGAATCGCACAAGAAGGCGGTCTTTAGGATACTTCGGTATCTCAAGCATACCTCAAGTGTAGGTTTGTGGTACCCCAAGAACGCTAGTTTCCATCTCTTGGGATACTCGGATTCGGACTTTGCCGGATGCCGTGTGGATCGCAAGAGTACCTCCGGTGGGTGCCACTTACTTGGGCGTTCCCTAGTATCTTGGTCGAGCAAAAAGCAAAATTCCGTGGCTTTGTCCACCGCGGAGGCGGAGTATATAGCGGCCGGTGCATGTTGTGCCCAAATTCTATATATGAAGCAAACCCTCTTGGACTTTGGAATTAAGTTTGGTTGTGTGCCTCTCCTTTGTGACAATGAAAGTGCGGTTAAGATAGCTAGAAACCCCGTTCAACACTCCCGCACTAAGCACATTGATATTCGCCATCACTTCTTGCGGGATCATGAGGCTAAAGGAGACATCTCTCTGCAAGGTGTTAGATCCGAAGAACAATTGGCGGATATCTTCACAAAACCACTTGATGAGAAAACCTTTTCTAGACTTAGAAGTGAATTAAATGTGCTAGATGCATCTAACGTCATGTAAGTTGCCATGTTCATGTAAGGATGCATATCATATAGGTCTTGTCTGACTCCCAAAGGATAGGGGTGAGCTAGAAATAGTTTTCCCTGAGGAAGCCTTTGGAAGGTTTAAACTTGGCAAGATAGATTTATTTTTATGCCTTGCATGATCCCTGCCATATAAACTTGCACTCATTAAATCTCTTGCACTATGATTTGTTTGGCATTGCATACGGTAGATTGTCACAAAGGGGAACTCACCTCATGAGAAGGAGACTTGTTTGAAATGCAATATCTCAACTCATATAAGGTGGAAAGAACAAAATGTTAGGTACGTTAATGCCTAGAGGATCATGCTTCAAAGAGATAGAAGTCTTCATACTCTACCTCACAAAGCATGGGCCTTACATTTTATTTGTATATTTTCCTCCATTTTTCTCGGTGTTCCATTTGCATTAAGGCCTAGCCAAGCTATTGGCATATTAGCTTTTTGAGAGGTAAGGGGTTGCCCAAAAAGTCCTAAGACATGTGTTTCTCTTTGATTGTTTGTTTGGTCAAAGGACATATATGGGATGTTTTCGTTCTATTGTCATCGGATTATCCGATGCCTATGCCAATCCATCATCGGACCAATAGGTGTTCATTCTTCAAGGGCCAGTTCAGTCAGAACCTCAAATGATCCGACGAGTTCATTCTGGAAAACATCGGTCCATCCGATGTTCACTCATCCGAAGTGGTGGTCAATTCAACCGATGTTTACTCCCTCTAACGTCGGATCATCCGGTGTCTACATCACTCTTTTGAACACCCTTACTGTGTTATTCGACCGATGATCAAAACCCTAGACGTCGGTCCATCCGGTGTCAACATCAATTCTTGAATATCCTTTCTGTGGCAATTGACCGATGCTCACTTCACCTATCATCGGTCCATCCGGTGTTAAATTTTCGGCTAGGGTTTGGGTCCCACTATTTAAATCCGCGCGCCGCCGCCGTTTTTCTCTCTCCCCGACACCTCGCCTCACCCGACCGCGCCTCCACCTCTTTCGCCGCCGCCGCCACTGCTCGCAGCGCCGCCGCCGCCGGCGACCTCCGCGCCACCACTGCCCGGGCCCTCGCACCGCGCCTCCTCCCTCGGCGCCGCCGCCGCCCGTGCCCTCGCACCGCGCCTCCTCCCTCGGCGCCGCCGCCGCCCGTGCCCTCGCACCGCGCCTCCTCCCTCGGCGCCGCCGCCGCTCGTGCCCGCGCACCGCGCCTCCTCCCTCGGCGCCGCCGCCGCCCGTGCCCGCGCACCGCCGCCTCTCCTCGCCGCTTGCCGCTCCACAAACCGTCTCCACCACCATCAACCTCGCCGCCGTCTCCACTTCACACCCGGTCTCCATTTGATCTCCGTCACCTAGGTTTGTCCCGTGCCGTGCGACGTCCATCGGTGTTTCCGCTATTCTCTCTTTGCTCGTCGCTAACCCTAGCTCTCCTTTGCATCTAGATGGGTCGTGACCGCAAAGGAAAGGGAAAAGCGATCGCGGAGCCCGCCGTGAAGAAGCGTAAACTTTCGAAGGATGAGAAACAGGCTCTAATGGCCGCTCGCGCCGCCGAGGAGCGTGAGCGAGGCCGTGGGGGATCCCTGAGGATCCGCGAGGCTCGGCAGCCTCCTGTGATCGACAACTCCGACATCGAGGAGGAGCCGGTCGAGCCGCTTGTCCGCCGGCGCTCAGTCCGGACACGAGGAGGTCAGTCCCCGACCGTTCCTCGTCCAAGACCGACGGCCGCCGACCGTCGAGAGGACAGGGAAGCTCAGAGGGCCATTCACGAGATGGACACGACCGTCCGTGTCGGTGAGGGAGTCCGGTTGACGGACTACAGAAAGATGAAGGCCAAGCAGCTACGCAAGCTTCGTTGGAACGTGCTGCTTGAGGAGTGGTTCCCACAGCCCCGAGTGACTCTTGTGGATAGTCGTTTCTGGACTATCACCCAGGCGTCTCTCTATGAGACCTACAGGCGTCGGGGGCACAAGCTTTTTCAGCACAACTACCTGGACTGGGGGCAGCTTGCAGTGGCAGCACAGACTGAGGTCCGTCCTTTCTTTGAGAGATACAGAGGTTTGGTGCAGCTGTTGTCTTATGAGAGAAGTGCTTATGTGGAAGAGTGGGTCCGTGTCTTCTACACGACCCTGTACATCTCAGAGGGCAGGAGGTCGATTGCCTTCATGTTCAATGGTCAGCGCTACCACCTCTCGAGGCAGACCTTGGGGCATATTCTTGAGTTGGACCTGCACGACACCTGCGTGCACGAGAAGGTCTATGGGCAGGCCGATCCATCGAGGAGGCCACTTACTGGAGGGGTAGCACCACAGCTTGACGAGATCCGCTCTCTGTTTGGCCCCTCGTTCTCTCCGGACCAGCCAGAGTTCCAGCTCTCCTGACCCCAGCTGCGCGCATTGTGCACCTCGCCTTGCGCCGCACGCTCCTGCCGAGGTCAGGTTACTTGGAGGGGTTCACGAGTCTGCAGCAGACCCTCCTGTTCTACATAATGAACGGGATGGATTTCGATATCGTGGACATACTCCTATGCGAGATGGAAGACGTAATCACGGATGGAATTGGCATGATGAGGCAGATGGTCTACGGGCACTGGATCAGTTACATTTGCTCTATGGTGGTGCCTGAGGGACATACAGCACAAGCCCGGCTAGCTGACGAGAGTGTGACTCGCTTTGGTCACTATCGTGCCTCTGCTCCTGGAGACCATCGCCTTGGTCGTCCAGTTGAGCGCCAGGTCCGGGCCCGTCTGTCAGAGGAAGACTGGTCCGACCTAGAGCGGGAGGACGAGAGGCTTGCTGAGGCTGAGGCTCAGGGGGAGGACTTGCAGCACGTCTGGTCCGAGAGCGACACAGACGAGAGTGTCGAGGAGTACTTCCCTCCGCCTCCACCCTCACCGAGGCAGCACGACGCCGAGGCAGGAGGATCAGTTGCTCCGCCACCGACACCACCTCCTGTGTCCGAGGCGCAGGTGTCACAGCCGTCAGAGCTGTCATCTCTCCTCCAGCAGATGATCGAGCAGCAGCGCCAGGACAGACTCGCTGCTGAGCAGGCCAGGGCAGAGCAGGCTGCTCACCTGGCACAGCTGCAGCGGCAGCAGCAGGAGCTCCAGCTGGAGATCGCCCGTCAGAGGCGAGAGGATACGGACCGGTTCACCAACCTGGTAGATCAGATGCACCGCCGTACCCTCGACCAGCAGCAGCAGACCCAGCAGGCCATGATGGGGATCCTAGGGTTGATCACCAACCTTTACACTCAGACCGGGATCGCCCTTCCTCCACAGCAGCCTGGACTGGGACTGGCTCCAGGTGTTGCTCAGGTGCCTACTACTCCTATCCCTTCAATTAGTATGTCACCACTTCTGGCGTCTAGCGCACCGATTCACTCACCACTGCCGGTGACGATCTTGTTCCAGCAGACGCCGGCGTCCGTGGTGAGCGCTCCACTTCCTCCAGCTCCACCGGCACCTCCAGTACCCGCTTCCTCTCCTCCAGCACCGGCAGCAGACCCTCCAGCTCCCGCCGCCCCGGCAGCTCCTACGACCGGCGACTCCAGCTCCGACGACTGCGACGGTGCTCAGTTCGTCCTCGCGCCCAGCTCTCAGGGTCTGTAGGCGTTCTGATCCCTTTTTGGTGTCTTGATGCCAAAGGGGGAGAAGATGTAGAAGAGTCAGGGGGAGTGGTAGTCTCAGGGGGAGTGTAGGGGGAGTGTGTGTGTGTGCTTATCCTTTGTATTCGTGCTTGCGTACTCTTTTGTAATTTTAATTAAGCACTCTTTCACTTGTCTCATTTGCTTATGTTTTTAATCAATTGAACTTTTCGCACCACAATTTTCTTTTGCGTTTTACAAACTTAATGTATCCTATGCTGTATTCATTGCATATATACTTGAGTATTATCATCAAATTCATTATTATTGCGCTTTAAATTATTGTGTTGTCATCAATCACCAAAAAGGGGGAGATTGAAAGCATCTAGGCCCCATGAGGTACGGTTTCGGTGATTAATGACAACCATTCGATATTACTAATGAATTTGTGAATGCAAGGTCTCAATAACACTCAATCAAATGAAATCAAAATTACATTGGAGACCCATATAAAATCAATGAATGAGATCAAATCAAATCATATGAAGACAAGAAGTGAAAGCTCTAACTTGATATCACTCAATGCTTTAAGACAATCAAAACAACATTTCTAACAAGTGTCAAAGAGGTCACAAGTTCAAATTCCAAAAGATCAACTCAAAACAACTCGAAGTCAACAAGTTGAACACACCGGATCAACCGACGTTCCAATGAGTTGACCACATCAGTCGAGTTGGCTCAACTGAAGAAGAAGACCTCAGACAAATGCACTCACCGGATCATCCGATGTGAGTGGCTCAGTGACATCGGTCCATCATCACAGATTGCAATACCATTGGACCAAGTGAAGCACCGGATCATCCGATGTGCAGACTTACACACATCGGTCGATCACTCCAGTGAGCTTCAAGATCAAGCAAAATTCTGGAGGAAGAGCCACCGGATCATCCGATGAGAAGACAGATCAACATCGGTCTAACAACGGTCATATCTGACACAATGACATCAGATAATTTGGCTTTGACCGATGTTAACTGAAGGGGATACATCGGATCATCCGGTGTTCGCAGAGAAGTGATGTCAGCCTACTTTTCCAACGGCTATCTCGTGGAGGCTGGCTATTTATACCCCTTCAACCTGTCAAATCGACAAGACTTGAAGCCCAGACATACTCTACACATCCTAGAGCATTCAAGCAATAGAGCTACCACTTTCACATCATTTGCTCATCATTTGTACACCAAGAGATAGGCTAGAACTAGCTAGAGATAGTGCTTGGGTGCCTCCATTCTTGGTGATTGGAGTCTCTAGTGTAGTGAGAGCCCTAAGGGAGTGTCCCTTGGTGTGTGCAACTTCCGGAGCTTGTCAAGAAGATTGTGGAAGCCCAGAGGATTCCAAAGTGTACAAGGCTTGAGCTCCACCTTGCTGAGGTTGGCGAACGGAGAAGAATAGTGAAGAACCCCCTAGTCTCGGTGACTTGGGAGTGGCAAAACCCTTCGGGGGGTGCCACAACGTGGATGTAGGTAGATCCTTGTGATCTTACCGAACCACGGGATAAACTCCGTGTCCCTTGAGCATTTGCATCCCTCTCTCTTTTTACACTTATGCAATCTTCATTCCGCAACTTTAATTTACATTGATTGCATAGTTTAATCGCATAGGGAATTGGGCTTGAGGTCGTTAATCTTAATTGCTTTAAAAAATTGAAAGAAAGCCCAATTCACCCCTCCTCTTGGGCATTTCGATCCTTACACCTGGCCTTAATGAATAATTATATTTAGCTTCTATTTTTAACAGAAAAGACCTTGACGTGTAAGAAATTATAGAAAATATTATATATTGCAGAAATAATATTAAAATTAATCTGAATTATATATTTTAATGCATTAATTTCTAATAATGTATAAAATAGAAAACTAATTCTAGAAAATTCTAGATAAATTAGAATAAATCTTAAAAACTTTCTACTAACTATTTCAACACTAGTATATACCTAGTATAATAATTTTATTTCAAAAATAATTGCAATAAATTGCAAACTTACAAAATTAATTGTGAAACAAATATATAAAATTGTATTTCAGCTTTATTTTTACTCTAAAAAAATATTATAATCATAGAAATTGTTCGTACCCTACGGACTAGGTACCCTCGCCTACCAGGGAGAGAAGCGTCGAGTCACACCTTCCAGGAGAGAAGACCTATGGAGGCCGCGTGTCCTGCAGCTTCGGACCTGCCTCCGTGCTAAGGGTGGCTCCAGTGCTGTCACATGTCCCGCAGCTCCGGACCTGCCTCCCTCCTAAGCGTGACTCTAGTGCTGCCATGTGTACTGCAGCTCCGGACCTGCCTCCCACTTAAGGATGGCTCCGGTGCTGCCGCGTGCCCCGCAACTCCGCACCTGCCTCCCTCCTAAGGGTGGCTTCAGTGCTATTGTGTGCCCCGCAGCTCCAGATCTACCTCCCTAGTAAGGGTGGCTCCGGTGTTGCCACGTGTCCCACATGCTCCGGACCAGCCTCCCTTTTAAGGGTGGATTCGGTGCCGCCACATGTCCTGTAGTTTCGGACCTGTCTTCCTGCTAAGGGTGGCTCCGATGCTGCCACGTGATTCGCAACCCCTAATGTGCCTTCCTGCTAAGGGTGGCTCCGGCGCTGCCATGTGGATTCGAACCTTACCTCTCCAATGGGAAGGACTTTAGATCTCCATCTGTTTAGTGACGTGGTGGACATTCAAGACCATAAATCAATCGTTTCAAGACATGGTTAACGCGTCATTAACTCCGCATTAACGATGCATGATCCGCGGGGCCTTCAAGTGTGGTAACATCGCTATTAGTGCACTTTAAAACATAATTAAATCATTGTTAAGTGCCTTAGATCGTGTACAGGGTGCTTAATAGCTCGGGGCCACCTGTCGAGCCTCGGCTTCACTATAAACGGCCAAACCTTGGTATATAAAAGGTATGCCCTGCACGGTAGGAAGACAAGGCTCAAGGATACTCAAGCAAGCACATACATCCTCATACACAAACACTCCATACAACACACTCGCATGGAGTAGGATATTACGCTGAGGCGGCCTGAACCACGTAAAATTCCTAGTGTTCACCATGTTCTGAATTCTTCGAGTTTACGCCTCTTCAAAAAAGAACATCCGCGAACTACTTCTTAGTAGTACCCGAAAAAGTGTCATTAGCACACTTCGCCAGAAATAAATATGACAAATGACATAAAAATTATTTAATGCATACTTTTACATTGAGACTTATTTTTTAAGTGTATTTTGAATACAATTTACATTAAAAATAATTTTAGGCTTTAAATAAATATAGGAAAATGATATTAAATTGTTATATGCATATTTTCACTCATAATGTCACATGATAATATTCAATAATAAATTAAATATAACTTAAAATACGTAAATTCAACGTAAAATCGTAAATGCGTAGGTTTTATGAATTGATCATTTAATTTGTTTATTTGTTATTGCGTGCACGACTTCGTGGTTAGCGTCAGTTCTCGAGCCAACATACAATTCTCAAGAACACAACTTCAACGCCGATAACCAACACTTCCATGGAGGCAAGTGTCCTTGACCATCTTGTATATTTTTATTAAGTTTTAGTTAGTTGCATGCTAAGTTTGAACTTGAATCCTATGATATGTTGTTCCTAGTTCTTCCACATTATTCCTTATCGCCACGATTGGTATGGATTTTACTCTATCCGTCCCTAAATACTTGTCGCTTTGTAGTTCACTTTTGAACTACAAAGCGACAAGTATTTAGGGACGGAGTAAGTATTATGTAGTTCACGCTTAGCCATGCTTATTGAACATGAATAATTTGAGTATATGTTATATTTGATCTATTTTGATTTATGAGCTATTGAAAATGATGAAGTAGTTGGTAGGAATCTGATGGGCGGCTTTGAATAGAATGGTGCATGCGTGCATGATACCTTGGTTTGGTGTTTGACGTATCAGATTCTAAGTACTAATTTATGGAGAAAGTTGCTAAGCCATACAATATCGCTACAGGGTTGTATACAAGACAACTTGGTTTTGTAATTTGGTCTCTCTCAGTTTAGCGTTGGTAATCAAAATGTGTGGGGAACTGGTTCAGAGTAGTGCCTTGATATCCGCATATCTCAAGAGGGAGCTTCTCGTGGTGGAGGAAAAATAGACTCTAGGTGTTAGAGCGGTGAAACCTCAGAGGGCCAATGCAAGTCGGGAAAACCATCAGAAAGACCTCGTAGTGATCTACTGGCCGCACACCTAAGGAAGTGTGTGTTGTGGTTGGCCGCAATTGATAATAGGGAGGTTTATTTAGTCCACCTAGCAACAGGGGATGCAATCACGAACTGCGGGTAAAGGATACACACTCTACAGAGTTTTGACAAACTGTCTAAACAGCTGTGCTCACGCCACGAGCGCCTTGGGACCAAATTCATGATTGTCATGCATGGTTTAATGGTTGGTGGTTGGTTTGGGCATTATATGATTATTTTGGAATTATGGTGGTAATCACTTAGAGATAGGTGCTAAATAATAGTAAGAATATATTTTAATTGCCATAGTGCTTTACCCCTGTTTGCCTTCTTTGTTGTGACTCTCATAATATAAACTTTCCACTTGCTGAGTACTATTAGTACTCAAACTTGCTTGTTGCTTATCTTTTCTCAGTCTACAATTGTGAAGAAGTGGAGAACGAAGATTTCTACGCTCATTCGGACAAGACGTTCTAGGCTGGAGAAACCCCCGGGCAACGCATGTGCTTTGGAGTCCCGATATCTACTATTTCCGCTGCTTGTACTTTTCTTTTAGACATGTATGATCATTTATGTAATAATTGGTGTATTCGAACATGACAATTTTATAATAGTATTTTACTTTCGTCACCATATGTATGAGTTTAATTGATTCTGACATACATATGGAGTGCATCTGGTCGTCCTCTTTAAACTAGGTGTGACACAAGCTGACGCCAACAATCCCCGTGTCCACGCAAATACCTCGACATCGCAGATCAGTCGCGCCTTATTCTTTATTGATGTTTATATACTCCAGTGATCGTGGCTGACCATGCCACATTTTCCTTAAACATCGCATGCAGCTCATGGTGGGCGGTCGAAACGGACGCAGTTGGTCGCAGCTCGTCGCTTTCGACACGATTAGATGCAGGATATGTTTGGTTGATATATTAAGGTTGTCACAATTTACCATAAAATTTTGTCTAACTTCAATAAGGTTAGGTGCTTAATTTTCAGCCACAACTTGACAAGTCTAAAAGAATCTTGCCACGTTTTTTTTAGTCATAGACATGTGAGACACAGTTAAATGGAAAGAAATCTTGTTACAATTGTGGCTATGAACCAACCATGTGACTTAAGTGATCAAACTTGACAATTTTAGGTGTGACAAAATTTGGCAAATTACGGTTCTAAACCAAACATCGCCGTAGTAAAATGCGAAGGCATGCTCCAATTCAGCGTGGCTCCATCCGGGGCATTTCCAATGCAGAATGTTGTATACAAAAACATCAATTTATGACCCTCCTTACGAAAACAAGATACCACCCTGTTATGAGCAATCACGAGCCAAACATCCTTCACGATCTGTATACTTAACAACAACAACAAAAAGGATGCTTGCTATTTCAATGCAAATACTAAGGGCCCGTTTGAATTGAAGGGTTTTCAAAAGAATTTCACAAGAATGAGATTTATGTGTTTTGCTGACATCACCTACCGTTTGAAACAAAGTAATGAAACCTTCCATTTCTATGTAAAAGCTTGGTTTCCCCCGGAATTAAAACATTCACTCTTACCTCTTAGATTCTCTAAGGCCCTGTTTGGATTGAAGGATTGTAAAATAGAGGAATAGGAAAAAACGTAGGAATGAGCAAAACACGAGAATTGGAAAAGTGTCTAGACCACAGGAATAAAGAATACAGGAATGGTGAATTAGATGTGTTTAAAATGCAGGAATGTAAAACATATAAACAAAAATATATTACAATTAATTAAAAAAGTTTAACAGACATATTGTCAATATTTAAGACACTTAAAGCAATTTAATAATCATTTACTTCTTTAATTATTCACTTCCTTTTCAAAATGACTATGTATTTTAATGCCTTAGTTAATTTAGTGTTCATAGTACACTAAAAATGTTCTTATGTACTAACTCCATGACAGCCAACATGGTGAACAAACAAAGGAAAATTTTCCTTAGCTCAAACCTCATGTTTTATTTCCTCCATTTTGTGAAGGAAATCTAGCCTTTCCATAGAAAAGGAATTCATCATTCCTCCATTCCAGACAACATGGGTAGAAAAATTTCTTTGGGAATGAATTCCTTCAAAATTCCTTTAAATTTCCTTTGATCCAAACATGTCCTAATTCTCTGTTTTGAATTCCCGCGGTTTTTCACTTTTGCGATTCCTGTATTTTCTCCATTCATACGTTCTTTTCCTGTTCCTCCATATTCGCATTATTTTCCTTTAAAACACTACACTATTCGTCTTCAATATTTTTAGTATATCCTCTAAATTTATATATGTCCAATATTTTTTACAGTATACCACTACGTATAGTCTAAAGCGCAACAAAAAGTAGGATACCGAAGAGATTTGGCCTTCCAATACCATATCTTGTTTCGTATGACCATCAAGTTATGATTTATTAGACACTTCTCGTGCCCAGCTTTAGATAATCCGCACTCGTTACTTTATACACTAATCTTCTACTTTTATAACATTTACTCTAAATTTATGTTATTCAGCAATCTTTATAACAACACCACTACCGACGGTCTTACACAGTCAAGAACCCTTCTTCAGACCTGCCGTCCTTGAATCGTTGTTATTTCGAATAGTGTTGCTGCTGAGTCTCAGAAGCCAGAACCTGTCTGCTTTGCAGGCTTCACTTGCATAACAACTCACTACATCAGCAGCACAAAGGCCAATCCATTCTGGGACAGAAGAAATGCTGTGGCAGGCTCAATTGTTTGTTCGAACCAGCAATTGCAAGTAACCAAATAGAAGCTACTTATGTGTCGCATACTAATTCTGCCCAGAAAGCTTACATTTGGATGCTACTACATGAAGAATCAAATATACATGTCATCTAAAACCATACTCAATTTAACCAGAAAAGAAAGCGTTTGATCATGTTTAGATGCTGAAGGAACTTCAAAGCTTCTTTCCGCGGGTCGACCATACGCTGATGGAAGCAAAAGACAAGGAAATTGAACAACAAAATTAAGAGGTATACAGGCGTTCCGTTTCACAAAAGTTAAATGGCCTTGATAATACATACTCCCTCCGTCCCCATGAACTTGTCGCTTTGTAGTTCAAAAATGAACTACAAAGCAACAAGTTCATGGGGACGGAGGAAGTAAAAGGAAATCGAACATCTCATATCCAGTGTAAATATTTCTCTCCTCTACCCATCTTATAAAACTCACGGAAGGGTCTTCTGCCAGCGCCCTCACCACCGCATGTGCTGCCCGCAGCCGGGCATAGAGGAAGATGGAGAAGTGAGGCAAGAAGATTAGAGGTTGACAGAAGACTGCGGGCAGCACATGAAAAGAGGTGGGGTGAAAAGAGATCAGTCGGTTGAAATCCGACGGTTAATATTCATTCAATCCACAAGCTACTACATAAAAATATGATAATAACGCCACAAGGCTAGGCCGCATCAGAGTCGAACTACAGTCTATGCCTTCTTGGGGGACTTGCCAGCAGCCTTCTTCGGGGACTTGGTTTCTTTGCTCCCTCCGGTGGACGCCTTCTCCGCCATCTTCTTGGGCAGCAGCACCGGGTTGATGTTCGGCAGCACGCCACCGTGGGCGATGGTGACGCCGGATAGCAACCTCCCCAGCTCCTCGTCGTTGCGGATCGCCAGGAGCACGTGGCGCGGGATGATGCGGGTCTTCTTGTTGTCCCTCGCGGCGTTGCCTGCGAGCTCGAGGACCTGGAAACGATTGCAAGGACCACAAATTAGAAACGCGAGAATAAAGTAAGATAGGATTGGTACATTACAACAAACACGAAATCCACTCTCGGCGGGGACGGGGATTTGGCTAGTTACCTCGGCAGCGAGGTATTCGAGGACGGCGGCGACGTAGACGGGAGCGCCGGAGCCGACGCGAACGGCATAGCGCCCCTTCTTGAGGTAGCGGCCTATACGACCGACGGGGAACTGGAGTCCAGCCTTCACCGACCGCGACACCGACTTCTTCCTGGGACCGCCGGCCTTGCGCCCGGCCGCTCCCTTCTTCACCTTCCCGCCAGCTCCGGTGCCGGTGGCGTCCATGGCCGCTGCTGCGCTGAGGAAGTTTCTCGGGACGAGGAGGATGAGCTTATTGCGGAAGGAGAAATGCAAGATTGCCAGGTGATCCGTAACGCTGGCGTCGCCGGCTATTTAAGCGCCGCGGCGGACGAGGGCTGTGGGTCCGACGATCCGCGTGTGCGGGCAACGAGCTGGATAACGAATGGCATGGACAGCTCGGATGGTGTACCGGAGGCACGATCCGCGGGGAGGGTGGTTGGACCAATCATGTGCAAGGAAGTTTTCGGCTGAGCCAAAAAGTTACGCTCCGTTTCCCGCCGTCGAGAGGGAACTTTTGCCAGCGGAAAATAGAGAGCGGTAAAGGATTCCCAGATTTTGTTTTCTCACACAGGTGAAAAATTGGTATTAATTAAACTACTATTAAAAATATATTTACAAACAAATATTCTCTACATTTTTCAAAATTTGTCGTTTTATAATTCATTTTACAACTAAAATCGTATTGCTAGAGATATCTTTTCAAATAAATATGCTGCTAGAGATATCTTTATTTTTGCAAAATAACTGCTACTAGTGATGTTTTTCTTGAAACAACTACTGCTACAGATATTTTTTCTTGAAAAAACTACTACTGGAGATAAATAGGATTTTTTGTTTATTACAAATATTGATCCGCCTACTATCTATCCAATAATTATTTTCATACTAGTTGGGATAATACTCAGATAGATTTTTCCACAAAACAAAATTCTTCAAGGATTTTTTATTATTAGTTGGTTTTCGGATTTGTCGGAGCATGTGGACTATCAAACAGTTTCGAGTATTGCCACAAGCAATGTCACCAAAGTTAATTAAGGTGTGTTTGGTTTGAATTTAAAGTTGGATTGGATAGGATTATCCATGTGTTTTCTGTATTAGATGATCCAAATTGATGTTTGGTTGGATGGATTGGACGATCTATTTTTTTTGATAAGTTGGATGAAACTTGGATAAATTGGATCATCTAAGTTGATAATTTCACATGATACTAATTATCGTAATACTAGTAAATATTAATATAATTATTTAATCAACAACAAACAAGTTAATTGTCACTAATTATGTTACTAAAAAACATACTTAGACAAGGTGGATGAGCTCATCCAATCAAAATTCCTGAACCACTTCGTCCAGCATCTGGAAAGAATATTCCTCGAAGTTGGATGACTCTATCCATCTGACCGTGAAATAAAACACCTCACTGGACCATCCAATCTAGCTCAATCCAATCCAATACATCGAATCAAACGCACCCTTAGTTACAAGCAATGGATGCACAAATTCAAAACATTAAAAGTTAAAGAAAATTTCCTTCTACGTCCTATCAAAAATAGGATTGACTACGCCAAAACTTGAAATACCTTATATCGGTACCCTGCATATCCCTTCATATCTTGTTCAATTGGAACTCACTACTTCGACAAGGCACTTTGTGACCTTGGAGCAAGTGTGAGTGTTATACCCAAGGTGGTCTTCGGCCTGCTAAACTTCACGTAGCTCACTCCAACACCAATGCAACTCCAACTGGTTGATTCTTTTGTCCGTTATCCAGCGGATATTGCTGAAGACATTCTGATGAAAATCCGGAATTGCTTCACACCCGTGGATTTCGTGGTGCTTGATATGGATGTTGAGAAGGATACGCCGCTCATTCTTTGGCATCTGTTCCTTAGCACCGTGAAGGCTCGCACAGATGTCGGAGCTGGAGAAATTCACTTCTATATCAATGGCAAGGAGGAGAAGTTTAACTTTCGTCTAAAGTTGGAGTAATGCTTTATGATTCGGATCAAGTATGGGCTGAATGCTAAACACATTAAAGAGGTCGAAATCACACCTCCAAAGGTGGATCCGCTTATAGCATTTATGAGAAAATTAATCTTTGCAGAGACCCCGTCTTTTTGTCTACGTCGACATTCCAAGAAGACGGTGAAGATCGGACTTTCCAAAGGCCCAAATGCACCAAACCGCCAAAGAAGGAATGACAGAAGAAACAAGACAAGCTGTACAAGCCTATTCCTCTGGGCCCAGATGCAAAGAAATGAAGACGGAAGAAAAGTCCATCTCATCGGACTGTGGTGAGACCTAGCCAAGAGGATAATTGGTAGTTATTTTTATTTGATTTTTCTTTTTCATTTGGTTTCTCCCACTTAGTTTGATTTTTCTCACTGCATATTTGATTTTTCTTAGCAAGTTGAGAATCTTATATTCTCAACCATCATTTTTAATTTCTTTATTTTTCAAAAATAAAATTGTTGGGTTTGAAAAAAAGGTTTTATTCGGAAAATAATTTTTCTGAGTTGCAAATATGGCAATTCACCAACTGGCTAACTTGTTAGCCGTGGGGAAGCCACCTGCCAAAAGAGGGAACAAGGAGGCCCACTTTTTAATGTGGTCAAACCCCCCTGTTCAGCCGAAGTGGGGAAAGGCCAAAGTGGCTCCCTCTCCTCCAATGATGTAACACCCTAAATTTTCGCATCATGCATTGCATACATAATCATGCATTAAACATTAGTAGAATAAAGAAAAAAAATAAAAGATAAAACATACAAAATATGTGTAGCAAAAGAAGAAAAAGAAAATAATAATTATAGCCTAAAACTTGTAATAGGGAATAAGTATAAAAATAATAAACAATAATATATATAAAAAATATAAATAATAAAATATATAATAAAAAATAAACGAAAGAAAGTAAAAAAATAAACAAAAAGAAAAAAAGAGGGAGCAGCCCGGCCGACCGAGCAGGCCCGACTCCGCGCTCCCGCACCGCCCGACCGTGCCCCGACGCGAGCCACCCCGCCAACGCGCCCGATGCGCGCGATCGAGCCCCGCAGCGCGAGCGCGTCCCGCGCCAGCCCCCGGCCGCACGCGCCGCTCGCCATGGCCCCACCCCGACGGCCGCTCGCGCCGGCCCCGCCCCTAGCGCGAACGCGCGCGCCGCGCGCCGCCCAGGCCGAGTCGGCCCCAACACCGACCCGCACGGGCTATATAAAGCCCCGAGGGCTCCGTATTTTCTCCCGAGACCAGACAACAGAAGCGCTGCCGCCTTCCAAGAATAAACCCTAGCCGTCGGGTGAGAAAAAAACACCAGGAGCTGTGCCGCCAGGGGAAGAAAAGGGAGAAAAAAGAGGGGAAGAAGAGGAAGAAAAAGAGGAGGGCATCATCGTACGCTGGAGATCGTCGTCATCACGTCGCCGTCGTCGTGCCGCCGGAGGACGCATCTACTTCGTCTACGCATTGTCCCCATCTCGCGATCATCGAAGCCATCGCATCTACGGTAGGCCATGTTCTCGATGCGAATTTTAGCGATCATATTGAACCTAATAGGCGTAACTTGATCGTAGTTGTGTCATCTTTTTAATTTCAGCAGCATTAATCCAATCTAAAACCCCCGTAAACTCATATGAACAAGTATGAACTAGTTGCATCTAATTAATAAACAATCATAGTTAATTAATAATTGATTTTTGCATGCATGCATATCATCGCATGTTGATTAATGTGTGTGCATCATGTTGATTGTATATGCTTTCCTGTATGTATGATCACGCGTAGAGGAACGTGCTCAAGAGGCCGCATACGAGGATTTCCAAAATCAAGACTTTGAAGCGCTTGAGCAACCCCATCCGTCGGAGCAAGGCAAGTGTCCTTGAAGCATATTGATCCTATTTTAAAATAAATGTTTTGTTTGTAAAATTGCATGCTTGTGTCAAATTGATGGGAATCCTATGGTAGGAAGTTTACTAGTTTTGTTCGACCACCCTTGTCACCTGAAATTTATGGTAGAGAGTCGGGAAGGGTTTTTACCTTTTTGCTTCGCTTAATTAATTGGGATGGCAACAACACTACACATTTAATTATGCATCAATGATATTCTGGTTAATGTGAACTGGTCAATATGATGGGTGATCTAAGCAAGCCTGGTATGTGGATGGGTTGGATGTTATGGTGGTTTGCTTGCTTTAGATCTAAGGACCGGTTCATGCGAGAATATGCCAGGTCAACAGTGCCACCACAAGGCCAAGTATGGGTGCGGCGTAGCTGAATAATTAGGAGCGCTGCTAGTATTGTATGGACCATTGGATGGCGCGGGGAATGGGAGTCGAGGAGGACTGCCCTGGGATCTGCATGGCACACGAGGGGGCCCGTGGGTGGGAGAATAGAGATTCAAGACTGCCGGTGAAACCTTAGTGGGCCCGTACATACTAGTAGTCCCTTTTGAAAGGCTATTTTGTGATCTCTTGGCCACACACCTACGGAAGTGTGAGATGGCATAATGGAGGTTTCTTAGTCATCAAAAGGTGATGAAATCACAAACATGTGGGTAAAGTGGTACAACCTGTGCAGAGTGTTTAAAACTATCATGATAGTCGTGCTCCCGGTTATGAGCGCTTGGATGACCTACATGATTAGAGTTGAAGTTGGGATTTGGGATGGTTATGGTTGGTTTATGGTTATGGGTTGGTAATGGTTATGGTTTATGGATTATGGTCATAGATATGAATTTGAGTTATGGTAATTGGACATGGATAATGGTGATGTTGGCAATAATTGGATATGGTTTATATTCTGTTAATATGATGATTATGATGGGATTGTTTCACATAGACATAGTATAATGCTTTTCAAATGTTTTACTGTACTTTTCAGCACTTAGCCATTATTACATTCGACATTTGAATTAGCCACATGTCATACTTTCCACACTTGCTGAGTACGACATGTAATCACCCTTGCAATCCCCCCCCAACAGCTATTGGAGACAATTGGGAGTACCCTGAGGATCACGTGGAGTACTAGGTTGCGTACCGCCGTCAATTGCCTGTGGATTGGAGTCGTGCTGTTTATTTTATTTTCCGCTGCATTATTTAGAGTTTTTATCATTCATGAACTATTGGATTATTGTAATAAAATACTTATTTATTAGTTAAGACGTGGTTAAATTCTGTATATCATTTGTGATGCAATCGTATATGTGTGATGAACTTCCTGGGCACACATATGCATTACGCTTGGTTCATATTCGGAACCGGGTGTCACAAATGACTACATTTCTATATCTTATGACCGTTGGGGAGTATATACTATAAAAGGTGACCATGAGCAGCACCCCCTTCACACTTCACCTCATTTTACACCTCCCCAAGTAACTCTTTTGCTCACATTGTTTTTTTTTTTTGCTCTTCATTGAAGCAATCTTGCTCAAATCCATCTAAAAAAGATTTGCTTTCGTTTGCATCTGCAATTTTCTGTCAAGTCTTCAAGGGAAAATTTATTGAGGGTTTTGTTTTCACTAACATCACTTCTTTTTGAGTTTTTACCTTGTTGTGTTATTGCTTGTTGTGGTAATGAAAGGAATGAAGAGATTATTTGGGAAGAGGAACGGGGCTGCAAGCTCAACCCATGGTGGAGACTCAAGTGCAAATCTCTCCTTTGTTGCTACACCAAGTCCATGGAGGATGAGCGTGTTTGAAGACACCTCCATGGATGAGAGGAGCAACCCGTATCAACTTCTCCACGACAATGAACTTGACATACAAAGTGAAGTTGAAGATCAAGCACACAAGCTCCTCTAAGATTGTGAGTTTTGTCACACTAAAGCTTATGATACGTATTTGATCTCCAAAATAGATATAGATTCCAAATTCTTTTGCGTTTGGCATGCATTAGAATGAGAAAATTTTTCTCACATAGAGGAGAAAGTTTCACGCCTTCTCACTATACAATTCCTTTGCACTCTCAAAATAGGATTTGATGGTATTACTTTTAGATTATTTCAAAAAGAATACAACATCCTATGGAAAGAATCAAGTAAAATCCTAGGCTTCCATAAACGTTGTTTGTTATATTTAGACACTTTGGCTAAATTTAACAAACAAAGTTTTGGCATGAATTGACTAGTGAGGTCACATGTAGTGCTCCTAGGAATAGCCACTTACCAAATCCTATTGTTTGTCTAAGTCATATATGGGTGGCTATGATTATGTTCCCTAGAGGAGATATTAGAGTAGTTTGTGATGATGAACTGAAATTTTTTTTGCCATGATCAAGAAGATAAAAGTTGCTCCAGTTATAGCTATGATGACACAATGGTTTCATTATGTTTCAAGGACATGGCCAATTGAATGCACTTCATTGATTACCCGCATTGCTACTAGAGTAGGAGCATTAGAATATACTTCATTTGAGTACACTGAAATTGAATGAGAAATAATTAATAAGGATTATCTAGTGCAATGATATACTTTTAAGCATGATCACATTGGCTCTTTGGTATTTTACTATCACGTCTTTGTCAATGCAATTCAGTTATCTAACTCGGATTTTCATTTGTACAAATGCCGGAGGCTAACCATTGATCTTCTTCCCATTAAGTAAGCTCAAAGAAGTAATATGTTTGGCAGGGTAACTAGAAGCCGTGCAAGGAGAGCAGCCACAACCATGCCCCCGACAACCTCCCCGGTCCATGAGTGCCAAGAGGAAGAGAACCAAACGGGTGATGCACCCAGATGGACTCAACCTGGCATGGATGGCCGAGTATCGCATGGGAGCCATCCTTATCCACTTCAAGCTCTAGCGGTTTGCCTCCGACGTCCATGAGAGGATGTCATTCCTTTTCGGCTAGAAGTCACCATGACTATAGCTAAGGTATGACAAATCTCACTAGATGTATGGAAGATGTTGAAGTGAAGACGGGATACATCTACAACATATTCCAAGAGCATGTCCAAGGTATCCAAGACTGGTAACAACACATGGACACTCAATTTACCAACTTCAATGCCACACTACAACAAAAACAAGTCGATCTCGCGGAATACTTCCGTCATCAAGGGTTCAACCTTTATCACGGAGTTGATTGAAGAACAAGCTTGGGAGAGGACCCAAACTTTGAGGTAACTTGTATCACATCCATTGCATATTTATTTTCCATTCATCCACCATTCACCTTGCATATAAAAAAACTAAAAATTAATAGTGTAGATTTGCTTTCCATCAAATAAAGATGTGTGGTAAGAATGATTTGGAATTCACATAGATAAAATGATGAATAGTTGCTCCGTTCTATTTTTCCTATGTCCCTAGCTTACAACTTTCTACTCTCCAAATATTGCTTTCATTGGTTAAAGTTAACTTTACCCTGATTTAAAAATTGTAGGTAGCAAAAGCTTAATCTAATTCTAGATTGTTGTGAGATATGATATAGTGATAGGGTTGCTATTCCTAGTTTGAGTAAAACTTTTATTTTCAGATAAATACTAAAAAAATTTAAGTTACTCTCATTTGATTGGAAATACCCATATGGTATTTTTACATTGATAAACCTTATGCACACGCTATTTGCCTTCACATTGAGCCTAATCAAACTAATAGTCCTATGTGAGAATTCATTCATTTCTTTTGAATTCAAGACTTTACTTGCACATGCTAAAACTTTTGCACCAGAAGTTGGCAAAATTGCATCATATCATCATTCCACAATAAAAAGATATACTCCATGTTTTCATGCTTATTACTCTCTTTAAGTCTATTGCATAAAAATGGAGTAGAATACATGGCTACAAGAAAAATAAAAAGAAATGCATGATGTCGGTACCCTGCAGATCGGGTACCCCTGCGTACAAGCTAGAAGAAGCTCTAGACAAGGCCTCCCCGTTGAGACGGACTCCAGAGTTGCCACGCGTCCTCAGAGTCGGGCCCTTGTTCCCATCAAAGAGGGCTCCGAGTTGCCACACGTCCTTCAGCTCCAGGCCCTTGCTCCCACCAAGGAGGGCTCCAGAGCTGCCACACATCCTCCAGCTTTGGGCCCGTGCTCCCATCGAGGAGGGCTCTGGAGCTGCCATGTGTCCTTCGGCTCCGGGCCCTTGCTCCCATCAAGGAGGGCTCTGGAGCTAGTATGTGTCCCACGACCAGCAATGGTCCATGGTCCCCAAAGAGTAAAGGACGGTGCATCATGTCCAGTCACGCACTGAAGGCACGCACCTTCACCGGGCGCAAAGGTGCGGCGCACGCCCCTGTCAGGTACTGTTGCATCCAATCACATCACAGTGAAGGCGCCGCAGGGCTACCCCACACTGCTAAGTGGGTAGCTTACGACGACAAGACGGATGGGACATTCCCTGTCATCATCAACGACTACGCATAGCCACTAGCGTCCGACGCGACAAGACGTCGGGTCTTCAAGCCGCAGAAAGAGGAAGCGTACGCAAGCCTTAGATCTTGTACAGGATAAGATCATCTCAGGGCCACCTGTCGGGCCCTAGACCCCACTTATAAGTTGTCCGACCTTGACTATAAAAGGATCGGACAGCACTCGTTGTTGGGCATTCTCTCTCCTACGCTCGACTAGGATCCAATCTTTTACACTCTCTCTCTCTCACACACACACACTTAGACACTCAAGCAATACAAACCTCACTGTGGAGTACGGTATACGCTCTGACGGACTGAACTACGTAAAACCACCATCTCAGCATAGTTCCTCAACCGCGCAACCTCAAATGAGACTAAGCCTCCACCAATCAAAGAACCTCCGTGGGATACTCTCTAAGCAGGTCCGGGTGAAGTGTCGCAACAACACTTCGACATTTTGCGCAAGGTAGGGCCTTTTTCTCTCAAGAAGTTGCACCTTCACCCGCCGTCGATGTTTTGCATGTTGAGGGTGGGCGCCGCTGGAGCATACTACTTCAATGCCTCCTAGAGGGCCTATCGGTACCCTACGTACTGGGTACCCCATGATATTGCAAGAAAAGCTACGGAGTTCCACCTATCCGAGTTGAAGACCTCCAAAGGCTCCACGTGCCCCACAGCACTGGGCCCACCTCCCTCTTTTGGTTAGTTCTGATGCTGCCACATGTAACGCAAGGCTGGACCTAACTCTGTGTATAAGGAAGCTCCAGTCATGCCATGTGTCCAGTGGCCCCGGACCTAACCCCCAGTAGAGGGAAGCTCCGGTGTTGCCATGTGTATAGCAGCTCCGGACCTGCCTCCCCACAGAGGGAAACTCCAGAGCTGCCACGTGTCGAGCTTCCAGACCTAAGCTCGCAACGAGAAGACTGCTAGATCTCTGACGGCGCAGACATTCAAGGGGCAGTTAAAGCAGCCGTTACAAGACCTGATTATGTGTCCTTAATGCCATGTTAATAACACACGATCAGAGGACTATTAATACCGGTAACGCCACCATTAAGGCACGTTATCACCCTGTTCATTACACTTAATATATGTAGATCGTGTATTAGGTGATTGAATACCGTTAGGGCCACTTGTCGGGCCAGAAAACCTTTGTAACGACTAGCCCTTGGCATATAAAAGGGTTGCGCCGCACGGTAGAAACCAAGTCCAACCAAGCTCACATGAACGCAAGCATACAAACACTCATGCAATCAACAACCACCCCGTGGAGTAGGATATTACGCTCAGGCGGCCCGAACCACGTAAAAGTTCCTTGTGTCACTGTCTCGTTCTAATCTTACACGCGCCAAGAAGGTCTTGAAGGATGTGTACAACACCATCAATGAAGATTCTGACATCTCTGACAACAAGCATCGGAAAACTCTCCATACGATATATGGAGGGTCCTGGGATATCACCTTCCGCCGCATCCTCAAGACTATGTGTCGGGAGATGGTTGCCACATCTCCCACCACCAAGGAAGAACCCCATCGAAATTGGATGGAAACTCCCATCACTTTTGATGCTTCATATTGCCCAAGAAAGATGATCGAAGATGGTCAACTGCCGTTGATGGTTTCTCCTACCATCAATAATGTCCATCTCTACCATGTCTTGGTGGATGGAGGGGTGGTGCTCAACCTCCTCAGCTACAAAGCATTCGTGAAGATCCAGCTCCGAGTCTTGGACCTTTGCCTCTCACGTCACTTCTCTGGAGTAGGTCTGAGAGCTATCTCTCCTCTCGGATCAATTACACTCCCGGTGACCTTCGAGACTCGAGAGAACTACAGGACCGAGAAGCTGGTCTTTGACGTGGCGCACATTAGCCCATCCTTCAACGCCATCCTAGGCAGGCCAGCTCTGTATAGGTTCCCAGCTCTGTATAGGTTCATGGCTGTAGCTCACTACGGGTACTTGGTGTTGAACATGTCGACACCTTCAGGCATTTTACGGATCCGTGGGGATCGCACTGTGGGAGTCACTACGCTAGAAGAACTCTACGCGCTTGCAATAGTGCAGGAGGAAGTATCTGGCAAGGAGCAAGTTGCTCAACCTTCGCGCTCTCGCCACCGAGTCTCAACCTATGCAACATGTGTGTAGCCAAGCGGCGACACTGACATTCCCGTCAAAGTTGTCCAAATTGGTTCTGATGCTGCCTAGACCACCCATATATTGGGAGGTCTAGACAACAAATAGGAACTCACGCTCATCACTTTCCTCCGGACGAATTTCGACGTGTTTGCATGGAAACCGTCACAGATGACTAGGATATCTAGGGAGGTGATTGAGCACAACCTGAAGATATATCCCGATGCACAGGGAGTACACCAGAAGCCCCAGAAGCAATCAGTCGAGCGACATAACTTCATCAGACAAGAAATCAAGAAGCTGCTCGAAGCTGGTTTCATTCGGGAGGTTCATCATCCATAATGGCTGGCAAACCCAGTCATTGTACCCAAGGCCGGCGAGAAGCTTCGAATGTGTATCGACTACACCACCTTCAATAAGGCATGTCCAAAAGACCCATTTCCACTACCTAAGATAGACCAGATAGTGGATTCCACCTCCGGGTGCGAACTATTGTGTTTCCTACATGCATATTCTGGATTAATTAGATCCAAATGTCTAGGGAAGATGAAGAGCACACCACCTTCATAACAGTAGATGTGTTGTACTGTTATACTACCATGCCTTTCGGTCTCAAAAACACTGCTTCAACTTCTATGCGAGCTATGCACAAAACATTTGGAGAGCTCATCAAGGACTTGGTGGAGGTCTACGTCAATGATATCCTCGTGAAGGTGAAAAACAAGGAGTCACTCCTTGACAATCTGCAAGCCATCTTCGACAAGCTGCGCATTATGCGCACCAAGCTAAACCCGAACAAATGTGTCTTCGGAGTTAGCTCCGAGAAGCTCCTTGGATTCTTGGTGACTGACTGAGGAATTGAGGCAAATCTGGCAAAGATCAAGTGAAAGTGCATCTAGGCAATCCCTTTTGTGTTTTGGACGATTGATGACAAACAAATGAGATCCTAATGAATCTATTGAGATAACTCCAGATTAAGTAAAATAACATAGTTTGGTGCACTCAAAAAGGTGAAAAATGAAGTGGTGTACAAAGGTGAAAAGCTCAACTGTCAACAGAAGCGCAAAATAGATTTAAATGTATAGGATGTGTGTGAGAGACACATCCCAAGAGATCAAGTCTTTGCGTAGGGGTAAGAGTTTAAAAACACCTAAAAACTCATTGAGCACCGGACTAGTCCGTTCATGGACTGGACTACTCCGCTTAACTCTCTGTTGTATAAATATACTGTGCTAGGGGTAAGAGTTTAAAAACACCTAAAAAATCACTAAGCACCGGACTACTCCGTTCATGGATTGGACTACTCCGCTTAACTCTTTGTTGTCTAAATATACTGTGCATCGAACTAGTCCGTCCATGGATCGGACTAGTCCGTTAACCTGTCTGGAATCCAATAACACAGTGCATCAGACTAGTCCGCTCATGGACCAGACTAGTACGTTAATGTCTCTATAAATCCTTTTCAGTGCACTCTGGACATGTCTGTCTACAGGACATGAGTAGTCCATTGAACTCTCTGATGTGCAATAACACATAGCACCGGACAAGTTCGTTCTTAGATCGGACTAGTCCGTTCAACTCTCCAGAATTCAATTTCACATGGCACCGGACAAGTACGAACACCAACCGGACTAGTACGGTATACCTCATACAATTAGGGTTTCTAGTGTGTTACATTCCATGCTGACTTTTACACAACACAACGGGCAAGTTCTGTACCCAATACAGACTAGTCCGGTCATCGTGATATCTAACGATAACTTTTTGGAAACCCTATAAATAGGAGATCCATGACCCCACAATTATAACTTTCGATTCCTACTGTCAAACTTATAAACCCTAGCGTTGCCACCTGTCTCAAGAGCCCAAAAACACATCTCCCCACACATCTAAAGTCCAAAAAGGTGAAAATAAATTGAACACTTAGATTTGGGATTAGGAGATCATCGTCTACGCATCGTTGAGCTCTTGGGGTTTGATCTCTTTACACTTGTGCTCTTTCTTGTAATCTTTTTGAGTGTATTTGATTATTTTCTAATTGTAATTCTTGTGGGAGCCCTCAATGTGTGAGGTTTCCCCATAAACTCGATGGTTGCCCATGATAGTGGAATCAAGTCGGTCTTGTGTGGTGACTTGAAGAGGAAAAGGGTTTGAAGAGACCTGACTCTATGTGGGCTTCCTCAATGAGGAGTAGATCTCTTTGGTGAGATCGAACCTCGGTAAAAATCGGTGTCTCGCATGCTTCTTCACTTTTGCATCTTGATTAGGGCACATAGTTGATCAATATTATAACTTGAATTGCAAATTGCTTCTCACGTGCAACTTCACGACATCAGATGTAAATTCAAGTAATCTTATCTGTTTTTCACATTTCCTCTGCTTAAAAGAATTTAAATCCTGTATCAGTACTTAGTCAAATCGACATACACTGAGCATACCGGACTAGCCTGCACACACAACTGAACAAGTTCGGTCAATCAAGTTTTTGACCGTTTGATTGAGTGTGCAAGAAATTTTCAAAGCCTATTCACCCACCCTCTAGGCCACATTAAATTGGTAACAGAGCAGGTTCTCCATCAACGAGACTCACCGCTCGGAGAGATCATCTGAGAAGAACAATGAGATCCCGAAGGTGCCCAACACCAAGGAAGAGCAAGAAACTAAAGCCTTTGATGTACTAAGGGAAAATCGACATGGTGATGAAGAAGTATGCCAACTAAAGGCACTTCTGAGGAAGAAACTTCTGGCACAAAAGGGAAACAAGGACGAGAAGATGATGGGCAGTGGTCATCACGACTACTCCCGATATTCTTACAATTACAATCGTCTAAATTCAAATAATCATTATATTTCTATTCCCAATGGAAAGCCTCCACAATTCGACGGAAACGACTACACCATGTGGAAATACAATATAAAAATGTATCTAATCTCTTTGAATCCCAATCTTTGGCATATTGTGTGCACAGGAGTAGATATCCCGGATACGGACAAAGAGCTCACTTCAGAACAAGAACAAGAAATTCACCGCAACGCACAAGCCGTTGCAGTGATCACCTCATCACTGAGCAGGGAGGAGTTCACCAAGATCGATGGATTGGAAAGCGCAAAAGAAATATAGGATACACTTAAAACAGCTCATGAGGGAAACAGGTCAGTTCGAGAAGCCAAAATTGAGATGCTTGAAGGAGAGTTGGGGAGATTTGCTATTGAGGAAGGTGAATCACCTCAAGACATGTACAACTGGATGAAGGCGCTTATCAACAAGATCCGCGCCTATGGAAGCAAGAAGTGGACTGACCATAAGGTGGTTAAAAGGATGATTAAAATCTTTATGCCAAGAAATGTCACATTATGCTCAATGATCCGAGAAAGCTCCGGGTTCCACAAAATGACCCCAGATGAGCTATTGGGCAAGATCATAAACCATGAGATGACGGAGAAAGAAGCCCAATACGTCAAATATCTAGCTGAGCTCACCTCCTCTAAAAAGAAGGAAGTTGCTCTCAAAGCAACATGCATGCCTAAAGAAAAGAAAACTTGTGAAGCTCAAGATGAGGAAGATACAAGTGATGTGAGCACTGATCTAGATGATGAAGAGATGGTACTCTTCATCAAGAAATTCAAGCGCATGATGAAAACAAGACATGGCAACAACTCAAATGAAGGGAAGAGCAAATAGAAAGGAAAATCCAAGGCTCGATGCACTTGCTATAACTGTGGCGAGTACGGTCACTTCATGGTTGAGTGAACCTATGAAGAGAACAAGAGGAAAAAGGAAACGAAGCCTCAAGAGAAGAAGATCTTCAGAAAAAGGCGACAAACTCATCAAGCGCACATCAGCAAGGAGTGAGACTCAAACGACGAGTCCTCCTCCGATGAAGAAGAGAATATGGCCACCATTGTCATCAAGAAGCCCACCAAGAAGTCTACACTCTTCCCAAACATGGGAATATGGGAGACCCACAATCACACTTTCCTTATTGCTAAGGAAGGCAAGAAAAAGGTTCAACTCACTCCTCCCTCGCTAAATTCCTCTATTGATGATTTTGACAGTTCTAGTGAAAATGAGGAGATGTTTAGGGGATTTAGTAAAACTACATTAAAGAAAATGAAAATGTTGTTGGATAAAATCTTTGAGAAGGAAGAGTTTGTCAACCGACAAGAAGATATGCTCATCCGTGAAAGGAAGAGGTATCAAGAGGTTGAGAAACTCCTTGAGCTTGAAAGAGAGAAGAGAAAGTCACTTGAGCATGAGCTAGCCTTGAGTAAGGAAATTTACTCAAAGCTATAAGACTCACACCTTGCAATCAAGGATGAACTTGCTAACTTGTCAAAAGTTAACAAGATTCTTGAAGTGCAAGTTGAGTCACTCAAGCAAAGTGACTCCTCCTTCTCTAAAACCTCACCTTCCAAAGGCGTAAGTCCGATAACTATTGCAACCTGCACATGTTCCATTAAGAAAACCGTTGTTAAACCTGATTCTTCTACTTCTGATGCTAAGCATCCTTCCCAAAGTGGCATCTTTGACAAGGAGAAAATCAGATATGCACATAGTGCATATATGATCACTATACCTCCTAACATCAAAGATGGCCTTGGGTTTAACAAGAACAAACACGTGTCCACCAATGCTCATGCTAAGAAGAAAATCACTTTTGTTAAAGAAAAATCGCATGAATCTGATTTGCAAATACTATTTCATACTTTTGATGCTTCTTATATTCTTTTGAAAGACAAATTTAGAAATGTGTTTGCTAAATATGCAGAGCCGCGCCACAAGAACTCAAAAACTTGTGTGTGGGTGCCCAAGACTCTTGTGACTAACTTGAGAGGACCCAAGCAAGCTTGGGTACCTAAAACCAAAGAATAATGTTGTTTTGAAGGCCTACTCCTCCGGTGGATCAAAATGGGTGCTAGACATCGGATGCACCAATCACATGACCAGAGAGAGGAACATGCTCGTGGAGTATGAGCGTAACGCGGATCCAAGTGAAGGGATATACTTTGGAGACAACAGCCAAGGAAAGGTCCTTGGTAGCAGTAAAACTAAAATCTCTTCTCAACATACTCTCTCGAATGTTTGACATGTAGATTCTTTAGATTATAACCTTTTGTCAATATCTCAGCTATGCGACAAAGGTTATAACTGTTTATTCACTAATGAGGGTGTGACCGTTTTTAGAAGAAGTGATGGCTCGATTGCATTCAAGAGAATGTTGAAGGGAAAGCTTTATCTTGTTGACATCAACAAAGATAAAGCCAAACTCAACACTTGCTTGGTTGCTAAACTAACATGGGATGGTTGTGGCATAGACGGCTAGCCCATGTTCGGATGAGAAATCTACAGAAACTTCTAAAAGGTGGTCACATTTGAGGTTTAAAGGATGTTGTTTTTTAGAAAGGCAGGCCATACAACGCTTGCCGAGCGAGAAAACAAGTTGGAGCACCGCACCCCGCCAAGAACGTGATGACTACTACAAGACCGCTGGAACTTCTTCACATGGATCTTTTTGGTCCAATTGCTTACATAAGCATTGGCGGTAACAAATATGGTTTAGTTATTGCTGATGATTTTCCAAGATTCACCTGTGTATTTTTCTTGTATAATAAATCAAAAACTCAAGGAATCCTCAAGAAATTCCTGAAAAGAGCTCAAAACGAATTCTCATCAACCGTGAAGAATATTAGAAGTGACAACGGGACATAATTCAAAAATACACAAGTTGAGGAGTACCTTGATGAAGAAGGAATAAAACACGAGTTTTCGACACCCTACTCCCCACAACAAAATGGGATGGCCGAAAGGAAAAATAGAATGCTAATTGAAATGGCGAGGACAATGTTGGATGAATACAAGACATCAGACCAGTTTTGAGCTGAAGCGGTGAATACCGCTTGTCACGCTACAAATCGGTTGTATCTTCACCGACTTTTGAAGAAAACGCCATATGAGCTTCTTACCGGTAACAAACCAAATGTTTCATATTTTAAAGTATTTGGTTGTAAATGTTTTATTCTGAACAAGAAATCGAGGATTTCGAAGTTCGCTTCAAAATCTGATGAAGGGTTCTTGCTCGGTTATGATTTGAACGCCTACGCCTATCGTGTCTTCAACAAAGTCTCTGGCTGTAACACCCTCATTTTCATGCATCATGCCCTACATACATTCATATACATGTTTAACATTAACCCACATAAAGAGGAATGAGTTTAAAATTGATTTGGAGCATTTAAAGTTGATTTGGAACAAAACCGCACTTAAAATGCTGAAAAGTACGGACTAGTCCGGTTTCTCTCTGACTAAAAATAGACTTGTCCATTTTTGCTGCGGACTAGTCCGATTTTGCCTCTGGAAACTTTCGGACTTTTCCAATTTTGTGCGGACTAGTCCGATATTTCAAGAATCCTTGAAAATTTGCTAAGTCCCTGGACTTTTCCGGACTAGTCCGGTGTTCCAGCGGACTTGTCTGTTTTCCTCTCTGACTAAAGTCGGACTTGTCCGATTTTTGGCCAGACTTGTCCGATTTTCTCTCTGGACATTTTTGGACTAGTCTGGTCCTTTTCCGACTTGTCCGATATTTCGCGACTCCAAGTTGATCTTTTGTTTTATGACTTGTTTCTTGGGTTTCACGTTAAGTGGGCCAAGGGACGTCATGCCTAACTCTTTTAGAGCCCATGTGGGACTCTAAACCGGCCTCTACTCATCTCAAACTCGAAATTCATCTAACCCTAGCCTCCACATCTATATAAACAACCCCACCCCTTGGCTTGACATCTATTTGCCACTTTTCCACCCCACCCAAACCCTAGTTCGCTAGTTCTGCGAAGTGTGGACTAGTCTGGCCTTCTGCAGACTAGTTCGATTTTGCTGACTAAATTGTGTTGAATTGATTCTAAAAGTAGATCTAATCAAATCCAAACCTGTATAAACTTGTTAAAATCTAATAGAACTAGTTAGTGGTCACTTAAAAGCAATCTATTAACAATTTCTACCTTGCATTTGCATCAATCATGCATGTCATGTCATATTGAGTAATATTTGTGCACTCTTTGATTGTGTTTCTTGTCTTGTTTTCAGAACCGGGTGTCACACTGGCCTTGTTGAAGTAGCACGTGACATAGTGTTTGATGAGACTAACGGCTTCCAAGTGGAGCAAGTTGATAGGTGTATGCTAGATCAAGAAGAAGCCCCATGTGAAGCGTTGAGGAAAATGGCACTTGGTGATATTCTACCTCAAGAGCAACCATAAGACTCAAGTGCACAAGATGAACCTCAACAAGGAAGCAATGATCAAGGGGGAGCCATTCACAAGATCAAAATCAGGAAGACCAAGAAGATCCATATAACCATGGAAGCAATGATTTAGGGGGAGACAATGAACATGAATACAATGAAGAGCAAGGAACTTCACAAGTCCCTCACCCAAGAGTACATCGGAGTGTACAAAGAGATCATCCTGTTAACAACATTATTGGAGATATTGCTAAGGGAGTAACTACTAGATCTTACATTGCAAATTTTTGTGAATATTACTCTTTTGTCTCTTTTTTGGAACCATACAAGGTAGAAGAAGCCTTAAAATATCCAGATTGGGTGATGGAAATGCAAGAGGAGTTGAACAACTTCAAGATAAATGAAGTGTGGAAACTGGTCGAAAGACCAAAGGCGAACATTGTTGGAACCAAATGGGTCTTTCAGAACAAACAAGATGAACATAGAGTGGTAATGAGAAATAGAGCGAGACTTGTGGCTAAAGGTTACTCACAAGTCGAAGCTTTGGACTTCGACAAAACTTTTGCTCCCGTAGCTAGACTTGAGTCAATTCGTATGTTATTGGCATATGCTACTCACCATAATTTCAAGATATATCAAATGGACGTCAAAAGTGCCTTCCTCAACGGTCCAATTAAGGAGGAAGTGTACGTGGAGCAGCCATCGGGATTTGAAGGTCAAGAGTACCCCAACCATGTCTATAATCTGCGTAAGGCTCTCTATGGCCTCAAACAAGCTCCTCAATCTTGGTATGAGTGTCTTAGAGATTTTCTGACTCAAAATGGTTTTACAATTGGAAAAGCTAATTATACTTTGTTCATAAAACACTTTGATGATCATCTATTTGTATGTCAAATCTATGTTGATGATATTATCTTTGGTTCTACTAATAAGTCATTTTGTGAAGAGTTTAGCAAGATTATGACAGATAGGTTTGAGATGTCGATGATGGGCGAATTGAAGTTCTTCTTGGGATTCCAAGTGAAGCAATTAAGAGAGGGCGCGTTCATAAGCCAAACCAAGTAAACGCATGACATCCTCAAGAAGTTCAATATGGACAAGTCCAAGCCCATCAAGACACCCATGGCGACTAACGGGCATCTCAACCTCAATGAATATGATCCAAATGTGGATCAAAAGTTATATCGGTCTACGATTGGCTCATTACTCTATTTATGTGCATCTAGGCCAGATATTATGCTTAGTGTGTGTATGTGTGCAAGGTTTCAAGCCGCACCTAAAGAGTGTCACTTAATAGCTGTAAAAAGAATCTTAAGGTACCTTGTGCACACACCCAACTTGGGCCTTTGGTATCCCAAAGGATTCAAGTTTGACTTAATAGGCTATTCCGATGTCGACTATGCAGGATGCAAAGTCGATAGAAAGAGCACGTCGGGGACTTGTCAATTCCTTGGTAGATCCCTAGTTTCATGGTCATCCAAAAAGCAAAACTTCATTGCTCTTTCCACAGCCGAAGCGGGGTATGTTGTAGTCGGTAGTTGTTGCTCACAACTACTTTGGAGGCGACAAACTCTAAGGAACTATGGTTGCAATCTCAACCATATTCCACTCCTATGTGATAATGAGAGTGCTATAAAATTGCACACAACATAGTAGAGCACTCAAGAACTAAGCACATAGATATTCGTCACCATTTCCTAAGAGATCATTCATTAAAAGGTGACATTAAAATTTCACATGTGAGGATTGAAAAACAACTTGCAAATATTTTCACCAAGCCACTAGATGAAAAGAGGTTTTGTGAGCTACGAAACGAGCTAAATATACTTGACTCTAAAAATGTGGCTTGAAACATTGCATACCTGATTGTGATTTCAAAGTTTACTCATATTTGCTAAAACTACCCCTTATCTCGATTTTCTCTTGAAAACTATTTAAAGTAAATCTTGGTGAATTATGGCCATTGTATGATTGTTGATTGCTTACTGGTCATGTTCGTCAAGATTATGTGTGAAATAATGTCCTTTAGATCACTATTAGATCAAACAACCAAAATCTAATTGTTTCAATTCAGTTCTGTCCCGCTGACACCGGACTTGTCCGACGTCAGCACCGGAGCACAAACAAGTCCGACCCTAGTCTGACACACTGTACTTGTTCGTTGTCGATCGGACTAGTTCGGATTTATTCGGGGTTAACCCTAATCCGTCGCCAGGAGCTCATCCTCCACCCTTCACAACCTCATTTGGTTTCTCTCTCCTCTTCCGTGAGCTCCAAAGGCGATTTCCACATCTAGCCACCAAAAATGCGGATTTCTCCAAGGGAAATCTCCTTCTCGGCGCGGAGCTTTTCCACCCCGGACTAATCTGGCCCCAAGTCCGCTCCTTCAACACGAATCTTCACTTTTCGGTAAAATCTCAATAAAACCCTAAATCTCAATTTTCCTTGATCCTTGCTTAGTTTTCTTGTCTCCTAGGCCATGAATTACTCTTCTAGATGAATTTCTACTAGTTCATAGTCCTTGTGAATTGATTCGAGCTAGATTTGGTTCAAATAGGAAAGTTAGGGTTCTTATGCCAGACCAGACTAGTCCGGTGTTCATGTGCGGACAAGTCCGTTATACCGGACAAGTCTGCACTATGAAAACAGACAAGTCCGACATCTAATATTTGGACATCTAAATTCCTACTTGCACTTAGTCTCTAATTCTTTCCTATCTAATCCTTAAACCTTCTTGTCAGGCACGATGTCTTCAGGTTCCGAAGACAATTCATTTCACTATGATGAAGAAGTACAACGTGCTCGAGTGCAGAGATCCAAGGAGAAGGTGATGAAGAAAATACATGAAGTCAATTTCCACTCTCCTCCTTCTGACGACACTCTTCCTAAGAGAAGGAGAGTGGTAGTGAAGAAGGCTCAGGGCAAGAATGGTGCTGAGAGCTCATCAGGGCCCAAGAGAACTCTTAACAAGGGCAAAGGACTTGCTAGTGGCCCTATTAGCCCATTGAAGATGAAAGATCCTACTCACCGCAACAGATGGCCATTTTGGTGCTGGTTTCACTGGCAAAGGTGGTGAGCTAGCCGACAAGCTCAGGAAGGTAGAAGTCTATGATCAGCCCAAACCATCAGCTGATCTTAGATTTTGGAGTAATTTTCATGCTGACTACTATGAGCATGTGTATTTAAAGATGAGGAATCCTGTCATTGAAAGTCAATGGGTTGATATCACCTATCATTAGTCCAAAAGATGTCAAGCCTATCAAGAGGTTCTGGAAGCCCCAGAGATGCATGGACTAAAAGATCTAGTCTCTTTCCAGTGGGACTGGAACATTGAGGTCATTACTACATTGAGGTCATTACTCAATTCTACTCAACTCTCTATTTTGCTCGTGATGAAAGTGAAAGGATGATTTGGATGACACATGGAGCACAGTATAGTGTCACTTATGAGGAGTTTGCAAAAATTCTTCACCTGGAAGATTAGCTTGACTTTCTCTATGATACAAAGATGTCATTCAAGTATCCAACTACAAAGTACTTGAAACCTTTCTTTGTTGTCCTTAACAAGATCCTGAGGAAGACAATAGCTCCCAAGGAGGGATATGCAGGGACTATTCAAGGCACCCTCAGGACATGATGAAGGTGATAAGCAGAAAAAGGACTTTCAATGTCTTTGAGTACATGTACAATGACATTGCGAACATCTCCATCACTCCTAAAAGGTCTTGTGGCTATGCAACTTACATCATGTATATGACTGAGAAGGTGACAGGACTGGAATTTATAAAGGATGTGCCTCATACCAGACTCAGGCCCCAGAAGCCTACTATATACACTGTTCCATCTGCACCCACCTCACCTGTAGAGGAACAAAGATACAAAAGGGCTCAAGAAGGCACAAGATTTTAGGCTACTGCTCCTACTCCTCAAAATTTGAGGCACAAGATTTGAGGCTACTGCTCCTACTCCTAGAGAGTCATCCAGTGGAATTATGAAGATGTTGTCATCCATCTTCGCTTCTTGTCGCAAAGTTGACAAGCAGCATAAAGAGTGTCTGGCCAGGAAGAAGCATCAAAGATATGTGAAGGCCAACATCAAAGCCATCTGTGACAATCTAGAGATTGAGCCAGTGGGGTCACCTCAGATTTCAGAGGACTGAGAAGAAGATATTATTGAGATGCCTCCTTTAACTAAACAAGAGTTGACATCATTTGGACTGGCTAATGTTTCTGCTCCTCCTCCTTACACACCTGAAGATGAAGAATAAGATGAAGAGAGGACTGAGAGTGAGAGAGGCAGTGACGATGAGTGATTCTACTCAATTTTCCCTTTTTGGTGCCTTGATGCCAAAGGGGGAGAGATTGAGACTAGTTGTAGCTTTTAAGCCATTAAGTATGTATAATCAAGGACATGTACTCGTTTTCAAACTATTGTAATTTTATCTTGGATGTGCTTAATTTACTCATTGTGTGATGCTTAGTTAATGTTAATGTGATGATTGCTGCTATAATTGTCAAATGCTTATGTATTGCTCATCACATCTGTTGATCACACACTTGTTAGGCACCCCACCATAAAGAGTGCATATATGTGAGAAGCTTTTTGTTATTCATTTATTATTCTCATATATGCACCCTTTATGAAAATCAAATTTTTACTCTTAATTGAGAAATCTCAATTGATTGTCATCAATCACCAAAAATGGGGAGATTGAAAGTGCATCTAGGTAATCCCTTGTGGGTTTTGGACAATTGATGATAAACAAATGAGATCCTAATGAATCTATTGAGATGACTATAGGTTAAGTAGAATAACATAGTTTGGTGCACTCAAAAAGGTGAAATGTGAAGTGGTGTACAAAGGAGAAAAGCTCAACTGTCAACAGAAGCACAAAATAGATTTAAATGTATAGGATATGTGTGAGAGACACATCACAAGAGCTCAAGTCTTTGCGTAGGGTAAGGATTTAAAAACACCTAAAAACTCACTGAGCATTGGTGTAACACCCCAACCACTACTGGCCTGGCGGTCGTTACTTCTGGCAGCTCTATAGGATCACAGACTAGCCCCACAACCAACACTAGTCTTTTCTGCGCATTTTGTACTCACTCATGCGCACCCAGGAAAACTTCCCAGTCGGTCACCCATCCACAAATTGCTCTGTGCCAAGCATGTTTAACCTCAGAGTTCTTTGCAGGTGGGCTTCCGGAAAATAAGGTATACCATGGTGGTATGAGTTATTCTATCAATCCTATTAAGCCTTGAGCTAGGATGTCACAATCCACCCCCCTTAGAAGACTGATGTCCTCGTCGGTCAACTCCCAAGCCAAGAACATCCCCTCTTGGCCACGTCCATACGTTCAGTACTGGCATACAATACCATATCGTGTCACTCCTAGAGGACCCAGGCGTCATGCATACGTACCCATGTCCCTGACCCGTACGCACCCGTGAAACCGCGAGGGTCGGCTCTGATACCATTCTGTAACACCCAACCACTACTGGTCTGGCGGTCGTTACTTCTAGCAGCTCTATAGGATCACATACTAGCCCCACAGACCAACACTAGTCTTTTCTGCGCATTTTATCCTCACTCGTGCGCACCCAGGAAAACTTCTCGGTCGGTCACCCATCCACAAATTGCTCTGGGCCAAGCACGCTTAACCTCAGAGTTCTTTGCAGGTGGGCTTCTGGAAAAGAAGGTATACCTTGGTGGTATGAGTTATTCTATCAATCTTATTAAGCCTTGAGCTAGGATGTCACAGTCGGACTAGTCCATTCATGGACCGGACTACTCCGCTTAACTCTCTGTTGTCCAAATACATTGTCCATCGGACTAGTCCATCCATGGACCGGACTAGTTCGTTAACCTGCCTGGAATCCAAAAACACAGTGTACCAGACTAGTCCGATCATGGACCGGACTAGTCCGTTAATGTTTCTATAAATCCTTTTCAGTGCACTTCAGACATGTCCGTCCACACGACAGGACTAGTCCGTTGAACTCTTTGATGTGCAATAACACATAGCACCGTACAAGTCCGTTCTTAGATCGGACTAGTCCATTCAACTCTCTGGAGTTCAATTTCACATGGCAGCGGACAAGTCCGGAAACCAACCGGACTTGTTCGGTATACCTCACACAATTAGGGTTTCTAGTGTGTTGCATTCCACGCCGACTTTTACACAGCACACCAGACAAGTCCGGTACCCAGTACGAACTAGTACGATCATCGTGATCTCTAATGGTAACTTTTTGAAAACCCTATAAATAGGATATCCACGACCCACAATATAACTTTCGATTCCTATTGTCAAACTCACAAACCCAAGCGCCGCCACCTGTCCCAAGAGCCCAAAAACACATCTCCCCACACATTTAATGTCCAAAAAGGTGAAAATCAATTGAACACTTAGATTTGGGATTGGGAGATTATCGTCTACACGTCGTTGAGCTCTTGGGGTTGATATTTTTACACTCGTGATCTTTCTTGTAATCTTTTCGAGTGTATCATTTTCTCATTGTAATTCTTGTGGGAGCCCTCAACGTATGAGGTTTCCCCATAAGCTCGGTGATTGCCCGTGATAGTGGAATCAAGTCGGCCATGTGTGGTGACTTGAAGAGGGAAAGGGTTTGAAGAGACCCAACTTTGTGTGGGCTTCCTCAACAAGGAGTAGATCTCTTTGGTGAGATCGGACCTCGGTAAAAATTGGTGTCTCGCGTGCTTCTTCACTTTTGCATCTTGATTAGGGCACATAGTTGATCAATATTATAACTTGAATAGCAAATTGCTTCTCACATGAAACTTCACGATATCAATTGTAAATTCAAGTAACCTTATTTGTTGTTCACATTTCTGTTGCTTAAAGGAATTTAAATCCTGTATCGATACTTAGTCAAATCGGCATACACCAAGCACACCGGACTAGTCCGCACACACAACCGGACAAGTCTGGTCAATCAAGTTTTTGACTGTTTGATTAAGTGTGTAGGAAATTTTCAAAGCCTATTCACCCCCTCTAGGCCACATTCATCAAGGCAATTGAACACATGCGGCCCCCAGCCCGCATCAAGGATGTCCAGAAGATAACTGGATGTCTAGCCACGCTCAGCCGGTTCATCCCGAGACTGGCAGAACAGGCGCTTCCTTTCTTCAAGTTATTGAGGAAGTCCGGACCATTCCATTGGTCTGAAGAAGCAGAAAAGGTGTTCCAAGAGCTCAAGCAGCTCCTCACCACACTACCAATTCTGGTAGCTACGAATCCTAGTGAGCCTCTTTTGCTTTACATTTCGGCAACTACAGAGGTTGTCAGCATGGTTCTGGTCGCGGAGAGACCGGAGCCATCTACAGTTCAGGAGCTCAGACCCCTCCGGGAGGGTCCAGAGCTACCTGAATGCGAGTCTGGGTCCCAGCCCCTAGGTGCGGATCCTCAAGGCGAGCTACTAGAGGATCAACCTCTCTCAACCGAGGGAGTTCTCACAGCTGAAGAAGAAGTTCCGAACCCTTCTAGGAGGGTCCTTAAAGCTCAAGAAGAAGGTTTATACCCCTCTGGGAGGGTTCAGGTTGATGAAGAAGGAGCTCTGGGCCCTTCTGGGAAGGTTTAAACCGTCCAACGGCCAGTGTACTTCATCAGAAAGTACTCCACGTGTCAAGACTCGATAAATTGAGGTGCATAAGCTGCTCTATGCAGTTCTTATTGCCTCAAGGAAGCTTTATCACTACTTCCAAGCCCACAAAATATCAGTGGTAATCTCCTATCCACTGCGTGCTATACTACACAATCCAAACTCTACTGGAAACGTCGCAAAGTGAGCAGTGGAGCTGGCAGAATTCGATCTCGAATTCTTGCCTCGACATGCTATCAATAGTCAGGCATTGGCTCACTTCATGGCGGAGGGAACCCCTTCTTCATCAAATCCAGAGGGCCACAATGAGCAGAAGTCAGAACCCAAGGTCCCGGTCTTCACCGAGCCTCACTGGACTCTCTACTTTGACGGCTCTAGGCAAAAGCAGGGGCCCGGAGGTGGAATCCTTCTCCTCGCTCTGATCGGGAAGAAGTCCAAGTACTTGGTACACCTTGACTTCAAGGCAACCAACAACATGGCAGAGTATGAACCTCTCATCTACGGACTCAAGGTGGCGCTATCCTATGGTGTCAAGCAGCTGCTGGTGAAGGGTGACTCGCAACTCATCATCAAGCATGTCAAAGGTGAATGCAGTTGCAACAATATTCAACTTGTTGCTTACCTCCTTGAAGTCCATAAGATGCAGAAGGACTTCCACGTCCTGGACCTCTGCCATGTCCAGCGTCTCAACAACGCTGAAGCTGATGAAATCTCGATGAAGCTTCAACCGGAGCTCAAGGTCCTGACGGAGTTTTTGTTAGGAGATTGTCAAGACCTATCGCTCAACCCGCCGAACTGAGTGAAGGGGGCGAGACCAGTAACTAGAAGCTGGCGATTTCGGTGGCCCTGTTACCATGGCATCCACCAAGGGTCGTAGGCACTGCAGGAAGCTCCGAGCAACCCATCGCGCAAGATCCGGAGGCTCAAGATAGCTCCAATGCATGGATCTCGAAGATCTGAAGCTACTTGAAAGACAACATCCTTCCTTAAGACGGTGTATCTGCTGACCGGATCGTCAGATTGGCTAAAAGATACACGCTAGTAGAAGGGGATCTCTACATGCACGGTGCCAACGACATCCTAATGTGGTGCATTGCACGGGAAGAAGGTTGTAAGTGCATCTAGGATATCCCTTGTGGGTTTTGGCTAATTGATGACAAACATATGAGATCCTAATGAAACTATTGAGATGACTGCAGGACAGATAAGTGAAACAGCTCGGTGCACACAAAAAGGTGAAAAATGGAGTGGTGTCCAAAGAGGGATACTTTGATGGAGCTTTGAAGATCAAAAATAGATTTTGAATGTATAGGGAGTATATGAAAGACACACTTCAAGAGCTCACAACTTTGGGCTGGGGTAAGGGATTAAAATTCACAATGCACCGGACTAGTCCGATCATGGAACGGACTAGTCCGTTTAACTCTCTGGAATCTCTCAAATTGGGAGACCGGACTAGTCCGTGTGTCCACCGGACTAGTCCATTGAACTTTCTGTAGTCTGTCATATTGAGAGACCGAACTAGTCCGTGTGTTCACCGGACTAGTCCGTTGATCTTTCTGGAGTCTCCCTTCTGTGGAGATCGGACTAGTCCACGGACTATTCCGTTGAACTTTCTGGAGTTCACCTTCACACCGCACCGGACTAGTCCGAGCTTGGACCGGACTAGTCCGGCAGACTTTCTGGACTTCAAAGTACGCTGAGACCGGACAAGTCCGGACTTGCACCGGACTAGTCTGGTGTTAGGGTTTTTCAACGGTTACTCTTTGGAAACCCTATAAATAGAGAATCCACGGCATTCCAAATGACATACATGACATATACTGCTGCAAACACAAACCCTAGTGCCGCCATTTCGTCCCAAGAGCCCAAAACACATCTCCCCACACATCTAAAGTGCAGAAAGAGTGAAATCAATTGAACACTTGGATTCGGGATTGGGAGATCGTCGTTCCTTCATTGCGAGCTCTTGGGGTTTGATCTTTCTACACTTATACTCTGCATTGTAATACTTTTGAGTGTATTTGATCACTTCTTTCGTTGTAATTCTCGCGGGAGCCCTCAACGTGTGAGGTTGCCCCACAAACTTGGTGATTACCCGTGATAGTGGAATCAAGTCGGCCTTCGTGGTGACTTGAAGAGGGGAAGGGTTGGAGACCCGACTCTCTGTGAGCTTCCTCAATGAGGACGTAGATCTCGTGGTGAGATCGAACCTCGAGAAAAATTCGTGTGTCTTGTGCCTTATTTCTTTTACATTTTGTTCATTAGATCACTTGAGTGCTAAACATCAATCTAAGGCAATTATAAGTTTTAACTTGCATTCTTACATTAATCTCAAACAAAAATATCAGTTGTTCTCATTTCCGCTGCTAAAGAAATTCAGTTTCCCAAATAACACCTGATCAACACACATATTTCTAGCACACCGGACAAGTCCGCCCACACGACCGGACTAGTCCGGCCAACCAAGTTTTGATGATTCTATTAAGTGTACAGGAAATTCAAAAGGCCTATTCACCCCCCTCTAGGCCACATTCAATTGGTATCAGAGCAAGGTTCTCCGCTAACGAGACTCACATCTCAGAGAGATCAATGGCCTCTGAGAAGAACAACGATATCTCGAAGATGAACATTAATGAGGAGGAACAAGAAACTAAAGCCTTTGATGTGCTGAAAGAGAGCCCACACGATGATGAAGAAGTGCGACAACTAAAGGCACTCCTGAGAAAGAAACTGCTAGGACAAAAGGGAAAAAAAGAAGAGAAGATGACGGGGAGTGGTCATCACGACTACTCCCGACATCCTTACAACTACAACCGTCTCAATTCAAACAATCACTATCTTTCCATTCCTATGGGAAAACCTCCACAGTTTGACGGAAGCGACTATACCATGTGGAAGTACAACATGAAGATGCATCTAATATCCCTAAATCCTAGTCTGTGGCACATTGTTTTCACTGGCATAGATATCCTGGACACGAATGAAGAACTCACCCCAGAACAAGAACAAGAGATTCATAGAAATGGTCGCCGTGATCACATCATCACTAAGCAGGGAGGAATTCCCCAAGATCGATGGCTTAGAAAGTGCAAAGGAAATATGGGATACACTCAAGACAGCTCACGAAGGAAATAGGTCGGTTCGTGAAGCTAAAATCGAGATGCTTGAAGGAGAGTTGGGGAGATTTGCTATTGAAGAAGGAGAATCACCTCAAGACATGTACAACCGGATGAAGGCACTCATCAACAAAATTCGTGCCTATGGAAGTAAGAAATGGACGTATCATGAGGTGGTCAAGAGAATGATTAGAGCCTTCATGCCAAGAAATGTCACACTTTGCTCAATGATTAGAGAAAGCCCCGGGTTTCACAAAATGACTCCCGATGAGTCGTTGGGGAAGATCATAAATCATGAAATGATGGAGAAAGAGGCACAATACGTCAAAGACTTGGCCGAACTCACTTCCTACAAAAAGAAAGAGGTTGCTCTCAAAGCAACATGCCGACCCAAACTCAAAGAAACTCGTGAAGATCAAGACGATGGGCATACAAGCGACGAGAGCACTGATCTTGATGATGAAGAAATGGTACTCTTTATCAAGAAGTTCAAGCGAATGATGAAAATAAGACACGACAATAACTCAAATGAAGGCAAAAGCAAGGATAAAGGAAAATCCAAGGCTCGACGCACTTGCTACAACTGCGGAGAGTATGGACACTTCATGATGGACTGCCCTTATGAAGAAAACAAAAGGAAGAAGGAAACAAGACCTCAAGAAAAGAAGAATTTCAGAAAGAGAAGACAAGCCCATCAAGCTCACATTGGCAAGGAGTGGGACTCAAACGACGAGTCCTCCTCCGATGAAGAAGAAGAGATGGCCACTATCGCAATCAAGAAACCTACTATGAAGGCCACACTCTTCCCAAACATGGAAGGATGGGATATGAACAACCACACTTGCCTTATGGCTAAGGAAGGCAAGAAAAAGGTACGACTCACTCCTCCTACGCTAAATTCCTCTATTGATGACTTTGATAGCTCTAGTGATAATGAAGAAATGTTTAGAGGACTAAGTAAAATTGCTCTAAAGAAAATGGAAATGTTGTTGAACGAAATCTTTGAAAAAGAGGAACTTCTTAACCGACAAGAAAATATGCTCATCAGTGAAAGGAAGAGATATCAAGAAGTTGAAAAGCTTCTTGAGCTTGAAAGAGAGAAGGACGAGTCGCTTGAGGTTGAGCTAGCCTTGAGTAAGGAAACTTACTCAAAGCTAGAAGACTCGCATATTGCAATCAAGGAAGAACTTGCTAACTTGTCAAAAGTTAACAAGATCCTTGAGGTGCAAGTTGAGTCGCTCAAGCAAAGTGACTCCTCTTCCTCCAATAGGTCTTCCTCCAAAGATATGAGTTCGACAACAATCGGAACTTGCACTTGCTATAGTAAGAAGAATGTTATTTCTAATACTTCAACTTCTCATAATATGCATGCCCCTCCAAGCGACATCTTTGATAAGGAGAAGATCAAATATGCACGCAGTGCATATATGGTCACTAGACCTCCCAATGTCAAAGATGACCTTGGTTTTGACAGGAACAAACACATGTCTACTACCAAACATGCTAAGAATGGAATTGTCTTTGTTAAGGAAAAATCCCATGAATCTGATTTACAAATATTGTTTCGTACATTTGATGCTTCCTATGTTCTTATGAAAGCCAAACATGGAAAAGTCATTGCTAAATATACAGGGCCACGCCACAAGAACTTAAAAACTTGTGTGTGGGTGCCCAAGACTCTTGTGACTAACCTAGAGGACCCAAGCAAGCTTGGGTACCTAAAACCAAGGAATATTTTTTTTGCAGGCTTATTCCTCCGGTGGGTCTAAATGGGTGCTAGATAGCGTATGCACAAATCACATGACCGGAGAGAGAGGTATGTTTGTGGAGTACGAATATAACAAGGATCCAAGTGAAGGCATATACTTTAGAGACAACAGCCAAGGAAAGGTCTTTGGTAGCGGTAACATTGAAATATCCGCTCAAAACACATTATCCAATGTTTTACATGTAGATTCTCTAGATTATAACCTTTTATCAATATCCCAACTATGCGACAAAGGTTACAACTGTTTATTCACTAATGAGGGTGTGATCGTTTTTAGAAGAAGCGATTGCTCGATTGCATTCAAGGGAATGTTGAAGGGAAAGCTCTATCTTGTTGACTTCAACAAAGATAAAGCCGAACTAAACACTTGCTTGGTTGCTAAGACCAACATGGGATGGCTGTGGCATAGACGGCTAACCCATGTTGGGATGAGAAATCTGCAGAAACTTCTAAAAGGTGGTCACATCCGTGGTCTTAAGGATGTAGTTTTTGAAAAAGATAGGCCATGCAGCGCTTGTCAAGCAGGAAAACAAGTCGGAGCACCACACCCCACCAAGAATGTGATGACTACTGCAAGACCGCTGGAACTCCTCCACATGGATCTCTTTGGTCCAATTTTGTACATCAGCATCAGCGGTAACAAATACGGTTTAGTAATTGTTGATGATTTTTCAAGATTTACCTGGGTATTTTTCTTGTATGATAAATCAGAAACTCAGGGGATCCTCAAGAAGTTCTTGAAAAGAGCTTAGAACGAATTCTCATCAACCATAAAGAACATCAGAAGTGACAACGGGACAGAATTCAAGAACCTCCAAGTTGAAGAGTTTCTCGATGAAGAAGGGATAAAGCATGAATTCTCGGCACCCTACTCCCCTCAACAAAATGGAATGGCCAAAAGAAAGAACAGAACATTGATCGAAATGGCCAGGACTATGTTGGATGAATACAAGACGTCAGATCGATTTTGGGCAGAAGCGGTGAACACCGCTTGTCACGCCACGAATCGACTGTACCTCCATCGACTACTGAAAAAAACTCCGTATGAGATCCTTACCGGTAAAAAGCCTAATGTTTCTTTTTTAAAAGTTTTTGGTTGCAAATGTTTTATTCTGAACAAGAAACAGAGGGCCTCGAAGTTCGCTTCAAAGTCCGATGAAGGATTCTTGCTCGGTTTTGAATTGAATGCCTATGCCTATCGTGTCTTCAACAAGGTGTCCGACCTTGTTGAAGTAGCACGTGACGTAGTGTTCGATGAATTTAACGGCTCACAAGTGGAGCAAGTTGATAAGTGTGTGCTAGATAAAGAGGAAGCTCCATATGAAGCACTGAAGAAAATGGGACTTGGTGATATCTTACCACAAGAGCAAACATTCGACTCAAATGCACAAGATGAATCTCAACACGGAGGCAATGATCAAGGGGGAGCTCTTGCACAAGATCAAGAGGAGGAAGATCAAGAAGATCAGGACAATCATGGAAGCAATGATCTAGGGGGAGACAATGCACATGAAGATAATGAAGAACAAGCAACTACACAAGCTCCACACCCAAGAGTACACCAGAGCGTGCAAAGAGACCACCCTGTCAACAATATCATTGGAGATATTGCTAAGGGTGTAACTACTAGATCTCAAGTTGCAAATTTCTGTGAATACTGTTCTTTTGTGTCTTTTCTGGAACCATACAGGGTAGAAGAAGCCTTAAGGGATCCAGACTGGGTGATTGCAATGCAAGAGGATATGAACAACTTCAAGAGAAATGAAGTGTGGGAGCTAGTGGAGAGACCAAAGGCGAACATAGTTGGAACCAAATGGGTCTTTCAGAACAAGCAAGATGAACATGGAGTAGTAACAAGAAATAAAGCAAGATTGGTGGCCAAAGGTTATTCTCAAGTCAAAGGTTTGGACTTCGATGAAACTTTCGCTCCTGTAGCTAGACTTGAGTCCATTCGTATTTTATTGGCATATGCTACTCACCATAATTTTAAGCTGTATCAAATGGACGTCAAAAGCGCTTTCTTAAACAGTCCAATCAAGGAGGAAGTTTATGTGGAGCAGCCACTAGGATTCGAAGACCAAAAGTATCCCAACCATGTCTACAAACTGCGTAAGGCTCTCTATGGCCTCAAACAAGCTCCTCGAGCTTGGTATGAGTGTCTTAGAGATTTTCTAATTCAAAATGGATTCAAAAGTGGTAAAGCTGACTATACACTTTTCACTAAACATTGTGATGATCACCTATTCGTATGTCAAATTTATGTTGATGACACTATCTTTGGATCCACTAACAAATCTTTTTGTGAAGAATTTAGCAAAATTATGACAGATAGGTTCAAGATGTCAATGATGGGCGAATTGAAGTTATTCTTGGGATTCCAAGTGAAGCAATTAAGAGAAGGTACATTTATAAGCCAAACCAAATATACACAGGACATTCTCAAGAAATTCAATATGGACAAAGCCAAGCCCATCAAGACACCCATGGCCACTAACGGACATCTCGACCTCAATGAAGACGGTCCAAATGTCCATGATCGGCTCCTTACTTTATTTATGTGCATCTAGGCCAGATATTATGCTTAGTGTTTACTTGTGTGCAAGGTACGCACCTAAAGAGTGTCACTTAATTGCGGTAAAAAGAATCCTAAGGTACCTTGTGCACACACCCAACTTGGGCCTTTGGTATCTGTAAGTGCATCTAGGATATCCCTTGTGGGTTTTGGCTAATTGATGACAAACATATGAGATCCTAATGAATTCACTGATATGATTGCAGGACAAACAACTGAAACAGCTCGGTGCACACAAAAAGGTGAAAAATGAAGTGGTGTTCAAAGCAAGATACTTTGGTAAAGCTTGGAAGACTAAATTAGATTTTGAATGTATAGGGAGTGTATGAAAGACACACTCCAAGAGCTCACAACTTTGCGCGAGGGTAAGGGATTAAAATTAACCTAACTTTCACAAAGCACCGGACTAGTCCGATCATGGACCGGACTAGTACGTTCATCTTTCTGGAATCCCACTTATAGGGAGACCGGACTAGTCCGTGCATCCACCGGACTAGTCCGTTGATGTTTCTGGAGTCTCTCATATTGAGGGACCGGACTAGTCTGATCATGGACCAGACTAGTCCGTTGAACTTTCTGGAATCTCCCATTCGTGGATGTCGGACTGGTCCGCGGACTAGTCCGATGAACTTTCTGGAGTCACCTTCACACAACACCGGACTAGTCCGAGGTTGACCAGACTAGTCCGACAGACTTTCTGGACCTCAAAACACATTGAGACCGGACAAGTCCGGACTTGCACCGGACTAGTGTGGTGTTAGGGTTTTTCAACGGCTAGCTTTTGGAAACCCTATAAATAGAGAGTCCACGGCATTCCTATTAAAACACACGTCGAATACTGATCAAAGAGCAAACCATAGCGCCACCACTTCATCCCAAGAGCCCAAAACACATCTCCCCACACATCTAAAGTGCAAAAAGAGTGAAATCAATTGAACACTTGGATTCGGGATTGGGAGATCGTCGTTCTTTCATTGCGAGCTCTTGTGGTTTGATCTTTCTACACTCATACTCTGCTTTGTAATACTTTTGAGTGTATTTGATCACTTCTTTGTTGTAATTCTCGTGGGAGCCCTCAATGTGTGAGGTTGCCCCACAAACCTGGTGATTACCCGTGATAGTGAGATCAAGTCGGCCTTCGTGGTGACTTGAAGAGGGAAAGGGTTGGAGACCCGGCTCTGTTTGAGCTTACTCAACGAGGACGTAGATCTCGTGGTGAGATCGAACCTCTGGAAAAATTCATGTGTCTTGTGCCTTATTTATTTGAATTTTGTTCACTAGATCACTTAAGTGCTAAAACATCAACCTAAGGCAATTATAAGTTTTACCTGCATTCTTATACTAATCTCAAATAAAAATATCAGTTGTTCTCACTTCCGCTGCTAAAGAAACTTAGATTCCCAATCAACACTTGATCAACACACTTATTTTTAGCACACCGGACAAGTCCGCCCACACCACCGGACTAGTCCGGCCAACCAAAATTTGACGATTCTATTAAGTGTGCAGGGAATTCAAAAGGCCTATTCACCCCCCTCTAGGCCACATTCAGTATCCCAAAGGATCCAAATTTAACTTGATAGGGTATTCCGACGCCGACTATGCAGGATGCAAAGTCGACAGAAAGAGCACATCAGGGACTTGTCAATTTCTTGGTAGGTCCCTAGTTTCTTAGTCATATAAAAAGCAAAACTCCATTGCTCTTTCCACAGCAGAAGCAGAATATGTTGCAGCCAGTAGTTGTTGCGCACAACTACTTTGGATGCGACAAACCCTTAGGGACTACGGCTACAATCTTAACCATATCCCGCTTCTATGTGACAATGAAAGTGCTATAAAAATTGCACACAACCCTATAGAGCACTCAAGAACTAAGCACATAGATATCCGTCATCATTTTCTTAGAGATCATTCATTAAAAGGTGACATTGCTATTTCACATGTTAGGACTGAAAAACAACTTGCTGATATTTTTACCAAACCATTAGATGAGAAAAGGTTTTGTGAGATTAGAAACGAACTTAATATTCTTGAGTCTCGAAATGTGGCTTGAAACGTTGCACATCTGGTTGATACTTCAAATGTTACATTTTATTGCTAAAACTGCCCCTCACCTCTTTTTCTTCCAAGAAAACTAATTTTAATGAATAAATCTTGGAGTTTATGACCACTTTTCATTGTTGATTGCCTTCTGGTCATAAGTACCAAGATTATTTGCAAAACTTGTCCTTGGATCACTATTAGTTATCTCTAAATACTTAGTTTTTCCAGTGACACCGGACTAGTCAGGTTTGCCACCGGACTAGTCCGGACAGTTCCTCTTTCCTAGGTTTTCCAGGGGCACCGGACTAGTCCGTCCTCTGACCGGACTAGTCCGGTCGGCCGCGTATATAAGCAGCTGGCCGGCCCAAATTTCATACCTCCCTCCACTTTGAGTTGAGCCCTCACCTCTCAAACCCTAGCCCCCAAAAGTGATTTTCGAGTTGAACCCTCAAAATTCAAGTTTTCTCTGTGGGAAATCCTCCCCTCGACGAGTTGATACTCCACTCCGAACTCATCCGGAAAGGTTCGTGCTCCTTCAACGTGAATCTTCAAATCTCGGTAAATTTCTCCCTAAAATCAAACTCTCAACTCTTCTAGTTCTAGCTTGTTTTCCTTGATTCCAAGGCAGTACATTAGCTTCAGAGATGTATTCCTTTCTCTTTCATGCCCTCTTGCATCCTTAGATAGAAGCTGTGATTCATAGGTGTTGTTAGGGTTCTTATGCCAGGCCGGACTAGTCCGGCTCCCAGATACGGACTAGTCCGGTGCACCGGACAAGTCCGCACTCTGAAACCGGACATGTCTGGTATCTGACATTTGAATCCTCACATCTCTTTCAATTCTTGGTTCTTTCTCGTCTAATCCATGCACTCTTTATTAGGCACGATGTCTTCAAGCTCAGATGACATGTCCTTCCATGTTGATGAAGAAGTTGAACGTGAAAAAGTGAAGAGAGCCAAGGAGAGGTACATGAAGAAAAGACATGATGTCAAGGTGCACTCTCCACCCTCCAATGACAATTTGCCCAAGAAAAGGAAGGTGATTGTTAAGAAGGCCCAAGGAAAAGCTGGCGAGAGCTCATCAGGGCCAAAGAGGACTCTCAACAAAGGAAAGGGGCTTGCTAGTGGTCCCATCGGACCCCTGAAGATGAAGAACCCAAGTCACCGCAATAGGCAGCGCTCGAGTAAGGATTTCACCGGAAAAGGGGGTGAGCTTGCCAATAGCTTCAGGCAGGTTAATGTGTATGATCAACCTCGGCAATGCTCAGACCCAAGATTTTGGAGCAACTTCCATGCCGACTACTACGAGCATGTGTACATGAAGATGAAGATTCCCGTGGTAGAGAGTCAATGGGTGAATGTTGGATACTTACAATCGAAAAGATATCCTACCTTTCGTGAGGTGCTTGAGGTCCTCGAGAGGCACAGCTTGAAGGATCTGTTTGCCTTTGAGTGTGACTGGAACAATGAGGTCATCACCCAATTCTACTCTACCCTCTACGTTGCTCGTGGTGATGGAGACGGTCTTACTTGGATGACTCTTGGTTCCAAGTACAGTGTCACTTATGATGAATTTGCAAGGATCCTCCACCTTGAGCACACTTTGGATCATGATCTTGTCATCCACAATCTGCAACCCTTGGAGAAGGATGAGCTCAAATTTCTCTATGACACAAGGATGCCATATGTCCCTCCCACTATCAAGTATTTGAAGCTCTTCTATGCGGTCCTCAACAGAATTTTGAGGAAGACAATAGCCCCAAAAGATGGAGATGCGGGGACTATTCAAGGAACTTTGAGGACCCTAATGAAGTTCATTGGTAGGAGGAGACCGTTCAATGTCTTTGAATACATCTACAATGACATTGTGAACATCTCAATCACTCCAAACAGATCTTGCGGGTATGCCCCGTACATCATGTACATGATTGAGAAAGTGACTGGACTTGAGTTTGTCAAGGATGTTCATCATACGGGGTTGAAACCAGAAAAGCCCACCGAGTACACTCTACCCTCGGCTCCTGATGCACCTCCCTCCCCTGAAGCTGAGAGGAGGACTAAACAAACTCGGGATGTGAATGCCACAAGATCTTCAGCTACTTCTCCTAGCTCTGCACCTGCCCATGAAACCTTCGATGGTGTGCTCAAAATGCTCACCTCTATCTTTGCCTGCTGCCGCAAGATTGAAGTCAGGCAGAAGAAGCATCAACAATATGTCAATGTCAACATCAAATCTATCTGTGACAAGCTGGAGATTGAGCCGGTGGGATCCCCGCCCGCCTTTGAGGACTCCGAGGAAGAGTCTGCTCCGGCGAATGATGATGATGGTGGTGAAGATGAGGACCGGACCGAGACTGAAGAAGAGAGTGGCGATGAGTGATTCCCCTCAATTTTTCCCTTTTTGGTGCCTTGATGCCAAAGGGGGAGAGATTGAGACTAGTAGTTTGAGACCATCTCTAGTTGGTGTATTTATGTTTTTGTGATCAAGGACATGTACTTATTTTTAAAACCTTGTAATGCACTATTTCTTCTCTTATGTGTGATGCTTATTGTTGCTTGAATGATTATCTCTATGCTCATTATTGATTACCTTTACTTCATCACACCTTGTTGATCACACACCTGTTAGGCACCCCACCATGGTGTGTGCATATGTGAGAAGCTTTTTGTGGATTCATCGTAATTCTCATATGTGCACACCTTAAGAAAATCAAGTTTTTTTTATTCTCAATTGTGATATCTCAAATGGTTGTCATCAATCACCAAAAAGGTGGAGATTGTAAGTGCATCTAGGATATCCCTTGTGGGTTTTGGCTAATTGATGACAAACATATGAGATCCTAATGAAACTATTGAGATGACTGCAGGACAGATAAGTGAAACAGCTCGGTGCACACAAAAAGGTGAAAAATGGAGTGGTGTCCAAAGAGGGATACTTTGATGGAGCTTGGAAGATCAAAATTAGATTTTTAATGTATAGGGAGTATATGAAAGACACACTTAAAGATCTCACAACTTTGCGCTAGGGTAAGGGCTTAAAATTCACAATGCACCGGACTAGTCCGATCATGGAACGGACTAGTCCGTTTAACTCTCTAGAATCTCTCAAATTGGGAGACCGGACTAGTCCGTGTGTCCACCGGACTAGTCCGTTGAACTTTCTGTAGTCTCTCATATTGAGAGACCGGACTAGTCCGTGTGTTCACCGGACTAGTCTGTTGATCTTTCTGGAGTCTCCCTTCTATGGACTAGTCTGCGGACTAGTCCGTTGAACTTTCTGGAGTTCACCTTCAAACCGCACCAGACTAGTCCGTGCTTGGACCGGACTAGTCCGGTAGACTTTCTGGACTTCAAAGTACACTGAGACCGGACAAGTCCGGACTTGCACCGGACTAGTCTGGCGTTAGGGTTTTTCAACGGTTACTCTTTGGAAACCCTATAAATAGAGAATCCAGGATCTTCCAAATGACATACATGACATATACTGCTGCAAACACAAACACTAGTGCCGCCACTTTGTCCCAAGAGCCCAAAACACATCTCCCCACACATCTAAAGTGCAAAAAGAGTGAAATCAATTGAACACTTGGATTCGGGATTGGGAGATCGTCGTTCCTTCATTGCGAGCTCTTGGGGTTTGATCTTTCTACACTCATACTCTGCATTGTAATACTTTTGAGTGTATTTGATCACTTCTTTCGTTGTAATTCTCGTGGGAGACCTCAACGTGTGAGGTTGCCCCACAAACTTGGTGATTACCCGTGATAGTGGAATCAAGTCGGCCTTCATGGTGACTTGAAGAGGGAAAGCGTTGGAGACCCGGCTCTGTGTGAGCTTCCTCAACGAGGACATAGATCTCGTGGTGAGATCGAACCTCGGGAAAAATTCGTGTGTCTTGTGCCTTATTTCCTTTACATTTTGTTCATTAGATCACTTGAGTGCTAAACATCAATCTAAGGCAATTATAAGTTTTCACTTGCATTCTTACATTAATCTCAAACAAAAATATCAGTTGTTCTCATTTCCGCTGCTAAAGAAATTTAGTTTCCCAAATAACACCTGATCAACACACATATTTCTAGCACACCGGACAAGTCCGCCCACACGACCGGACTAGTCCGGCCAACCAAGTTTTGACAATTCTATTAAGTGTTCAGGAAATTCAAAAGGACTATTCACCCCCCCTCTAGGCCACATTCAAAGGTCGCGAGCTCCTCGCGGAAATCCTTGGAGGTGAGTGTGGGAACCACACGTCTTCCCGCACATTGGTTGGTAAATCCTTTCGGCATGGCTTCTACTGGCCTACAACACTCCAGGATGTAGTAGAGATGGTAAAAAAGTGTGAAGTGTGCCAGTTTCATGCGAAACACACACCAGCTTAGTCGCTGCAAATACCTCCTATATGGACATTCGCTGTGTGGGGGGTGTACATTTTGGGACCTTTCCCAAAAGGCGTCGGAGGTTACAGGTTCCTGTACTTCACCATCGACAAGTTCACTAAGTGGCCAGAACCTACTCTAGTTGTGACAATCTACAAGCAATCCGCTATCAAGTTCTTGAAGTCCATAGTCTGCAGATTTAAAGTTCCGAACAGAGTCATAACTGACAACAGAACCCAATTCATAAGTGCAGTATTCCAAGAATATTGCGAATACCTCGACATTCAAGTCAGCTACGCATCAGTAGCTGACCCGACAAGTAATGTCCAAGCCGAGAGAGCAAATGCAGAAATACTGAAAGGACTCAAGAAGCACACAGATGAGCGCCTAAAGAAACATGGAGCCAACTGGATAGAGGAGCTTCCGTCTGCACTGTGGGTGAGCAGGACAACACTTAACAGGTCAACTGGAGAGACACCCTTCTTCCTGGTGTACGAAGCTGAAGCGGTTCTTCCTCCGGAGATCACCATGGGGTCGCTTCGGTTCTGGACCTTCAATGAAGCTGCTCTGGACAAGCTCCAGCATGAATACCTTGACCTCGTCGACGAGGGAAGGTGCCAAGCAGCTGTTCGGAATGCACGATATCGACAGGCGCTCTGGCGCTAACACCAAAGGCATGTGTGCAACCGACAGCTTGAAGAAGGCGATCTGGTGCTGCTGAGAATATTGACTCGTGAAGGGATGAAAAAACTGTCCCCCAGCTGGGAAGGTCCCTTCCGAGTGATCAAAGTATCCCGTCCCAGATGTGTTCGCTTGGCAACAAAGGATGGGACTCCGCTTCCCAATCCATGGAACATCAAGCACCTCCGTAAGTTTTATGCTTAGTTTCAAGGAGGTGACTCTGTAATTACACATAATGTAAATTATAGAGTCTATGGACAGAGTCGGACAGGTCCTCAAGGAGAACATTCGGACGCTTCTAGGAGGGTCTGGACAGTTCAAGCACACTTAACTTGATCCCTGTACTTAATGTGTAGCTTACCTACCCTGGGTTGGAACAAGATGAATAGCACACTTGGCCTGGTTCCGTACCCTAAGTGAGTCCTTGTTCCCTCTGTAATTCAGACCTAGAATGGAAGACATTGATGTGTGAAAACAGACTCAATGTGCATTAATTTGTATAGGATCGTTTCTTTTATTATCTTTTCCTTCTTGTCTATAATGAAGTTGTGCAATTCTTTTTGAGATTTAGTCCAAGTTATTCATATGATGTACAAATTTCATTGTTGATCTTTTTTGGATCCTAGCATTGCTAGATGGCTACTCGCCTGAACGCCAAAGCTAATGACGGGTCTGGAGTGTGCTATCGACTTAGACTGGTCAAGCACCCTAAGTATGCCACTCTACCTATATTCCGACAGGCCTCAGTAGGGCGGGTGCAGAAGGCATTCGGGTCTGAAGAGATTATATCAATATGCTCGTTATCATGTTGAATTCCTGCGGTTCTAAAATTTAAATAAGAATATTAAGCCGCAAACAAGTTATAGACAAGAGGACAAATTTAACTTCTTTTCATGTCTTTAATACGCAGGAAAAATGAAAAAACCCACTGTTAAGCTCCAATAATTCCCAGGGGCCCGACGTCGATATTTCATACGTTGAAAGTGGACGTCATTGGATCTACCAAGTTCTTACAACTCTCATAGGGGCCAGCCGTCGACGTGAAGAATTAATAGCGATCTAAACGAAGATGTTGGAGAAATCACCCTGAGGGGGTCCGTCGTCGACGTATTATATGTTGACAGTGGACATTGTCGAAGCCAGGAAGCTCCAACGACTCCTAGGGTGCCCACCATCGACGTTTCTAAGCGTTAACAGTGGACACCATCAGACCTACCAAGCTCTGACAACTCCCAAGAGGCCCGCCGTTGACGTTTCTAAGCGTTGACAGTGGGCGCCGTCAGACCTACCAAACTCCGACAACCCACAGGGGGCCCGCCGTCTACGTTCTACGCGTTGGCAGTGGGTGCTGTCGGACCTAACAAGATCTGATAAACCCCAGGGGGCTGTCGTCGACGCTCTACATGTTGGCAGTGGGCGCCATCGGACCTACCAAGCTCCGACAACTCCTAGGGGCCCGCCATCGACGCAACAAAGGGTCCCTGGACATGTCGGAGATAAACTTCGGAACTCGGAGCTATCGTTCTAGCTACGAGCGAGAAGTGAAGTCATCGAGACATTGTCAAATCCTTTTGGTACATATTCACAATCAAATTGTGTACATCTACCAGGGGGGCAATAATATAAAGGACAATGCATTGAAGATATATACAATGTAATTCATTCATTCAAAAGATTGGATTTCATTGATTCAAAATGAGGATTACAAGTGAAGGAAAAAGAAAATAAGATCTAACTACTGGAGGTCCTATGGAAAAACAAGGCAACTTTATAGGCACCTTCTTGAACGCTGGACCTGGCGGCATCTTCTTCTTCGATAATGGGTCCTTCAAATACTGGATCCAGAGACATATGGGGGTCCCGGCTTTTGAAACACATCAGCATGTATTCGGCGACGTTCTTGGCCATAGACTTCCCCTCCGTCTCTAGTTGGTCAACGATGACATCACCCATCACATCCATCTTGTTGCCGATAGAGCTCAATGCCACCAGCGCTTTGTCCAGCTCCGGCTCTGGGTCAGTCGGACGCACCGGACTGAAACCAAGCAGCACCAAGGCTCTGTTAGCATGCCCCAGGAAGTACCAGACTTGCTGAGGCTCTGTCGCTCTCGGGTTCCTAAGTTCCTTCAGTGACCTTCTAGCGGCCGCAATCTTCAAACCTTCCCGGGCGATGTGCTCGACCTCCTTGGCATGTTGTTGAATACTCTCAACCACCTTATTTTCGCGGTCAGCAAGCTCCATCTCCCGGAGGTGGATGCGGTTCCGACGGTTTGCCAGATCCTTCACCACGCCTTTCACTTTCTCCTCTCTGGTGGGAACTTCAATCTCTCTCTTGGAGAGTTCCTGTCCCACCTGCCAAATCTTCTCCTCTTCTTCTTGCACTGCTGCTCAAACTTTTTGGTGCGGTCGGCCGAGCTCTGCTCCCTCAGAGACAGCCTCTAGGCGAGCTCTTCTTCTCTCTTCAGGAGGTCCTCCTGCTTCTCTAGGAGCTTCTCCTCCCTCTCATCGAGAGCCTCCCGACGCGTAAGGAGTATTTCATTTAATTCATTGAGGTTGTCCTGACGATCGTCAGCGGCCTCATTAGTCTCCTTAGCGTACTAGAAAATCTCTCGAGTCTTCGTGTCGAGGGCTTTGATGGAAGCCTCCCGCTCATTCAACAAGAGGCCCCAATGTGTTAGCCAGGCCTTTTCCTTTTCAATCCATTCCTGCTGGTCTGCAAGCCTTGATTGCGTCAGCTTCGTCTCGAAGTGAAGCCTATTGCACCAACATCTTATGGTGTTTCACTCTTCTTCAAGAGTCTTGCTTTCGTAGTCGAATGTGAGATGAACTTGTCGGAGACTGGAGCAGGTGTTGTCGATAGACGACACCAAAGGAATTGGCTCTGGGCCCGCCTGAAGCGCCTTCGCAGGCTCTAAGGGGTCTTCTAAAATAGCAATTGGGTCCCACAACACAAGCGTGGCCCCCTGCAGCTCTACGGTGCTAGGGCCGCCCTCCAGGAGCTCTTCTGCATCCATCCTGGCCGAGGAGGGTCCCGCAGTGGGAACTTCAGCCTCCGAGGCTAATGAGGAAGGTCCCTCTGCCGGATCTTCAATCATCGGCTCTACGCGTGGAGGGCCTACTTTCGACTCTTTTGGGTGCTTTGGGTCAAATGTGAGCACCTCCGGAGTAATAACCTCCGGGGCTGACATTGGAGCTTCAGACGGAGCCCCCACCACCTCTGGCTCAGGCGCCAGAACTTCAACCGCATCCGGCTCGGGTGTTGGAGCTTCAACAACCTCCGGCTCATATGCTGGGACTTCAATCACTTCTGACTCAAGTGCTAGATCTTCAGTTACTTCTGGCTCAGGTGTCGGAGCTTCCGTCGTCTCCGGCTCCGATGCCAGAACCTCAGCCGTCAGCTTAGAAATAGCCAGCGCTTCTTCACGAGTCTCTCTCCGTGATCCGATGCTACCACAGGAGCTTCTAGTGCCGACACTGGATCCAGATCCACGACACCTAGCTCCGAAGTTGTCGTGTAATTAGCCACCACTTGAGGAGGAACCGGGATCGAAGCATGAGCCTCTGCCTGCATAGCCTCAGTTGCTGCAACAGGCATCGCAACTTCGGCTTTCTTCTTCGACATCCTGGAAACAAAGATCAAAAAATAATAAAAACAGCAACTCAAGGTGAGAAGACAGTTCTTACCTTGGGAGGCTTCTGACCCAATTGCCGCAAAACTTCTTCTTCTGAGGTACGGAGTCAGGGCCCACCGGACCTAGTGAGGTAGAAAACTCAGACCTCGGTTGGGAGCTTGCCGCAGCGGTCGGTGTTGCCTCAGTTGGGACCTCCCTCGGCTGGGAAGGACCTTCGAACCTAGAGTTCGTAGCCGGCACTGGGGTCGAGGTCGACTTGCCGGAGCAAGCGCCCTTCATGGGCGCTGGCCTCGAAGAAGGTGTCGTCATCGAAACTCTGCTCGAACGAGGGGAGGAAGCAGCTCCCTTGCCAGCGTCATCGAACCTCTAGCTTCGAGTGGTGGCAGCGACCCTCTCAGAAGCTCAGGGTATGGCAATTCCAGCGGTCCAACGCCTCTCCACCAGGCCGAGGTCGTCCAGCTCTGGCATTCCCTTCTGGAGCTCCCTCCTGACCTCGAAAACCATGTTCAGACGGAGGAAAGCAATCGGTGGGGTCAAGGCATCACGAGAGATAGCTCTGTGGTGAAACTTCTAGAGATTGAGCTTCAAAGTTCATCATCCAAGTTGGTTTGAAAATCGGCTTCTATCTAGTCATGATACATCTCACTGTTGAAGGCCCATGGGGGCCACTCCCTCATCTTCAGCGGAGCCCACCTATTCACCAGGAAGTTGTCGAAGACCATCTAAGGTGTCACACAACCCTCCACGCATTGCTAGATCCTTGTCAGGATGGGTTTGTATGCTTCGGACAACTCTGGAGCTACATTCCAGGCGTCGGTGTCGACGTTGGGGGGGGGGGGGGGGGGGGGGCTTGTAGGCAACTCCAGCCTGTCGTGATGATCCATCACGATGACCACCAAGTCCTTCTTCCAATTGTCCCATTTTCTGGAGTGGAAGGTGCTCAAGTACTTGGAGGGGCAGTTCTTGCGCTTCACGAAGTAGTAGAAGCCAATCAACTCGCTCCCCTTCCTCGTGGTGTGGACCATGAAGACGGTCCAAAAGAGCTCAATGCATGGCGGCACACCCACCCACATCTCACGGAAGTGGACGAAGGTCGCCACTAGCAAGAAGGAGTGGGGGCCGAGGTGATGAAGCTCGAGTCCATAGAAATCCAGCAACATCAGCGGGAAGCCTGAGAAGGGCAGGATCAGACCCACCATGGCATACGCCGAGAAGTAGACGATCTCTCCGGCACGCTCCTTCTTGAAGGGAAGCTTGTCAAAGCGGATCGCGTTGTTGAAGGAGTCGGTAGACCACCCATGTAGGTCCAGACCCTCGGTAGATCTTCGTCGCTCTTGATCTTGTTGCGGGGAAGACCCAACACCATCGCAGCAAAGTGCAGCAAAAGTTGGTAGGACTATGCAAAGGTTGAGAGGCTCTGAGCGCAAGTGCAAATGAAAGTGTAAAGAGTCCTCAAACCATGCAATCTTTCCTTCTTAAGTAAGCCTCCGCAACGCTTGGATGGAAACCGCGGCGAGATCAAGATCACATTTCAAAAATCTACTCCGTCAATGACAAATGGGCTCGGGTCCACTTCGGCGGAAAAGTCAAAGTTAATACACCAGGTGAACCGTTGTCATGATGGGAAGTTGGAAGGCCGAGGGCGGAGACCTGGCAAGGCGCTTGGAATCGATACAATTTTTGTGTTGGGAACCGGCGACCTTCAATTGCGTGAGATCTGCACGCCGGGATCTCACATGTCGCATCAAGAAGAGCCATGTGATGATGGTTTAACTGCGGACCATCGCCCCAATGGCCCACAAAAAGACCTTTGAAGCCGCAACGCGGGAATCAAAGATGACCCAGAGGTGGGCTCGGGGGCCACTGTCGGTACCCTGCGTACCGGGTACCCCATGATAATGCAAGAAACACTATGGAGTTCCATCTCTCCGAGTTGAAGACCTCCAAAGACTCCACATGTCTCGCAACACTGGGCCCGCCTCTCTCATTTGGGTAGTTCCGGCGCTGCCACGTGTAATGCAAGGCCGGACCTAACTCCCTGTATAGAGAAGCTCCAGTCATGCCACATGTCTAGTGGCCCCGGACCTAACCCCCAGTAGGGGGAAGATCTGGTGTTGCCACGTGTATAGCAGCTCCGGACCTACCTCCCCACAGAGGGAAGCTCTAGACCTACCATGTGTCGAGCCTTCGGACCTAAGCCTGCAACGGGAAGACTGCCGGATCTCCAATAGCACGGACATTCAAGGGGCAGTTAAAGCAGCTGTTAAAAGACCTGATTATGTGTCATTAATGCCATGTTAATGACACATGATCAGAGGACTGTTAATACCGGTAACACCACCATTAAGGCACATTATCACCCTGTTAATTACACATAATATATGTAGATCGTGTATTAGGTGATTGAATACTGCTGAGGCCACTTGTCGGGCCAGGCAAGCTTTGTAATGGCCAACCTTGGCATATAAAAGGGTTGTGTCACACAGTAGAAACCAAGTCCAACCAATCTCACACGCACACAAGCATACACATACTCATACAATCAACAACCACCCTATGGAGTAGGGCATTACGCTCAAGCGGCCCGAACCACGTAAAACTCCTTGTGTCACTATCTCGTTCTAATCTTACTCGCGCCCCAACCGAATACAAACCTCCACGGACTACACTTTAGTAGTACCGAGAGAAGTGTCGATCGCACACTTTGACAGGGCCCATTGTCGATATTCTGCACGTTGAGGGTGGGTGCGCTGGAGCATCCAGCTCCGGCACCTCCAAGTGGGTCTGTCGTCTACATTCCGCACATTGAGAGTGGGTGCCGCTAGAGCATCTAGCTCTAGCACCTCACAGGGGGCCTATCATCGATGTGCGCACGTTGAGGGTGGGTGCCTCGGTTCGATGGCTACATTGTCGCTATCGCTGACAATCATGCATCTCAAATCAAGAACCCCCCCCCCCCCCCCGCCGACATCAACTTTCAATTCCGGCGCCCCCTAGGGGGCCGTCGGTGTCAACTACCCAAGCTCCCGCGCTCCTCCGAGGACCCGCCGACGACATCCTGCGACTAAGTGGTAGGCGTGCCCAACCAGTTGGCCAGACCTACCAAGGGCCTCTAAGAGTTCCCATGGGCACAACGTCAAAAATAGCTTTCGGTCGCCATGGCAACAACGTCACCGTCTGTTGCGAGCGTGGACAGGCGGGTCTGCTTAAGGTATTTGTGGCATATCGTTTTCTTGTTTGGGGTCCTGTGATGCCAAACGGTCTCCCCCATGAAAGGCCTATGCCAAGCGGGGGGTCCAGGGTGTGCAACCTGCTTAACTTGGTTTCATACTCTAAGCGTGCGCACTTTGCTTCTTCAGTGCTACGGCTAAGTACTGGGGGCCAAACTACATAAAACCTGAACAAGGCGAACACCGGAGAATCCAGGGTCTTTTGGTTATTCTCTTGCTCGGGGCCTCATGGTGTTGAAAGGTCCCTCCCTTGAAAGGCTAACGCCAGCGGAAGGTCCAGAGTGTACAACCTGCTTAGTTTGGTCCTGCATCCTAAGCATGTACACTTTGCCTCCCTAGTGCAGCGACTAAGTATTGGGGGTCAATCGGCTCATAGTTTTGCTAATTCTAGCGGGGGGTCCAGAGTGTTCATCCTGTTTAGCTTGGTCCTACTCCCTAAGCGTGTACACTCTGCCTCCTCGATGCTATGGCTAAGTACTAGGGGACCGGACGACTCATACTCCTGAGCAAGAAAATAACCATAACATGGATGTTGTTGCACTGTATTTCCATGTTCATTTAACTATGCATTAATTAAATGTTCAAGAAGTTATGCTCGTTTTCGCATATTTCCTGTCGTATGCACGATCACTCTTTCCCTGTCTCGTCCTAGTCGGAGTTATACTATCCTACTAAAGGAGGTACCGCATGAGGTACCTGTAATGTGTCTAGGCTCTTAAGGTATTTACTTAATATGCTAGCATGGTGCTAGAACAGTTAAGTAGTGTTGGATGTGTCGCAGACTCACGGATTGAAGAGGTAGGCATTAGGTGGTGACAGTCCTATCTGTCCTTTGTAATCCTCCACGTTCGACTATGCCACAGTCTCTTGGCGGGAGTCATCCTAGTATTGCTAGGGGTAAGCTCGTGTCCGATGTGTTGAACAACTTAGCATAAGGATTCACCGTTGACATGCTCATTAGTATCTAACCTAGGCTATGTATATGTGTATTAGAGGCATTGTAGGAGCAACTCCGTAACTCTTAGTCTAATCTTCATAAGACCATCTATCCCTCTTAGAATAGAATGCTCTTGTGTGTGTCACACTACCTGCACTTATCTATTATCCATCCTCACTATAACCTTACCTAGACCATTCTACCCTTTCCATTTGATGATTGCTACACTTCTACCAAGGCTTCCATTGAGATAAAATAAATGATACCCTTGGAATACTCTTTTAAGGGGAAATACTACATCGATAGTTTCCGTGCGCTTGCAGAATTTATTTTGTGCATAAGAAACGTCAACTGCGGTTTTACATGTCTTGGGGTTTCACCATCCATGATAGTGAACCTCCCAAGTTCTCCTTCGTTCATCTCGATCTTTGCCTCCCTTATGACTCGATTCCCTTCATGCGTCATCTTGAGTGTGTCCCAAATGTCCATGACCACCTCCAATCTATCGACTCGACAGAATTCTTATCGAGTCAAGAAGGTAGTGATCACTCCAACCGCTTGAGCATAGCGGTGAAGTAGGACAACTTGCTCTGGGGTGATGTCCTCCTCATTCCTTGGAAGATGCACACCTGTCAACACAATTTGCCACAAACTAGGGTTTAAGGAAATTAGATGCATCTTCATATTATGCTTCCACAATGTATAATTATTTCCATCAAATTGAGGAGGTTTCCCCATAGGAATAGATAAATAATGATTGTTAGAAGTTAAGCACTCATAATTAAAAGGATATCGGAAGTAATCTTGTGAACCACTTCCATAGACGTCCTTGGTCTCATTGGTCGCCTTGGTCTCCTTCTTGGGAAGACCTAGCTTCTCACGGAGTCGTGCCTTGAGTTGGCGGACTTCTTCATTGTCATTGGGGTCATCTTGAAGCACATCAACATTCTTCATCTTGCCATGTCCGTTGACGATCACCGGGACCTCGTTTTCACCCCTTCCAGCATCTTCTCTCTGAGTGGTTACACCCTTGATGGAGAGACCTGCTCGCATACCAATTGAAAGTAGCTTAGAGGAGGGTGAATAGGCGATAATCCAAAATCTAGACTTAATTAAAAAATTGTCTTGTCAATACAAGTTGGACTTTTCTGACTAGAAATCGGACTTGTCTGATTGAAGTCGGATAAGTCTGAATCAGCTCGGATAAGTTTGGCAGAATCTATAGTAAAGTACTAAAAATGAAGTTTTTATGTAATCTATTAAATATAAATACGTCCTAGCAGTTCTAGTAGTTGATGGAAACAAGATTAAGTGCTAGAAACAAAGTAAACCTATATGATCACTAGAAAGTAAGAACTTTGCATAAATGTAAATGGAGACAATAGACAAGAGATTTTTCTCATGAGATTCAGTTCTATGAAGAAAACTACATCCGCGTTGAGAAGTCCACAAAGGACCAGGCCTAACAGCGCTAACCTTGCCAAGACGGCACAAGGGTTATGTCTTGGATTGTTCCACTATCACAAGAGATTACAAACTTCCTTGAATCAAGAAATCATTGGGGCGATGCCTAACCGTCTAGGGGAGAACTCCAAGAGTAACAAACACACAATCATGAAGAAACTCGGTGAATCAAACATTGTTCAACCCCCGATGGACTCCTCTTGCTGAATCTCGCAATCACTCCTTCACTCTTCCCCAAAAATGTTGGATTTGGGCTCAAGAGGGTGAAGAATAAGAGATGAGGCTTTTTTTGAGGGCTTGAGGCGGCTCTGAGAGTTTCTCTGGTGTTAGGCTTCGTTTAGGGATGAAATCTCCAGGTATTTATACTCCAAAAGTGTTTTTAGCCATTTGATGACAGCCCACATTGGATAAATCTGACATAATCACGAACATGTCTGACCTGCTGACATCAGAATCAGTACGGCTACCCTCTTTTATTTGAAATTGTGCACAAAAGCCACGTCAGACAATTCCGACTAACCTCGGACATGTCTGGCATGCAAGGTGAGGTTTTTCAACTCAGACTATTCCGGGACACTAAGTGAGAAAAGTCTACCTCGGACATGTCCGACCCACTTCGGATATGTCTGAATTAGGACATAGAATTTTTGGACATGTATCAATCCTATCTCGAACAATTCCGTGTTTCAGACACTTAGAAAATTTTCTAAGTCAAGTACCACAGACATGTCCGACCCACTTCGGATATGTCTGAATTCCAACACAGTGATTTCGGACATGTCCGACATATAGATCCCGACATTTTTGAATTCCACCAGAGAGTTTTCGGACTTATCCGACCTAAGGCGTCGGACAAGTCTGACCCTGACGCATAGGGTTTTCCTAAAACCTACCCGAGAGGTTGAGCTCTCATTTGACTCACTAAGTTTCCACGCGTTGTGTCCCTCTTAATAGTACGGATTTTCCTATGACTCAAGAAAAAAATGAAAAACCTATTTCTACTCCACTTTTAACGATTTTTCTCCTTTTTCGTGAATTTTACTCCATACTAAACTTTCTACACAAACTCAACCAAACTCATTAGCTCTTTAATTGTTTGTCATTAATCAACCAAAACCCACAAGGGACCTAGATGCTCTTTCACAACTCTTGTAAACTTAGGGGCTCAAATGAGAGCTCAACCCCTTGGGAAAGATTTAAAGAACATCAATTAACCTTAGGCCCGAACTTGTATGAGCCATAGGCTCGGATATGTCCGAGTTCTTCCTGCACAACACCAGACTTTTCCGAGGTAGATCGGACTTGTTCGACCTGTTGTGATTTAGAAAATTCTCTAAGTCCTCTAGCCACTCGAACTTGTCCGAGTTTGGCCAGATAAGTCCGAGTTGTCACTGCACAGTTCTGAACTTGTCCGAACTTAATCTCACATGTCTGTGTTGTCATTGCACAGTCAGGACTTAGAAAAATTCTAAATCCCCTGGCCCCTCGGATTTGTCCCAGTTCGACCAGACATGTTCGAGTCACTTGCCCTGGCACACGACGCGTCTAAACTACCATGGTCGTGTCTTACCCACCTAAACACAAGTATAAAGATTAATATACTTGGGCTTCAAAGAACTCAATCTTAAGGTGTCCTCCACTCAAATATACTTTGCAACTCTCAAACCTTCAGCAAAAGATAAAATTTTGGATTCTAAAGGTGAGAATCTAGGCTATAAGTGTTGAGGAATGCTGGTGGCGGTGCTAGGGTTCATCCATAACGAAATAAGGACATTGTCAGTACCCAGCATACCGGGTACCATTGCGCACAGGCTAAAGCCGCCTAGGTGTCCTACCTTCCAACCAAGGCGGGTCCGAAGGCGCCACGTGTACACAAGGCTCGAACCCCTCTACCTCAGATACGGGGTCTGGAGTACCCACATGAACCTCAAGGAGGAATCTAGCTTCCCCTTGGAGACGAGCTCCCAAGCGGCCACGTGTCCAGCAGGACGGGACCCCGCTCCCCCTATGGAAGTGGGCTCCGGAGCTATCACGTGGCTCGAGACAACAGACAGGCCACCTCCCCGAAGAGTCGGGCTCCAGCTCTGCCACGTGTCCCGCGACCCTGGAGCCCCCGCTCTACTTAGGAGCAGGCTCTGGAGCTGCCACGTGGTCAGTGGGTCGGGACTCGTCCTCCCCAGAAGAGGCTAGCTCCCAAGATGCCACGTACCCTGCAACTTGCCCTGAACGATGGATTGCGAGAGTTAAGAGGGTGGTGCGCCTTGTCCAGATCAGGCATTGAAGACCCGCGTCTTCCCTAGGAGCATGACGTAGTGCACGCCTGTTGTCAGGTAATGTTGTGCCCAATTGCATCATAGTGAAGGCGCAACAGGCCTACCCCACTCTGCCAAGTGGGTAGCTTACAGCGACAGGGACACATGGATGGGACATTCCCTGCCATCATGAACGACTATGCATGGGTCACTGGCAACTGAGGCGGCAAGACAGCAAGTCTTCAAGTCGCGATCAGAGGAACCTTATGCGAGAAGCCATAGATATCTAGGATAAGATCGCCCTAGGGCCACCTGTCGGGCCCCGGGCCCCACTTGTAAGGCGTTTGACTTTGTCTATAAAACGACCAGACCGCCACTGTCACAAGGCACGACCAATCTACGCATTCACACACACACACACACACACACACACACCAGTAATACAACCTCACCGTGGAGTAGGGTGTTACCTTCTTGCGGCCCGAACCATGTAAAACCATTGACGCATACTCTCATATGCGCGATCACTAGATTGAGACCTAAGGCCTGCCGATCAAAGAACCTCTGCGGACTACTCCTTTACTGATATGGGGGAAGTGTCACATTAAGACTTCGACAGAAACTATTTCTTCTTTTATTGGAGTTCCCGATAGGTTACTGTTGTAAACTACTAAAGTTCGAACATGTACATAGTTACTTCAAATATGTTCGGACTCGAGGACCATCAATAATACAGATGACATACCCGCCAAACATTTTATTTGAATTGGATCATTGATCCTGGGTGGGACATGTCCAACAAATTCAATATGTCCCAGCGATAAATGAACCAACATATTAGAGCCCCCACTCTAGTATTATAGAAAATTTGGACATGTCTGAACCATGTCCTAATATGTTCAAACCTACATAAAGTGTACATATCGGATGTTCTTGGACATGTGTGAACATAGACAGGAGGTACATATCTGAGGTTCTTGGTATATGTCCGAACCTGTACATAAGTTACATATTCTAGGTTCTCGGATACCTCTGAACCTATATATATTGTGCATATCAGAGGGGGTCTCACAGATTTTTGAGATCTCAGACACATGCAAACCTATCTCAAATATGGGAATCGAGAATATCCTAAGGACTCTTCATACACTTGAAATTTTTATTGGGATTGAGCCTTGAATGCTTCTCAATTTCAATCACTATGTGCCCCTCTTTATAATATCATATTCTTATACTCAAGAAAAAACTCAATTCTAAGCATAACTTCTTGTCTTCTTCATTTTTATTTTTTGAGGGATACACAACTTTTCATATGACATTTGTGCAGACATACTCATCCCAATTTGTTACCTTTATAAGTGTTTGTCATTAATGAACCAAAAACCACACAAAGCCTAGATGCACTTTCACTGACCCGATAAAAAATATCTGTTGGGTATAATCTCTTATCTGAACCCATACCTTCGGGTACAATTTCGTACCTAAACCCATGGCCGTCAGGTCGAGTATCCGCGGATACGCGAGTAACGTTACCCATTGCCATCCCTACACTTACTCCATCCAATTTCAAATTAATATCAATGAGAAAATAATTTAGTTCAAAAAAACTTGTTGTTCTATTGATAATAATTTACGAGCACTGAGTATATGATATAAAAAAGATTTATTTTTGTATTTCTTGTCATTGGTTGACAAAAATTGCTAAATGATTCAGTCAACCGGTGTGAAATTGTGGTCGCTACATTAGGGGCATGGCACTCTTAGAGTTCACCACAGTGGACTTAGGGTCTTGAGTGACAATTGGACTAGTGGTGGAGGTAGCATGACGAAGCAATGACGGTGTTGGTGGAGCCGCGAGTGACAGGAGGGTGGTGGGCGGGGTGAGAGGGGCATCATAGTTGTCAAATAGCTGGGTGGATGTAACTGTTTAGCACGGCAAGGGTTGCAGAGGGTGACACAATAGCTTGACGCTTTTGGGGACACGAGATGTGGCAAGGAACCTAGCTCTACATGTGTGAGAAATGAACTACAATTGTTTGAAACAATACTCTTTTTGACAATTTATGATTTATATATACTATTTTTAAAAATCCATGTAGAAATGCTCATTGGGCCGTTATTCTAAGTTTCATGCTCCAGCCCATTTGACCCACCCAGCCAGTCCATCTCAAGCAAAGGATGCGATCTTTCCAACATTCAAGTTTGCAAGCCTACAAGCAACACTTCTTTATTATAACTTATGACTTAAATAATACTCCCTCCTTCCCTAATTAATTGTCATTAAGGCAAGCTTTTTAGTTCAAATTTAAACTAAAAAACTTGTCCTAACGATAATTAATTAGGGAAGAAGGGAGTACTATTTTTGGAAGAAAAAAATATATACGTAAAATTCTTGTTGGGCCACTGTTTTAGGCTCAATACTATAGCCCAGTTGACACGTCGAGTGCAACTTAAGCAAAGAATGTGACATGTCCAATATTAGAGTTTGTGTGAACATTACTGAAAGTCTGCCATATTATGATGTTCAATAATCTAAAATGCTATGCAATAGGTTTAATATTGTCCCATAACAAAAAATTAAGTAGATTTGAATAGATTACCTAGCCGTTACTCTTCAGATATTTATATTTATGTCACTGGACATTTTTCAAAAAAAAAAAAAAAGACTTATGCCACGGGTTCCAAAACATTGTTCGATTAACTAATCATGAGTTTAGCAAATTATAACGTTTCAATGGCATCATCACCCAAAATGAAATAAATAATGCATCTAAAATGTGAAAGGCAATAGTAAATATCAAAAAAGTAATCATTGTGTGTATGGAAGAGACCCTCCATGTTTGTTGACTCGTGAACTAGGGAAAGCTAAAGTGACAGCAATAGAGAAACAATTATAAGAATGAGATGAATTCTTGAGGGGAAATTAAGGAGAGATTGGTTGAGGCCCAAGATACAATGCGGTTCTATCATCATCAAAGGAGGAGCTGGGCTAAATTTGATATAGGTGATTGGGTTTGGGTGAAGTTGCATTATAGATATATTGTAGGGATTACATCAAATAAGGCTTCTAAACTGCAGCCTAGACTTCATGACCCTTTTCAAGTTATGTAGCGTGTTGGTCATATTTAATATCGCTTGGATTGTTTCATATATCACTAATGAAGAAATTTGTAGAACTACATCCGCAAGAGAAAAGCAAACTACCAGATTTTCTACATGGAAGAATCATTCCAACTCCAGAGTCAATGCTGAATGCAAGTTTGAACAGAGGAGAATGGAACTGTTTAGATCAAACAGATTTATAGTTCACCTAGTGGATTAGGATTCTCAATAGTTTTCATTTGCAGTTGCGCAAAGGGGAGTATATGTCATGTGGCCCATCTAACAAATATCTTAAAAAAATTACTCTGATATAACCTATAGAACAACAAGAATAGGTATGGATGACCAACTTCCCACAAATAAAACATAGATCCAATACAGCCAGTACACTTCACGAATTTCACGAGAACTCTGGTAAAATCATTCTAATATTGTCAACACTCGACAGAAAAAAAAAAAGAGTAATCAGGTTATGAATTGCAAGTTATTAGATGCGTATATCCAACTATGTTTTTCATGAGAATAACCTCCACAAACATGAAATTGGCTCATTCAGAGACTGAATTAGCAGCAATAAGCGTTCCTAGATACATATGACTAGTGTTTATCAGGTGTTGCCTAATCCTCCGGCGCCTAGGCCACCGGCAGGGTCACCGACGCTTATGCCCTAGTGGCGGACCCAAGATTTTACTACAAGGTGCAATCGGACTGATGAGTAAATGCCTGATTGGCCTCACCGCCATTGTCCATCGGGCGCTTCCGCCTATTCTTAGTCCAGATGGACGACACAGATCAAATAAATTTGGCAGGATTGACAATTAGCGCAAAAGAACTTACTACCCAAGTAGCTGTGCGAACCGTGCGTAGGGAAAAACATCGGTGCCTGAAGGCTGTGGACTGACTGTGACAGGTTCAGAGTATGGCACAGATCATCATAGTCCGCTGCTAGTCTACTCAAGAGAGAATAGATTCAGTTACTTCCAGATGACAAGATCAGACAAACTCAACAAGTAGTTCATCTTTTTGTTTTTTGAAAGAAAAGACTTCACACAAACTAGTACATCCTGTCCAGGCCTATGCCTCCTGCCCGTTAACTAGTAGAGCTCTTGCGCGTCACTGCATCGTCAAAGAAAAAAAATGCGATCAAATTCCGGTGACCATCATTTGCAAGCAAGCAAGACGAGGATGTTGGGGTAGCAGAACGTACGGTAGTCTTCGCGAACGGGAGCAAGACCAACGGCGGTGCTCAGGCGAGCTAGGCGAGGCCCACCAGACAGTGACTTCCGGGGATGCGTGTTCATTGTCACATACTGGCATACAGCTGGTGACGATTAAGATGGAGGACAGCACAGCTTGACGAAAGGACTGGAATGTTCTGGCGTTTGGATATTGTATCTCTAGCACCTACATAGGCATGGTGAATATGCTCAACGTTAGTCTGGTACTCTCAACTCTCTCCATTACAAACCTGGCAAAACATTCTACCCATCAAAATGGATGGAGTTATTTCGATACAAAGTTGGATAAAAAAATGCTGCAGTCTGCTGCGTACACTACCAACAGTGAAATTCAAGTACACCATGTAATAGGGGTATCATGTAAATTTATACTCCATGTTTTATGCCCGCTCCCTAACCGCCGCCCGCTGTGGCTGCCGCCGTGTGCAGTGAAACAGAAGGGAGAAGGGAGGCAAGAAGATTAGAGTTAAGAGCGAAAGGAGGTCAATTTGAAAGGATGTCAGTCGGATGAAAACCGACGATTAATATTGATTGAATCAACTCAGTCCAGGGAAAGCCAGGCCCATCACGACACCCCCGTCTCCCCCTCTCGAGCTCCACTTATCAGGACATTCATTCAACCCACATCCTACTACATAAAAAGATACTAATAACACCACACAAGGTTAGACCGCATCAGAGTCGACTATGCCTTCTTGGGGGACTTGGCAGCAGCCTTCTTCGGGGACTTGGCTTCTTTGCTCCCGCCGGTGGACGCCTTCTCCGCCGTCTTCTTGGGCAGCAGCACCGGGTTGATGTTTGGCAGCACGCCACCGTGGGCGATGGTGACGCCGGAAAGCAACCTTCCCAGCTCCTCGTCGTTACGGATAGCCAGGAGCACGTGGCGCGGGATGATGCGTGTCTTCTTGTTGTCCCTCGCGGCGTTGCCTGCGAGCTCCAGGACCTGGAGACAAAGGCAAGGACCACGACTCAGAAACGCGAGGGTAAAGTAAGACACGATTGGCTGGTTACAACCAAAACGAAATCCACTCTCGGCGGAGAAGAGGATTTGTGTGCTTACCTCAGCAGCGAGGTACTCGAGGACGGCGGCGAGGTAGACAGGAGCGCCGGAGCCGACGCGAACGGCATAGCGGCCCTTCTTCAGGTAGCGGCCGAGACGACCGACGGGGAACTGGAGCCCAGCCTTCACGGACCGCGACACCGACTTCTTCCTGGGACCGCCGGCCTTGCGCCCGGCCGCTCCCTTCTTCACCTTCCCGCCAGCTCCGGTGCCGGTGCCGTCCATGGCCGCTGGTGTGCTTCGAGAAAGCTTCTCGGAACGAGGAAGATGAGCTTGTTGTGGAAGGGGAAATGCTAGATCGCTTGGTGCTCGGTAACGCTGGCATCGCCGGCTATTTAATCGTCGCGGCGGAGGAGGGCGGGTGAGCCCGACGATCCGCGTGCGCGGGCAACGAGCGGTCGGATCTCGAAGGGCATGGACGGCTCGGATGGCGTTTGTGAGGCACGATCCGTGGGGAGGGTGGTTGGACCAGTCAGGTGCAAGGAGATTTTTGGGCGGAGCCGAAAAGTTGCGCTCTGTTTTCCCGCCAGCGAGAGGGAACTTTTGGCAGCGAAAAATAGAGAGCGGTAAAGGATTCACAGATTTTGTTTTCTCGCACGGGTGAAAAATTGGAAGTAATTAAATTACTCCTAGTTTTCGTGTTTGAAAATTGTTGTTTTATAGTTAAAAATGAATTAAGAGAAAAAAATTTAAATACGGATGAAATATCTTTATTTTACTAAACAACAACTGCTAAAGATATTTTAAAAAATACTGCTGCTACAGATATCTTTATTTTTGCAAAACAACTGCTACTAGAGATATCTATTTTTTGAAACAACGACTGCTAGAGATTTTTTTTTGAAACAACTACTGCTGGAGATATAAAGGGATTTTCTGATTATTACGAATATTTATCCGCATGCTATCAATCCAAAAATTATTTTCAAACTAGTTGGGATAGTATTTGCTAAAGCCTGGATAGATTATTGTCACGAAAGAAAATTCATCAACAATTTTTTATAATTAGTTGGTTTTCAGATTTTGTCAGTTTGATCATACTTAGATTATGTGGGCAACCCTATCAAACTGTTTCGACTGCCAGAAGCAATGTCACTAAAGTTATTTAGTTACAAGCAATGGCTGCACAAAAACCAAAACATTAAAGGTTAAAAGGAAATTTCCTTCTACGTCGTCGCCAAAACTTGAAATACCTTACATGTCATCATGTGTCCACACTTAAATAGGAAGTAAAAAATTAAGAGAGAATTGTGTGCACCTCTTTTTATTATAACTTTTTTAATAAAGTAACATGTGATAGAAATCATGTCGTCTCCGCATCCAAATTCCCTCCCACAACCCATGACACGAAGGTATAAATGAACATGTCACTGATACCAACAAAGCTCTCAGCTTATCACTTGAGGAACCACTACACCGATCAAGGGGCACCCAGATCTACAGGTATTTAGGATCGTCTGAAATGAAACACGGACCCGATGCGCAAAAACAACGAATGTGAGATGGTATACCAACGTGAGCGTATTGGCGATTGTGGCAGGGCAACGTGGGCGGAATGAGGATTGTGGCGGGACAACATGGACGAATTGAGAATTGTGACGGGCGTCGTAAGATGGCAGACCTAAAACCTAAATGTTACACTTCTTTGCCTTATATATATCACATACACCCCTCACTTTTACGCGGGTTGTAGGCCGAAAGATAGTTTTGGGCTAAAGCCTAAGAATTGGTATAAAAGGCAAGAACAAGAATTAAGGAAAGGTTGTGGTCCTACTCCTACCTGAAGGTACATATACGAAATTCTTGGTATAGTCTAGGTTCTCCGATATATTTGAAACTATATAGATTGTGCATACCAGAGGGAGTCTCATAGATTTTCGAGGTCTCAGGCACGTCCAAACCTATCTCAAATACGTGAACCGAGACAACCCCAAGGACTCTTCATACACTTGAAATTTTTGTTGGGATTGAGCCTTGAACACTTCTCAATTGCAATCACTTTGTGCCCCTCTTAATGATATGATATTCTTATACTCAAGAAAAAACTCAATTTGAAGCATAACTACACCTTCTTCTTCATTTTTCTTTTCTGGAGATACACAACATCTTTTCATATTACATTTTTGCAAACATACTGATCCCAGTTTTTTGCCTCTATAATTATTTGTCATTAATCAGCCAGAAACCACATAAATCCTACATGCACTTTCACTTACACCCTCCATTTTCAAATCTGTGTCAATATGAAAATAATCTTAGTTTAAAAATAATTAAAAATGTTGTTCTAACGTTGCTCACCGCTAGGGGTGGTAATAAACGGGGAGCGGAAAATCGAAACAAAAGAAACCGAGACCGAGACCGAAAAGACCGAGTATCGGGTATCTGTTTGAGTAACAAATCTAGATAACCGATATATAAATTTCGGGTTCATGTATCACTCTGGGTACTCAAAATACCCAAATAATCTCAAGTTAAATTATAATCTATGAACTTTAAACAATATAAATTTTGATATTTCATTTATGAATTATGATATGTGAAGTCATTACATCAAACTATTTATATACGGCCCATCATTAGTAAATTAATAATTTATTGTCTTTCAAGATTAAATTTACGAATGATATTAAACTTATATTAATTGTTGAGAGTATAAAATGAGAATAATGTACAACTCGGGTATTTCGGATAAGACCGAAGATTGAACCGAAATTTACGTATCAAAAAAAATTGGGTACGTAATATTTGTATAACATTTTGGGTAGTGATTTTAGAAAACCGCAGTTTAAAAAGAACGAAATAACCGAACCAAATTTATCGGGTAGACCAAATGTCCACCCCTACTCACCACAGTGGACTCTCGAGTGACAACTAGACTAGTGGCGGAGGAGCACGACAAGACAATGATATTGTTGATGGAGCCGCGGGTGAGAGCGTCATAGTTCTTCAATTAGCTCAGGATGTAACTGATTAGCATCGTAAGAGTTGCAAAGGCTGACACAATAGCTTGACGCTATTGGGAACATAAGATAGGGCAAGGAACCTAGCTTCCATGTACGAGAAATGAGATGCAATTGTTTGTAACAACACTTTTTTTACAAAATTAAAATTTATATATACTATTTTTGAAAAACCCTGTAGAAATGCTCATTGGACCGTTATTCTAGGTTCCATGCTCCAGCTCATTTGACCCACCTATCCAGTCCATCTCAAGCAACGGACGGGACCATTCCAACATTCAAGTTTGCAAGCCTACCAACAACACTCTTTTTTTTTTAAAAAAATTACGATTTAAATGATACTATTTTTGAAAAAAATATAGGTAAAAATGCTCCTTGGGACATTGTTCTAGGCTCAATACTATGACTCATTTGACCCGCCCAGTCCATCTTAAGCAAGACATGGGACCTGTCCAAGATTCAAGTTTGCCATATGATACGTTCAATAATCTAAAGTGTTACTCCCTCCGTTTTTTATTTGTCATCAGATAGGTCCTTTGAATTATCCGGTGACAAATGAAAAGAAACAGAAATAGTATATAGTACGTTTAATATTGTATTAGAACGAAAAAAACAAGTAGATTTGAATAAATTACTTGGCCATTACTCTTCAGATATTTATACTTATGCCACTGGTTATTTTTCAAAAAAAAGAAAGACTTATGCAACTGATTTCAAAACATTGTCCAGTTAACTAATCACGAGTCTAGCAAATTATCATGCTTCAGTGGCATCATCATCCAAAATGAAATAAATAATAGATCTAAAATGTCAGAGGCAATAGTAAATATCGAAACGTTAATATGTGGCGCAGACTCAATTATTCTAAATAAAAGCCCATTTGACCTCTTAATTAATGCCCAAGTCAGAATCCCCAATTATGCAGAACGAAAGTACGAAAGGCCGATTTCAAAAAAAAAAAAGTACGAAAAGCCGCCGGCCACCGCTGACGCGTGCTAATTTTTACCCACCGTTTTGAAGCTCTTGTCCTCTGATTGTTATAGCGCTCCAACTGAAGGTCCTGATGATAGCAACTGGCAAGCCATGTCCTGCGTTCCTACGAGCCGAACCATGGTAGTCTTGTAGCTGTCCAGCCGACTACAGGGTGCCGAGCTAATGTCTCGGTGGCCACGCGTGGCGCCGGAAGACACGAGCTTCACAACGGCCGGGCACGGCGCCACGCACAGACCTCGACGGCGCAGATCCGTCGCGCCTTCTTCTTTATCGCCGGTGTCCTGCATGCCACAGCAAGCCCAAAACAAAAGTGAGAAACAGACGCAGTTTGTTGCGAATTATAGGAAGTGTTTATAGTGTCGAGTAAGAAGGAAAGGTGTCAAAGATCAGACAATGTTGTTGGGATTGGTCGCTGAGCATGTCATGGGTTTCTAGATCGGATACCTGCTTTGACGTTGGAGAGCTTCTTTCAGGGTAGGAGGCGGTAAGAACCTGCCAGAACAGGCGAGAAATAAAACCGTAAAGATGCTGCATTCTGTTACTGGTCGTGCCGAGTTGACGCATCCTTCAGTTGAACTCATCGTCCAGAACGTTTCTGCTCACCTGGATCTGCTGGTGCAGCCGTGCAGGTGATTGATGCAAGTCGCTGCCTCCTGGAGAACTGACGCAGTGTCCGTCTGCGGGCACTCGTCATATTCAGACACAGAAACGCTTTCATATCCGCAAGCAGGACAAGCCAGAACGCAGCAAGAACAACACAATCACACCCTGCCATATGGAGAGACTAGCTGCTGGAGTGCCTTGATCTTGTCTCCCAGCTTCTGGCTCTTCTTTCTTACACGGTGCCTGCGTTCAGTTTGGTAGAACAATTAGATCAACCGAAATCAGATCAATCGAGCACAGTGACAGCAGCAAGAACACGCTAGGTTCGAAGCTACGAGCAATGCGTATGTCAAAAGAGAAGATCCATCAGTACCGTGCCTATTACATGAGGCAGGCGGTCGGTGGAAGCCGGATCGGAAGCGCGATGATGCAGCAGCGGACGACCGAGATGGGGGATGCCTGGGGCTGGGGCCGCAGCTGTTAGATTAGATACTACTACCAGCAGCGGTAGTAGTACGTGCTTGATGGCGTAACGAGGAGCAATCAATGTCGTCGTTTGCTTTGCTTGGCCTTCTTCCCCACCTCACCTGCCGTTTTCAGTCGGAGGCCGCTCTAATTATAAGCAGGGAAGAGTAGTTGCCAGAATTAACACACGAGAATGTTACATGGGCAGCCAGCCAGCCAGCCAGCGACCACATGGACAGGGTGATGAAGAGCCATCGCGCCCATGTCCTGACGAATAAGTCCAGCTCCTGCCTTTCATGTCCGTTTCTTTTTTGCTGCCGTCTATGTCTAACCCCTTTGCCTCCTTACATAGATACTGCCTGATGATAGGCTCGTCACTGAATCGTTCACTAATCACTGTTGCGAACTTGCGATGCGTTTATCAGTATCACTGGGCTCCTTACATGCGATGCGTTATATTAGTTTCTCGCAAGCCGACTGGGTGCTACGAACGAAATGGTTGTGGACTAGGTTTTTTGTCTCCGTCCTCCGTCTTCGCACCGCGCTGACGAGCGTCGCGGCATATATTTGAATCCTCTTCACCATTGTCCGAGTAGCTTATCCTGTCTTGAGGATCAGTTCAAGGGCAGTGGTTAGAAAACAAAAGCGCAGTTCAAGGCCGGCCAATTGTTCAAGGCATCGGCTCTGTTTCTATGCTCCAGCGACCATGGCTGGTGCAGCTCATGGTGGGTGGTCAAAATGGAGGCAGTTGGTCGCTTTCGACGCGATCAACACCATCTGCAGTAGTACACTGTAAAACAATATACCTGATACACTGTTTCGCAATGTAATTTAAAGTATATACTGTAAAAATAAAAGGAGAATAATATATAAAATATGATTTAAAAAGCACTGGTGCGAACAGCCTAAACGTCACACAATCCGGGGCATTTTCAGTGCAGAATGCCGTATACAAAAACATTAATTTATGACCTTCCTTACAAAAACAAGAAGATATCACCCTGTTCTGAGCAAACACCAGCCAAAGATCCTTCACGATCAGTAAACTTAACAACAGCAACAAAAAGGATGCTTGCTATTTCAACGCAAATACTAAACCGCCACAAAAAGTATGAATACTGCAGAAAGGGATCTGGCCTTCCAATACGATATCTTGTTTCATATGACCATCAAGTTATGATTTATTAGATGCTTCCCGTGCCCAGCTTTATGCAGCCAAGAGCTCTTCTTCAGAGGTGCCGTCCTTGAATCCTTGTTATCTGGAATATCGCTGCTCCGCAGCCTTCACCTGCGGAACAGGAAGCAACTGTTTAACAAAGTTCATGGTACTGGTACAAGCTGACTCGATCAGCACAAAGGCCGATCCATTCTGGGACAAAAGAAATGCTGTGGCAGGCTCAATTGTTTTTTGAACCAGCCATTGCAAGTAACCGAATACAAGCTACATGACAGAAGGTTCGTGTCCCATACTAATTAGATTTAAGATTGTATCAACCACTTCATGGTTAATCTACTGAAAACCACTTTCCTATGCACATGAGGTGTATACAAAACAGCAAATGAAGTCGATGACTCGATTCTGCCCAGAAAGCTTACATTTGGATGCTACTATATGAAAAAATCAAGAATCATATATGTGGAAGGTAAAGCCATACTCAATTTAACCAGGAAAAGAAAGCGTTTGATCATGTTTGGATGATAAAGGAACTTCAAAGCTTTCTTCCACCAGTCAACCACACGCTGATGGAAGAAAAAAACATGGAAATTGAACAAAATAAAGAGGTAAACAGGCATTCCATTTCACAAAAGTTAATTGGTCTTGATAATACATACAGTGAGGAAATAGCAAAATGTCTAACATCTCATGTACAGTGTAAATATTTTTCTCCTATCTGGTCCTCTCCCCCCCCCACCCCCCCACAGACACACACACAGACACACACACACAAAATCTAACATCTCGTGGCTCACCTGGTTACTAGGTAATATAGAAATTCAACATAGATATGTCACAAGTCAAGGAAATTTCTAACAGACAAGAAGACAACCATACTCAATGCCAAGAATGTAGCATAAAAGCTAGTTCATTCAACCTCAAATGGAAATTTGAAAATGCAGCTAGTGTGAAAGTCTAAAAAGTACAAATTAATAGAACAAAACTCACAGCAGATGATAGTCACTTTGTGTTTCTAAAGAAAATTTACAGGTGGTGTCTATTTAAAGGAAAGCACCTAATCAACACGCATAAACATACATAAAGAGACTGGAAACAACTTAAGCAATAAGATATAAATGTAGCAAAGAGGTTACAGAGGTGAGAGGTCTTCTATTTCTTGAGCTTTTGGTTTCAATCAGCACATTTTTTATTGCAAAGAAAACCTTGGACCAGCACAAAGATGTCCTTGTCCGAGACTTCTAGCGAATGAATAAGCAGTTCAGATGTCTCAGTCTGGGGTAGGTTAATAATGTTATGATAAGCAACATTGGTTACCACGTTACCAGAAACATCAATCCCTCAATAATCAGCATGGGCTTGCAAGCACTTCCATAAAGATATGGTTCAATTCTGCAGGGTCGTTGTGCTAGAGTTTGATGGTATTTCAAAAGCAATTATGTTTTGCGTGCTGGTATTCAATCACCCCAACTACAGCACTCAAAGGTTCACCTTTTTGCATTAGAAGCTAATATAAATATAATCCATTATAGCAAATGGATGAAGGAAAAAAAGATGAAAAAAACTGATATAAAGTGTGCTTTGACCCAGAGCCAACAGTAAAATCTTACAAGTTCATAGATCTGACTGAACCAAGACAATAATCTAACTAAAAAGATACTGCAGTTTTTCGGCATTTAAATCATGCAGCATACCCTGTTAGATGTTACTATCACGTGAGATTAAGATACATCTTCAAGAAAAGTTTATGGAGTATGGACTTTATCAAATACACTTTGTTGGAATATTATCGGAGAACTCGTTAGAATGCAAATACTGACAGTCCGTAAAAAAAAGACATACAACTCTTGAATATCTATTTAGAACAAATAGATTTATAGTTGACCTAGTGGATAAGGATTATCAATAGTTCTCATTTGCAATTGCACAAAGGAGAGCATATGTCATGTGGCCCTTCTAACAAATAGCTTAAAATTTGTTCTGATATAACCCATAGAACAACAAGAATAGGTATTGATCATCAACTTTCCACCAAAAAAAAACATAGATCCAATACAGTCAGTTCACTTCATGGTTTTCACAACGATAACTCTGGTAAATTCATTATAATCTCATCAACAGCGAATGGAAAGAAAAAAAGACTAGTCAGGTAATGAAACGCAGTTAATCCATGGTTACAAGTTTTCAGTTGCATATATCCAATTGTGTTTTCCATGGGAATAACCTGCACAAACATGAAGTTGGCTCATCCAGAGGCTGAATTAGCAGCAATAAGCATTAATAGATACTTGTGGCTAGTGTTAACCAGGTGTCACCTAGTCGCCACCTAGGCGTCCAGACGCTCCGGCCTGGACACCATGGGCAGTCGACTTGCCTGGTCCAACGCTGCCGCCACCCGCCGCCTAGGTCGCCTCCGCCCGCTCCCTCACCGCCGCCCGCTGTGGCTGCCGATGCTGCCGCCACCCACCGGCTAGGTGACTAGGTCACCGCTGCCTCGCCTGCTCCCCCACCATCGCCCGCTGTGGCCGCCGCCGGGTGCAGAGGAAGAGGAGAGAGAAGTGAGGCAAGAAGATTAGGGTTAGGGTGAAATGAGTTTTATATGTGCCGATCTGAAAGGAGGTCCTTTGGATGAGATCCGCGGTTAATATTAATTGGATCAACTCAGTCTAAGCAAGCCCAACCCATCCCGACGCCTGCGCCTCCCCCACCAGCTCCAAGCCCCTCCATGTGCAAAAGGGTTCGCATTACGTTGGTCACAGAACAGCATTTCAAGTTTCTAGCACACAAAAGGCAGACAAGTTAACAATCCTTTATCTAATGCGTTGGTTGATCTGTCCACCTTTTTGCACATAGATGAAATGTTAATAACAAGTAATAACAAGGATCATTTGAAATGAGTCACATTAGCGGGGGAGGTACTACATCCTGTAAGAGATAAAGTTCCAATGTGCAAAGCCAACAGGTATACAAAGTATTGAAAACAAAAGCCAAGTAACTGGCATGCCTCATCTCTCCAATTTGCATACAAACACACATAAGTAGACACAAGCACATAGAAACGAGTAACACTTAAACAAACAGCATATATGTAGTGCAATGAACAAATTCGCCCACGTGAAAATGCAGTGGGCAGCGGGTATACTGTAGTTGTCATAACATAAGCAAATTTATAGATGATTTCTCGCACAAATACAAGAGAATACTCAAACAAATCTTTATTTGCTTGTCCCTCGGATTGATGATGCATTGCTAACACCATACTGCAAGCAGCAAGCTCTCGAAAGGAATTACCTCGCAGGTGCAGCAGGGGAATTGACAAGATTCCTGCGCACCACCCTGGCCCCTCCATTACTGTTATTCTGCTTGGACCTATTGCCAGTGCTACCTTCATTGTCGTCCACTACCAAATCCCGAAGACCCATGCTCAGGTCCTTCTCCCGCTTCTCCTTCTCCTTCTTTTTGGCCCTGGCCGTGGCTGCAGCGAGCGGCTCGAAGTGGTTGCCATAAATGTACTCAGCTGAGTATCCATCCTCCTCGTCGAAGAGCATGACGTGGCCGTGCCATTCCCACACTCGGTATTCCCCGCCGACCTCGTCATGGAAGCCAACGCAGAGGTGGTGGTCGCCGACGGCGACAGACTGGCCCGAGTTGGGCTTGAGCTTCTCGTCGGCTTCCCCAGCGAGCACCATCCGCACGATCTCCTTCTCCAGCTTCGCCTTCTCCCTCGCCAACATCCGCCGCCGCCTGGCCTCCCCAGAGCCCTCCCCGCCTGAGAACCCACCGTCCTCGTCCTCCCTGTCGTCATCGTCATCTGATGCGCCGGCGGAAAGCGCGGCGAATTCGTTGAGGAGGAAGTCATCGAGGTCCTGAGTCAGGAATGAGTTGGTGTCGAGGAAGGGCGGGCGGAGCTGGACGCGACTCATGAGGTTCTGGAGGAAAAGCGCGTCCACCGGCGAGGCGGAGGCGGCGCTGCCGCTTCCCGCCGCGGAGACGGCGCCGGCGTTGGCGCCAGAGGAGGAGCGCGGAGCAGGCGGTGGCGGCGGCGAGTCCATGCGCTGCGTGGTAGGGTTTTGGGTTTGGCGGCTGGCTGGGCTCGTGTGGACGCGGGTCGGCAGGCGGATGAATGACTTCGCGGCCTCTCGGAGCGGATGGCGACGATGGGAGAGGCCAGCAGATATTTTTGCTCCGGAGAGTTTAGTTATGGGCTTCTTCTTCTCTAGCTTGGGCTTCACACGTTTCGGCAGTTGGATTTTGCGTACGCTTGGCATCGGCCCACTGCTGCATGTCGCGAGGAGCAAAGGCCATTTCCATCCAAAGGCTGAGCTTCTATAATCCAAATGCATCTTGACAGACACGAGGGGCCACACGAAGATGTTCCTTACATATGTTGGAGTAAGACCCTATTTATTTACTAAGAGTTTAGTTTTCAATCGATCAAAAATATGTATCCTTTCATTCAATATTCATAGCCTTTATATTAAATCCAACATCTACAATTTACAACTTTAGCTTTTTCTATAGTCAATACATACTCCTATAAAAATATAAAAACAAATAACAACAAATTTTAAAATATGTCAGGTGTCTCAAGCATTTAGTAAAATTACATCAAATTTTAGTCCATTGAAAATTAGCTCGCTCGACGATGACCTTCTCTGCAACATCTTCGTTTCGTTCCCCTTCGGAGTCTAATCTACGTCGTCGTCATCTGTTGTACATGCTTGAGTGTTGTCATCTCCTCCACGGCCTTTCTTTGCACGCTCTACACACACTTTCTCCTTGTTTTCTTCATTGACTATGATGGCATGGAGACACAAACTTTTATGCCCGTTTACTGTAATTTGTACCTGGACTACACCACCAGCATTATCCTCACCTCCACTACAGGAAACACGAAAATAAACGACGGTAAAAATAATTGACGACGACACCGTCATCTTTTAATTAATTGACGACAGTTAGATTAAACCGTCGCCAATTAGACTGTAATTGACGATAGTAACTCTAATATCGTCGTCTATTACTTAAAGACGACAGTGAACCGTCGTCAATTAGGCCCGTTGTCAATATGGGCCGGTAATAGACGACAGTTTCTATAGGCCGTCATCTATTAGACCTTAGACACGACGGTTAACCTACACCGTTGTCAATTAGAGTATATTTCCTCATTTTGCACGCGGTTTCTCATTCGTGCACGTGGTCCTCCAACTTTTGCTGCCACTGCCGCTTTTCCACCGCTATCGCGCCCTCGCCCGCCGCGCCTCCGAGGTCTGCCGTCGAGACGACACCCCGCGGGCCGCGACCGCGCCCGCTGACCCGACCTTCCCCTCAGATCTCCGCAGGTGCCGGCATGCTCCCCTCCTCCCGCGGCAGCCGGGACCGCCTCCTCGCCCTCCTCACCGTCGCGGCTGCGCTTCTCTCCCTCGCCAGCACCTCCGAGTCCGACCGCAAGGTGCGTGCCCCGCCCTCCCGCAGCCTCCCTCTCCCCTTGCCCCAGTCGGATCGCTTCATGTCGCACCGAATCTAGATCCCCCTCACCGGCCAGATCTCGCGCTTGGCTCCGTCCCTAGTTCGTGACGCGACTCGATTGCTTACAGGTAGCTGATGTGATGCGCGATGGCGAGCCGTCGTTGCGTCACATTAGAAGGTTACCAGCCTGCTGCGTGGCTAAGACCGTTTGTAGTAGTTCTTTTTTTTTACTTGAGGAGTGTGGTTGGGGTTGTCAGTGCAAGGAAATGAACACGCCGGGACGTCGGGTGGAAAGCCAAAGGGTTTGTGTAGTACGGGAGTTTTAAGTGGATGGTATTTTGATACTGGTGGTGCTACTACCTCAACTCTTGGATTATGTTACGCAATATACATTAGGGTCATACATGAGAAAACCAGATACTTGAGTTTCTTATGGTTATGGTTGCATTGTGCGTGTATGTGTGTGTGTGCTCGTGCGCATTCTTAAAACCTTAGCATAATTGTTTTGGTTGATAAAAGCGGTGTCTCCACCTCATGGCGTTTGCGCAGACAGGGTAGGTTGCCCGCGGGGCGGGACCTCATGGCTTGCGCGCAGACAGGGTTGGGGAAGACTCGATCCAGAGGTTTTCTGCAGCTCGCGCTCCTTTCCTGCAGAGGGCCATCAATGCGCGCAGACGGGGTAGGCTTGCAGCTATCTTTCTGTTTGGCTAACATATTATATCAATTTCCTGCAGAGGGCCATCAATGAGGCCGCTACTGGTTGGGGTCTCAAGTGCGTCCGTTATGAGATCAGTATGTTGTGTTTTCCTGCTCTCAATATTTTTGAGTTATACCAGTATTGCTTCTCATGTTTCTAAATGACTAAATTCACAATGCAGAGGACATAACCCCTGTACATGGCATTAAGGTGTTAATAGAAATGCACTAATGCAGGCAGAAGCAGAAAGAAGGAAGCAAGCTCAAGTTCTTCAATCTGAAGGTGATGACCATATAATACCATTCTTTTTTTGTAGGTTGACACATTTTATGCTTCCTGTCGAAAAAGGGATAAGTCGTGATGATTATTGTTTCTTGTTTTTATTTTTAATTTGCTTTGATTTCTATCAAATGCTTTTAATTTCATTGAACCTGTATTCAAGATAAGTTACTTGTTGTTAGTAAGGCTATTGTTTCAGCAGTTAGCTGTTGAATAACTCTGTTTACAGTTAGTGTCAGGGTTTAGTTGAGTCAGTGAATTAGAATTGGTCTTAAAGGAGTTAAGCATGTCCTAGTCTTCAGGTCTGTTAGCCTTGATCTTGTAATCTAGGGGGCCACTAGGTCCATGATTAGGTTGATTAGCAACCTCTGAGCATCCTATAAATGAGACAAGTTGAACTGATCACCTGCACCTTTGAGCAGCACAAATTTGCATCTATACAACAAATACAAAGGTGACTTATCTAACTCCTAAATTATGTTATTCCCTTAGCTTGTGCACCACACCTTTTTAATCTATGCTATTAATATGTTTTAAATTTTCAATAAAAAATGCTTTCCCAGCAATTGTTCTTTTTTTCTTAATGCCAATTTCATGTTGTATCTTCTAGTTGTTTTTCCTTTCAGAACCTGATGCTGATATGATCATGATGGAGGAAATATCACAACTTTGCAACGATCTGCTGGTTAGGAGCATTTGCTTTTTTCATATTAATGTCCAATCAGCATTCACTCTTATTATTTCGATCTGAGGCATGTATAATGCCTGATCCATCTGATTGCAAATAAAAACCTTAGGACATTGGTATAGGACACAAGGTAGTACTTCGACCAAAAATTTCTATCAGGAATTCGTATTCCTAGATGAATTTGGCACTATCATTTTTTTGGCTGATATACTTTTCTTATGCTTTGATATCCAACTCAGGAATTTTCTGTTGGCATATATTCCAACGATTTTTATTACAACCAATGAATCAAAGGAACTACTTGGTTAGCAATCTAGCATAAACTTTCTTACATACATATCATGGCTTTGTTGTTATTGCTATTACCTGCAAGTACGGGTTTTATGATTCAAGCAGGTTTAGTTTAATGCTGGGGAAGAGATAGGTCTTACTGGCACAACCTTATTTTTTGGCAGAGGATTTTCCGAACCACCAATTATTCAGTATACTATATGCCACTGCCAGTTGCTATATGCCAGTTGGTTCTAAAGCGCCATTGCCAGTTGCTATATGCCACTGCTACCAGCTATAGGCAACTTTTAGTTATGTTTTCATATGCCTGTGTGAGCTGGCCATCGAGCCAGATTTGTCCGACAAAAGAAGGAACAACATTTTCTGTTTTTTTTTTCTAATTGCAAACTTAAAAGACGACGTTTTTTATTTTACCGTCGTCTATAAGCCTCCTTATAGACGACGGTTTTTCTTTTACCGTCGTCTATTAGCCTCATTTGCTGCCACGTGGCATGGTTGACTAATTGACGACGGCTAAATCTGACCGTCGTCAATTAGCTTATAGACGACGATAACCATCGTCTATAAGTTTATAGACGACAAATTATCATAGACGGCCATAAACCGTCGTCTATAAGCTTATACCGTCGTCTATAAGCTAAAGACGATGATATTGTCCTTATAGACGACGGTTTTTGGCCGTCGTCTATTATCGCGATTCCTGTAGTGCTCTGTCACCCATCGTGATGACATCTTTCCCGGATGGTGGATTGAGGAGTGCCGCCGACTATTTTCTGTGAAAGATCCCATGGTGGCCACTTCATGATGTCGGATGGCGAGGAGCTCACGCGATGGCTGGCTGCGGTCATCGAGCAGAGGAGGTGAGCTGAGAGAGGAGGATGTGAGTTCACACTCCAACGGTTGTTGGCCTTTCCATCCGACTATTTTTTTCATAGATAAGTCTATCTAACATCTAGACGGAATATTCCTTTTTAGTTATCACCCTTGTAAGTCCTATTGATGTATAGTCGAGGTACCTCTCCCGCCGATTCTTCAGGTAAAAACTTTGTTAGCGATGGCGGCGTTTGTACGCCATTCCCCTTCTTGGAGGTGTCGTTTTTGGAGGATGAACACTGTATGAAAGTTTTTTCTCACCTCTAGCTGACTAGCATCTAGGTATAGTGATTCATCCACATTTAGGTATCCACATGGCTAGTGGTGTTTGCGATGGAGGACATGATATCATCCTCTTTATTGTACGTTTTTCTCCCATATAAAATGAATCACTTTTCTTCGTATATGATATTATGCGAGAATTCCTTCCAAATTAAGAAAATCACCCTATCCAGCTTGGCCAGCAACCAAACAACAATAAAATCTAGAGTGTCACCTTCCATTCGGGCTGAGTTGACTAACCAGACACATCCAAGTAAGCCACCAAGATGAGAAGGGTGTCACTACTAAAACAGAACTACATGTGTTAAAAAAAACCTCATGGGTCGGGCCAGACCCGGGCGGCCCAAAGCACTACGCCGCGACCCGAGGTCCGGCCTGACCCGGCATGAAGTCTGTTCGGGCCGTGTGTGGCCCGACACGGAACATCGGGCCGTGCCGTGCCTGAGTTTTGGGCACGGCCCGGCAGGACGACGTGGGTCGTGCTCGGGTCGTCACGGCACGAAAATTGTCCGACGGCCCAAAGCGGCCCGATGGCCCGAAACTAGCATGGAAAAAATGGGCACCCAACCTAACGCAAGGGGCTGTTCTTGAGTTTGTGTTTTTTTTTATTTTTGATTTCTACTTAAATATTCAAACTTGTATAGATTCCATAAATTAAGTCCAAATTTGATGATTCTTTTTTTTATATTCTTAAAAAGGTATTCTCTATCACTTGGAATAATTATTTTCAAACTTATATAGCTCATTTTGTACTATTTTTATAAACAACCAAAACAAATCATATGTACCTATTCTTCACTATTTTGTAAATCTCCAAAAAATAAAGATGTTGTATCAATTTTTTGTTTTGTATGTGTATGTTCTATATTTCTACATGTATATTTTTTATAATTTTTTTGAGGTACTTCAACATGTGAAGATTCACATTTTCTCTCATCTCACTCAAAAGCTTATAAGCACATGATGCAATCTTCAAATTCAAACACACCTTCATTCAAACAAAGTTCAAAAAATCTATAAAAAGTAATGGAGGTTGGTTTCATCATTAAAAAGCCTCACAAAAATTTTCACTCACAAAATCGATGTATTATTCAAGATATAAAAATGACAAAAACTCTCCAAATCCCTTTTTATTTGTTTTTGTTCTGATCAATTTATTATGTTTTTCAAATTCAAGTTCAGTGGACACTGTCGGTATCCTAGAAACCGTACACCCCTTGAGGTTATAAAGATCTCAAAGGAAAATCATCTACTTAGTTTGAAGACCCTCGAAGGCCCACATGTCAGACATAACCTGACCCACTTCTCCAACATGGTTAATCCCTGAGTCGCCACGTGTACTACCAAACCGGAGCTACCGCCCACAAGGGGGAAGCTCCGGACCATGTACCGAAATGGCGCCCCCGGACTTAGCCCCTGACCGAGAGAAGATCCGGACCTGACACGTGTCGGGTAGTCCCGGAGCTTCCTGTTTCCCACAGCAAGCTCCGGAGCTGCCACGTGTCCGACCGTCGGATCTTCAGCTTCTAACCTCTGGAAGACCCCTCAACGGCTCCGGATCTTCCAAGGAGAGCCAAGGACTTCAAGACCCAATTAAGTGTCATTAATACCATATTAATGACACTTAAACGGACGATCTTAACACCAATAACGGTGCTGTCAAATCCCGTTACAGGATCGTTAAGAGCAATTAAACGTGTATCAATACTAGTAACCGCCGGGGCCACATGTCGGGCCAGGCTAACCTGTAACGGCCTACCCTTGTACTATAAAAGGACAGGCCGACGATACACAGGGACACACACACCTCATACGCTCATCACAAGCTCATATTGCTAATACAACACCAACACACCCGTGGAGTAGGGTATTACGCTCAGGCGGCCCGAACCACGTAAATTCTGGTGTCTCCTGTGCCAATTCTGATTCATCTTCTTGAATCTCCGCACGCCCACACCGAACATCAAACTCCCCTATCACTTTAGTAGTGTAGGGAGATCTGCCGGTTCCAAACCACCGACAGTTGGCGCGCCAGGTAGGGGCGCCTGAGATTTTGAGAATGGTGAACTCTGCTGCTGGATCATCCAACGGCCAACCTGCTGCTCAGGTTGTTGGGGGCAATCCCTCCAACAGGCAGCCACCTGCAGGAGCCTCAGCACCAGCAGGAGTCACACTCCCACCACCACTATCTCCTCCAGCAAATCGTGCTGGGCAGCGTGATGGTGCGCCGGCGTCAATCACTGCGTCGGCAAATCATGACAACCCGGAACACGCGCTCCATGCAGCGCATGCTCTTCTTCAACGTCCACCACCTCCGGATGCATCTTGGGATGCACTGGAACAGTGGAGGGCCGATGTGGAGCATTTGGTTGCAGCAGCAGCCGAATGCTTCAGCAACCAGGGTCCTCCTCCTTCAGGACGAGCCCCGTCATAGCGGCGGACTTTGTCTGGAAGACTTGGTCCACACGTCTCCAATAGCAGGAGACGTGCTGCATCGCAACAAGTGACGTCGTTGCCCTCCGGGGCTCGACGTACTCACACGGTATCTAGGCTTTCGACTCATGACCTCCGGGCGGAGCTTGATCGCCGATACCGCCAGCACGACGGTCGAGTCCATATTGAGCGTGCCCGTGAAAGACGGGAAGCTCAGGACCTTTCTACCCTTGAAGGAGTAGGAGGAGGCTGTTCAGCCTTGGCCATGCATCTGCGCATGGTTAGATGGCCACAAAAGTTCCGGCCTCACTTGCCGGAAAAATTCGACAGGACTATCAATCCCGCCGAATTTCTTCAAATATACTCCACTGCAATCTTGGCAGCTGGAGGAAACGAGGCCGTGATGGCCAATTACTTTCCAGTGGCCTTAACTGGGACCGCCAGGTCCTGGTTTATGAGCCTTCCACCCAACTCTATCAACAGTTGGGAGGAGCTGTGCCGTCAGTTCACTGCCAACTTCGGGAGTTCATACACCCGACTAGGCACTGAACTAGACCTTTTTGCGGTCGTGCAAAAAGGGGGAGAATCCTTGCGGTCATTCATTCAAAGGTTCTCTCAGGTACGAAATACAATTCCTTCTATCTCTAGCGCCTCTGTCATTGTGGCATTCAGACAGGGCGTACGGGACAAGAAGATGTTGGAGAAACTGGCGATCAAGGAGATCACCAGTGTCACAGAACTCTTCAGCTTGGCTGACAAATGTGCGCGAGCTGTGGAGGGCCGTGAGATGCACTCCAAACCAACCTCGGAGGGTCACAAGAGACCCTCCAAAGAAGAAGTCACTACCTCCGGGAGTGGCAAGCAGAAAAAGAAGACCAACGGCAAGAAGAAGCCATCGGCTAGCACATCCAACATTGCAGCCGCTGCAGCTCCGGGTGGCCGGGGGCCACGCCCTAAGAAGCGACCTCGACCGTCTTTTGAAGACGGTGGCAAACCCAAAGTGTGGTGTCCCATTCATAAAACGGGCAACCACAGTTTGGAAGACTGCCAGGAGGTCCAAAACCTTGCCGAGCGCTACAACAAGCGCCGGGAAAAATCTCCTTTTCGATAGAGGGAAGGAAAACAAAAAGTTGACAAAGCTCTAGCTGAAGAGGAGTTAGGGTTCCAGGATCCCAAAAAGGTCCTGAAGGCCGTCTACACCCCCGTCAACGATGATTCTGACGTCTCTGACAACGAGCGTCGGAAGACCATGAACACCATTTTTGGAGGATCATGGGATATCACCTCCCGTCGCGTCATCAAGACCATGTGTCGGGATATGGCCGCTGTAGCTCCTATAGTCAGGCTGGAACCTCACCGAAAGTGGATGGACACGGCCATCACTTTTGATGCTTCGGATTGTCCCCGGAGCATGGTTGGAGCAGGACAGTTACCCTTGATGGTATCTCCTACCATCAACAACATCCATCTCCAAAACGTCATGGTAGACGGAGGTTCGGGGCTTAACCTCATCAGCTTCGAAGCTTTCACTAAGCTTCAGCTCCGACCTTCGGATCTCCACCCCTCTTGACCTTTCTCCGGAGTAGGTCCGGGGGCTGTCGGTGGTTTTGATCCGGCAGATCTCCCGACACTGCTAAAGTGTTGAAGGAGTTTGTGGTTCAGTGTGGGCGCGCGGAGATTCAAGAAGGTGAAAATCAAAGTAATGTAGGAGACACGAGGATTTACGTGGTTCGGGCCGCCTGAGCGTAATACCCTACTCCACGGGGTGTGTTGTTGTTGTATTAGCGGTAAGAGCTTGTCACGAACGTGTGGGGTGCGTATGATCGTCCGTGAACATCCCTGAGTGTATCGTCGGCCTGTCCTTTTATAGTACAAGGATAGGCTGTTACAAGCTAGCCTGGCCCGACATGTGGCCCCGGCGGTTACTGGTATTGATACACGATTAATTGCTCTTAATGATCCTGTAACGGGCTTTGACAGCACCGTTACTGGTGTTAAGATCGTTCGATTGAGTGTCATTAATATGGTATTAATGGCACTTAACTGGGTCTTTAAGTCCTTGACTCTCCTTTGAAGATCCGGAGCCGTTACAAGGTCTTCCGGAGATTAGAAGCTGGAAGGTCCGACGATTTGACACGTGGCAGCTCCGGAGCTTGCTGTGGGAAGTAGGTAGCTTCGGGGCTACCAGACACGTGTCAGGTCCGGAGCTTCTCTCGGTCTGGGGTTAAGTCCGGAGGTGCCGTTTTGGTACGTGGTCCGGAGCTTCCCCTTGTGGGAGGTAGCTCCGGGTTAGTCGTACACGTGGTGACCCAGGGATTAACCATGTTGGAGAAGCGGATCCGGTCATGTCTGACAAGTGGGCCTCCGAGGGTCTTCAAACCAAGTAGATGGCTTTCCTTTGAGATTTCTGTAACCTCAAGGGGTGTATGGTTTTTAGGGTACTGACAGTGGCCCCCTGGACTTACCTCCGAGGAAGATCACTGGGGTGAAGTCATTCCGTCGGAGGTGGGTCCATCCTTACGACTCTTGAACTGGTTCTTCAAGGGTCTTCGAAGGTGCCGTTGGTAAAGATTTACAGTTAAATCCCGCCACGTGGCGTATCTCAGGCGGCAAATGAGATCTTTGACGTGCGGATCTCATGAAATTGAAGGTCGCCGGTTCCCGATACGAAAACCGTATCGGTTCCGCGCGCCCTGTCAGGCCGCCGCCTTTGGGTTTCCCACCGCGTGATGACAACTGTTCGCCTGGGTAAGTGCCTCGACTTGATCGTCGGGGTGGTCCCGAGCCCTCTTGTCATCGGTTGGGCTGAATTCTTGAGTAGTATCTTCGACTTCCCTGCGGTTTCCATCCAAGCGTTGCGAGGGCTTACTTAAGAAGGAAAGCGCGCACCGTCGGGAGTTCTTTACGCCTTTCATATGATCTTGTGCTCAAACTCCCAACTCGTGCTTCGCTCTTCTTCTCTTGTCTAGCTGTGCCGCGATGGAGTTGGGTCTGCACGAGAGTCGCTTGAAGACCGACAATGATTTGAAGAAGGTCCAGGCCCTCATGGGGTGGTCCTCGGACTTCTTCAACCACTTGGTCCGTGCCGGCGGAGAGCTCCCCTTCGAGAAGGAGCGCGCCGGTGAAATGGCGTACTTTTCCTCGTACGCCATGGTGGGGTTGATCCCACCTTTTTCTTCTTTCTTCTTGATGCTGCTAGACTTCTATGGTCTGCAGCTATACCACCTTGGCCCTCACTCCATTTCCCTCGTGTCCATCTTTGTCCACTTCTGTGAGATGTGGGTGGGCATCCCCCCCTGCATCGAACTCTTCTGGACCTTCTTCACCGTCCACACCACCGGCCGGAGCAATGAGTATCTTGGCTTCTACTACTTCGTGAAGCGCAAGAAGTGCCCATTCAAGTACCTCCGGTCGTTCCCTTCCGGGAAGTGGGATGACTGGAAGAAAGATTGGATAGTCGTCAGGGTGGAGGAGCATGAGCGGTTGGAGCTGCCCGATGGTCTGCCCGACATCGACACGACGATCTGGAGTGAGGTTCCAGTGCTGGCGGAAGCTTTCGACCCCGCCTTGACCAGGATCCGCCAATGCGTGGAGGGGGGATTGACCCCTCAGGCGGTATTTTGCAACTTCCTGGCCAACAGGTGGGCGCCGCTGAAGAGGAGGGAGAAGCTCGCTTGGGCCCTCAACAGCGTGATGGACGAGGACCGAGTTGAGACCGGGTTGAAGTCCAACATGGTGGGGAAGACCTTGGAATTCCACCTCAAGAAATTCCAGCACGGCATCGACGTCGACGGTGACGACTTGACTCCACCGTCGGCCTTTCTCCCTCTGAATGTGGAAGTGGAGTTCAGCAGGGAGCTCCGGCGGACGATGCCTGCACTTGACGACCTTGGTGTCATTGAGAGAAGATCAACCACCCGGGTGGTGATCCCTGGGATACCTGAAGACGGCTTCGCCCCTACCCCACAGCCGAGGGTCGAGGTCGTCGGCAAGGGTAAGGAGCTGGCGGATGAGCCGGAGAGCCGGAAGAGGAAGCTGCGATATGTCGACGGAAGGTCCGTCAGGCCCGCTACTCCCGCCTCGGTCCCTTCTCCCCAGGGGGGAAGATCTTCTGCCACCGTGGCGACTGTCCCCGTAGTGGGGTCCTTCCGGGATGATACCGTTCCTGCAGTGGGATCCTCCCGGAGCGCGTCTGTCCCCGTGGTGGAACCCTCCTGGGGTGCTAGCTCCGGGTGTGACGCCCGGTTCTGAAAAACTGAACCAAGCTAACGCATATGTGTGCCCAGGGTGTTCAACACACATACACGCGTGATTCACAAATGATAAACAGATAATTACCACAGCTCAAATTATTAAATAAGTACTCTTATTACATAATTCATTAAATCCTCGAATACAAGCTCTAATGAATATTAATGATAAGTTCAACTAATGCAGCGGAAATAAACTAATTAAACATCTAAGCAAAATAAGCAAAAGGGATAGCGCAGCTCCATGCAACACCACAGGCAAGCTGACGGTAGACACGGCCTAGATCTCCACATTATCGCCATTAAACTCACAATTCTGACCTGCAACTGTTGGGTGGGGGATTGCAAGAGTGAGTACATCTCGTACTCAGCAAGTGTGGAAAGTATGACATGTGGCTTATTCAAATGACGACAATAATAATGGCTAAGTGCTGAAAAGTATAGTAAAATATTTGAAAAGCATTATACTATGTCTATGTGAAACAATCCCATCGTAACCATCATATTAACATAATATAAACCATATCCAATTATTGCCAACATCATCATTATTCATGTCCAATTACCATAACTCAAATTCATACCCATGACCATAATCCATAAATCATAACCAACCCATAACCATAAACCAACCATAACCATAGACCAACCATAACCATAACCAACCCAAATCCCAATTCCAACTCTAATCATGTAGGTCATCCAGGCGCTCATAACCGGGAGCACGGCTATCATGATAGTTTTAATACTCTGCAGAGTTTGTACCTCTTTACCCACGTGTTTGTGATTTCATCACCCGTCGGCGACTAAAGAACCTCCCTTATTGCCAATTACACTTCCTTTGGTGTATGGCCAAGAGATCACAAAATAGCCTTTACAAAGGGATTACTAGCCTATTCAGACCCCACTGAGGTTTCACCGATGGCGATGCCTCCAGCTGAGCACATCATCAACCAAGGGCCCCCTCTTGAGCCATTCGGATCCCAGGGTAGTCCCACCAATCATCAACAAACCCAATCCGACTACCCCTTCCCCGAGCATCCACAATGGTCCAAACAACACTAGCAAAGCCCTAATTAATCAGCTACGCCGCACCCATACTTGGCCTCGTGGTGGCACTGTAGTCCTGGCCTATTCTCGCATGAACCGGTCCTTAGATCTAAAGCAAGCAAACCACCATAACATCCAACCCATCCACATACCAGGCTTGCTTAGATCACCCATCACCATACTGTATCGACCAGTTCACATTAACCAGAATATCATTGATGCATAATTAATTGTGTAGTGTTGTTTGCCATCCCAATTAACTAAGCGAAGCAAAAAGGTAAAAAAAAACCTTCCCGACTCTCTACCATAAATTCCAGGCGACAAGGTTGGTTTAACAAATCTAGTAAACTTCCTACCATAGGATTCCCATCAAATTGACACAGCATGCAGTTTGCAAACAAAACATTTATTTTAAAAATAGGATCAATATGCTTCAAGGACACTTGCCTTGCTCCGGCGGATAGAGTTGCTCGAGCGCTTGGAAATCTTGATTCTGAAAATCCTCGTACACGATCTCTTGAGCACTTCCCTCTACTCGTGACCACACATACAAGAATATACATACAAATCAACAATGATGCACACACAATAATCAACATGCGATGACATGCATGCATGCAAGGTACAATAATTAATTAACTATGGTTGTCTATTAATTAGATGCAACTAGTTCATACGTGTTCATACGAGTTTGCGGGGATTTTAACGTGGATTAATGCCGCTGAAAATAAAATTATGGTGCAACTAAAATCAATTTACGCCTATTAGATTTAATGTGATCGCTAAAATTCGCATCGGGAACATGTCCTACCGTAGATCTGACGGCTTGACGGTCGCGGAACAAATGCGACGCGTAGACGAAGTGGATGGCGCGGCAGACCTTCGGCGGCACGACGACGGCGACGATCCCCGGTGAACGGTGGCGCCCTCCCTTTTTTCTTCCTCTTCTTCCCTTCTTTTTTTCTTCCTTTTCTTCCCCTGGCGGCGCAGCCTTCTGGACTTTTTTTTCGCAGCTTCCGGCGGCTGCGATTCTGGAATCGAGAAAACCTACGGAGGCTGGGACTTTTTATAGGGGCGTGGCTAGGATACGGCCTCGGTACCGACTCGGTACGGGGCGGGATTCGCGGCAGGGGAGTCAGACGCGGGAGGGAGTCGTATCCGGGCGGGAGAATCGGGGCAGGAGGCTGCTGCGGGCGGGAGAATTGGATCGGGTGGGGGCGGGAGCGGGGAGGCGGCGTGGAGCGTGGCCCGGTTTTCGGCGGGGCAGGGCGGGAGCGGAGGGAGGCGGGGCCAGGCGCTGCGCACGGCAGGGGCACGCGGCCGGGCTGGCGCGGGGGCCTAGGCGGCGGTGGGCCCCGGGTGGGCGTGGGCGGGAGCCGGGAAGGCGGCGCGTGCGGCTGAGCGGGAGCGGGGGAGGGGATCGAGGCGGGGGGGGGGGGGGGGGGGAAGACCGGGGCGGGGCCGGCGCAGCGCGCGGGGCGCGGTCGTCGGATGCGGGGACTGGGGCGGCATCGGCAGGGTGGGGCCCCCCCGGGCGGGCGCGCTCGGGCACGCGGCGCGGAGCGCCTCGGGGCGCGCGACGGGGCCGGTTGGCGGCTCGGCCGCTGGTCGTTGTTTTTTTTTTCTTTCTCTTTTCTCCCATTTAGTATTATTATTATTTTATAATTTATATTTATTTATTTTATTTTTTTATATTATTTATTTATTATTTATATTATTTTTTATATATATTATTATTTAAGTTTTATTATTTTTATTTATCTTATTTATTTTATTTATTATTATATATATATTTATTGTTATATAATTTATTTATATATTTCTTTTTATATATTATTATTTTTGTTTTATATTTATTATTTATTATTTATTATTTTTATAACATATATTGTTAATATTAATATTTTATCTATTTCTATATATTGTTATATATATATTCTTATATATATATTTTTTTTATTATTTTTATACTTATTCCTCATTACAAGTTTTAGGCAATAATTATTATTTTCTATTTCTTCTTTTGCTACATACATTTGTATATTTTATCATTTTTCTTTTATCCTACTAATGTTTAATACATGATCATGTGTGCAATGCAGGATGCGAAAATTTAGGGTGTTACACCGGGCGCACGACTCCGGCACCTGGGACGGTGGGAGCCTCCAGGTCCAGAGGTTCCTCCCGAACGAGGAGAGCCTCGACCCGGGAAATGCCTGTAGCTGCGACGAGTTCTGAGGGGCCTTCTGGAGCTTCTACGCCGACCGTGGCCAGCCCGGAACGTCCAGGAAAGAGGTTTCGTGCAAGCTGGTGCGGAAGCCTTCCAAGGTAATTTTTGATCTTTACCTTGGTTAACTCTTTAATTGTAGCGATTGTTTGTTAATTTTCTTTGTCCATCCTCTGCAGTGTCCCCAAGAAGGGGAGTGAAGCTCCACCCTCGGCCACGATGTCTGAGGCCGTGGGAGCTTCTGCTCCTGTCCCGGTGCCGCCCCAGGTGGTGGCTGAGGCTGCGACAGCTCCAGCGCCGGCTGTCGTGGTCATGAACCTCGACTCATCCCCAGAAGTTCCCGTGGTAGCGCCGGACCACGGGAGTGAAGACACGCCAGCGGCACTTGTCTCGGAGGTTGAAGCTCCGGGTCCTGGTGCTGCAGTGGTGGAAGCTCCGGCTGTTGAGCCGGAGGAAGTAGTAGTCCTGGCCTCGGAGCCGGAACTTGTCGAAGCTCCGACGGTTGAGCCGTAGGTGACTGAAGCCCCGACATGCGAGCCGGAAGTCGAGGTAGTTCCGACAGTTGAGCCGGTTACCTCCGAAGCATCGACTGCTGAGCCGGTTATTGTTGGAGCGCCGGTCATAGAGCCGGTGGTTGAAGAGGCGATGGAGCTCGAGCCTCCCTCGGAAGAGGTGTCCCGGCCGGAGCCAGTAGCTGCTCCTGCTCCAAAGGCGACGACGTCGGAGGTACCTGCGGCCGAGTCGGAGTGCCCAAGCGAAGTCGCTGGCCCCCGGCTCGAGGAGGTGAACGAAGACTTGGCGACGGGGTCTTCTTCGATGGTGACTGAGGCCATCCCGGAGGACGGCCCTAGTGCCTTGGAAGCTTAGGGTTCCTCTCTCGTAGAGTGGGACCCAATTTTTGTATGTGAAGAACCGCTGGAACCAGCGAAGGAGACCCCAGCAGGTCCGGAGCCCATCCCGCTGTCGATGTCTATCGACAACGCCTGCTCCAGTCTGCGTCAAGTCCAATTGGCCTTCTTCCACGACAACAAGGCTCTTGAAGAGGAGCGCCAAACCCTTCGGCGGTGGCGTAACCGAATCCACTTTGAGACCAAGCTGGCGCAGTCGAGGCTAGCGGATGACAAGGAGTGGATCAAGCGGGAGAAGATCTGCCTGGAGTACTGGGGCAAGCTGCTGGATGACAGGGAGAGCATGACTCATGCCCTCGACGCTCAATCCCGGGAGATCCACGATCAGGCCAAAGCTGCCAACGACGCGGCCAATGCTCGACACGAACAGCTTGAGGCCATCAACACCGCACTCATCAAGCGCCGAGAGGCACTTGAAGAGAGGGAGAGATGGCTCGAGGACGAAGAGCAGAAACTCCTGGAGCTGCGGGATGATGTCCTGAGGAGGGAAGAAGAGCTCGCCAAGAAAGTAGCTCTGGCTGACAAGGGCCTCGAGGAGCGCACCAAGAAGTTGGAAGAGCACTGCCAAGAGGAAGAGGAGAAGACCTGGGTGCGGGGGCAGGAACTCTACGAATACGAGTGTGCCCTTGTTGCCCGGGAGAAAAAGGTGGAGGCTAGGGAGAAGGACCTGGTCGATCGTCGGAACAAGATCCACCTCCGGGAGGAGGAGCTCGGAAGACTTGAGAGGCGGGTTGCTGCAAAGATTCAGCAAAACGCCAAAGAAGTTGAGCGCCTCGCCCGTGAGAATTCCGAACTGACGGCGGCCAAGAGATCCCTGGAAGAGATGAAGAGCTTGAGGACGGCGGACTCCCTACAGATTTGGGAGTTCCTGGGCAAGGCCAATGATGCGCTGATGTTGATGGGTTTCAGCCCCGTGCGCCCGGATGATCCGGAGCCAGAGCCGGACCTTGCGCTGCAGGCGTTGAGCGCAGCAGGTAGCAAGCTCTCCAAGGTGGGCGATGTCATCGCGAACCAACTGGAGGTTGAGGGGCAATCCCTGGCGAAGAACGTCGCAGAGTATGTGCTGACGTGCTACACCAGCCGGAACCCCCAATTTCCTCTGGACCCGGTGCTTGAAGGCCCCGTCGAAGGAGAAGGCGAAGCTACCCGAGCCAGCGTATCGGAGGTCGCCCAGAAAGTCGCCGAGTTCTTCCATAGGGTCTAGGACCATCTCTTTAGCTCTCACATGTATTTTCTCTTCTTCTTCCTCAATTTTGTAATCCCTTGTCTCCAGATGTAATCTCCTGTCTCCAGATGAATGAAATCCCCAAATTTTTGCGAATTTCACTTTTTGTCTTCAACATCTTTATCTTCACTTGGCCCCCTGGTAGATGTACACAATTTGATTGTGAACATGTACCAAAAGGATATTGAGTTTTGTTGAAGACTCATTTGCTCTGAACTTGTAGCATTTAGGTCCGAAGTCTTTGATAGTGAAGGTCCCCTGAGGTTGTCGGAGCTTAGAAGCTCCGGCATTGTCTATCGCTGGAGCTTGGTAGCTCCGGCAATAGCCTCTATCAACACCTAGAGCGTCGATAGTTAGTCCTCCAGGGTGTCGGAGCTGGGTAGCTCCGGCAGTGACCTTTGCCAACACTTGGTTTGTTGGCAGCAGACTCCATTTACGGGGTCTTCTCACCATCTTATATTCAGCGTCGATGGTTGGCCCCCTTAGGGGAGTCGGAGCTTAGTTAGCTCCGGCTTCTCTCCATCAACGTAGAGTTTATTTTTCTTGCACACTTAAGCCAAGAAAAATAGTAAAATTCGTTCCTTGTCTATAATTTCATCGCAGCTTACGATTCTTAAGAAAACTTTAAGTTGAACACGATTTTAAATACAACCGGATGCGTTGCCTTTTCTCTTAGATTCAACTGTTCATGGAATCGCCTTACTTCGGCCTGCCGGGGTGTAGGTAGAGTGACGTACTTAGGGTGCTTGACCAGGCTAAGTCGATAGCACACTCCAGCCCTATATTGGCTTGGCGGCTTTTGGGCGAGTTGGCCATGAGCGATATTTGAATCCAAAAGAACTGACAATACAACTTGAATCGTATATAAACCGGTCAAACTAAAATTTCTTAAGAATTGCACGTCTTTGTTATAGACAAGAAAGAGAAAAATAAAAATGTTGAGCCTGTACAAAATAAATGCACGTGGAGTCTATTTCACATGAAGATGTCTTTCATTATAGGTCCGAGGTAGAGGGGAAACAAGTACACTCTTAGGGTACAGAACCAGGCTAAGTGTCTTTGGTTTCTCGTTTGACCCACGGTAGTTAGCCACACTTTTAGTCTGGAGACTATGACAAGTGATGCATGAGCTTTGCGGACCTTTCGGGAAAGATCCGGCTGCTCTCCCGGAGGAACTACCCGACTCTGTACAATGACTCTATAACATACATCTCAAGTTACTCAAGACTCACCTCCGTGGTATTAAGTGTAGAACTTACAGAGGTGCTCGATGTTCCAAGGATTTGGGAGAGGTGTCCCATCCTCGGTAGCCAAGTGAACGCTTCCGGGATGGGATACTTTGATCACTAGGAAGGGCCCCTCCCAGCTGGGGGAGAGTTTGTTTAACCCTTCTCTGGATAGTATTCTCCGTAGCACCAGATCGCCTTCCTCGAGCTGTCGGTTGTGTACATGCCGCTGGTGATAACGCCGTAGAGCTTGGCGATATCGGGCATTCCGAACAGCTGCTTGGCACCTTCCCTCCTCGAGGAGGTCTAGGTCTTCACGCCGGAGCTGGTCCTGCGCGGCTTCGTCGAAGGTCCGGACCCGGAGCGAACCCAAGGTGATTTTCGGAGGAAGGATTGCTTCAGCTCCGTACACCAGAAAGAAGGGTGTTTCTCCGGTTGACCGGTTTGGAGAAGTCCTGTTGGCCCATAGAGTGGGCGGAAGCTCTTCGATCCAGTTGGCTCCATGTTTCTTCAAACGCTCATAGGTGCGCGTTTTGAGTCCCTTAAGGATTTCCGCATTTGCTCTCTTGGCTTGGCCATTGCTGGCTGGGTGAGCTACGGAGGCGTAGCAGACTTGTATGCCGAGGTCTTCGCAATATCCTTGGAATGCGGAGATTGTGAATTGAGTCCCATTATCAGTGATGATTTTGTTTGGGACTCCAAATCTGCTCACAATGGATTGCAGAAAGTTGATAGCAGATTGCTTGTTGATCGTCACAACTGGAGTTGCTTCCGACCATTTGGTGAACTTGTCAATGGCGACGTACAGGAACTTGTAACCTCCAACGGCTCTTGGGAAGGGTCCCAAGATGTCCATCCCCCACACGGTGAAGGGCCATGTAGGAGGTATCATTTGTAAGGGCTGAGCTGGTGTATGAATTTGCTTTGCATGAAATTGGCATGCTTCGCATTTCTTCACTAGCCCAGTGGCATCCTGGAGCGCTGTAGGCCAATAGAAGTCGTGCCGAAAGGCTTTATCAACCAGCGTGCGAGAAGACCCGTCCTGAAGGAGGAGGAACCTGGTTGCTGATGCGGTCGGCTGCGGCTGCAACCAAATGTTCCACATCAGCTCTCCACTGCTCCAATGCATCCCGGGATGCATCAGGAGGTGGTGGACGTTGAAGAAGAGCACGCGCTGCATGAAGCGCATGTTTCAGATTGTCATGATTCGCCGACGCCGTGATGGACACTGGTGCACCATCGCGTTGTCCAGCTTGGTTTGCTGGAGGAGGCGGCGGTGGTGGCTGTGTGACTCCTGCTGGCGCTGAGGCTCTTGCTGGTGGGGGCATATTGGAGGGATTGCCTCCAACAGCCTGAAGAGCGGGTTGACCATTGGATGATCCAGCAATGGAGTTCACCATTCTTGAAATCTCAGGCGCCCCTACCTGGCGCGCCAACTGTTGGTGGTTTTGATCCGGCAGATCTCCTGACACTGCTAAAGTGTTGAAGGAGTTTGTGGTTCCGTGTGGGCGCGTGGAGATTCAAGAAGGTGAAAATCAAAGTAATGAAGGAGACACGAGGATTTACGTGGTTCGGGCCGCCTGAGCGTAATACCCTACTCCATGAGGTGTGTTGTTGTTGTATTAGCGGTAAGAGCTTGTCATGAACGCGTGGGGTGCGTATGATCGTCCGTGAACGTCCCTGAGTGTATCGTCGGCCTGTCCTTTTATAGTACAAGGATAGGCCGTTACAAGCTAGCCTGGCCCGACATGTGGCCCCGACGGTTACTGGTATTGATACACGATTAATTGCTCTTAATGATCTTGTAACGGGCTTTGACAGCACCGTTACTGGTGGTAAGATCGTCTGATTGAGTGTCATTAATATGGTATTAATGGCACCTAACTGGGTCTTTAAGTCCTTGACTCTCCTTTGAAGATCCGGAGCCGTTACAAGGTCTTCCGGAGATTAGAAGCTGGAAGGTCCGACGATTTGACACGTGGCAGCTCCGGAGCTTGCTGTGGGAAGCAGGTAGCTCCGGGGCTACGAGACACGTGTCAGGTCCGGAGCTTCTCTCGGTCTGGGGTTAAGTCCGGAGGTGCCGTTTTGGTACGTGGTCCGGAGCTTCCCCCTTGTGGGAGGTAGCTCCGGGTTAGTCGTACAAATGGCGACCCAGGGATTAACCATGTTGGAGAAGCGGGTCCGGTCATGTCTAACAAGTGGGCCTCCGAGGGTCTTCAAACCAAGTATATGGCTTTCCTTTGAGATTTCTGTAACCTCAAGGGGTGTATGGTTTTTAGGGTACCGACAGGGGCCATCACCCCACTCGGAGCTATTACTCTCCCTATTACCTTTGGGACACGGGAGAAGTACCGCACCGAGAAGTTGGTCTTCGACGTCGCGCAGATCAAATTACCCTTCAATGCCATCTTGGGTAGACCTGCCCTGTACAAATTCATGGCGGCAGCTCATTATGGCTATCTGGTGTTGAAGATGCCAACGCCAGTAGGCGTTCTCCGGATCCGTGGAGATCGCACTGCCGGAGAAACTGCTCTGGAAGAGCTCCATGCGCTCACCACGGCACAAGAGGAGGACTCCAGGCAGGAGCAAGCTCCAAAACCCCCAAGCATTCGCCAACGAGGCTCGACTTCTGCACCTCGAGTGCAGCCAAGCGGCGACACCGACATTCCCGTCAAAGTCGTCCAAATTGGTTCCGATGTCGCTCAAACCACCCGTATATCGGGAGGATTGAACGACAAATAGGAACTCGCGCTCATCACTTTCCTCCGGGTAACGTTGACGTGTTTACTTGGCAACCGTCACAAATGCCTGGGATCCCCAGGGAAGTGATTGAGCACAATCTGAAGATGTACCCTGATGCCCAGCCTGTGCATCAGAAGCCTCGGAAGCAATCCGTAGAGCGGCAGAACTTCATCCGACAAGAAGTAAAGAAGTTGCTCGAAGCTGGATTCATCCGAGAAGTCTTCTATCCAAAATGTGGCAAACCCAGTCGTTGTGCCCAAGGCCGGCGGGAAGCTTCAGATGTGCATCGACTACACCACACTAAATAAGGCATGTCCAAAAGATCCATTCCCACTACCTAGAATAGATCAGATAGTGGATTCCACTTCCGGGTGTGAATTACTGTGTTTCCTAGATGCATATTCTGGATATCATCAAATCAGGATGTCTAGGGAAGATGAAGAGCATACTTCATTCATTACAGTAGATGGATTGTATTGTTACACAGCCATGCCCTTTGGTCTCAAGAATGCATCTTCAACTTTTGTACGAGCTATGTACAAAAATTTTGAAGAACTTATTAGAGACATAGTGGAAGTGTACGTCGATGACATCGTGGTCAAGGTCAGGAACAAGGAGTCACTCCTTGACACCTTGCAGGCTGTCTTCGACAAGCTGCGGGCCACCCGCACGAAGCTAAACCCAGACAAGTGTGTCTTTGGAGTTAGCTCCGGAAAACTTCTTGGTTTCCTGGTAAGTCACCGGGGCATAGAAGCTAATCCAGCGAAGATTAAGGCCATTGAAGACATGCGGCCACCAACCCGCATCAAGGACGTCCAAAAATTAACTGGATGTCTAGCAGCCCTCAGCCGGTTCATCTCAAGACTGGCGGAACGGGCACTCCCCTTCTTCAAGTTATTGAGGAAGTCCGGACCATTCCAATGGTCCGAAGAAGCAGAAAAGGCATTCCAGGAGCTGAAACAGTTCCTCACCACCCTACCGATTCTGGTAGCTCCGAACCCTGGTGAGCCTTTATTGCTTTATATTTCAGCTACTGACGAAGTCGTCAGTATGTTTCTGGTCGCGGAGAGACAAGAACTACCCCGCACTCAGGAATCCAGACCCCTCCCGGAAGGTCCGGAGGTTCCTGAAAGTGAGTCTGGGTCCCAGCCCCCAGATTCAAATCCACTGGAAGTTGTTTCAGGAGGCCTAGACCCCTCCGGGAGGGTCCAGGTCATTTCTGAAGAAGCTCCGGGTTCCTCCAGCCAGAACCCGGAGGTCCCCGAAGAAAATCCGGACCCTTCCGAGAGGGTTCAGGTCAGTGAAGAGGAAGCTCCGGACCCCTCCGGGAGGGTCCGGACCATTCATCGCCCGGTGTACTTCATTAGTGAAGTATTACATGATGCCAAAACTCGATACATAGAGGTGCATAAGCTGCTCTATGCAGTTCTTATTGCCTCCAGGAAGCTTCGACATTACTTCCAAGCTCACAAAATCTCGATGGTGACCTCCTACCCACTACGAGCAATCTTGCATAATCCCAATTCAACTGGGAATATTGCAAAGTGGGCAGCGGAATTGGCTGAATTTGATCTTGAATTTATTTCAAGACAAGCAGTCAAGAGTCAAGCATTGGCAGATTTTGTGGTAGAATGGACTCCCTCTCCATCAAACCCTGGGTATCCCAGTGAGCATAAGACGGAGCATCAAGCTCCAACCTTCACTGAGCCTCACTGGACCCTCTACTTCGACGGTTCCATGCAGAAGCAGGGGGCCGGAGCTGGAATCCTTCTCCTTGCACCGACTGGGGAGAAGGTGAAATACATGGTACACCTTGACTTCAAGGCAACCAACAACATGGCAGAGTATGAAGCACTCATCTACGGACTAAAGGTGGCACTGTCATATGGTGTCAAGCAATTGCTGGTCAAGGGAGATTCACAGCTCATCATTAAGCAGGTGAAGGGTGAATGCTCCTGTAATAATCTCCAGTTAGCTTCTTAGCTCCTTGAAGTCCAGAGGCTTTAGAAGGATTTTGAAGTCCTAGATCTCCACCATGTTCAGCACGCTCACAACACTGAAGCCGACGAACTCTCGACGAAAGCGTCAACTGGAGCTCCAGCTCCTGACGGAACTTTTGTTCGGAGATTGTCGAAACCCACAGCTCAGCCTACCGAACTGAGCAAAGGGGGCGAGGTCAGCATCCCGAAGCTAACGGTCCCGGTGGCCCTGTTATCATGGCAGCCATCAAGGGTCGTAGGTGCTGCCGGAAGCTCCGAGCAACCCAGCACGCAAGACTCAAATGCTCAAGTTAGTTCCAACGCATGGATCTCGGAGATCCAGAACTACTTGAAAGATAACATCCTTCCTAACGACGATGTATCCGCTGACCGGGTAGTCAGATTGGCTAAAAGATACACGCTGGTAGAAGGGGATCTTTACCGGCGCGGTGCCTACGACATCCTAATGCGGTGCATCACAAGGGAAGAAGGCTGCGAGCTTCTCGCAGAAATCCATGGAGGCGAGTGTGGGAACCACGCGTCTTCCCGCACGCTGGTTGGTAAAGCCTTTCGGCATGGCTTCTACTGGCCTACAACACTCCAGGATGCAACTGAGCTGGTGAAAAAATGCAAAGCAAATTCACACTCCGGCTCAGTCCTTACAAATGATACCTCCTACATGGCCCTTCGCTGTGTGGTGGATGGACATCTTGGGACCTTTCCCAAGAGCCGTCGGAGGTTACAAGTTCCTGTACGTCGCCATTGAAAAGTTCACCAAGTGGCCGGAAGCAACTCCAGTTGTGACAATCAACAAGCAATCTGCTATCAACATTCTGCAGTCTATTGTATGCAGATTTGGAGTCCCAAACAAAATCATCACTGATAATAGGACCCAATTCACAAGCTCCGCATTCCAAGGATATTGCGAAGACCTCGGCATACAGGTTTGCTACGCCTCCGTAGCTCACCCAGCCAGCAATGGCCAAGCTGAGAGAGCAAATGCTGAAATTCTTAAAGGACTCAAAACGCGCACCTATGAGCGCTTGAAAAAACATGGAGCCAACTGGATCGAAGAGCTTCCACCCACTCTATGGGCCAACAGGACATCTCCAAACTGGTCAACCGGAGAAACACCCTTCTTTCTGGTGTACGGAGCTAAAGCAATCCTTCCTCCGGAAATCACCTTGGGTTCGCTCCGGGTCCGGACCTTCGACGAAGCCGCGCAGGACCAGCTCCGGCGTGAAGACCTAGACCTCCTTGAGGAGGGAAGGTGCCAAGCAGCTGTTCGGAATGCCCGATATCGTCAAGCTCTACGGCGTTATCACCAACGGCATGTACACAACCGGCAGCTCGAGGAAGGCGATCTGGTGCTACGGAGAATACTATCCAGAGAAGGGTTAAACAAACTCTCCCCCGGCTGGGAGGGGCCCTTCCGAGTGATTAAAGTATCCCGTTCTGGAAGCGTTCGCTTGGCTACTGAGGATGGGACACCTCTCCCAAATCCTTGGAACATCGAGCACCTCCGTAAGTTCTACACTTAATACCATGGAGGAGAGTCTTGAGTAACTTGGGGTGTATGTTATAGAGTCATTGTACAGAGTCGGGTAGTTCCTTCGGGAGAGCAGCTGGACCTTTCCTGAAAGGTCCGCAAAGCTCATGCAACACTTGTCACAGTCTCAGGACTAAAAGTGCGGCTAACTACCCTGGGTCAAACGAGAAATGAAACACACTTAGCCTAGTTCCATACCCTAAGAGTGTACTTGTTTCCCCTGTACCCCGGACCTATAATGAAAGACATCTTCATGTGAAATAGACTCCACGTGCATATATTTTGTACAGGCTCAACATTTTTATTTTTCTCTTTCTTGTCTATAACAAAGAAGTACAATTCTTAAGAAATTTTAGTTCGACCGGTTTATATACGATTCGAGTTGTATTGTCAGTTCTTTTGGATTCAAATATCGTTCAAGGCCAACTCGCCTGAAAGCCGCCAAGCCAATCTAGGGCTGGAGTATGCTATCGACTTATCCTGGTCAAGCACCCTAAGTACGCCACTCTACCTACACCCCGGCAGGCCGAAGTAAGGTGAGTCCATGGACAATTGAATCTAGAAGAAAAGGCAACGCATTCAGTTGTATTTAAAATCGCGTTTGACCTAAAGTCTTCTTGAGAATCGTAAGCCGCGACGAAATCATAGACAAGGAATGAATTTTACTATTTTCCTTGGCTTAAGTGTGCAGGAAAAATAAAGTCTACATTGATGGAGAAAAGCCGGAGCTAACTAAGCTCCGACTCCCCTAAGGGGGTCAGCCGTCGATGCCGAATAAAAGATGGTGAGAAGACCCCGTAAATGGAGTCTGCTGCCAACAAACTGAGTGTTGGCAAAGATCACTGCTGGAGCTACTAAGCTCCGACACCCCGGAGGGTTAACTATCGATGTTCTACACGTTGATAGAGACTATTGCCGAAGCTACTAAGCTCCAGTGATAGACAACGCTGGATCCTCTAAGCTCCGACAACCTCAGGAGGCCTTCACTAGCAAAGACTTCGAACCTAAACTCTACAAGTTTGGAGCAAAAGAGTCTTCAACAATGCACAATATCCTCTTGGTACATGTTCACAATCAAATTGTGTACATCTACCAGGGGGGCAAGTGAAGATAAAAGTGTTGAAGACAAAAAAGTGAAATTCGCAAAATTTGGGGATTTCATTTATCTGGAGACAAGAGATTACATCTGGAGACAAGGGATTACAAAATTGAGGAAGAAGAAGAGAAAATACAAGTGAGAATTACAGAGATGGTCCTAGACCCTATGGAAGAATTGGGCGACCTTCTGGGCAACCTCCGATACGCTGGCTCGGGTAGCTTCGCCTTCTCCTTCGACGGGGCCTTCAAGCACCGGGTCCAGAGGAAATTGAGAGTTCCGGCTGGTGTAGCACGTCAGCACATATTCTGCGACGTTCTTAGCCAGGGATTGCCCCTCAACCTCCAGTTGGTCCGCGATGACATCGCCCACCTTGGAGAGCTTGCTACCAGCCGCGCTCAACGCCTACAGCGCTAAGTCCGGCTCCGGCTCCGAATCATCCGGGCGCACGGGGCTAAAACCCATCGGTGTCAGCGCATCGTTGGCCTTGCCCAGGAACTCCCAAATCTGTAGGGAGTCCGCAGTCCTCAAGCCCTTCATCTCTTCCAGGGATCTCTTGGCCGCCGTCAGTTCGGAATTCTCACGGGCGAGGCGCTCAACCTCTTTGGCGTTTTGCTGAATCTTTTCAGCAACCCGCCTTTCGAGTTTTCTGAGCTCCTCCTCCCGGAGGTGGATCTTGTTCCGGCACTCGACCAGGTCCTTCTCCCTACCCCTCACTTTCTTCTCCCGGGCAACAAGGGCACACTCTTGTTCGTAGAGTTCCTGCTCTCGCACCCAGGTCTTCTCCTCTTCCTCTTGGCAGCGCTCTTCCAATTTCTTGGTGCGCTCCTCGAGGCCCTTGTCAGCCAGAGCTACTTTCTCGGCGAGCTCCTCTTCTCTCCTCAGGACATCATCCCGCAGCTCAAGGAGTTTCTACTCTTCATCCTCGAGCCGTTTCTCCCTCTCTTCAAGTGCCTCTCGGCGCTTGATGAGTGCGGTGTTAATAGCCTCAAGCTGTTCGTGGCGCGCATCGGCCGCGTTATTGGCAGCTTTGGCCTGATCGTAGATCTCCCGAGATTGAGCGTCGAGGGCATGAGTCATACTCTCCCTGTCATCCAGTAATTTACCCCAGTACTCCAGGCGGACCTTCTCCCGTTTGATCCACTCCTTGTCATCCGCTAGCCTCGATTGAGCCAGCTTGGTCTCGAAGTAGAGCCGGTTACGCCACCGCCTAAGGGTTTGGCGCTCCTCTTCAAGAGCCTTGCTGTCGTGGAAGAAGGCTAGCTGGACTTGACGCAGACTGGAACATGCGTTGTCAATGGACAGTGACAACGGGATTAGCTCCGGACCTGCTGGGGTCTCCTCCGCTGGTTCCAGCGGGTCTTCGGATACAAAAATTGGGTCCCACTCTACAAGAGTGGTCCCCTGGGTTTCCAAGACACTAGGGACGTCCTCCGGGATGACCTCAGTCGCCATCGAAGAAGGCCCCGCCACCAAATCTTCATTCATCCCCTCAGGCTGGGGGCCAGCGACTTCGCTGGGGCACTCCGACTCGGCTGCAGGTACCACCGGAGTCGTCGCTTCCGGAGCAGAAGCCGCTACTGGCTCCGGTCTGGGCACCTCTTCTGACGGAGGCTCAAGCTCCGTCACCTCTTCAACCACCGGCTCAGGAGCTGGAAGATCTTCAACATCATCCGGTCCTGTGGCCAGAGATCCAACAACGACCGGCTCAACGGCCGGTGCTTCGGAGTTAGCCGGCCCAACTACCGGGACTACCTCAGTTTCCGGCTCGCATGCCGGGGCTTCAGTCACCTCCGGCTCAACCACCGGGGCTTCGACACTTTCCGGCTGAGAGGCCGGGATTGCTACTTCCTCCGGCTCAACAGCCGAAGCTTCCATCATTGCAGCATCAAGACTTGGAGCTTCAACCTCCGAGACAGGTGCCGCTGGTGCATCTTCACTCCCGTGGTCGGGCGCTACCACGGGAACTTCTGGGGATGAGTCGAGGTCCATGACCACGACAGCCGGTGCCGGAGCTGTCGCAGCTTCAGCCACCACTTGGGGCGGCACCAGTACAGGAGCAGAAGCTCCCACCTTCACGGCCTCAGACACTGTGGCTGAGGGTGGAGCCTCACTTCCTTTCTTAGGGACGCTGCAGATGATGAACAAAGAAAATTAACAAACAGTTGCAATGATTAAAATAATTGTACAAGGTATAGATTAAAAATTATCTTGGGAGGCTCCCGCACCAGCTTGCGCGGAACCTTTTTCCTGGGCGTTCTAGGCTGGCCATAGTCGGTGTAGAAGCTCCGGAAGGCCCCCCGGAACTTGTCACAACCACGGGCGTTTCCCGGGTCGAGGCCCTCCTCGATCGAGAAGAACCCCCGGACCTGGAGGCCTCCACCGGCCCAGGTGCCGGAGTCGTGCGCCCGGAGCTAGCACCCCGGGAGGATCCCACCGCGGGAACCGACGTGCTCCGGGAGGACCCCACTGCAGGAACGGTCTCGTTCCAGGAGGACCCCATTACGGGGACAGTCGCCGCGGTGGCATAAGCCCTTCCCCTCCAGGGAGAGGGAATCGAGGCGGAAGTAGCGGGCCGGACGAACCTTCCGTCGGCATGCCGCAACTTCCTTTTCCGGCTCTCGGGTTCATCCGCCAGCTCCTTGCCCTTGCCGACGACCTCGACCCTTGGATTTGGGGCAGGGACGGAGCCATCTTCGGGCATTTCGGGGATTGCCACCCGGGTGGTTGATCTTCTCTCGACGACACCAAGGTCGTCAAGTACGGGCATCTTTCGTCGGAGCTCCCTGCTGAACTCCACTTACATGTTCAGAGGGAGGAAGGTCGACGGAGGAGTCAAGTCATCACCATCAACGTCGATGCCGTGCTGGAATTTCTTGAGGTGGAACTCCAAGGTTCTTCTTGCCATGTTGGACTTCAACCCGGTCTCAACCCGGTCGTCGTCCATCATGCTGTTGAGGGCCCAAGCGAGCTTCTCCCTCCTCTTCAGCGGCGCCCACCTGTTGACCAGGAAATTGCAAAATACCGCCTGAGGAGTCAATCATCCCTCCACGCAATGGCGAATCCTGGTCAGAACAGGATCGAAGGCGTCCGCCAGCACCGGAGCTTCACTCGAGATCGTTGTGTCAATGTTGGGGAGGCCTTCGGGCAGCTCCAGCTTCTCGTGCTCCTCCACCCGGATGACTATCCAGTCCTTCTTCCAATCGTCCCACTTCCTAGAAGGGAACGACCGGAGGTACTTGAATGGGCACTTCTTGCGCTTCACGAAGTAGTAGAAGCCAAGGTACTCATTGCTCCGGCCGGTGGTGTGGACGGTGAAGAAGGTCCGGAAGAGTCCAATGCAGGGGGGATACCCACCCACATCTCACAGAAGTGGACGAAGATAGACACGAGGAGGATGGAGTGAGGGCCAAGGTGATATAATTGCAGACCATAGAAGTCTAGCAGCATCAAGAAAAAGGAAGAAAAAGGCGGGATCAACCCCACCATGGCGTACGAGGAAAAATACACCATTTCACCGGCGTGCTCCTTCTCGAAGGGGATCTCTCCGCTGGCACGGACTCAATGATTGAAGAAGTCCGAGGACCACCCCATGAGGGCCCGAACCTTCTTCAGGTCGCCGTCGGTCTTCAAACGACTCTCGCGGAGACCCAACTCCATCGCAACACAGCTAGGCAAGAGAAGAAAAGCTAAGCACAAGTTGGGAGTTTGATCGCAAGAACAGATGAGAGGTGTAAAGAACTCCCGACGGTGCGCACTTTCCTTCTTAAGTAAGCCCTCGCGACGCTCGGATGGAAACCGCAAGGAAGTCAAAGGTACCACCCAAAAAATTCACCCAGCCGATGACAAGCGGGCCTGGGACCACCCCGACGATCAAGTCGAGGTTCTTACCTCGGCGAACGGTTGTCATAAAGAGGCGGGAAGCCCAAAGGCGGCAGCCTGACAAGGCACGCGGAACCGATACGGTTTTCATATCGGGAACTGGCGACCTTCAATTGCGTGAGATCCGCACGCTAAAGATCTCATCTGCCGCACCGGGATACGCCACGTGGTGAGAATTTAATTCCAAGTCCTTGCCAACGGCACCCTCAAAGACCCTTGAAGACTCAGCTTAAAGGTCGCGAAGATGGACCCACCTCCGGCGGAATGACTTCCCCGGAGGTAGGTCTAGGGGGCCACTATCGGTATCCTAGAAACCGTACACCCCTTGAGGTTATAAAGATCTCAAAGGAAAATCATCTACTTGGTTTGAAGACCCTCGAAGGCCCACATGTCAGACATAACCTGACCCGCTTCTCCAACATGGTTAATCCCTGGTTCGCCACGTGTACTACCAAACCGGAGCTATCGCCCACAAGGGGGAAGCTCCGGACCATGTACCGAAATGGCACCCCCGGACTTAGCCCCTGACCGAGAGAAGCTCCGGACCTGACACGTGTCGGGTAGTCCCGGAGCTTCCTGTTTCCCACAGCAAGCTCCAGAGCTGCCACGTGTCCGACCGTCGGATCTTCAGCTTCTAACCTCCGAAAGACCCCTCAACGGCTCCGGATCTTCCAAGGAGAGCCAAGGACTTCAAGACCCGATTAAGTGTCATTAATACCATATTAATGACACTTAAACGGACGATCTTAACACCAGTAACGGTGCTGTCAAAGTCCGTTACAGGATCGTTAAGAGCAATTAAACGTGTATCAATACTAGTAACCGTCAGGGACACATGTCGGGCCAGGCTAACCTGTAACGGCCTGCCCTTGTACTATAAAAGGACAGGCTGACGATACACAGGGACACACGCGCCTCATACGCTCATCACAAGCTCATATTTCTAATACAACACCAACACACCCGTGGAGTAGGGTATTACGCTCAGGCGGCCCGAACCACGTAAATTCTGGTGTCTCCTGTGCCAATTCTTATTCACCTTCTTGAATCTCCGCGCGCCCACACCGAACATCAAACTCCCCTATCACTTTAGTAGTGTAGGGAGATCTGCCGGTTCCAAACCACCGACAGACACATTAGATACAACACCCTTAGACTGCAGTGTTTTTTCTTATTTTTTGAATTTTTTTGTTCATGTATTGCATAAAAAACTCAAATTTCATTTTTCTTTGTTTTTTATTCCCTGTAATATATTATTATTTTGAATGTCAAAATTTTTAAGAACATGTAATTCAACTATAATAATCTTCACAAATTTTTCATATTTTTGAAGGCTTTTTGGCTATGTATTCAAAAAAGTTGTCCTCAAATCCATTTTTAAATTCGTTTGGGCCATGCCTAGTGGTACCGGGCTGCTGTTGGGCTGAGGTTGTTTTTTTATTTCGATTCATGAATTTGAAAGTTCAAACTTGTATAATTTCTTTAAATTTGGTCTGAATTTGATGTTTTTTCCTAAATTCTTCAAAAAAAGTTCTCTATCACTTCAGTATTTTTACATTTTTTCATTTTTGTCCATTTATTTCGTAGAAAATTTGTTTTTTGTTAAAATATTTAAGTGCATTGATGGTCTACGAACTTGTAAGGGTATATCATTTAGGTCCATGAACTTATAAAACACATTTTTAGGTTCCTAAACTAATTAAGTGAGTTATTAAAGATCCATTGCACGCGTGTCACATCTACCTGGCGGACACATAGAACGCCACATCAGATTTTGTCATTTTTCAATAAACCCCTGGAATTGCGTTTATTCATAGGCAATCTTAGTTGGGAAATAGCCCGCGGAAAGTTGAGTTGAAAAATCGATCCCTTCCACGAGCGGAGGGCTCCCAGGTTACGTGACGAAGACCGAAGAAAGCGTTGAAATCTTTCCGAGCGGAGGGCGCGTGGGTTACGGCGACGACCAGGGGCGCCGGTCTGTTCCCAGGCGGATTACGGCAATGAAGCGGGTGGGGCCCTGTCATGTGCCGGCACAATACAATAGAGCCAAACATGACAACTATAGGAGAGAATGGCGCAAGCCCAAATGAGGTGGATGGCCCATCGCCCCAGGAAGTTGTAGTTATGGTTAAATAGCAATGAGCTAACAGAGGGGAGAATCAATTCGGTTGTAACTTGTTCCCCCTTGTCACGCCCGGTCATCGAAGAGATGAATAGACGCTAATCACATGTACGCCAGTGTCGGTACCCTAAAAACCATACACCCCCTGAGGTTACAAAGATCTCAAGGGAAGGACGTCTACTCAAATTGAAGACCCTCGGAGGCCCACTTGTCAGACATAACCGGACCTGCTTCTCCAACATGGTTAACCCCTAGGTTGCCACGTGTACTGCCAGACCGGAGCTACTACCCACAAGGGTGAAGCTCCGGGCTAGGTACCGAAACGGCACCTCCGGACTTAACCCCTGACCGAGAGAAGCTCCGGACCTGACACGTGCCAGGCCACCTCGGAGCTTCCCGCTTCCCACAAGCAAGCTCCAGAGCTGCCACGTGTCCAAACGTCGGAGCTGGCCGCCTCAAATCTCCGGAAGACATTGTAACGACTTCGGATCTTCAAAGGATAGCCGCGGACTTCAAGACCCGATTAATTTTCATTAATTCCATGTTAATGACAATTAATCGGACAATCTTAACACCTGTAACGGCACTGTCGGAGCCCGTTACAGGGTTATTAACAACAATTAATCGTGTATCAATACTAGTAACCTCCGGGGCCACATGTCGGGCCAGGCTAACTTGTAACGATTTGTCCTTGTACTATAAAAGGACAGACCGACGATACACGGAGGGGCTCTCGAACGCTCTCAGGCACACACGCATTGACGTGAGCTTTCATACATAAACTAATACAACACCACACACCCGTGGAGTAGGGTATTACGCTCAGGCGGCCCGAACCACGTAAACCACTGTGTCTCTCGTGTCCAATTGTGATTCACCTTCTTGAGTCTCCGCGCGCCCACACCGAACTACAAACTCCTTCAACACTTTAGTAGTGTCAGGAGATCTGCCGACTCCAACAGTCGACAGTTGGCGCGCCAGGTAGGGGGAGGGCCTGAGATTTTCAAGAATGGTGAATTCTGCGGCTGGATCATCCAACGGGCAACCTGCTGCTCAGGCTATCGGGGGCAATCCCTCCAACATGCAGCCACCAGCAGGAGCCTCAGCACCAGCAGGAGTCACACTCCCACCACCACCATCTTCTTCGGCAAAACGTGCCGGGCAACACGATGGTGCGCCGGCGTCACATACTGCGCCGGCAAGTCATGACAACCCAGAACACGCGCTCCATGCAGCGCGTGCTCTTCTCCAGCGACCACCACCTCCGGATGCATCTCAAGATGCCATGGAGCAATGGAGGGCTGATGTTGAGCATTTGGTCGCAGCAGCGGCCGAACGCCTCAACAACCAGGGTCCTCCTCCTTCACGGCGAGCCCCGTCGCAGCGACGGACGTTGTCTGGAAGACTTGGTCCACATATCTCCAACAACCGAAGACGAGCTGCGTCACAGCAAGTGACGTCGTTGCCCTCTGGGGCACGACGCACCCATACGGTATCTCGGCTTTCGACACACGACCTCCGGGCGGAGCTTGATCGCCGATACCGCCAACAGGATGGCCGTGTCCATATCGAGCGAGCTCGAGAAAGATGGGATGCTCAAGACCTTTCTACTCTGGAAGGAGTAGGAGGAGGTTGTTCCGCCCTAGCCATGCACCTGCGCATGGTTAGATGGCCACAGAAGTTCCGGCCACACTTGCCAGAAAAATTCGACGGGACTGTCAACCCCGTAGAATTTCTGCAGATATACTCCACTGCAATCTTAGCAGCTGGAGGAAACGAGGCCGTAATGGCCAACTACTTTCCAGTGGCCTTAACTGGGACCGCCAGGTCCTGGTTTATGAGCCTTCCACCCAACTCTATCGACAGTTGGGAGGAGCTGTGCCGTCAGTTCACTGCCAACTTCGGGAGTTCATACACCCGACCGGGCACTGAACTAGACCTTTTTGCGGTCGTACAAAAAGGGGGAGAATCTTTACGGTCATTCATCCAGAGGTTCTCTCAGGTACGCAACACAATCCCTTCTATCTCAAGCGCTTCTGTCATTGTGGCATTCAGACAGGGTGTACGAGACAAGAAGATGTTGGAGAAGCTGGCGATCAAAGAGATCACCAGCGTCACGGAGCTCTTCAGCTTGGCAGACAAATGTGCCAGAGCTGCGGAGGGCCGTGAAATGCACTCCAAACCAGCCTTGGAGGATCACAAAAATCCTCCAAAGAAGAAGCCGCTACCTCCGGGAGTGGTAAGAAGAAAAAGAAGACCAACAGCAAGAAGAAGCCGTCGGCCGGCACATCCAACGTTGCAGCCACTGCAACTCCTGGTGGCCGGGGGCCACGCCCCGAGAAGCGACCTCGACCGTCTTCCGAAGACGGCGGCAAATCCAAAATGTGGTGCCCCATTCACAAAACGGGCAGCCACAGGCTGGAAGACTGTCGGGAGGTCCAAAACCTTGCCGAGCGCTACAACAAGCGCCGGGAAGGGTCTCCTTTCCGACAGAGGGAGGGAAAACAGAAGGTTGACGAAGCTCCGGCTGAAGAGGAGTTAGGGTTTCAGGACCCCAAAAAGGTCCTGAAAGCCGTCTACACCTCCGTCGACGATGACTCCGACGTCTCCGACAACGAGCGTCGGAAAACCATGAACACCATCTTTGGTGGATCATGGGACATCACTTCTCGTCGTGTCATCAAGACTATGCGGCGGGATATGGCTGCTGTAGCTCCTACAGCTAGACCGGAGCCACATCGAAAGTGGATGGACACACCCATCACTTTTGATGCTTCGGACTGTCCTCAAAGCATGGTCGGAGCTGGCCAATTACCCTTGATGGTATCTCCCACCATCAACAACATCCAGCTCCATCATGTTATGGTGGATGGAGGTTCGGGGCTGAACCTTATAAGCTTTGAAGCTTTTACCAAACTTCAGCTTCGACCTTCGGATCTTCAGCCCTCTCGACCATTCTCCGGAGTAGGTCCGGGGGCCATTACCCCACTCGGAGCTATAATTCTCCCCGTTACCTTCGGGACACGGGAGAAGTACCGCACCGAGAAGTTGGTCTTCGACGTCGCTCAGATCAACTTACCATTCAACGCCATCTTGGGTAGACCTGCCCTATACAAATTTATGGCAGCTGCTCATTATGGATACTTGGTGTTGAAGATGCCAACACCAGCAGGCGTTCTCCGGATTCGTGGAGATCGCACCGCCGGAGTAACTGCTCTGGAGGAGCTCCATGCACTCACCACTACGCAAGAGGAGGACTCCAGACAGGGGCAAGCTCCAAAACCTCCGAGCATTCGGCAACGAGGCTCAACCTCTGCTCCCCGTGTGCAGCCAAGCGGCGACACCGACATTCCCATCAAAGTCGTCCAAATTGGTTCCGATGTCACTCAAACCACCCGCATATCGGGTGGGTTGAATGACAAATAGGAACTCGCGCTCATCACTTTCCTTCGGGCTAACGTTGACGTATTTGCTTGGCAACTGTCACAAGTGCCTGGGATCCCCAGGGAAGTGATTGAGCACAATCTGAAGATTTACCCCGATGCTCGGCCTGTGCATCAGAAACCTCGGAAGCAATCTGTAGAGCGACAGAACTTCATCCGACAAGAAGTGAAGAAGTTGCTCGAAGCCGGATTTATCCGAGAAGTCTTCCATCCAAAATGGCTGGCGAACCCAGTCGTTGTGCCCAAGGCCGGCGGGAAACTTCGGATGTGCATCGACTACACCACATTGAATAAGGCATGTCACTACACCACATTGAATAAGGCATGTCCAAAAGATCCATTCCCACTACCTAGAATAGATCAGATAGTGGATTCCACCTCCGGGCGCGAGTTACTGTGTTTTCTAGACGCATATTTTGGATATCATCAAATCAGGATGTCTAGGGAGGATGAAGAGCATACTTCATTCATCACAATGGATGGATTGTATTGTTACACAGCCATGTCGTTTGGTATCAAGAATGCAGCTTCAACTTTTGTACGAGCTATGTACAAAACTTTCGAAGAACTCATCAGAGACATAGTGGAAGTGTACGTCGATGACATCGTGGTCAAAGTCAAGAACAAGGAGTCCCTCTTGGACACCTTGCAGGCTGTCTTCGACAAGCTGCAGGCCACCCGCACGAAGCTAAACCCAGACAAGTGCGTCTTCGGGGTTAGTTCCGGAAAGCTTCTTGGTTTCCTGGTAAGTCACCGGGGCATAGAGGCTAATCCTGCGAAGATAAAAGCCATTGAAGACATGCGGCCACCAACCCGCATCAAAGACGTCCAAAAATTAACTGGATGTCTAGCAGCCCTCAGCCGGTTCATTTCAAGACTGGCGGAAAGAGCACTTCCCTTCTTCAAGTTACTGAGGAAGTCCGGACCATTCCAATGGTCTGAAGAAGCAGAGAAGGCATTCCAGGAGCTGAAACAGTTCCTCACCACCCTACCAGTCCTGGTAGCTCCGAACCCTGGTGAGCCTTTGTTGCTTTACATTTCAGCTACTGACGAAGTCGTTAGTATGGTTCTGGTTGCGGAGAGACCGGAACTACCCAATACTCAGGAATCCAGACCCCTTCGGGAGGGTCCGGAGGTTCCTGAAAGCGGGTCTGGGTCCCAGCTCCCAGACTCAAACCCACAAGAAGCCACTTCAGAGGACCCGGACCCCTCTAAGAGGGTCCAGGTCATTTCTGAAGAAGCTCTGGGTTCCTCCACCCAGAACCCGGAGGTCCCCGAAGAGAGTCTGGACCCCTCCGAGAGGGTCCAGATCAATGAAGAGGAAGCTCCGGACCCCTCCGGGAGGGTACGGACCATTCAACGCCCGGTATACTTCATCAGTGAAGTGTTACATGATGCCAAGACTCGATACTTAGAGGTGCATAAACTGCTTTATGCAGTTCTTATTGCCTCAAGGAAGCTTCGACACTATTTCCAAGCTCACAAAGTCTCGGTGGTGATCTCATATCCACTTCGAGCGATCCTGCATAATTCCAATTCAACTGGGAATATTGCAAAGTGGGCAGCGGAATTGGCTGAATTCGATCTTGAATTCATTCCGAGACAAGCAATCAAGAGTCAAGCGTTGGCAGATTTCGTGGCAGAATGGACTCCCTCTTCATTAAACCCTGGGGGCCCCAGCGATCAGAAGACGGAACCTCAAGTTCCAACCTTCACTAAGCCTCACTAGACCCTTTACTTCGACGGCTCCATGCAGAAGCAGGGAGCCGGAGCTGGAATCCTTCTCCTCGCACCAACTGGGGAGAAGGTGAAATACATGGTACACCTTGACTTCAAGGCAACCAACAACATGGCGGAGTATGAAGCACTCGTCTATGGATTAAAGGTGGCACTATCATACGGTGTCAAGCAATTGCTGGTCAAAGGAGATTCACAACTCGTCATCAAGCAGGTGAAGGGTGAATGCTCCTGCAATAATCTCCAGCTGGCTGCTTACCTCCTTGAAGTCCAGAGGCTTCAGAAGGACTTCGAAGTCCTAGACCTTCACCATGTTCAGCGTGCTCACAACGCTGAAGCTGACGAACTCTCGACCAAGGCGTCAACTGGAGCTCCGGCTCCTGACGGAACCTTTGTCCGGAGGTTGTCAAAACCCACAGTTCAGCCTGCCGAACTGAACGAAGGGGGCGAGATCAGCATCCCGAAGCTGACGGTCCCGATGGCCCTGTTACCATGGCAGCCATCAAGGATCGTAGGTGCTGCCGGAAGCTCCGAGCAACCCAGCACGCAAGACTCAAATGCTCAAGTCAGTTCCGATGCATGGATCTCAGAGATCCGGAGCTACTTGAAAGACAACATCCTTCCTGACGATGATGTATCCGCTGATCGGGTAGTCAGATTGGCTAAAAGATACACGTTGGTAGAAGGGGATCTCTACCGGCGCGGTGCCAACGGCACCCTAATGCGGTGCATCACAAGGGAAGAAGGCTGCGAGCTCCTCGCAGAAATCCATGGAGGCGAGTGTGGGAACCACGCATCTTCCCGCACGCTGGTCGGAAAAGCCTTTCAGCACGGCTTCTACTGGCCTACAGCGCTCCAGGATGCCACTGAGCTGGTGAAGAAATGCAAAGCATGCCAATTTCATGCAAAGCAAATTCATACACCTGCTCAGTCCTTACAAATGATACCTCCCACATGGCCTTTCGCTATGTGGGGGATGGACATCTTGGGACCCTTCCCTAGAGCCGTCGGAGGTTACAAGTTCCTGTACGTCGCCATCGACAAGTTCACCAAGTGGCCGGAAGCAACTCCCGTTGTGACGATCAACAAACAATCTGCAATCAATTTTCTACAATCCATCGTGAGCAGATTCGGAGTCCCAAATAAGATCATCACTGATAATGGGACTCAATTCACAAGCTCCGCATTTCAAGGATATTGCGAAGACCTCGGCATACAAGTTTGCTACGCTTCCGTAGCTCATCCTGCCAGCAATGGACAAGCCGAGAGAGCAAATGCAGAGATCCTTAAAGGACTCAAAACACGCACTTATGAGCGTTTGAAAAAGCACGGAGCCAATTGGATCGAAGAGCTTCCGCCCACTCTATGGGCCAACAGGACTTCTCCAAGTCGGGCAACCGGAGAAACACCCTTCTTTCTGGTGTACGGAGCTGAAGCGATCCTTCCTCCGGAAATCACCTTGGGTTCACTCCATGTCCGGACCTTCGACGAAGCCGCGCAGGACCAGCTCCGGCGCGAAGACCTAGACCTCCTCGAGGAGGGAAGGTGCCAAGCAGCTGTTCGGAATGCCCGATACCGCCAAGCTCTACGGCGTTATCACCAGCGGCATGTACACAACCGACAGCTCGAGGAAGGCGATCTGGTGCTACGGAGAATACTATCCAGAGAAGGGCAAAACAAACTCTCCCCCGGCTGGGAAGGGCCCTTTCGAGTGATCAAAGTATCCCGTCCCGGAAGCGTTCGCTTGGCTACCGAGGATGGGACACCTCTCCCAAATCCTTGGAACATCGAGCACCTCCGTAAGTTCTACACTTAATTCCACGGAGGTGAGTCTTAAGTAACTTGAAATGTATGTTATAGAGTCATTGTACAGAGTCGGATAGTTCCTTCGGGAGAGCAGCCGGACCTTTCCCGAAAGGTTTGAAAAGCTCATGCAACACTTGACACAGTCTCCGGACTAAAAGTGTGGCTAACTACCCTGGGTCAAACGAGAAACCAAACACACATAGCCTGGTTCCGTACCCTAAGAGTGTACTTGTTTCCCTTGTACCACAGACCTATAATGAAAGACATCTTCATGTGAAATAGACTCCACGTGCATTCATTTTTGCATAGGCTCGACATTTTTATTTTTTTCTTTCTTGTCTATAACAGAAACGTGCAATTCTTAAGAAGTTCTAGTTTGACCGGTTTACATACGATTCGAGTTGAATTGTCAGATTTTTTGGATTTAAATATCGTCTGTGGTCAACTCGCCTGAAAGCCGCCAAGCCATTCTAGGGCCGGAGTGCGCTATCGACTTAGCCTGGTCAAGCACCCTAAGTACGCCACTCTACCTACACCCCGGCAGGCCAAAGTAAGGTGGGTCCATGGACAATTGGATCTAAAAGAAAAGACAATTCATCCAGTCGTATTAAAAATCGTGTTCAACTTAAAATTTTCATGAGAACCGTAAGCTGCGACGAAGTTATAGACAAGGAACAAATTTTCCTATTTTTCTTGGCTTAAGTGTGCAGGAAAAATGAACCCTACGTTGATGGAGAAAAACTGGAGCTAACCAAGCTCTGACTCCCACCAGGGCGTCAACCGTTGGCGTTGACTAAAAGATGGTGAGAAGACCCCGTCACTGGAGTCTGTTGCCAACAAACCAAGTGTGGCAAAGGTCATTGCCGGAGCTGCTAAGCTCCGACACCTTGGAGTATTAACTACCGACGCTCAACGTGTTGATAGAGGCTATTGCCGAAGCTACTAAGCTCCAGCGATGGAAAGTGCCGGAGCTTCTAAGCTCCGACAACTTTAGGGGACCTTCACTATCAAAAACTTCGGACATAAATTCCACAAGTTCGAAGCAAATTCGTCTTCAACAAAGCTCAACATCCTTTTGGTACATGTCCACAATCAAATTGTGCACATCTACCAGGGGGCCAAGTGAAGATAAAGATGTTGAAGACAGAAAAGTGAAATTCGCAAAAAATTGGGGATCTCATTTCATCTGAAGACCGGAGATTACAACTGGAGACAAGGGATTACAAAATTGAGGAAGAAGAGAAGATACAAGTAAAGGCTAAAAGAGACGGTCCTAGACCCTATGGAAGAACTCGGCGACCTTCTGGGCGACCTCCGACACGCAGGCTCGGGTAGCTTCGCCTTCTCCTTCGACGGGGCCTTCAAGCACCGGGTCCAGAGGAAATCGAGGGTTCCGGCTGGTGTAGCACGTCAACACATATTCGGTGACGTTCCTAGCCAGGGATTGCCCCTCGACCTCCAGCTGGTCCGCGATGACGTCGCCCACCTTGGAGAGCTTGCTGCCTGCAGCGCTCAACGCTTGCAACGCAAGGTCCGGCTCCGGCTCCGGATCATCCGGGTGCACGGGGCTGAAACCCATCGGCGTCAGCGCATCGTCGGCCTTGCCCAGGAACTCCCAAATCTGCAGGGAGTCCGCCTTCCTCAAGTTCTTCATCTCTTCCAGGGATCTCCGGGCCGCCGTCAGCTCCGAATTCTCGCGGGCGAGGCACTCAACTTCTTTGGCGTTTTGCTGGATCTTCGCAGCAACCCGCTTCTCAAGTCTTCCGAGCTCCTCCTCCCGGAGGTGGATCTTGTTCCGGCGGTCGACCAGGTCCTTCTCCCTAGCCTCCACTTTCTTCTCCCGAGCGACAAGGGCACACTCGTATTCGTAGAGTTCCTGCCCCCGCACCCAGGTCTTCTCCTCTTCCTCGAGGCAGCGCTCTTCCAATTTCTTAGTGCGCTCCTCGAGGCCCTTGTCCGCCGGAGCTGTTTTCTCGGCGAGCTCTTCTTCCCGTCGCAAGACGTCATCCCGTAGCTCTAGGAGTTTTTGCTCCTTGTCCTCGAGCCGTCTTTCCCTCCCTTCAAGTGCCTCTCGGCGCTTGATGAGTGCGGTGTTGATGGCCTCGAGCTGATCAAACCGAGCATTGGCCGCGTCGTTAGCAGCCTTAGCTTGGTCGTGGAACTCCCGGGATTGAGCATCGAGGGCGTGAGTCATGCTCTCCCTCTCGTCCAGCAGCTTATCCCAGAGCTCCAGGCGGATCTTCTCCCGCTTGATCCACTCCTTGTCATCCGCAAGCCTCGACTGCGCCAGTTTAGTCTCGAAGTGGAGCCGATTACGCCACCGCCTAAGGGTTTGGCGCTCCTCTTCAAGAGCCTTGCTGTCGTGGAAGAAGTCCAGTTGGACCTGACGTAGACTGGAGCAGGCGTTGTCGATGGACATCGACAGCGAGATGGGCTCCGGACCTACTGGGATCTCTTCCGCTGGTTCCAGCGGGTCTTCACATACAAAAATTGGGTCCCACTCTACGAGAGTGGAACCCTGGGCTTCCAAAGCGCTAGGGCCTTCCTCCGGGACGGCCTCAGTCGCCATCGAAGAAGGTCCCACCACCAAGTCTTCATTTGCCTCCTCAGGCTGGGGGCCGGCGACTTCGTTCAGGCACTCTGGCTCTGCCACAGGTACCATCGACGTCGTCGCCTCCGGAGCATGAGCCGCTACTGGCTCCGGCCGGGACACCTCTTCTGAGGGAGGCTCAAGCTCCCTCGCCTCTTCAGCCGCCGGCTCTGCGGCCGGCGCTCCAACAATCACCGGCTCTGCGGCCGGAGCTTCGGAAGTAACCGGCTCAACTGCTGGAACTACTTCGACTTCCGGCTCGCATGCCGGGGCTTCAGCCACCTCCGGCTCAATCGCCGGTGCTTCAACACTTTCCGGCTCTGAAGCCGAGACTGCTACTTCCTCCGACTCAACAGCCGGAGCTTCTACTACTGCAGCACCAGGACCCGGAGCTTCCACTTCCGGGACGGGTGCCGCTGGCGCATCTTCATTCCCGTGGTCCGGCGCTACCACGGGAACTTCTGGAGACGAGTCGGGGTCCATGACCACGACAGCCGGCGCCGGAGCTGTCGCAGCCTCCGCTTGGGGCGGCATCGGGACTAGAGCAGAAGCCCTCACAGCCTCAGACACTGTGGCTGAGGGTGGAGCTTCATTCCCCTTCTTGGGAACGCTGCAGATGAAGAACGAAGAAATTGAGCAAACAGATGCTACAATTAAAAAGTTAATCGAGGTAAAAAAGAAAAATTACCTTGGGAGGCTCCCGCACCAGCTTGCGCGGAACCTCTTTCCCGGACGATCCGGGCTGGCCACGGTCGGCGTAGGAGCTCCGGGAGGACTCCCAGGACTTGCCACAGCCGCGCGCGTTTCCCGGGTCGGAGCTCTCCTTGATCGGGAGGAACTCCTGGACCTGGAGGCCCTCACCGCTCCAGATGCCGGAGTCGCGCGCCCGGAGCTAGCACCACAGGAGGGATCCACCACGGGGACAGTCGCACTCCGGGAGGATCCCACCGCCGGAACAGTAACGTTCCGGAAGGACCCCACCACGGGGACAGTCGCCACGGCGGCGGAGGATCTTCCTTCCTGAGGAGGGGGAACCGGGGGGGGGGGGGGGGAGTGGCAGGCCCGATGGACCTTCTGTCAGCATGTCGCAGCTTCCTCTTCCGGCTCTCCGGCTCCTCCGCCAGCTCCTTGCCCTTGCCGATGACCTCAGCTCTTGGCTGTGGGACAGGGGCGGAGCCGTCTTCGGACAACCCGGGGATCGCCAACCGGGTGGTTGATCTTCTCTCGACGACACCAAGGTCATCAAGCGCGGGCATCGTCCGCCGGAGCTCCTTGCTGAACTCAACTTCCACGTTCAGAGGGAGGAAAGCCGGCGGCGGAGTCAAGTAATCTCCGTCAACGTCGATGCCGTGCTGGAATTTTTTGAGGTGAAACTCCAAGGTCTTCCCCACCATGCTGGACTTCAACCCGGTCTCAACCCGGTCCTCGTCCATCACGCTGTTGAGGGCCCAGGCGAGCTTCTCCCTCCTCTTCAGCGGCGCCCACCTGTTGGACAGGAAGTTGCAGAACACCGCCTGGGGAGTCAATCCTCCCTCCACACATTGGCGGATCCTGGTCAGGACAGGGTCGAAAGCTTCAGCCAGCACCGGAACTTCGCTCCATACCGACGTGTCAATGCCGGGCAGACCGTCTGGCAACTCCAACCGCTCATGCTCCTCCACCCGGACGACTATCCAATCTTTCTTCCAGTCATCCCACTTCCCGGAAGGGAATGACCGGAGGTACTTGAATGGGCACTTCTTGCGCTTCACGAAGTAGTAGAAGCCAAGATACTCATCGCTTCGGCCGGTGGTTTGGACGGTGAAGAAGGTTCGGAAGAGCTCGATGCAGGGAGGGATGCCCACCCACATCTCGCAGAAGTGGACAAAGATGGACACAAGGAGAATGGAGTGAGGGCCAAGGTGGTACAGCTGCAGACCATAGAAGTCCAGCAGCATCAAGAAGAAAGAAGAAAACGGTGGGATCAGCCCCACCATGACGTACGAGGAGAAGTACACCATCTCGCCAGCGTGCTCCTTTTCAAAGGGGAGCTCTCCGCCGGCGCGGACCGAGCGGTTGAAGAAGTCCGAAGACCACCCCATGAGGGCCCGAACCTTCTTCAGATCGCTGTCAGTCTTCAAGCGACTCTCACGCAGACCCAACTCCATCGCAGCACAGCTAGGCAAGAGAAGAGGAGCAAAGTACGAGTTGGGAGTTTGAGCGCAAGAACAGATGGGAAGCGTAAAGAACTCTCGACGGTGCGCTTTCCTTCTTAAGTAAGCCCTCGCAACGCTTGGATGGAAACTGCAGGGGAGTCAAGGATACTACTCAAGAATTCAACCCTGCCGATAACAAGAGGGCCCGGGACCACCCTGACGATCAAGTCGAGGCTCTTACCCAGGCGAACAATTGTCATCACGAGGCGGGAAACCCAAAGGCGGCGACCTGACAAGGCGCGCGGAACCGATACGGTTTTCGTATCGGGAACCGGCGACCTTCAATTGCGAGAGATCCGCACATCAAAGATCTTATCTGCCGCCTGAGGTGCGCCACGCGTCGGGATTTAACCGTAAAGCCACGCCAATGGCACCTCCGAAGACCCTTGAAGACCCAGTTCAAGAGTCGCGAGTATGGACCCACCTCCGACGGAATGACTTCACCCCTGTGACTTTCCCCGGAGGTAGGTCCAGGGGGCCACTGTCGGTACCCTAAAAACCATACACCCCCTGAGGTTACAAAGATCTCAAGGGAATGACGTCTACTCAAATTGAAGACCCTCGGAGGCCCACTTGTCAGACATAACCGGACCTGCTTCTCCAACATGGTTAACCCCTAGGTTGCCACGTGTACTGCCAGACTGGAGCTACTACCCACAAGGGTGAAGCTCCGGGCTAGGTACCGAAACGGCACCTCCGAACTTAACCCCTGACCGAGAGAAGCTCCGGACCTGACACGTGCCAGGCCACCTCGGAGCTTCCCGCTTCCCACAAGCAAGCTCCGGAGCTGCCACGTGTCCAAACGTCGGAGCTGGCCGCCTCAAATCTCCGGAAGACATTGTAACGACTCCGGATCTTCAAAGGATAGCCGCGGACTTCAAGACCCGATTAATTGTCATTAATTCCATGTTAATGACAATTAATCGGACAATCTTAACACCTGTAACGGCACTGTCAGAGCCCGTTACAGGGTTATTAACAAGAATTAATCGTGTATCAATACTAGTAACCGCCGGGGCCACATGTCGGGCCAGGCTAACTTGTAACGGTTTGTCCTTGTACTATAAAAGGACAGACCGACGATACACGGAGGGGCTCTCGAACGCTCTCAGGCACACACGCATTGACGTGAGCTTTCATACATAAACTAATACAACACCACACACCCGTGGAGTAGGGTATTACGCTCAGGCGGCCCGAACCATGTAAACCACTGTGTCTCTCATGTCCAATTGTGATTCACCTTCTTGAGTCTCCGCGCGCCCACACCGAACTACAAACTCCTTCAACACTTTAGTAGTGTCAGGAGATCTGCCGACTCCAACAGTCGACAGCCAGGATCAGTTGAATCGTACATGTGTCGACGAAAGCGAAATATCATTACATAGCCATGTTCGAATACATAAATAGTCTTACAATATGACCTGAAGGTCTACAAATACACACCACAACTATTTACAACACTTAATCAGTTCATAAACTCCAAACTACAGCGGAAGGGGAAATAGGTAAGCATGGCTCCATCTTCACAGGCAGCAGTTGCGCGTACGGTCGCCAGCCTAGGCCAAGTCCTCCGGATTGACGAAGAAGTCCTCCGGTGCCGCTTCCTCTTCTTCATATTCCAATGGAAATGCAAACGCTTGAGTACATAGAGTACTCAGCAAGTGCGGGAAGAGAATGACATGATTGGCTAAGGCAAAGGAAGGCCAATTATGGCTTAGCACTATGCTTAAAACCTAACCTTAGCTTTCAATTACCAATATCATAATTCAAAAAGTAATTAACACATGAGTAATGATAATGAGTGTAACTTGAATCAAAATTAACCACCATTTCCCAACCATAGACTAATTATGAACTGGCCCCAAGCCGCTCATGTCCGTGAGCACGGCTGTCATGACAGTTTTACCAAATCTCTGCAGAGAGTGTGCCCTTTCCCCACAAGCAGTGATTCCATCCCCTGTTGCCAGGTGGACTGAGTAAACCTCCATGTAGCCCGTGGTGATCAACCACATTTCACGCTTCCGTAGGTGTGTGGCCAGGAGATCACTACATGGTCTTTACAAAGATGCTCCCGACTAGTGCTAGCCCTCTAAGGTTTCCACCACTGAGGATTCTCGGAGTAACCCTCTGCCTCAGAGCCCCCTCTTGAGCCTTGCGGATCCCAGAGCAGTTCCCCTGCATCAATCCCCGCACCATCCAACTACTAGCATTTCATCGGGAGAAACCTAATTAATTGACCAAGCTGCCACATCTCAGTCTCGTGGTGGTACTATAAAGCTTAGTGGCTTCCTCCATAAACCGGTCCTTAGAATCCGGTGGTAACAAACCCCAATCCCGGGTCTCGTGCAAACTGCACCATACCAAAACCATCCAACCACCAGATTCCTATCCACTACTATTGTGTAATCACCACAAATTATAGTAACCATAAAGTTTAATATGGCACAATTGTATGAAATCCCAATCCCAATGTCCAAGCATGGCTAAGCATAAAATAAGACCTATCTACTTCCCAACCCATTTCAGGTAACAAGGAATTATATGGAACAGGGCATGTAAATATGAAATAGGACATCAATTTAATTAGCATGCATCTATCTAAATTCCTAAAATTGGTACAAGATGGTCAAGGGCACTTGCCTTCGTTGAAGACTTGAGTGTTGGTGAAGTCTTGGTCTTGGAGGTTAAGATTGGGGTCGTAGTACGACTCTAAATATATTGCCCAAGCATGGCAAGAATAAAATAAAGCAAAATAAGTAAAGAGCACGCAAAACAATACATTACAACACACACATAAGCATAAAATCCTATACTAATGCGTCCCTACGAAGCATTTATTACTTTACATGGCCAAGGTATGCATTTTATATTTATCTTACATTTTTGAGATTTAATTATAGCCTAAAACCATTTTTATTGAATTTTCTATGGCCAAAATGCATTTTAAACATTTTTAATAAATTTTCCAGGGTCAAAATATATTTTATCTGAACTCTACAAATTTAGTACAGCATAGAAACATTTTATACAAATTTTTTCTACTGTTTTTGTATTTATTCACCATTTTTAGCTATTTTCTATACATTAAATACCCCTAAAACAATATTCAGCAATTAAATAAAAGTCCAGGGGCTGATTAATAAGTTTCCTACACTGTATAGGGGTTAAATCCACAATTCTATAAATTTCCAGGGGTTTGATTGACTATTTAACTGATTAAATACAATTCCAGAAAGTCTAGGAGCTAGATTGTGAATTCTGGGGGATAGATCCGAAATCCAGCAAAGGTCAGGGGGTAGCCCGCAGGTTTTCAGGGGCTGCGGTGTAAAAGCGACTGCGGGAATGGAAGTTTGAATGTGGGCCGTTGGATCTGAAGTGGACGCGCGAGATTTAATTACCCGAAACGTTACGAAGATCTAATCTCAGCCGTCAGCCTCAAACCAACGGCCGGGATGCGGCCACGTCGCTCCGGCGGTGCTGCTCTCGTGCGCGCGCGAGTCGGCTCTCGGAGCCCGCGGCGGTGAGCTCGCCGGCGTTGGCCCAAACGGCCAAAACGTCGCCCAAACAATGCGCTGAGGACATAGAACGAAAGAGGGGGAGATAGGGAACTCACCTAGGGGAGTAGCGGGGCGTCAAATCGGCCGGAGAGGGGTCGGCGACGAGGAACGGCGGCGGTTGGCGTCGGAGTGCGACGATCTTGGCGGCGCAGTGATGTTCTACCCGAGCAAGTGCGTCCGGCGTGTTCCTGGTGATGCGGCGGTCACGTTAGGCCAAGAAAAGAGAGGACAGAGGGGTTGCATCATCGGGAACGCGAGGGACAGCGGCACTCACCGGCGGCAATGGCGCTAGGTTTGGAGAGAGCTCGGGGGAGGGGGAAAATGGGGCGCCGGCTCCTCTTAAGCGCGTAGGGGGGTGTGCGGTTGGGGAGCGCGTGCGAAAACAGCCGGGGGAGAAGTGGATCCGAGGGGGAAAACGTGGGCTCGGGGTCGGAGTGGCGAGGGGCAGCGGTTGCACCGCGGGGAAGAAGAGAGGGGGAGGGAGAGTCGGCGCCGACAAGCGGGCCCGGGGTGGCAGCGAGATGAAGAGAGGAGAGGGGTTCGGCTGGGCCGCGGGAGAGGGGAAGGAAATTGGACAGGGGGAGAAATCGGCCCAGGTGAGGATTTTTATCTTTTTCTTTTTCTTTTTCCAATTCTTCTCTTTTGATTTGAATTCAAATTCAAACTGAAACGTATTCTACTCGTTTGAGCTTCAAAAATTTACACAAAAATGCAACACACAAATGCACCTTGATTTATATGATTTTTGTACATAAAATATGGATGTTACACCCCTGTCCCCACCTTCTGTTACGTCCTCCTTTCTGTTCTTCCGTTCTATTCTTCTCTAATCCCCTCTTGTATCATGGATTACTGGTGATCGTTAAGAGGAAGTATCAGGCTGGGTCACAGTCGAGAGATATATATTTCGTTGTGTTTTACATTCGTGTTTGGATTTCTTGTTCGTTCTCTGTGAACTTGTGTTACAATTATTTCTCTGAGTTGTTGGTCTTGTCGGATCGAACCTGCTGGGTGTTACACTGGTATCAGACTAGGCTTTGGGCTTGCATCTGTGCCTCTAGTCGGTCATCACGGCGTCCTTCAAACCAATTTCGCAAAGTCGTTTTATTGTGGCCAAAATGACTGAAGCTGAGACGAGTTTTAGTGAGTCTTTTGCTTATTTGGCTTAGAAGTTAGAATCTCTAGAAACACGGTTTTCCTCTGAGTTGGCTGCAGTTTCATCTAAAGTGGATATGGCTATGACTTCCATTAATTTGGCTCAACATGAATAGATTCAAGTTTCGAGGAAACTTCGTAGTGTTCCTGATACTGGGGTGCAGACTTCTGACGCAGGGATTATGGGTCCTCCACCATCGTCACTGCCTTCTTCTAGCACAGGTTCCAGTTACTCTGCTGGTGCTTCATGCTACTTCATCTCATGAGACCTCACAGGTATTACATGCACCTCGCTCTGTTACTCAGTTGCCTGTTGATATGATACATGGTGAGGATGGTAGAGTGGAGGGTAATAGGCGCCCTTAGATCCCTAAGATGGAGTTGCCTTCGTTTGATGGTACTGGTGTTAGAGTTTGGTTGGACAAGTGCATCACATTTTTTGAGTTGTATCAAGTACCCATGTCTTTCAGAGTTATTGCTGCCTCATTATGCATGATAGGGCGTGCTGCTCATTGGTACCAAACATATAAACTTACTTTTGGCATACAACCGTGGGATCAATTTGTATATGCTGTTACTAGGGAGTTTGATGTAGATATTCACAGACTTAAAATTATGGAACTGGTAAATCTGAATATTAGAGGGGAAGAATAATTGCTTGATTAACCAGGAGACATGGTACATATTTATAGATACATAGATGGGCCGGTATACAGGCCAGGCCCAAACACATAACTCAACATAGTCCAACACCCCCCCTCCCCCGCAGTCCCAACATCTAGCCACAACAAATGTTGAGACTGAACCGAAACTCAGAAAATAATGACATCGGGAGTCCCTTCGTGAAGATGTCGGCAAACTGTGACGTCGTCGGCACATGGAGAACTCGAACCTCACCGCGTGCAACCTGCTCACGAACAAAATGAAGATCAATCTCCACATGTTTCGTACGCTGGTGCTGGACGGGGTTGGTGGAGAGGTAAACAGCGCTGACATTATCACAGTAGACCAACGTTCTCCGGACGATGGGGGAGTGGAGCTCCTGAAGTAACTGCTGGAGCCAAGACGCCTCTGCCACGCCATTAGCCACGACGCGGTACTCCGCCTCAGCACTGGAGCGAGAAACCACGGGCTGCCGCTTCGAGGACCAGGAGACAAGATTCGCCCCCAGGAAGACGGCGTAGCCAGAGGTGGAGCGGCGGGTATCAGGGCACCCCGCCCAGTCGGCGTCGGTGTAGACCACCAACTCAGAAGGCGAGTCACGTCGAAGTAGAAGGCCGTAGTCGAGGGAGCCGCGCAGGTACCGAAGAATTTGCTTCACAGTGGTGAGGTGTGGCTCCTGCGGGTCATGCATGTGCAAGCACACCTGCTGGACCGCGTAGGAGATGTCTCGCCTGGTGAAGGTGAGGTACTGTAGTGCACCTGCAAGACTCCTGTAGGTAGTCGGGTCGCTGACAGGAGTCCCATCAGCAGAAGAGATCTTTGCCTGGGTATCCACCGGTGTGGAGCATGGCTTACACTCAGCCATACCCGCACGCTCGAGGATGTCCAGACAATACTGCCGCTGGTGAAGAAACAGGCCAACTGGTATGTCCTCGACTGCAATCCCCAGAAAGTGGTGAAGCAGGCCCAAGTCCTTCATAGCGAACTCATGCTGGAGAGCAGAAATAATCCACTGAAGGAGCGTAGGGCTTGACACTGTCAGCACAATGTCGTCGACGTAGAGAAGAAGGTAGGCAGTGTCATCCTCCCGTCGATAAACAAAGAGTGACGTGTCCGATTTGGCTTCAACGAAACCCAAGGAGACTAAGAAGGAGGCGAATCTGCTGTACCAGGCTCGAGGTGCCTGCTTCAGATTGTACAAGGACTTGTTCAGCTTGCATAGCATGGTTGGGCGAGCTGAATCCACAAATCCTGTCGGCTGAGAGCAATACACTGTCTCTGTCAGAGTACCGTGAAGAAAGGCATTCTTGACGTCCAGCTGGTGAACTGACCAAGAACGCGAGAGAGCCAACGACAGAACAATTCGCACTGTCGCTGGCTTAACCACCGGACTGAAGGTCTCGTCGTAGTCCACTCCAGGGCAGTGAGTGAAGCCCTGAAGTACCCAACGAGCCTTATATCTCTCCAGGGATCCATCCGCCTTCCTCTTATACGTGAAAACCCACTTGTCTGTGACAACGTTGCCATGAGGAGGACGAGGAACAAGGTCCCATGTCCGGTTGGCAAGTAGGGTCGCATACTCTTCCTCCATAGCGCTGCGCCAGTGAGGGTCAGCGAGGGCACTACGGACGGAAGTCGGTATAGGTGATACCGAAGAGGAAGTGGATGGTGTCGGCGTCGTCGAAGAGAGTATCACTCCGGAGAACCGCTCAAGAGGTCGGAGAACCCCAGCGACACGTCTAGTCACCATCGAGTGAACGTGTCCTGGGTCCCGGTGGAGCAATGGTGGGTGGTACACCGAGGGCTCGGGACGAGCAGGCGCAGAGTCACCAACCTGCTCTCGTCGCTGGTAGACAAGAGCAGGGTCGGCGAACTGTGGAACCGGGGCTGCGCGTGGCGCAGTGCGTGACGAGGCCGGAGACGCTGGAGTTGCGTGTGACGCGGGAGTCGGAGTAGACGCCGGGTCCACGCATGGTGCGGGAGTCGAGATTGGAGACGCCGAGGACGTGCGTGGTGCAGCTGTAGGGGACGCCGGGGCCTCGTGTTGCGCAGAAGTCAAGGCCGGAGACACCGAGACCGCGCGTGGTGCAGCCGTAGGAGGCGTCGGGACCTCGCTTGGCGCAGCCGTAGGAGATACCGGAGCGACGCGTGGCGCAACCCAGGGAGACGCCGGGGCTTCACGTGGCGCAGCAGGAGACATTGGTGCCACGCGTGGCGCAGCAGTCGTCCCCTGGGTCGATGGAGCCTGGGCACCAACCCGCGCTCGTCGCTGGTAGACGAGAGCAGGGTCAGTGAACCGCCGTGTCGTGGCTGTAGTAGGCACAACCGGAGTCGCCACATGTGCCGACGCTGCGTAAGGTGCAACGGTCGACGTCGTGGGAGCCACCTGTGAGCCGGTGGGTGATGTACCTGCAAAAAAAGGCCAACGCAGCTGTGGTGGAGCAGCCTCGGTGTCAGTAGAAAAAAGAGAGTCCAGCTCAGCAGCTAAACCAAAGGTGGAGGAAGAAAAGGGGAAGGAGGACTCGTCGAAGACGACGTGCTGAGAGATCAAAATACGGTGGGTAGAGAGGTCGAGGCACCGGTACTCCTTATGCTCAAGGGAGTACCCAAGAAAGACACACCTAGTAGAGCGGGGCGCAAGCTTATGTGGAGCTGTGGCGGAAAGATTAGAGTAGCAGGCGCACCCGAAGACACGAAGGTGGTCGTAGAGAGGGGTAGTGCCATATAGGGCAAAGAAAGGGGTCAGTGCTTGAATCTCCTTGGTGGGAAGGCTATTAAGGAGGAAGGTGGAAGTGTGGAGTGCCTCTACCCAGTATCAAGCGGGGATAGAGGCCTGAAACATCAAGGAATGCATGACATTATTAATGGTGCGAAGCATGCGCTCAGCCTTGCCATTCTGGGGAGATGTGTATGGACAAGACATGCGTAACTGGGTGCCATGTGTAAGAAGAAAGTCACAGAGTCGTGAGTTGTCAAACTCGCGTCCGTTGTCACACTGGAGAGCACGAACAGTACGTCCAAACTGTGTGGAAACCCAAGTAAAGAAGTGAGAGAGAGTATCAAATGTCTCAGATTTCAAACGTAAGGGAAAAGTCCAAGAGAAATGTGAGAAATCATCAAGTACCACCAAATAATATTTAAAACCAGAGACACTGATAACAGGAGATGTCCACAAATCACAGTGAATAAGATCAAAAATGTGTTGCACATGAGACACATAATTGGGAAAGGGAAGCCGAACATGGCGACCAAGCTGACAAGCATGACATAACGACTCATCTGTGCCCCTAGTACACGAGATAGCTGAACTACTAGACAACTTGGACATAGCATCAGCGCCAGGGTGACCAAGCCGGTGGTGCCAAGTAGCAGACGAAGCTGTCGTAGCCAGAGCAAAAGATGGAGATGCAGCGGAAGTAGGAAGTTGAAGAGTGTACAGGGGCCCCAGACTGTCACATCGAAGAAGAAGACGCCGGGTGGAAAGATCCTTCATAGACAAACCAAAAGGATCAAACTCAACAGAAATATTGTTATCAGTGGTAAAACGACGAATGGAAAGCAAATTTTGAATAATGTCTGGAGCAACGAGAACATTGTTAAGATGGAATGAACCCGGAGAACCCGAGTCACCTATTGAGGTGACTGGAAGAACAGATCCATTTCCGACAACGATCGATGAAGGAAACAAGGGATGAGGTGGGTGGGTAGAAGAGAGAATACCAACATCTGGGGTGGTGTGGTAGGAGGCGCCAGAATCAGCCACCCAATCAGTAGTCGGCGGTGTGAGGTGCATGGTGCTGAAGGAAGACGCCAGGTCCTGACGATCCCACCCCAGGGGTGGCTCCTGGAGCGGTGCTGGCGGCTCCGAGTACCTAGCGGGGTAGGCAGCACTGCCGTAGACCGGAGTTGGCGATCCAACCGCACGGCGACCAAGTCCGCCATAGCCCGGGTGGGCTACGTATGCCGCCTGAGGACGTGGCTGGCGCGGAGTAGAATAAGTTGGTGGCACCCCAAGAATACCCGGAGACGGTCCAGGCCACATAGAGATCTGGCCAGTCCACGGGTTGTAAGGTGTGGGCCAGGGCGCACCTCCCTGACCAGTGTCACCAGTACCACTACCAGTAGGAGCAGTGGATATAGAGGTGCCGCCAGCACCTCGTCCTGTGCGCCTCCCGCCGCAACGTCGACGAGTACCACTCCCAGAGCCAGCAGAGGCACCAGAGGCGGTAGGCGGAGTAGGTGGTCGCGGTAGTGGTCCTCCAGAAGTCGGTGGACGTGAGGGCTGCCCAGAGCCATAGAAGGTTGTGGCAGGCCCAGAGGTAGCAGATCCACCAGTCGTGATCTCCTCAAGCTCGAGATCGGACCAGACCTTCTCGAAGGTCGGTGGCGGCTCCATACGAAGAAGCCAGAAGCAAAGATGGTTGAAGCGCTCGTTCAGGCTGTGAAGGATCCGAAGTACTAGTGTGATGTCGGCGGCCGGCTCGCCACGGTCGCGCAAGGAGTCAGCCATGCTCTTCATTTCTCCACAGTAGGCAGAGATAGAGCGGTCACCCTGCACTGTAGTTTGGAGCCGTGTGTTGATGTGAAGAGCTCGAGTCGCACAGTTCCCCAAGAAGTGGTGCTCCAGTATCCGCCAGGCCCGGCGCGCGGTGCCCCCGCCGCGCTGTCTGACCAGGTCGTGTAGATCGTCGGCGAGAGAGCTAAGGATCCAGGAAAGGACCAGTCTGTACATGTTGAACCAGGAGTCATCCCACGGGGTGTCGTCCCGCTGGACGTGGTCCTCAAGCTGATACCGCCTCAACGTGAGGAGGAACACGTGACGCCAGCGGGCGTAGTTGGTGGAGTTAGAACTCAGGACAGTCGACACTAGTGTCCGAATGTTCTGAACTCCAGTCGCCTGGGCGTGTAGAGCGGCGACGAGAGACGCCGAGTATGCGGAGTGCACACTGGTGTCCGAGGTGGGCTCGTGTGTCGCGCTTAGCGGTCGGTGAGCGCTCTCCTGGATCTGGTGCGAGAGAGCACCCGCTGAAGCGCGCTCCTGCTCCAGGGCAAGAGCGAGTGTACGCTCGCGCTCGCGAGAGGCTGCTAGAGCCGCGAAGACACCGGAGGTGTCCGCGTCCGTCGTGGTGGTGCTAGCGACGCCGTAGAGAGGACCAGTGGCCGCACGAGGAGCAGTAGCAGCGCCAACAGCAGATCCGGAGCCCGTCATGAAGGCGACGACAGTAGGGCTGCCGAGTGATCCGCCGACTGTCTGATCAGTCGCTGCGCCGGGCGCGTGCCGAGCCATAGACACGACTGGTGCGCCGGCTGCCGGACCAGTAGCAGGTACACCGGCGGGATGGGATGCACCGGTCAGTGGCGGGGCGCCGATCTGGGTCCCGATGGCGCTGTCCAGGAAGAGGCCGCCGGTCAGGGGGGCGCCGGCCAGGCCGCCGGTCAGGGGGGCGGCGGCCAGGGAGGGGGCGCCGGCGGCGGCCAGGAAGGGGGCGCCGGCGGCGGCAGGGAGGGGGCACCGACGGCAGCCAGGTAGAGGGCGCCGGCAGCGGCCAGGGAGGGGGCGCCGGCGGCGGCCAGGGGAGCAGAGGCGCCGACCATGGGGGGGGGGGGGGGGGGGTCGGCGGTTGGGGTGGGTGGTGGGGATTAGGGTTAAGGTTTGACTAATGATACCATAGTAGAGGGGAAGAATAATTGCTTGATTAACTAAGAGACAAGATACATATTTATAGATACATAGATGGGTCGGTACACAGGCCAGGCCCAAACACATAACTCAACACAGTCCAACACTGAAACATACCAGCACCGTGGAATAGTATCGCAAAGCTTTTAACCAACTAGCTTATCATATTCGTTTGTATGACCCTTCTCTGAATGAAATGATGCTAGTCTCTCAGTTTCTAAATGGACTTAAAGATGATATTCGTTCATTGGTTGAAATGCATCTGCCTGACAGTGTGTCTAAGGCTGCCACATTGGCAAATATTCAAGAGCAAATCCTGAGTAAGCAAAAGAGAATAAATCTGAAAGTACCTCCTTGGCAAAGTATTGCTTCATTCAGTAAAGAGAACAAGCAGAGTTTCAATACAGCTGAAATTTGGAAGGCGAGGATGAATGTGCTTTGCTTCAAGTGTGGTGAGAAATACAATCCTTCTCATAAATGTACTGCACCTATTGGGGGTCAACTTAATGTTGTTTGGGCAAAAACTGTGGATGGAGGGGGTTTCTTAACTGAAGACATTTTAGATGCTCTGGACACCCCTCCTATTGGTGATGATTCTTAATCCTGTTTATCCCTGAATGCTATATCTGGTACATCTGGCTTTAAAACCTTACAACTCAAAACTTTGATTCAGAACCAAGTGCTCATTGTTTTAGTGGACTCTGGCAGCTCCCATACATTTATTAATGCTGCTCTTACAGCTAAGCTTCAGGTTCCAGTTTCTTAAACCAGTCCACTGTCAGTGAAGGTAGCTAATGGTGCATTGCTGCATTGCGACAGTGAGACAAAAAAATTAGAGTGGTTTTTGCAGGGCCACACCTTCTCTTGTAATGCCAAACTATTGGAGATGAGTGCCTTTGATTTAATTCTTGGCATGGACCGGTTGGAACAACACAGTCCAATGACTTGTGATTGGCACAATAAAGCAATATTATTTTTGCTTAACGGCCAAAATATAACTTTGCAAAGCATCGTGGATACAGCTACTGCCTCTTTAGTTGCAATTTCTATTGATCAGGTTATCAAGTCAGCTAAGGGCAATGATTTATGGGCCTTGGTGTATTTAGAACCTGTTGCTGATAAATCTATTTCTAACAAACTGAAACTGTCACCTATTCCTTCTTCAGTGCAGGATCTTATCAGAAAATATGATGCCATCTTTCAAGAGTCTACAACATTACCTCCCCACAGAGTTTATGACTGATAGAAGGCTAGAATGAATGCTTGATTAACCAAAGGTCTAGGTATATATTTATAGATACATAGATGGGCCGGTATACAGGCTAGGCCCAAACACATAACTCAACACAATCCAACACCCACCCGCAGTCCCAACATCTAGCCACAACAGATGTTGAGATTGGACCGAAACTCAGAAAACAAAGTCGACGGGAGTCCCTTCATGAAGATGTCGGCAAACCGTGACGTCGTCGGCACATGGAGAACTCGAACCTCACCGCGTGCAACCCGCTCACGAACAAAGTGAAGATCAATCTCCACATGTTTCGTGCGCTGATGCTGGACGGGGTTGGTGGAGAGGTAAACGGCGCTGATATTATCACAGTAGACCAACGTGCTCCGGGCGACAGGGGAGTGGAGCTCCTGAAGTAACTGCTGGAGCCAAGACGCCTCTGCTACGCCGTTAGCCACGGCGCGGTACTCCGCCTCAGCACTGGATCGAGAAACCACGGGCTGCCGCTTCGAGGACCAGGAGACAAGATTCCCCCCCAGGAAGACGGCGAAGCCAGAGGTGGAGGGGCGGGTATCAGGACACCCCGCCCAGTCAGCGTCGGTGTAGACCACCAGCTCAGAAGGCGAGTCACGTCGAAGTAGAAGGCCGTAGTCGAGGGAGCCGCGCAGGTACCGAATAATCCGCTTCATCGCCGTGAGATGCGTCTCCCGCGGATCATGCATGTGGAGACACACCTGCTGAACCGCGTAGGAGATGTCTGGCCTGGTGAAGGTGAGATACTGCAGGGCACTTGCAAGACTCCTGTAAGAGGTGGGGTCGGCGACCGAGGCGCCGTCGGCCGAAGACAGCTTCACCTGGGTGTCCACGGGAGTGGAGCACGGCTTGCAATCAGCCATGCCCGCTCGCTCGAGGATATCCAGGCAGTACTGGCGCTGGTGGAGGAACAGAGCGTCCGGACGGTGCTCGACCGCAACGCCCAGGAAGTGGTGGAGCTGGCCGAGGTCATTCATCGCGAACTCGCGCTGCAGGGCAGAGATCGTGCGCTGAAGGAGAGCCGGGGTAGACGCCGTGAGGACAATATCGTCTACGTACAGGAGGAGGTAGAAAGTGTCACCCTCATGCCTGTAAACGAAGAGCGAGGTGCCCGACTTGGCCTCGACGAAGCCGAACGAGGCCAGGAAGGAGGCGAACCGGCTATACCAAGCCCGAGGCGCCTGCTTCAGCCCGTATAGAGACTTGTTCAGCCGGCAGACCAAGTCTGGATGGGCTGAATCAATGAACCCTGTCGGCTGACTGTAGTACACCTTCTCCGTCAGCATCCCGTGAAGGAAGGCGTTCTTGACGTCGAGCTGGTGGACAGGCCAAGAACGTGAGAGAGCCAACGACAGAATAGTCCGTACTGTTGCTGGCTTAACCACCAGACTGAAGGTCTCATCGTAGTCCACTCCAGGGCGCTGAGTGAAGCCCCGAAGTACCCAACGAGCCTTATATCTCTCCAGGGAGCCATCCGCCTTCCTCTTATGCGTGAAAACCCACTTGCCTGTGACAATGTTGCCACGGGAAGGACGGGGAACAAGGTCTCATGTCCGGTTGGCAAGTAGGGCCGCATACTCCTCCTCCATAGCGCGGCACCAGTGAGGGTCAGCGAGGGCGCTACGAACGGAGGTCGGTATAGGTGATACCGAAGAGGAAGTGGATGGTGTCGGTGTCGTCGAAGAGAGTACCACTCCAGAGAACCTCTCAAGAGGCCGGAGAACCCCAGTGGCACGTCTAGTCACCATCGGGTGAACGTGTCCTGGGTCCCAGTGGAGCAACGGTGGGTGGTACACCGAGGGCTCGGGACGAGCAGGCGCAGAGGCACCAACCCGCTCTCGTTGCTGGTAGACAAGAGCAGGGTCGGCGAACCGTGGAACAGGGGCCGCGCGAGGCACAGCGGGGGACGCGGGAGCTGGAGTAGTTGTTAGGTCCCCGCAAGGCGCGGGAGTCGAGGCCGGAGACGCCGGGGCCGCGCGTGGCGCAGCTGTAGGGGATGTCGGGGCCTCGTTTGGTGCAGGAGTCGAGGCTGGAGACGTCGGGGCCGCGTGTGGCGCAACCGTAGGAGACGTCGGGACCTCGTGTGGCGCGGGAGTCGAGGCCGGAGATGCCGGGGCCGCGTGTGGCGCAGCTGTAGGGGACGCCGGGGCCTCGTGTGGTGCAGGAGGCGAGGTCGGAGACGTCGGGGCCGCGCGTGGCGCAGCCGTAGGAGACACCGGGGTTGCACGTGGCGCAGCAGGAGACGTCGGTGCCACGCGTGGTGCAGCACTCGTCCCCAGGGTCGACGGAGCCTGGGCACCAACCCGCACTCGTGACGAGAGCAGGGTCAGTGAACCGCCGTGTCATGGCTGTAGTAGGCACAACCGGAGTCACGACAGGTGTCGGTGTTGCGTAAGGTGCAGCTAGCAACATCGTGGGAGCCACCTGTGAGCCGGTGGGTAATGTACCTGCAAAAAAAGGCCAAGGCAGCTGTGGTGGAGCAGCCTCAGTGTCAGTAGAAAAAAGAGAGTCCAGCTCTGCAGCTGAATCAGAGGTGGAGGAAGAAAAGGGGAAGGAGGACTCGTCGAAGACGACGTGCCGAGAGATCAAAATGCGGTGGGTAGAGAGGTCGAGGAACCGGTATCCCTTATGCTCAAGGGTGTAAGGATCGAAACGCCCAAGAGGGGGGGTGAATTGGGCTTTCTTTCAAATTTTAAGACAATTAAGCACTTAACAATTTAAAGCCCAATTCCCTATGCAATTAAACTATGCAATCAATATAATTAAAGTTGCGGAATGAAGATTGCATAAGAGTAAAAAAGGGAGAAGGATGCAAACGCTCGAAGGGACACGGAGTTTATCCCGTGGTTCGGTAAGATCACAAGGATCTTCCTACGTCCACGTTGTGGCACCCACCGAAGGGTTTTGCCACTCCCAAGTCACCGAGACTAGGGGCTTCTTCACTATTCTTCTCCGTTCGCCAACCTTGGCAAGGTGGAGCTCAAGCCTTGTACACTTTTGGGATCCTCCGGGCTTCCACAATCCTCTTGGCAAGCTCCGGAAGTTGCACACACCAAGGGACACTCCCTTGTGGCTCTTACTACGCTAGAGACTCCAATCACCTAGAGTGGAGGCACCCAAGCACTATCTCTAGCTAGTTCTAGCCTATCTTTTGGTGTACAAATGATGAGTAAATGATGTAAAAGTGGTAGCTCTCTTGCTTGAATGCTCTAGGATGTGTAGAGTATGTCAGGGCTTCAAGTCATGTCGATTTGACAGGTTGAAGGGGTATAAATAGCCAGCCTCCACGAGATAGCCGTTGGAAAAGTAGGCTGACATCACTTGTCTGCGAACACCGGATGATCCGATGTCTCCCCTTCAGTTATCATCGGTCAAAGCCAAATTAGCTGATGTCACTATGTCAGATATGACCGTTGTTAGACCGATGTTGAACTGTCTTCTCATCGGATGATCCGGTGGCTCTTCCTCCAGAATTCTGCTTGATCTTGAAGCTTCCTGGAGTGATCGACCGATGTGTACAAACCTGCACATCGGATGATCCGGTGCTTCACTTGGTCCAATGGTGTTGCAATCTGTGATGATGGACCGATGCACTAAGCCACTTACATCGGATGATCCGGTGAGTGTATTTGTCTGAGGTCTTCTTCTTCAGTTGAACCAATTTGACCGATGCAGTCAACTCCAAGTACATCGGATGATCCGGTGTGTTCAACTTGTTGACTTCAAGTTGTTTTGAGTTGTTCTTTTTGGAATTTTGAACTTGTGACCTCTTTGACATTTGTTCGAAGTGTTGTTCTGATTGTCTTCAAGCATTGATTGATGTCAAGTTAGAGCTTTCACTTCTTGTTCTTCACATGATTCGTTTTGATCTCATTTGTTGATTTCAGATGGGTCTCCAATGTAATTTTGATTTTATTTGATTGAGTGCTATTGAGACCTTGCATTCACAAATTCATTAGTAATATCGAATGGTTGTCATTGATCACCGAAACCGTACCTCATGGGGCCTAGATGCTTTCAATCTCCCCCTTTTTGGTGATTGATGACAACACAAAAATTTAAAGCACAATAATAATGAATTTGATGATAGTGTTCAAGTAGATATGCAATGAATACAAGATAAGACACATTAAGCTTGTAAAACGCAAATGAAAATTATGGTGCGAAAAGCTCAATCGATTAAAATCATAAGCAAATGAGACAAGTGAAGGAGTGCTTATATAAAATTACAAAAGAGTATGAATACAAAGCATGAAAACAAAGATACAAAGGATAACCACGCAATCACGCACTCACACTCCCCCTGAAACTACTACTCCCCCTGACTCTCCTACACCTTCTCCCCCTTTGGCATCAAGACACCAAAAAGGGATCAGAACGCCTACTGACCCTGAGAGCTAGGCGCGAGGACGAACTGGGCACCGTCGCAGTCGTCGGAGCTGGAGTCGCCGGTCGAAGGGGCTGCCGGAGCGGTGGAGACTGGAGGGTCCGCTGCCGGTGCTGGAGGAGAGGAAGCAGGGACCGAAGGTGCTGGAGGAGCTGGAGGAAGTGGAGCGCTCACCACGGACGCCGGTGTCTGCTGGAACAAGGTCGTCGCCGGCAGTGGTGAGTGAATCGGTGCGCTAGGTGCCAGAAGAGGTGACATACTGATCGAAGGGATAGGAGTAGTAGGCACCTGAGCGACACCTGGAGCCAGCCCCAGTCCAGGCTGCTGTGAAGGAAGGGCGATCCCGGTCTGAGTGTATAGGTTGGTGATCAACCCTAGGATCCCCATCATGGCCTGCTGGGTCTGCTGCTGCTGGTCGAGGGTACGGCGGTGCATCTGATCTACCAGGTTGGTGAACCTGTCCGTATCCTCTCGCCTCTGACGGGCGATCTCAAGCTGGAGCTCCTGCTGCTGCCTCTGCAGCTGTGCCAAGTGAGCAGCCTGCTCTGCCCTGGCTTGCTCAGCAGCGAGCCTGTCCTGGCGCTGCTGCTCGATCATCTGCTGGAGAAGCGACGTCAGCTCAGACGGCTGCGTCACCTGCGCCTCGGACACAGGAGGTGGTGTCGGTGGCGGAGCAGCTGATCCTCCTGCCTCGGCGTCGTGCGGCCTCGGTGAAGGTGGAGGGGGAGGGAAGTACTCCTCGACACTGTCGTCGGTGTCGCTCTCAGACCAGATATGCTGCAGGTCCTCCCCCTGAGCCTCAGCCTCAGCAAGTCTCTCGTCCTCCCGCTCTAGGTCGGACCAGTCTTCCTCAGTCAAGCGGGCCCGGACCTGGCGCTCAACTGGACGGCCAAGACGGCGGTCTCCAGGAGCGGACGCACGGTAGTGACCGAAGCGGGTCACGCTCTCGTCTGCAAGCCGGGCCTGTGCTGAGTGCCCCTCTGGCACTACCATAGAGCAAATAAAACTGATCCAGTGCCCATAGACCATCTGTCTCATCATCCCAACCCCATCAGTGATTACGTCCTCCATCTCGCAGAGAAGTATGTCTATGATATCGAAATCCATCCCGTTCATTATGTAGAACAAGAGGGTCTGCTGGAGACTCGTGAACCCCTCCAAGTACCCTGACCTCGGCAGGAGCGTGTGGCGCAAGGCGAGGTGCACAATGCGCGCAGCTGGAGTCAGGAGGGCTGGGACTCTCGGCTGGTCCGGAGAGAAGGAGGAGCCAAACAGGGAGCGGATCTCGTCTAGCTGTGGAGCTACCCCTCCAGTAAGTGGCCTCCTCGGTGGATCTGCCTGCCCATAGACCTTCTCATGTATGCTGGTGTCGTGCAGCTCCAAACCAAGAATGTGCCCCAAGGTCTGCCTCGTGAGGTGGTAGTACTGGCCATTGAACATGAAAGCAATGGACCGCCTGCCTTCCGAGATGTACAGGGTCGCGTAGAAGACACGGACCCATTCTTCCACATAGGCACTCCTCTCATAGTCCAGTAGATCCACCAACCCTCTGTATCTCTCAAAGAAGGGGCGGACATCAGTCTCCGCGGCCACTGCAAGCTGCCTCCAGTCCAAGTGGTTGTGCTGAAAGAGCTTGTGGCCACGGCGTCTGTAAGTCTCGTAGAGAGACGCCTGCGTGACCGTCCAGAACCGACTATCCACAAGAAGCTCTCGGGGCTGTGGGTACCATTCCTCAAGCAGTACACTCCATCTGAGCTTCCGTAGTTGCTTCGCCTTCATCTTTCTGTAATCCACAAGACGGACTCCTTCACGGACCAGGACGGTCGTGTCCATCTCATGGATGTCCCTCTCAGCCTCCCTGTCCTCACGACGGTCGGCAGCCGTCGGTCTTGGACGAGGAGGAGCCTCGGCGTGACCCCCACGTGTCCGGGCTGAGCGCCGGCGGACGAGGGGCGCGACCGGCTCCTCTTCGACGTCGGAGTCGTCGACCACGGGAGGCGGCCTCGGTCGGGCCTCGCAGATCCTCAAGGAACCCCCACGGCCGCGCTCACGCTCCTCGGCGGCGCGAGCGGCCATCAAGGCCTTCTTCTCGTCCTTGGATAGCTTCTTCTTCTTCGCGGCGGGCTCCACAATGGCCTTTCCTTTGTTCTTCCTGTCGCGACCCATCTAGTCGACGGAGAGCTAGGGTTAGGCGACGATGACGAAAGAACGACGAGAGAAGCAAATGAGATATGTCGCATGGCACGGGGCTCACCTTAGCGACGATGATCAACCGGGCCGAGAAACCCTAGCGAGGAGGTGACCGGAGATGGCGTTGCTTGGGTGGAGGTGCTTCGACGGAGGGAGAGAAGCGTGGAGTGCTTGGGTGCTGGTGGAGCACGGCGGCGGCGGCGCCTAGGGCGGCGGCGGCGGCGGCTGGCGATGGAGGTGCGCGAGCACGGGCGGCGATGGCGCGTGGGGAGGCAGCGGCGGCGGTGCTGCGGGTGGAGGCGGCGCTGGGCGGCGGCGCTGCGGGCGGCGGCGCTGGGCGGCGGTGCTGCGGGCGGCGGCGGCGGCCGGCGGCGGCGCTGTAGGCGACGGAGAGGCGGCGACGTGAGCACGGGGGCGCGAAGGGTCGGGGAGAGAGAAGGTGGCGGCGGCGCGGGCGATTAAATAGTGGGGCCCAAACCCTAGCCGTTTTACAAACACCGGATGGACCGATGCTAGAAGCAGTGAACATCGGTCAATTGCAACAGTAAGGATATTCAAGAATTGCTGTTGACACCGGATGAACCGATGATTAGGGTTTTGAACATCGGTCGAATAGCACAGTAAGGGTGTTCAACCGAGTGATATTGACACCGGATGATCCGACGTTAGAGGGAGGTAGACATCGGTTGAATGGATCACAGCTCCAGAAGAGTGAACATCGGATGGACCGATGTTTTCCAGGATGAACTCGTCGGATCATTTGAGGTTCTGACAGAGTTGGGCTTTGAGGATTGAACACCTATTTGACCGATGAGGGATTTCACGGGGCATCGGATAATCCGATGACAACAGAACGAAAACATCCCATATATGTCCTTCGACCGAACAAACAATTTGAGGAGAAACACATGTCTTAGGACTTTTTGGGCAACTCCTTACCCCTCAAGAAGCTAATATACCAATAACTTGGCTAGACCTTAACACAAACAGAACACCAAGAAAAATGGAGGAAAAATATCCAAATAAAATGTAAGGCCCATGCTTTGTAAGGTAGAGTATGAAGACTACTATCTCAATGAAGCATGTTCCTCTAGGCATTAACGTACCTAACATTTTGTTCTTTCCACCTTATATGAGTTGAGATATTGCATTTCAAACAAGTCTCCTTCTCATGAGGTGGGTTCCCCTTTGTGACAATTTACCGTTATGCAATGCCAAACAAATTATAGTGCAAGATTTGAATGAGTGCAACTTTATATGGCAGGGATCATGCAAGGCATAAAATAAATCTATCTTGCCAAGTTTGAACCTTCCAAAGGCTTCCTCAGGGAAAACTACTTCTAGCTTGCCCCTATCCTTTGGGAGTTAGACAAGACCTATATGATATGCAACCTTACATGAACATGGCAACTTACATGACGTTAGATGCATCTAGCACATTTAATTCACTTCTAAGTCTAGAAAAGGTTTCTCATCAAGTGCGGGAATGGGGTTTTTAGCTATCTTAACCGCACTCTCATTGTCACAAAGGAGAGGCACATAAGAGAGGCACATAATCATACAAGCATTCATTTAACATAACATGGGGCCTAGATGCGGAAAGATATAGCAATAGACTATTTATGGAATGGTAATTTGACTTGACAATAGGGTTACCGTCCATATCCGCGTTGGGCTCCCCTTCTCAACTTTCTTCAAGAGGTCCTTGGTAGATTTTCTTTGATGGTGGAGGTCCCCTCTTGAAGTCACTTCGTGGATGGTCACGTGTTCTTGACTTTAGGCACCCAAGCTAGCTTTGGTCCTTGTATGTGTGATACAAGTGCTTTTGGGACCCAAAGTTGCTTGGGGAGCATCCCTTTCATCCCCTTTACGTTCATGCCAATGAACTTTGCCTTCACCTTAGCACCTATTTTGCTCAACAAATAATAGTGATTCTCAAAGGTAGATGTATAGTTAGTCGGCAATTTTGGAGAAGGTCGGTTAGGTAGAGGGCACTCCCTTGTGTGGTGACCGGTGACCTTGCAATGTTGGCAATAGGAGCCAACTTCCTTGATGAAGCTTGTTTTGAGCTCCGGCGAGGGCACCTTTCCTTTGTTTGGCACCGGGAAGGATCCAAGTCCTTTCTTGTTGAAGCCCTTTGCTTGATGGAAGAGGATTTCTTTATGTTTGTCTTCTCCCTTAGATAGTCTTGCTAAGCTTGTGCGGAGACTTTCAATCTCCTCCATCAACTCCTTCTCCCTAGCATTTTCTTTCATGGGCAAAGACTCATGTAAAGCATTAGTAGCATTTGAAATAATGGGTACCTTGCCATCAATAGTTTCTTTCTCCTTATTTTTAAATTTTAGTTCAATGGCTTCATAAGAGAGATTAAGTGCATGATGCTCTTGAACTAACTCATTGTGCTTATCCGAGAGCGTTTGATGAACTAAGCCAAGCTTATGATTGTCTAGCTCAATTTTAGCCTTATCTTCTTCAATTTGCTTGACATAGGTTTTGAGCGTGTCATGCTCTTTAAGTATGCTTTCATACTTGCCAAGCAAATCAAGGTTAGCATTTTCAAGTTTAGCATGAGCTTGTTCTAGCGCCTTGACTTTGTTCTTTTCCCTTTTAATGATGGTGTGATATTCATTTATCAATGAAGTTAATTCATCGGGGGAAAGCTCATCATCACTAGAGTCGTCACATACCTCAAAGTTACCTTTCGCCATGAGACACATGGGAGGTGGAGGAAGAGGTGAATCATCTTTGTTGGCAATGGCAAGTCCGGCCAAGTTTTCTTCTTCTTCTTCACTCTCTTCTTCACTTGACTCTTCGTCGGTGATCCATTCATTCCCCTCACACATGAACACTTTTTGAGGTCCTTGTCTTTTCTTTGGAAAGAATTTTGACTTTTTGCCTTTGTCAAATTTCTTCTTTCCAAACGTTCTTGCCTTGGGCTTGACCTCTTCTTCTTCATCCTCGCTATCTTCAAGCTTGTGATACTTGCTCTTGTGGTTCTCCCTTCTCTTGTCCGGTTTTGGACAATCGTAGGAGATGTGGCCTTGTTCACCACAATTATAGCAAGTTTTGCTACTTTCTTTCTTGGGGAGGAAGGCTCTTTTGTTGGGATCAAAAGTGTATCCCTTCTTGGCAATCTTGGAGTTCAAGCGGGAGAATTTTCTCATCATTGAAGCAAGCTCATCATCATCATCTTCACTTGATGTTTGCTCTTCTTTGCTTGAACTAGGCTTCATTATTTTCTTCGTTTTCTTGAAAGCCTTGAGAGCAATTGTCCTTGTAGAGGATGAACTCTCCATCATCCCAAGTACACTCATCTCATGAGCGTGTATTTCTCCAATGAGCTCCGAAACTTCAATGTTGTCAAGTGATTCCTTTTGGAGCATGGAGTTGATGATGTTGTACTTAGGCTTGGGAAGGAGCATGAGGATCTTTCGGTTGATAAGTCCCTTGCCAAGAGACGCAATGTCAAGAGCATTAATCTCCTCAATAAGAACATTTAAGCGTGAAAACATTTCATTAACATTTTCATGAGGAAGCATTTTAAATTCATCATATTTTGATTTAAGCATGTGATATTTAAGTTCTTTAACACGAGAGGAACCCTCATGAATTTCAATTAAGCATGCCCAAATTTCACAAGCTTTTTCTTTACTAGCTATTCTTGCAAATACATCTTGACTAATGCATTCATAAATGGCATTTCTAGCTCTAGCATCCCATTTAATTTGATCACCAATATAGGCATTATCTCCAAATCCCGCATGGGTCGCTTCCCAAACTTCGGGAGCAATAGCCTCTAGGTAGGCACGCATGCGTGCTTTCCAATAGGCAAAGTTCTTGCCCTCGAAGATAGGAACCGAACCCCCATTCTTGGCCATTTAAGCTCTCTAGCGGTGAAGCTAGAATGATCCAATGAGCAACAAGGCTCTGATACCAATTGTAAGGATCGAAACGCCCAAGAGGGGGGGTGAATTGGGCTTTCTTTCAAATTTTAAGACAATTAAGCACTTAACAATTTAAAGCCCAATTCCCTATGCAATTAAACTATGCAATCAATATAATTAAAGTTGCGGAATGAAGATTGCATAAGAGTAAAAAAGGGAGAAGGATGCAAACGCTCGAAGGGACACGGAGTTTATCCCGTGGTTCGGTAAGATCACAAGGATCTTCCTACGTCCACGTTGTGGCACCCACCGAAGGGTTTTGCCACTCCCAAGTCACCGAGACTAGGGGCTTCTTCACTATTCTTCTCCGTTCGCCAACCTTGGCAAGGTGGAGCTCAAGCCTTGTACACTTTTGGGATCCTCCGGGCTTCCACAATCCTCTTGGCAAGCTCCGGAAGTTGCACACACCAAGGGACACTCCCTTGTGGCTCTTACTACGCTAGAGACTCCAATCACCTAGAGTGGAGGCACCCAAGCACTATCTCTAGCTAGTTCTAGCCTATCTTTTGGTGTACAAATGATGAGTAAATGATGTAAAAGTGGTAGCTCTCTTGCTTGAATGCTCTAGGATGTGTAGAGTATGTCAGGGCTTCAAGTCATGTCGATTTGACAGGTTGAAGGGGTATAAATAGCCAGCCTCCACGAGATAGCCGTTGGAAAAGTAGGCTGACATCACTTGTCTGCGAACACCGGATGATCCGATGTCTCCCCTTCAGTTATCATCGGTCAAAGCCAAATTAGCTGATGTCACTATGTCAGATATGACCGTTGTTAGACCGATGTTGAACTGTCTTCTCATCGGATGATCCGGTGGCTCTTCCTCCAGAATTCTGCTTGATCTTGAAGCTTCCTGGAGTGATCGACCGATGTGTACAAACCTGCACATCGGATGATCCGGTGCTTCACTTGGTCCAATGGTGTTGCAATCTGTGATGATGGACCGATGCACTAAGCCACTTACATCGGATGATCCGGTGAGTGTATTTGTCTGAGGTCTTCTTCTTCAGTTGAACCAATTTGACCGATGCAGTCAACTCCAAGTACATCGGATGATCCGGTGTGTTCAACTTGTTGACTTCAAGTTGTTTTGAGTTGTTCTTTTTGGAATTTTGAACTTGTGACCTCTTTGACATTTGTTCGAAGTGTTGTTCTGATTGTCTTCAAGCATTGATTGATGTCAAGTTAGAGCTTTCACTTCTTGTTCTTCACATGATTCGTTTTGATCTCATTTGTTGATTTCAGATGGGTCTCCAATGTAATTTTGATTTTATTTGATTGAGTGCTATTGAGACCTTGCATTCACAAATTCATTAGTAATATCGAATGGTTGTCATTGATCACCGAAACCGTACCTCATGGGGCCTAGATGCTTTCAAAGGGAGTACCCAAGAAAGACACACCTAGTAGAGCGGGGCGCAAGCTTATGTGGAGCAGTGGCGGAAAGATTAGGGTAGCAGGCGCACCTGAAGACACAGAGGTGGTCGTAGAGAGGGGTAGTGCCATACAGGTCAAAGAAAAGAGTCGGTGCTCGAATCGCCTTGGTGGGAAGGCGATTAAGGATGAAGGTGGAAGTGTGAAGTGCCTCCACCCAGTATCGAGCGGGGATAGATGTCTGAAACATCAAGGAACACATGACATTATTAGTGGTGCGAAGCATGCGCTCAGCCTTGCCATTCTGGGGTGATGTGTATGGACAAGACATGCGTAGCTGTGTGCCATGTGTAAGAAGAAAGTCACGGAGTCGCGAGTTGTCAAATTCGCGTCCGTTGTCACACTGGAGAGCACGAACAGTACGCCCAAACTATGTGGAAACCCAAGTGAAGAAGTGAGAGAGAGAGAGTATCAAATGTCTCAGATTTCAGACGTAAGGGAAAAGTCCAAGAAAAATGTGAGAAATCATCAAGTATCACCAAATAATATTTAAAACCCGAGACACTGATAACAGGAGACGTCCACAAATCGCAGTGAATAAGATCAAAAATATGTTGCACATGAGACACAGAAGTGGGAAAGGGAAGCCGAACATGGCGACCAAGCTGACAAGCGTGACATAATGACTCATATGTGCCCCTAGTACACGATATAACTGAACTACTAGACAACTTCGACATAGCATCAGCGCTAGGGTGACCAAGCCGACGGTGTCAAGTAGCGGACAAAGCTGTCGTAGCCAGAGCAAATGACGGAGACGCAGCGGAAGTAGGAAGTCGAAGAGTGTACAGGGGCCCCGTACTATCACATCGAAGAAGAAGACGCCGGGTGGAAAGATCCTTCACAGACAAACCAAAAGGATCAAACTCAACAGAAATATTGTTATCAGTGGTGAACCGACGAATGGAAAGCAAATTTAGAATAATGTCTGGAGCAACGAGAACATTATTAAGATGGAATGAACCCGGAGAAACTGAGTCACCTACTAAGGTGACTGGAAGAACGGATCCATTGCCAACAACGATCGATGAAGGAAACGAGGGATGAGGTGGGTGGGTAGAAGAGAGAATACCAGCATCTGGGGTGTGTGTGGTAGGAGGCGCCAGAATCAGCCACCCAATCAGTAGTCGGCGGTGTAAGGTGCATGGTGCTGAAGGAAGACGCCAAGTCCTAACAGTCCCACCCCATGGGCTGCTCCTGGAGGGGTGCTGGCGGCTCCGAGTACCCAGTGGGGTAGGAAGCACCGCCGTAGGCTGGAGTTGGCGATCCAGCCGCATGGCGACCAGGTCCGCCATAGCCCGGATGGGCTACGTATGCCGCCTGAGGACGTGGCTGGCGCGGAGTAGAGGAAGTCGGTGGCGCCCCAAGAAGACCCGGAGACGGTCCAGGCCACATAGAGATCTGGCCAGTCCACGGGTTGTACGGTGTGGGCCAGGGCGCACCTCCCTGACCAGTGCCACCAGTACCACTACCAGTAGGAGCAGTGGACGTAGGAGTGCCGCCAGCACCTCGTCCTGTGCACCTTCTGCCGCGACGTCGACGAGTACCACTCCCAGAGCCAACAGAGGCACCCGGGGCCGTAGGCGGAGTAGGTGGTCGCGGTAGTGGTCCCCCAGAAGACGGTGGGCGTGAGGGTTGCCCAGAGCCATAGAAGGCTGTGGCAGGCCCAGAGGTAGCAGATCCACCAGTCGTGATCTCCTCAAGCTCGAGATCAGACCAGACCTTCTTGAATGTCGGTGGCGGCTCCATACGAAGAAGCCAGAAGCGAAGGTGGCTGAAGCGCTCGTTCAGGCCGTGAAGGACCCGAAGTACTAGAGTGCTGTCAGCAACCGGCTTGCCAAGGTCGCGCAAGGAGTCAGCCAGGCCCTTCATCTCTCCACAGTAGGCAGAGATGGAGTGGTCACCCTGCACTATAGTCTGGAACCGTGCATTAATGTGAAGAGCCCAAGTCGCACGGTTCCCCAAGAAGTGGTGCTCCAGTATCTGCCAAGCCCGGCGCGCAGTCCCCCCACCGCGCTGTCTGTCAAGCTTGTGCAGATCGTCAGCGAGAGTGCCAAGGATCCAGGCAAGGACCAGACTGTCCATGCTGATCCAAGAGTCATCCCACGGAGCGTCGTCCTGCTGGACGTGGTCCGTAAGCTGGTACCGCCGCAACGTGAGGAGGAACTCGTTAAGTCTAGGCGTGTAGACCGGCGGTGAGCGACGCCGAGTATGCGGAGTGCACACTGGTGTCCGAGGTGGGCTCGTACGTCGCGTTCAGCGGCCGGTGAGCGCTCTCCTGGATCTGGTGCGAGAGAGCAGCCGCTGAAGCGCGCTCCTGCTCTAAGGCAAGAGTGAGTGCCCGCTCGCGCTCGCGAGAGGCAGCTAGATCCGCGAAGACACCGGAGGTGTCCGCGACCGTCGTGGTGGTGCTGGCGATGCCGTAGAGAGGATCAGTGGCCGCACGAGGAGCAGTAGCAGTGCCAACAGCAGATCCGGAGCCCGTCATGAAGGCGACGACAGTAGGGCCGCCAAGTGATCCGCCAACTGTCGGATCAGTCGCTGCGGCGGGCGCGTGCCGAGCCACAGAGACGAGAGGTGCGCCGGCTGTTGGACCAGTAGCAGGTACACGGGCGGGATGGGGCGCACAAGCCAGGGGGGCGCCGGGCAGGGGGGCGCCGGCCAGGTGGGTGCCGGGCAGGGGGGCGCCGGCCAGGGGGGCCGCCGGCCAGGGGGGCGCCGGCCCCGGCCAGGGGGGGCGCCGGCCAAGGGGCCGCCAGCCAGGGGGCCGCCGGTCAGGGGGCCGCCGGCCAGGGGGAGGGCTGCGGCGGCGACCAGGGAGGTGGCGACGGCCAGAGGGGGGGCGACGGCCAGGGAGGTGGCGGCGGCCAGGGAGTTGGCGGCGGCTAGAGGGGGGGCGGCGGCGGTCAGGGGAGAGGCGTCGGCCAAAGGAGGGGCACCAGCAGCGGGCAGGAGGGGCGCGCCGGCGGCGGCCAGGGGAGATGCGCCAGCCATAGGGGGGGCGGCTAGGGTTAGGGTTATGGTGGTGGGGATTAGGGTTTGGCTAATGATACCATGATAGAAGGCTAGAATGAATGCTTGATTAACCAAATGTCTAGGTACATATTTATAGATACATAGATGGACCGGTATACAGGCTAGGTCCAAACACATAACTCAACACAATCCAACAATGACCATACAATATCATTACTACCTGATGCTTCTCCCATCAATTGCAAGCCATATCGGTACTCCCCTGAGCAGAAAAACAAAATTGAAGGACAAGTAGCAAAGATGCTGAAAAATGGTACCATTGTTCCAAGCATCAGTCCCTTCGCATCACCTGTCCTGTTGGTTAAAAAAAAAGATGGATCATGGCGATTTTGTGTTGATTATAGAAAGTTAAATGCAGTTACTATTAAGAATAAATTTCCAAAGCCCATAATTGATGAGTTCTTAGATGAAATTGCAGGGTCCAATTTTTTTTTCCACCATTGACCTCAAGTCTGGATTCCATCAAATAAGAATGGTGCCTAATGATGAAACTAAGACTGCATTTAAAACTCATTATGGACATTTTCAATTTCGAGTTATTCCTTTTGGATTAACTAATGCCCCTACAACTTTTCAGTGTGTTATGATTTCCATATTCTCCGACTATATAAGAAAATTTGTGTTAATCTTTATGGATGATATTCTGGTTTTTAGTAAATCCCTGTCTGAGCATGTATATCATTTGGAGCTGGTATTTCAGACCCTGAGTGAGCACAAACTCTTTTTTTTAAGTTCAATAAATGCACATTTGCTCATCAAACTATCTCTTATCTGGGGCACATTATTTCTGACAAAGGAGTCTCTACCGACTCTTCTAAGACTGATGCAATGTTGAATTGGCCCACACCTCAGAATTTCAACAAAGTTAGAGGGTTTCTTAGCTTAACTGGGTATTATAGAAAATTTGTGCAGCACTATGGCATCATAGCCAAGCCCCTTACCAAGATTCTACAGCACAAAATTTTTTTGTGGACTAATGAAGCTCAGGAAGCTTTCTGTAAACTGAAACGGCTATGAGTAACACACTTGTGTTGGCTTTCCCCAATTTTCAGAGCAAATTGAGGTTGGAAACTGATGCCTGTGATCTAGGCATAGGGGGCTGTATTATCTCAAAAAGGGCATCCCATTGCTCATTTTAGTAAAGCTCTTAGTGTGCAGAATAAAAAAAACTTTCTACTTATGAGAAAGAGCTTTTGACAGTCTTCATGGCAGTGGATAAATGGAGGAGTTATTTACATCGTAGTCCTTCATTATTCGTACTGATCACAAAAGTTTATGACACTTGCAAAAATCAGTCATAATCTACTGAACTTCAATGCAAAGCAATGCACAAACTGGCTGGTCTTCAGTTTCGGTTTCAATCTAAAGAGGGCAAATCTAATCTAGTGGCAGATGCCTTATGAAGAGTTGGACAATATTTCCACATCAATGCTGTTACAGCTGCAGTACCTGTGTGGGTGCAAGAAGTGACAAACTCCTACTCTACTGATCCAAAGGGCCTCATGAACTCTTGACTGAATTGGCAATTTCTAGTCCCAATGCTCAGGGATATTCTCTATCCAATGGAGTTATAAGGCACAAAAAAAGCTCCGGGTGGCTGACAATTCAGCTTTGCAGACAAAGCTTATTACTGCATTCCATTCCTCAACAATGGGGGGTTACTCAGGGCCCAAGCAACATACAAAGACTGAAAAACTATTTCTCTTGGAGTGGAAGGAAGCAGGACGTTGAATTTGTGAAACAATGTTTAATCTGTCAGCAAGCTAAACATGAGAATATTCAATCTCCAGGGCTGTTGCAGCCCCTTCCAATCCCAGTAAACTCTTGGCAAGACCTCTCATGGACCTTATAGAAGGTCTACCTAATCTGATGGTTACACTGTTATTCTTGTTGTCGTGGACAGATTTACTAAATATGCACACTTTCTTCCATTGAAACATCATTTTATTGCTCAAACTGTTGCTCACTGTTTTTCCACAATATAGTGAGGCTTCATGGCATACCCAGGACCATAATCTCTGATAGAGACAAGATTTTCACCAGTTGCTTTTGACAAGAATTGTTCAAAATGCTTGACACCAAACAGTAGTTTAGCTCATCATATCACCACAGCTCAATGGCCAAACTGAACGTGTCAAACCAATGTCTTGAAATGTATTTAAGGTGTGCAGTACATGATGCCCCAAAACAGTGGTCCAACTATTTATCATTGGCTGAGCTTTGGTACAACACTGCATTTCATTCTTCCTTACAATGCTCACCATTTAAGGCTTTGTATGGTCATGACCCCTCCACTGGCTTGCTCACTCACCTGGAAATTTCTGACAATGCTTGAAGCTGTAGATACTTTGAAGGATCGTCAGTTGTTTTTGGAAGTTCTGAAAAACAACCTGGCTAAAGCTCAATCTGGTATGAAGCTTATGCTGACACAAACCGCTCTGATCGACAATTTGCAGTTGGTGATTCAGTATTGTTGAAGCTGCAACCTTATGCACCGAGCTCAGTGGTTAATAGACCTTACCCTAAGCTGACATTAAATTTTTGGTCCTTTCAAGTCCTACAAAAAATGGCTCAGTTGCTTATAAACTGGATTTGCCGATTCAAGTAAAGTGCACCCAGTTTTTCATGTATCACAGCTTAAGCCGTCATTCCGAAGTATCATCCTGTATTCAGCAGCCTACCCTGATATTGTTGCCTTGGATGAGCTTGATTCAGTACCGATCAAGATTTGGGAAAGGAGTTAGTTAAAAAGGGCAACTCGGCCAATGTTCAAATCCAGGTGTCTTGGTCTGGGCTGTCTGAGGACATCACAACCTGGGAGGATTTCTTGGATCCGGTTGCATCGGGGGGGGGGGGGGGGGGGGGGGGGGGGGGCAGTGTCATGTCTCGGCACGATACAACAGAGACGTACATGACAACTACAGGAGAGAATGCGCAAGCCCAAGTGAGGTGAACGACCCATTGCCCCAAGAAGCTGTAGTTATCGTTAAATAGCAGTGAGCTAACAGAGGGGAGAATCTATTTGGTTGTAACTCTGTTCCCCCTTGTCCCCACCTTCTGTTACGTCCTCCTTTCTGTTCTTCCGATCTGTTCTTCCCTAATCCCCTCTGATAGAATGAATTGCTCAATTAATCATAGGTCTAGGTACATATTTATAGATACATAGATGAGCCGATATAAGACTAAGCCCAAACACAGTCCAACACCCCCCGCAGTCCCAAGACTAAGCCCAAACACAGTCCAACACCCCCCGCAGTCCCAACATCTAGCCACAACAGATGTTGAGACTGGACCGAAACTCAGAAAACAAAGTCGACGGGAGTCCCTTCGTAAAGATGTCGGCAAACTGTGACGTAGTCGGCACGTGGAGAACTCAAACCTCACCGCGTGCAACCCGCTCACGAACAAAATGAAGATCAATCTCCACATGTTTCGTGCGCTGGTGCTGGACGGGGTATCATTAGCCAAACCCTAATCCTGGCCGCCCCCTCCCCCCATGGCCGGCGCCCCCCACGCCGCCGCCGCCGCCGCTGGCGGCCCCCTCCTGGCCGCCCCCCTCGCCCCATGGCCGGCGCCCCCCACGCCGCAGCCGCCGGCGCCCCCCCCCCCCCCCCCCCCCCCCGCCGCAGCAGCAGCCGACGGCCGCCCCCTCCTGGCCGCCGCCGGGGCCGCATCTCCCCTGGCCACCGGCGCAGGCGCCCCCCACGCCACCGCCGCCGCCGGCCGGCCCCCCTGGCCGCCACCGGGGCTGCACCTCCCCTGGCCGCCGGCCGCCTCCCTACCTGGCGCGCCCCTGGTCCAGCCGCCGCCGGCTGCCCCCTACCCTGGCGCCGCCGCGCCCTTGCCGCCGTTGGCCGCCTCCCCTCCCTGGGTCGGCGCGCCCCTGGCCGGCGCCGTCCCCTCCCTGGCCGGCTCCCTCCCCTGCGCCGGTGCGTCTGCTACTGGTCCTGCAGCAGGCGCGCCCCTCATTGACATGACCCGACCTGCGTACGGCGCTGCGATTGGTCCCTCCACAGGCGGACCACTTGCCGGCTCCACTGCCGTCGCCTTCATGACGGGTTCCGAATCTGCTGTTGGCACTGCTACTGCTCCTCGTGTGGCCACTGATCCTTTCTACGGCGTCGCCAGCACCACCACGACAGCCGCGGACACCTCCAGTGTCTTCGCGGCTCTGGCTGCCTCTCGCGATCGCGAGCGGGCACTCGCTCTTGCCTTAGAGCAGGAGCGCGCCTCGGCGGCTGCTCTCTCGCACCAGATCCAGGAGAGCGCTCTGATACCATGATAGAATGAATTGCTCAATTAATCATAGGTCTAGATACATATTTATAGATACATAGATGGGTCGATATAAGACTAAGCCCAAACACAGTCCAACACCCTCTTGTATCATGGATTACCGGTGATCATTAAGAGGAAGTATCAGGCTGGGTCACAGCCGAGAGATACATCTTTTGTTGTGTTTTACATTCGTGTTTGGAGTTCTTGTTCGTTCTCTGTGAACTTGTGTTACGATTAATTCTCTGAGTTGTTGCCTTGTTGGTCTTATCGGATCGAACCTGCTGGGTGTTACAGGCCCGTGGCCACCGGTGCCGATCCAGGACTTCATCGTAGGGCGCGGGGGCCGTGGCTGCCGTCGCTGTTACGGGCACGCAATCAATCGGAGGCAGGGCTTGATCCGGCCGTGGCTACGGCGATTCAATCGCGTCGGTCTGCAGCAGTTCTGGACAGGAGTGTGGCGGCCATCTCTTCTTGACCAGAGAACGGTGGAATTTTCCAGAAAAAAAAAGTGAGCTTCAAACCCATGATCGCCTAAACACCGAAGGACACTATAATCATCAGACCACACTATCTCTCGTGCCTTGAATGGTAACTATTTTATATAAACACAAACCCAGATGCCCCATCGATCACCATCGCGGACACGCCTCCGCCTTCACCTGATTCAATCGAAGTCGGACGATTCCATCTCCGCGGATAGGCCGATCCATCACGGTCCCGATTGGCACCGGATCCATACAGTCCTCCAATCGATCGTTCTCCAACCAGAGCCGCCGATAGTCGAGCGCGGCCCGCCTCTGCAAGAACTTGGTACTATGTGAAAACAAGACTATTGAATGTCTGTGAATAAACGCAAGTCCAAGAGGTTCACTGAAAAATGACAAAATCTGATGTGGCGTCCTACGTGTCACCCACGTAGACGTGACACGTGTGCAATGGACGCTTAATGATTCACTTAATTAGTTTAGGGACCTAAAAATGTGTTTTATAAGTTCATGAACCTAAGTGACACAACCTTACAAGTTCGTGGACCGCCAGCGCATTTAACTCTTGTTAAAATTTTATTTATTTGTGGGCTAAAATCAGTGAAGTGGGCCGTGCTCGGGCCTGGCATGGCCCAAAGGCGGCCATTCGGGCCCCGTCCGTGCCTGGGCCTAGACTTTCGACTACCGGCCCGACACGAGTCGGTCCGACGTGCTTTCGGACCCAGGCCGTTTCGGGCCAAAGCATGAACGGGCTGTGTCGAACTGGCCCGAGCACGACTCGAATCCCACTTCTAGACCTGGGTAAACTCAGCATGAAAATCTGACGAAAATGACAAGGAAAAGTAGAGATGTATGGTTCAACCTGTGAAAAAATGAGAAGAGAACACAAAATTGTGCACAATCAACCCATATTGTGTGTAGAACCCTAGTACATTAGAAGTATTGACAACGACTGCTATGCAATCTGAACTCTGCAACCGTGCAATCCGTAAATTTCAGCCATTGGATGGACATCTATGTGTGGCTATCATTTTACACATAGATCCTTCCCCTTACACAGACAAGTGGAAAGATTTATATGTAAAATGTCAGCACCCTTGGATGTTTGTCAAATGGCTGAGATTTACGGATTGCACGCTTGTATAGGAGTTCAGATTGCACAACATTCGTTGCCTCTGTATACATTTTTGAGAAGAAAAAAAACAAGATGCATGCTAGAATTTTTAATGTCATAATAACACACTAGCCACGTAGGTCCACATAGGTTGCTTGACTTCATCTGGTGTAGTTTAATGTAAAATAGTATATTCCAAAAATAGTAAACAGAAGATCTAATCTCTGTGCCGCGTTCTCAACGTCGTAAAAAGTCAACTGCAATGAGGAACTCGGCCGAGAGCCCCAGCTTGACGCGGTCCGGCTCCTCCTCCAGCGCTGGCTGGTTCAGGTCCAGCACTAACTCGGCCCGCGCCGTCTTCTTGACATCGTCTTTGGGCCCGGCGCAGCGGCCGAGGTCCATCCCGATGCCATCCGCCTCGACGGCTCGGTGGCGGCGCATGTGCCCACCGAGGGCTTGCCCGACGGCAAACTGGAGCCCGCAGATGGAGCAGCCGTGCACCTTAGGTTTGGGCGGCTCGGCGGCCTCGCCCTCCGCGAGGCGGGGCTTCTTGTGGCTGGCCCGGTGCCCGCCCAGCGCCTGAAATGACGAGAACCGCCGGTTGCAGGTCTTGCACTCGAACACCTTCGTCGAGGACGACGTGTCCACCGCCGTGGCGCCGCCGTGGTAGTGGCTGGAGAAGAGTAGCATGAAGCGCGCCATGTCGGTGCCGTCGGGCAGCCAAACCATCTCCTCGGCCTGCTGCCTGGACCTCTTGCCATACGCCATCGATTGACGAAGAACTAAGGAACAACAGGTCGAACGAAGCTAGAAGAGATGACGAAAACCGGATTGAGAGTTCTCTGAATTGGAAGCGTCAATGGAGAAAAAGAGGTGAGGAAGCTGGCTTGAGCATCTACTCTGGTACTACTCGATGTCAATTTATAGGTAGCTACGTAAGTCTAATGTCTAACACGCCCAATGATCGGGCTTTAATTTGCAGCTAGCATTGTTAATCCCTTGACTTTGTGAAAATAATAAAAATGTAAGACAGATTTGCCTTGGCTACTCTGGTAGCATTATTAATTTCTTCACTGGTTAGTTGGTTATGTCGTCCTAGTGACGACATGCACAGCGGCCGGGTAAGAGGTCGAGCTGCTGCGGGGTGATCGCGCTGCCGTGCGGCGAACGAAGCCGTTTTTGCTTCGCATCATGCATCGGATGCCGTTCGGGCACTCGTCTGTTGTCTCCCGGCTTTGTGGTGTGTTAGCTAGCTGGTCGTTAGAAAACCATAACAACAAGTTTTAGCGGAACTCTTAAGCTCGGAAGAAGAGTGAGGACTCTCAACTCCTCATCATCAGATCCGATATCTAGATAGCTAGCTTTCGGCAAGAGAGGTGACTTTGCAGCGCCGTTCCATTTTATGCGTGCATATGGTCTTTCACCTTCACAACAATAGTATTTCCCAAATAACTATATATATATATATATATATATATATATATATATATATATATATATATATATATATATATAGACACACACACATATATATATATATACTCACACACCGAAACAACATAGCTATAAAATAGAGTATTTTATAGCTGGCTACAATATATATATATATATATATATATATATATATATATATATATATATATATATATATATATATATATATATATATATATATATATATATATATGTGTGTGTGTGTGTGTGTGTCTGTGTGTGTGCACGTCAAATTGTGGTCCTCTCAATCATCAACAAGAATAATATGCACAAAAGAATTACTGCCAATATTTAAAAAAGTTACTGCCACCAGAAGATCAACGATATGCATGAGAACAACATCTGGGCAGCAAAAAGGTATATGTTGAAATGAAGTGATTCGAACACATTTTCTCACCGGTATAGACTTTCAGTGGATTGATATGTGCATAATAACTGAATACTGATGGATTTAACATATGCTTATGATCGATTACTAGCCACTAATCAATTCGGGTTAGATCTAATATGAGAGCTAATTGTAGTGATTAACATGCACCTTCGGGAATACCTGAGAGGAGCGTGTAGAGGCGATGACTTGCTGTAGATGACGGAGTCATGGCGGCGGTCAAGCCTTGGAGCACCTTCTCTGACCTTCTCTCTTTGCCTGATAGGTGGTCTGGGTTATTGGGCGTCTTTAGTTGTAGATACAATCATCTAACTGAATTATGAGGGGTGTCCATCTATTTATAGGGAAGGGAGCAGCCGAGGGGCCTCCAACCGATTCGGTTGGTGTGTCCCGATCAAACACGAGGTGAGATTTCTAAGAGATTGAGTTGCTTACGAAGTAACCGACTTCTATTATATTTTCTATGTTAATCAACGTGATCAAATTCTAACATTCTTCCCCTTGATCACGGAACTAATTGACTTAGTAACTCAAACACTAAACTTACATATATTTCCTCATGCTCAATATAAAGAGCACGACAAATCGAAGACATCCAGTTACATACTGCTTGACTCGACGACCACGTTATATTTCACACTTACAAACATACACTAATTCTGAGTTTGGCCCCTAAGTATCCAGGATATCATATGTTCTCCCTTAAACCCATGTGCGTTATGTGTTCACAGAATACACTGCGTAGAAGTCCCTTTTGTATGCGGTATCGCGAGGATTCACATGAATCTAATTGTTCATAATCAATGCTAAGTATGATCCTGGATATACTTCTTTGCAACACACAACTGATGTCAATGTGTTTGACTGCACATTTGACTTGTTGTCTTAGAAGTACAAATATCTTATGTGGTTTCTGCTGTCTACCACTTCTTAGTCCAGATTTTTTTTATTTTGTCCGCTCAGGGATCTCATTACTAAGTTGGTGTGCATCGATCATGATGCAGTTATCTTTGGTTTGGAGTTTTTTTCACAATAAAACCCCATCTGCGAGTGTTATTAATTGATGTGGATTTTACTATACATCTTGTATGAACTTAGTTTTACTAATCCATAACTCTTCTAATACTGAACTTATCATGAGGCCTGATTTCTTGCAAAATCACAAGTTTTATACTTATTTTCATTCCAGTGGCCTAGATTGAACTTATTAATACCAAAATAACCCGACAAACTATGTCAAGGTTGGTTAATGAGCAAACTGAGAGTTTTCGACAGCAGAAAGCTTTGAAACCGATTTTATTCAATCGATCTCTTAGTGGTTCCCATACTAATTAACCTTGACTTATCTAAGCAGACGAACTCGTTCGCATACATACTGTACACGTGAAGTACATTCTCATGTATGCCTAATAAACTGAATACCCTTTAATGTAGAAATTAGAGGACAACTCTTATTGTTGTCTGATAGTAGATTGACATTATACTCAACAGCAAAACATCATCTACAAAGTGTGAGAAAAGTTAATTTCTCGTTCTAAACTTAGTGAAAACTGAATTTGTTCTCATAATACTTAGTATAATCCAAACTTACTAATTTACTTATAGAACTTAAGATAACTTGTATCTCATATGTTCCTTTTGCTTAAATGACAACTCTCCAGTTATCACACAGACGTTCTCATATAGAAATCAATTGATAATCGTCATTATTACATCAATCTGATGTAATACTAAGTCATAATGTGCTGCTAATGTTGTACTGATTCTGAACGAATCCTTAGTTGAGGCAATTGAGAATGGATTAACGTAATCAACATCTCCTTAATGAAATTATTAGCCACAAGTCTGTCTTTACCATTTTTAACTTTTCCTTTTGGAGTCACGTGTTTGTTTAGACTCTTGACAACCTACTAATTTGGCTCCATTAGGAAGGTTGACTGAGTTACAAACTTTATTAGCTTACTTATGCCTCATCTAATCCTATATGACTTGACACCATTCGAATAGATGAGAGCTTCATATATCTTAGTTCAAATGAGGTGAGATCAGCCTTCATGAATATTGATCTATCAACGAGATCTACTTATTCACGCATTATTTACTAATTGAGGCTATTGTTGCTCTTCATCATATGCAACTAATTTAATCAACAAAAAAAACTAAGATGTCCTGTGCAACATGAGCTTTACTTAATTTCGCCGTTGAAGAACTAACAATAACGAGATATGTTGACTTAACAGTAGCAAGTATCGAGAAGAATGGTTCTTGAGTCATAGATGTGGATCTTACATCCACTTTCTGTCAAGATCATTTACTCGACTTACATTGCTCCCCCTAATCTAAGCACATATTGGTTTACATTAACTTAGTGTCAGTCAAGATAATAGAAACAATATTGTCTTGCTGAATAGCCATCGAGATGGCTTACTAATGTTTGGATTATTTGACTTAGTGACAACCTCAATAAAGTTTAATGAGGATTTATATCATGTCCTTGTCTAATATGATGTTTTAAAACATTAATTATTTAAAATTTTGATTTAGCATGTGAATAGAGGTTTTGAGCCTCGGTCGTTTAGTTAATCGACTAAGTTTAAGGACTTCACTGATTTCTTAGTGAATACGGGGTACTCCCCCCTCACGATCGGATTCTAATCTTAGTATTTTATAATATGCATCCATCTGAGTAGAAAGTTCTTAGTAGGGATAATCTATTGAGAAACGAAGCATTCAATTCTCCCCGTCGAAATATGGCGATATCGAAAGAGCCATAATTTCGAAGATATTTCATAATCGATTCTGTCGGTACCCTGCATACCGAATACCCCTTGGGACTGCAAAAAGAACACAAGAACTTCACCTGTCTGAGTTGAAGACCTCCAAAGGCCCCACGTGTCATACGAGATCGGACCTGCCTCCCTTCTATGGTTAGTCCTGGTGCTGCCACGTGTATCCTGCAACCGGAGCTACATCCCACACATGGGAAAGCTCCGGGCTAAATACCTGTGCGACACCTTCGGAACTAACCCCCGACAGAGGGAAGCTTCAGTACTGACACGTGTAAAACAGCACCGGACCTACCCGTCCCAGATGGTAAGCTCCGTAGCTGCCACACGTCCAACCGCTGGACCTTCAACTTCAACAAGCAGGTTGGTGGACCCCCAACGGCTCAGACCTTCAAGGGGCAATTAAAGACTTCAAGACCCGATTAAGTGTCATTAATACCATTTTAATGACACACGATCGGAGGGCCCTTAATACCAGTAATGCCACTATCAAGGCGCGTTACCATACTATTAAGGGTAATTAAGCTTATTAATTGTGTATTAAGCATCAGTAACTGCCACGGCCACATGTTGGGTCAGGCTAACGATGTAACGACCAGTCCTTGTACTATAAAAGGACCGATCGAGCGATACACAGGGGAGGCTCTCGAGACTTCCATACTCTGCTCAGAGATACACCCTCAAGCGCTCAGACGCTCAATACAACAACTACACACCCCATGGAGTAGGGTATTACGCTCAGGCGGCCCGAACCACGTAAATGCTCGTGTCAACTTGCCATCGTATTCTGAATCTCTGCGCGCCCAAACCGAACTACAAACTCCGCGGTATACCAATGGTAGTACCGAGAGAATTGCCGAAACCACACTCCGACAGTTGGCGCGCCAGGAAGGGGGGCGCCCGAGATTCAAGGATGGTGAACTCTGCTGCTGGACCGTCCAACGGCAACCCTGCTGCGCAACCTGCTGGAGGCAATCCCTTCAACATGCAGCAGCCAGCAGGTGCTGTGGCTCCAGCACGAGTCATGCCACCACCGCCACCGTCCGCATTGGCAAATCAAGGTGGATAGCGAGATGGGGCGTCCGCATCGGTCACTGCATCGGCAAACAACAACCCTAAACACGCGCTCCATGTAGCGCGTGCTCTTCTCTAGTGTCCACCGCCTCAAGGAGCATCGCAGGGTGCAATGGAGCAATGGAGAGCTGATATGGAATATTTGTTTACAGCAGCAGCCGATCGCATCAACAACCAAAGTCCTCCCCCCTTGGGGCGGGCCCCATTGTAGCATCGGACCATGTCGGGTATACTTGGTCTGCATCTCAACAGGCGACGTCGCTGCCTTCCGGGGCGCGACGTACCCATACGGTAACCAGGCTTTCAACTCACGACCTCCGGGCGGAGATTGATCGCCGTAACCATCAACAGGACGACCGCGTCTGTCGGTACCCTGCAGATCGGGTACCCCCGCGCACAGGAGAAAACCGCTAAGTACTCCGCCTCTGCCAAGGAAGCCGAATCCGAGGCTGCCACGTAGGGGAGGGAAGGACCCGATCCTACCTCCCCCTCGGTGGAGGCTCCCAAGCTGCCACGTGGCCGACAAGGCCAAGCCCACGCCTCCCCGCTGAGGAGGGCTCCAGAGCCGCCACGTGGCCACTCGGGACCTCAGGGCCAAGTCCGCCTCCCCGCGGAGGAGGGTTCCGGGGCCGCCACGTGGCCACTCGGGACCTCAGGGCCAAGTCCGCGCCCGGTCAGGGAAAAGCACCGGAGCTACCACGTGGCCTGCACAGCTGAGCCTCCACCCCTTCATAGGGGTGGGTTCCGAATGCGCCACGTGGCCTGTTCCGTCAAGTGCTTTACTTCCCGCAGAGGCAGGCTCCGGCATAACCACGTGGCGAACGCCCAACTCAGTGTGGTAGGAAGCCGCAGTAAAGGAATGCGTGTGCTGCTTAGACAGGCATTAAGTACACGCGCCTTCCCCAGGCAGGCTGAGCCGCACTTACGAAAGTCAAGGCTCCAGTGTCCTGTCTTGTCCGAGTAGCCGGTACAGACCCAAGCCGCAAGACGGACGAATGGGCCGCGAGGACAAGACGGACGAGACGTGCCCTGCCATCATCACCAACAATGTGTAGCCCTGGCGCACGGCGCAGCGGGACGACACATTGAAGCCCCTGACAAAGGGAAGTAGATAGCAATTAATCCTAGATCTTGTATAGGATTTGTCTCTCCCGGGACCACCTGTCGGGTCCTGGGTCTCACCTTGTAACTGCAGAGTCCTTGAACTATAAAAGGACTCGGCAGACGACCTCTGCAGAGGACGGAAAAAAGATTAGGCCAAGGCTCATACACGCAAAAAGCAAGGCAATACACAACACCCCCGTGGACGTAGGATATTACGCTCCGGCGGCCCGAACCACGTAAATCCCCGGTGTCCATCATTCTGCTGGGTTCGATCTCCTGGGACTAGCCCTCGTGAATCCAAAGAACCTCTGCGGGCTGCTCTCTAAGCAGGTCCAGGGGAAGTGTTGTTTACGACCTTCGACATTTGGCGCGCCAGGTAGGGGGCTTTTCCCCGTCAAGATCTACACCAGCAGCAATGGTGAACGACCAATCCAACGCTGGATCATCCAGGGCGCAGTCATGGCGACAGACTGCAGCAGAGGACCAGGCGTCATCCCGCTCTAGAGCAGACTACTGCTCTAGGGCAGGAAGGTCAGGACCTTCGTGCTGCCCCGCAGTCACTCCGCCAGCTGCAGGCCGACACGCCACTCCACGGTGTACTCCTGCCGTGACAGCAGTCACGGCGCCACCGGCTGCAAGCCCGGAGAGAGCGCTCACGGCAGCGCGCGCACTACTCCACAACCCACCGGCTGGGGATGCCCCTCAGGGAGCAGCTCAGTAGTGGATCAATGATGTCGACCACCTCGTCACCGCCGCACTCAATGTGTCATGTGTCATTTTCGCGAACGCCGACAGTTGACCGGTGGACGGCAGACTCGCGCTCAACCAGGATCTCAACAACGGATCTGAGAACCGGGCTGCAGCGCCGCAGTGCTGGAGAGGACTGCCGAGTCACCATCGAGCGCCAGAGGGAATGTCGGCACAACCTCGAGGCCGATTACAGCGCGCCAGGCCACGTGCCCCCGGCTCATGCTGCGCCTCCACCACACCAGACGTACGTCGTGCCTCCACCGCACCAGGCGTACGTCGCGCCTCCTGTACAGGCGTACGCATCACCACTCCAGCCCCAGGTGTGCGCAGGCCCGCCTGCTCACCCAGGGTATGCGCTGCCGCCGCCAGCACCAGTCAGCCCTAGCCAAGGGTGTTCGGCGCTAGCGCCTCACCTCCGTTTCGTGGTCTGGCCACGAAAGTTTCGGCCGCACATGCCGGAGAAGTATGACGGGAGTGTCAACCCGAGCGAGTTCCTGCAGATCTACACCACTGCGATACTAGCTGCAGGTGGCGACGAGGCCATTATGGCTAACTACTTCCCCGTCGTCCTGACTGGCCCAGCTCGGTCATGGCTCATGAACCTGCCCCAGGGGTCCATAACCTCCTGGGATGAGTTGTGCCGACAGTTCGTGGCTAACTTCGGCAATTCCTACAAGCGCCCTGGCACTGAGCTTGACCTCCACGCGTTAGGCAGCGCGCTGGAGAGTCCCTGCGATTGTTTATCCAGCGGTTCTCCCAGGTACGGAACACCATCCCTCATGTTGCTAGCGCATCGGTTATCGTTGCGTTCAGGCAGGGTGTGAGGGACAAAAAGATGCTCAAGAAGTTAGCCAGCACGAGGTGCGTGATGTCTCCGAGCTGTTCTCCCTGGCGGACAGATGTGTTAGGGCAGCTGAGGGGCGCAACTGGCACTCCCAGCCATCCTCAGAAGCAAGGGAAACCACCCCTACTGAGGAAGGAGCCTCTGCGAGGAGCAGCGGCAAGAAGAAGAAAGGCGGTGGCAAGAACAGGCCAAAGCCCGGAGCCCAGGCAGTGGCGGCTGCAGCGCCCGGCGGAGCCCGAGCGTCGCGGCAAGACAAGTGCCCTAGGCAGTCGCCTGATCCCGAGGAGCCTGACTTCAAGTGTCCGGTACACCGTACAAATAGCCACAGTGCTAGCGAGTGCCGGGAAGTGAAGAGATTCGCGGAACGATTCCGCAAACAGAAACAGAGACAGCAGCGCCAGGAGGGTGCACCCCCCGCCAGAGGGAGGGCAAGCAGAAGGCTGATCCTGAGAAAGAGGATGACAGCGAGATGGGGTTCCAAGAACCCCAGCGGGCGGTCAAAGCCATCTTCGAGGGTGGTGACTCTGACTCCAGCAGTGATAAGGAGCGCCGCAAGACCCTCCATGTCATCTACGGGGGAGCCACCGACCCCACGTCCCGAAACGCAGTAAAAACCCTGCGTCGGGCAGTGGCCGCAGTGGCCCCCGCTCCAAGTCCGGCTCCCCACCATAAGTGGATGAGCACGACGATCAACTTCGACGCTTCGGACTGCCCGAAGAACATGGCAGTGGCAGGAGTGCTCCCGCTGCTGGTGTCCCCGACCATCGCCAACGTGAAGGTCTTTCACGTATTGATAGATGGAGGGGCGGGCCTCAACCTCATCTCCACTGCGGCTTTCCGGAAGCTGCAGCTGCCGATGTCCCAGCTCACACCCTCGAGCCTGTTCTCGGGTGTCGGACCTGGGCAAATCCTCCCGTATGGTAACATACACCTCCCGGTGACCTTCGGGACCCCGGAGAACTACCGTACAGAGAGTGTTTTATTCGACGTGGCTGACATCGACCTCCCCTTCAACACAATCATCGAGAGGCCAGCCCTCTATAGGTTCATGGCTGTAGCCCACTACGGCTACCTCGTCCTGAAGATTCCGACCCCTTCTGGTGTCCCCAGGATCAGAGGGGACCGCTCAGCCGCAATGTCAGCCTTGGAGCAGCTCCAAGCACTTGCAGCAGGGAGGGCTCTGGTCCCAGGAGGCTCGACGGAGAGTCGGCCAGAGCAAGGCCCGGCGCAGCGATCCTCCACTGCTGCACCTCATGTGCAACCCACCAACGATGACGACGTTCCTGTGAAGGTCGTCAAGAATGGCCCTGAGGCTGCCCAGATGACCCGAATCGCGGGGAACCTGGATAGCAAATAGGAATGCGCGCTCGTCACCTTCCTCCGAGACAACGTCGATGTGTTTGCATGGCAATCATCACAGATGCCCGGGATCCCCAGGGAGGTGATTGAGCACCATCTGAAGATCTACCCTGACGCCTGGCCGGTACAGCAGAGGCCCAAGAAACAGTCTATCGAGCGACAGAACTTCATCCGTGAAGAAATCAAGAAGCTGCTCGATGCTGGTTTCATCCGGGAGGTTCACCACCCACGGTGGTTGGCCAACCCTGTTGTCATTCCTAAGGCTGGCGGGAAGCTCCGGATGTGCATCGACTACACCAATATCAATAAGGCATGTCATAAGGATCCATTCCCTCTTCCTAGGATAGATCAAATAGTAGACTCAACATAAGGTTGTGACCTTCTGTGTTTCCTAGATGCGTATTCCAGTTTTCACCAAATACCTGTGTCTAGGGAATATGAGGAGCACACTGCTTTCATAACAGTAGACGGCCTGTATTGTTATGTCTCCATGCCTTATGGTCTCAAAATGCCCTCCCCACCTTTGTACGTGCAATGCATAAGACATTCGGGGACCTCATTAGAGACCTGGTAGAGGTGTATGTCGACGACATCGTGGTAAAAATCAGGGACATCACATCCCTATTAGACAACCTAACCAGAGTCTTCAGCAAGCTGCACACGACACGCACGATGCTAAACCCCGACAAGTGTGTCTTTGGGGTCTCCGCAGGGAAGCTCCTTAGTTTCTTGGTATCGCACCGAGGGATCGAAGCTAACCCAGAGAAGATCAAGGCGATAGAGCTGATGCGGCCGTCGGCCCGCATCAAGGACGTGCAGAAGCTTGCAGGATGTTTGGCAGCCCTCAGTCGGTTCATCTCAAGACTGGCTGAGAGAGCCCTGCCCTTCTTCAAGATTTTGCGGAAGTCAGGCCCCTTTGAGTGGACTGAGGAAGCTGAAGCGTCCTTCCAGGAGCTCAAGAAACACCTGACGACGCTACCCATTATGGTGGCGCCAGAACCCGGCGAGCCGCTCCTGTTGTACATCACCGCAACAACGGAAGTGTTCAGCATGGTCTTGGTTGCAGAACGGCCGGAGCTACTACTGCAACAAGTACCAGAAGGAGCCCCCAGAGGGGGAGGCCAAGCCTCAAGGCCCGAACCCAGAAGAGCCCCCCCCCCCCCCCCCCCCCCCCCCCGCTATGAGTTCCAGTGACCAAGTGCCTTACGGGTCCCAGCCCCCGGAGGCCCAGCTAGACCCTGGGAGCCACATTCCCCAGGAGACAGACACATTGCAAGGAGCCCCGGACCCCCCCCCCCCCCCCCCAGGGAGGGTTCGGACCTGCCAACGGCCAGTCTACTACGTCAGTGAGGTCCTCTATGAAGCAAAGACAAGATACTTGGAGGTACACAAACTACTGTATGCAGTGCTCATAGCATCGAGGAAGCTCCGGCATTACTTCCAGGCTCACCGGGTTTCAGTGGTCACCTCCTTCCACTGAAAACCATACTCCACAGCCCCAATTCGACTGGCAACATTGCCAATTGGGCGGCGGAGCTGGCTGAGTTCGAGTTGGAGTTCTTACCTCGACATGCAGTCAAAAGCCAAGCACTGGCGGACTTCTTGGCCGAATGGACCCCATCACCAAGCAACCCAGGGGGGGGGGCCGGACAACGGCGAAACGGTGCCGAAGGCTCCAGTTTTCACCGAGACCCCCTGGACGCTCTACTTCGACGGTTCCTCACGAAAGCAGGGGGCCGGCGCTGGGGTCCTGCTTCTCACCCTGACTGGGGAGCAGTTCAAGTACATGGTGCGCCTCGACTTCAAGGCGACAAACAACATGGCGGAGTATGAAGCCCTAATCTTTGGGCTGAAGACGGCCCTGACCCTCAATGTCCGACAGCTCCTGGCTAAAGGTGATTCTCAACTGATCATCAAGCAAGCCAGAGGAGAGTGCAGCTGCAACGACCCTCAATTAGCTGCATACTTGCTGCACGTACGGAAGCTAGAAAAGGACTTTGAAGTCTTGGACTTGTGCCATGTACCCCGAGCCGACAACTCAGTCGCAGACGACCTGTCAACGAAGGCCTCCACAGGGGCCCCAGTGCCCCAAGGAGTCTTTGCAAGGACGTTATCGCGACCAACCGCCCGAGCAGCCGAACCGGGCGAAGGGGGCGAGCCCAGCACCTCGAAGCTGGCAGTCCCGGCGACCCTACTACCATGGAGTCCGCCAAGGATCGTATGCGCCACGAGGGCTCTGAGCTACCGGGTGCCCAAGATCCAGAAGCTCAAGCAAGTCCCGATGCATGGATCTCAAAGGTTCGGGACTACTTGAAGGACAATATCCTTCCCAAAGAACATGCCCTGGCAGAAAGTATTGTTCGCATGGCTAAAAGGTACACGCTGGTGGAAGGGGATCTCTACCGGCGTGGCGCCAACGACATCCTACTGCGATGCATTACCCGGGAGGAGGGCTGCGACCTGCTCGTAGAGATCCATGGAGGCGAGTGCGGGAACCACGCGTCCTCCCGCACGCTGGTCGGTAAAGCCTTTCGGCATGGCTTCTACTGGCCGACAACACTCCAGGATGCCGCCGAGATGGTAAGGAGATGCAAGGCGTGCCAGTTCCATGCCAAGCAGATCCATACACCAGCTCAGGCGCTGCAGATGATCCCTCCCTTATGGCCATTCGCTGTATGGGGGTTGGACATCCTGGGACCCTTTCCCAGAGCCATCGGAGGATTCCAGCATCTCTACGTCGCCGTAGATAAGTTCACCAAGTGGCCGGAGGCTGCCCCAGTTGTCACCATCAACAAGCAGTCAACAGTAAAGTTCATTAAGTCGATCGTTTGCCGGTTCGGGGTCCCGAACAGAATCATCACTGATAACGGGACCTAGTTCACAAGTGCAGCGTTCCAAGAATAATGCGAGGACCTGGGGATCAAAGTCTGCTATGCATATGTTGCTCATCCAGAGAGCAATGGGCAGGTCGAGAGAGCCAATGCAGAGATCCTCAGGGGCCTCAAGACTCGCACGTTCTCACACCTTGAGAAGCATGGTGCGAATTGGGTGGATGAGCTTCCGTGTGCGCTGTGGGCTAGCCGAACATCAACCAGTCGGGCCACGGGAGAAACACCTTTCTTCTTGGTGTACGGGGCGGAGGCCGTCCTCCCCCCAGAAATTACCATGGGTTCTCCCCGTGCCCGAAGGTACGACGAAGCCGCGCAGGACCAGCTCCGGCGTGAAGACCTGGACCTCGTCGACGAGGGACGAGTGCGAGCAGCTCTCCGAAATGCACGGTACAGGCAGGCGCTCCAGCGCTACCATCAGAGGATCGTGCGGAGTAGGGAGCTAAAGGTAGACGACCTGGTGTTGCGCCGCATACTCTCCCGGGAAGGGTCTAACAAACTCTCCCCAGCTAGGAGGGTCCCTTCCGGGTAACAGAGGTTTGCCGCCCAGGATGCGTCCGCCTAGCTACGGAGGATGGACAGTGGTTGCCCAACCCATGGAACATCGAACACCTCCGTAAGTTCTACCCCTAGACCAGGGTCGGGGCAATGCTATTTCATTGTAAAGGTTACACATTATCTCAGGATAGCACTTAGTATAGGGGATGGGGCCCCGAGTGCACATTCCGCTTAGCCTGGTCCATAACCCTAAGTAGGTGCACTCGGCTCCACCTAACACCCAGGCCGGGTTATTCCCCTTGTAAAGTCTGCTTCATCTTATGAGAAACTACAATGAAAGAATGTTGTCCTGACTGGTATAGGGTTTGTCAATTCAAAAATTATCTTTAATTTTTATGATGTTGCTGTAAGCCCGCCATAGCTCGTGATCTATCATGAGCGCTGTCGTTTTTCCCCTGCTTTAACAGTAGTGGGAGCCTTGCTATCTGGACTGCAGGTGGGGTTGCTTGAGGTACCTGCGATGCACCTGGGGCCTCGGTTGTTCCAATACTCGGGGGCCTGTGTCTCCAGATGGTTCCCCCCCCCCCCCCCGGAAACGGCTTACGTCGAGCGGGAGGTCCAGGGCCACAACCTGCTTAGCCTGGTCCCGTACCCTAAGCCTGTGCGTTCTGCCTCCCCAGCGCTACAGCCAAGTGCTGGGGGGCAGATGGACCACCCTTGGGTATTCTGGACAACGAGCCCTGGGTGCAGAAGCACTGAATTACCCAAGCCCCACGAGTCAGCCCAGGATCGTAAGTCAAGCGACACTACAAAACAAGCAGGGGTGAAGTGACCAGCGGACATAATTACTTCTCTTTTTTGATCTATGTACAGGTCTTTGAGGAAGGTATTCCAGCAACCATCGTCTGAGTACCCGCGAGGACAGTGGGCACCACCGGATTGGAGCTCCGGCGGCACCCCCAGGGGGCCCGCTGTCGACTTCTCACTGAAGATGGCGGGCACCGCAGGACTGAAGCTCCGGCAGCACCCCCAGGGGGCCCGCTATCGACCTCTCACTGAAGATGGCGGGCACCGCCGGACTGAAGCTCCGGCGGCACCCCCAAGGGGCCCGCTATCGACCTCTCACTGAAGAATGGTGGGCACCGCCGGTCTGAAGCTCCGGCGGCACCCCCAGAGGGCCCGCTGTCGACCTCTCAATAAAGATGATGGCCACCGCAAAACTGAATCTCCGGCGGCACCCTAGGGGGGGCGCTGTCGACATACCTGCATACTCAGCTACGGCAATGCTACCTACGAATCCTAGGCTCCTCCTGCACCGTTCCGCCCTAAGCCCTAAGTATATGACAGGTGTGCCCATAACAACTGGCCACGCCTGTCAGGGGGCCATACTTTGGGGGACGACAAGCCCTGGAAGTTAAGGAACAACAAGCAGCCCAAAGACATTGCTGGAAATAAAAGCAAGCTGAGTATAAAAGGGCACCACATACAGATTTTTTATCACACAAATAAAGAGTTTGTCACCACAGCCAGCCACAAGACAAAAACAGAAAGACAAAAACTTAAACAGACGTTCGGGGAGCCCTCAGCCGCTCCGCTGGAACCTTGAGGCGATGAGGGCCACCGCATCTGAAACTTTAGACTTGGCGGCCTCTTACCTCTTGACGATGGGCCCCTCGAGGACCGGCTGCAGGGAGACGTCGGGGTACCAGCTCCGGTAGCAGGACAGGATGTGTGTCGCCACCTCATTCACCAGCATCCGTCCCTCGGCCTCCAGCTGGTTGTCAAGGATGGCCCCCAACAACCGCATCCTCGAGCTGGTGGAGTCGAGCGCTGGGAACACCTGACTCACCTCCTGCGCCGGCTCCCCCACGCACATCGGGCTGAAGCCGAGTGGCACGAGAGCCGAGTCGGCACCGCCGAGGAACTCCCAGACCTTCTGGGCCTCGGCGGAGCTCGCCGCCCGCAGCTCCGACACCTCCCGCTGGGCCGCCGCCAGTGCCCGGGGGCCGCCGTCTAGGAATCGCTTCTCCCTGGTTGCCAGGGCCCTCTCGCGCTCACCGACCCCCGCCTCACGGCGGTTCAAGTCACCCTCCTTGAGGGCGACGTTGAACTCGCGGTCCAGAAGGGCCTGGCGCTCAGCGGACTGGGCCTGCTGCGCCTCAGCTATGGCGGCTTCCCGGCGGTCCAGCTCGGCGGCGCGGACTCTTGCCCCTTCCTGCTGGAGGATGAGCCCGCGGCAGTTCGCCTCCACCTTGGCCCGCTTCGCCGCCAGCTCTTGCTCCCGTTCGGCTAGAGCGGCCTCTCGGAGGGACAGCAGGTGCTGAAGGTCCTCGCAGGCCTAGAGGCGCGAGCTGGCTTCATCGTGGATGGCCTCGTTGTCTGCCTTCAGCTTCTGGGTGACGACATCTAGCTGGGCGATGAGGTCGCGCTCCTGCTCGAGGATCTTCATCTCCTCCCGAACGACCGCCTCCCGCTGGGCCGCTCGGCTCTTTGCCAGCCGAGTCCGGGCCTCCATGGCCCTCGCCCACTCCCGGAGCCGGTCGTCCTCTTCCTCGAGCCGCCCTTTCTCCCGAGCAAGGGCCGCCTGGGCCTGCCGGAAGCCGGAGTAGGCTACAGCCATAGCCTCAGACAGGGGGAGGGGCTCCACTGTAGCAGCAGGCCCCTGCCCCCCCACTTCCTCAATATCGTCCTCCATTTGGAGGACCACTGGGGAGGCGAGGACTAGGGCCCCCTCCCAGATGGCAGCACCCGGGGCGGTGGCGCCAGTCGACGCAGCAGTGTCGAAGGGCGCGGCGGTGTCGGCCAGCACGGAGTGGCCGGTGGACGCGGTGTCATTGGTAGGCGCGGCGGCGGTCATCGGCGCGCGCGGTTGGGCTCCGACAGTCGCTACAGGGGTCTCAGACACGGGAGCTCGAGGTACCCCAGCGACAGCAGCCTGGGGCACCGGAGCAGGGCCCGAGGCAGCAGACGATCCCCGCGAGCCGGCTGGAGCGGCAGACCCTCCAGCAGAAGTGCCCGCGGGTGGTGGAGTAGCTGTGGAAGTGCTGAAACCAAGCAAGCTCAGACCATAAGAGATTGACAGGGTAGGCACACAGCAAAGAACACCCAAGGTAAAATCTGAGCAGACTTACCGGGGGACGCTGAAGTTCCACCGCTTCCCGAAAGGGTTGGGGGGGGGGGGGTTCGGACACCCTGGACCCGTAGTTGGGGCCCCTGAGTGTGCTGGGGGCCCCTGTGGTGGTGGCGTCGGCGGCACCCCCGAGGTCTGGCGCCCCTCCGAACGGAGAGGGAACGCTGGGGTCCCGTCGGCATTGAGGAGCCTCCCCCTCTTGCGTGTGGAAGACTCGGGCGGCAAGGTGGCGTCATCGGCGCCCCCTGGCGACGAGCGCAGCAAGGCTCCGGAGCCCTGACGAAAGGCAGAAGGGGCCGGTGGCGGCGACCGGGCGCGCTTCTTGGGGGACGGGTCCAACACCGGAACCGACACCTTCCCCTTCCCCTTGTCGCTAGGGGCGATGGCGCCACCCCATGGATGGTGCTGGGGGCCGCTCGAGGAGTCGCTGCTTGAAGAACCAGCGTCGCTTAAGGGAGCCTCGCCTCCCTCAGCGTCGTTAGCAATGCTAACCCCCCGGAACGGGTCCCCGATCTGGCGCCGCGCCAGCCCGGACTCGTCAAGGGTCGGCATTGTCTTCAGCAGCTGCCTCCTCAACTCGGGGTCTGATCACAAGGGGCGGCAGGCCGACGGAAGAGAAAGTGCCTCGGCGGAGATGTCATTGGGGCAGACCCGGGCCAGCATGTCGAGCAGCTGCTGCTCGCCCAGGTTGGAGCCGGGGCCGGTCTCGAGCCGGGTGCAGTCCGATAGGCCGGTGAACATCGACGCCGGGCGGGCACGGTGCTGAAGCAGGGCTATGCGGCGGGACATGAAGTCCCTCAGCACCATGAAAGACGACAGCCCGTGGTCCGCCAGCATCTGGATCCTCTCCAGCACCAGGTTGAACGCCTCCTCCAGCTCTGGGTGCTCCTCCCAGAATGATCGCTCGGAGTAGGGGATCCCGGTGGGGAGGCACATCCGGTCGTGGGCCTCGACCTTGGCGATCATCCAATCTTCGCGCCACATCTCCCACCTTGCCGAGTTGAAGGAAGCAATGTACCTCGTGGGGACCTTAGTCCGGCGCTGGAAGTAGTAGGCGCTGAGGTGCTCCTTCGAACTCCCGCCGGTGGCCCTCAGTACAAAAAAGTACCGGAAGAGCTTTACTGACGGCATCACCCCCACGAACATCTCGCAGAAGTGAGCGAAGACCGCCAGCATGGCGATCGAGTTCAGCGCGAGGTGGTGGAGTTGGAGGCCGAAGGTCTCCAGGAGCATGACCAAGAAGGCGGATGCCGGCGGGACGAAGCCGGCCAGCACGTACGACGAGAAGAGAACCATCTCCCCAACGGAGAGGCTCAGCGGGAGCCTCCCCGGACGGAGCCACAACTCTCGCTCAGGAGTGTGCCAGCCAAGAAGCTGGCGCATAGGGGCCAGGTCGGCGGGCCTGGACAACCTGGACTTGGGCAACATGCTCGCCATGAGGGCTAAGGTTGGAAGCTCTGGATGGGGAGACTGGGAACTAGAGCGCAAGAACTGGGATTGAGGCAGAAACACGAGCGCAGGGATGCAGAGGCAGGAGAAAGAACCCTCAGGGGGGAAGTTCTCTTGTTATGCACCCCTGCAGGCCAACAGGCGCAAAAGTATGGATCGTCGCAGCCCCAGTAGAAGAGTAATGAACCCGTATGGGCAATGACATGAGGGCCCGGGTCGCTCGACAAAGAAGGCGAGCCGGGCGGCTAGCTGTGCGGGAGGTAACTCGGCAGTTTCCGAAAGGGCAAAAGTAGCAGAAGTGCAAGAGCCACCTTGGGAACTACCGCAGTTAAAGCACGATTGAAGGCAGGAGTCACATTGCGCGGCGCCTGTTCAGCACCTTCGCTTACCAGAAGGAGACACGTCGCCTCAACGGCAGGGGCGTGTCGCATGGGGAACTGCCGTGAAGTGGAATCGGAAGAGTTGCGCGGGAAGAAAAGGGAGAAGACCCCACCTGTGGTATCGACGACTCTCCCGAGGTAGGCTCGGGGGCCATTGTCGGTACCCTGCAGACCGGGTATCCCCGCGCACAGGAGAAAACCGCTAAGTACTCCGCCTCTGCCAAGGAAGCCAAATCCGAGGCTGCCACGTGGCCGGCAGGGCCAAGCCCACGCCTCCCCGCTGAGGAGGGCTCCAGAGCCACCATGTGGCCACTCGGGACCTCAGGGCCAAGTCCGCCTCCCCGCGGAGGAGGGTTCCGAGGCCGCCACGTGGCCACTCGGGACCTCAGGGCCAAGTCCGCGCCCGGTCAGGGAAAAGCATCGGAGCTACCACGTGGCCTACACGGCTGAGCCTCCACCCCTCCATAGGGGTGGGATGCGAATGCGCCACGTGGCCTGTTCCGTCAAGTGCTTTACTTCCCGCAGAGGCAGGCTCCGGCATAACCACGTGGCGGACGCCCAACTCAGTGTGGTAGGAAGCCGCAGTAAAGGAATGCGTGCGCTGCTTAGACAGGCATTAAGTACACGCGCCTTCCCCAGGCAGGCTGAGCCGCGCTTACGAAAGTCAAGGCTCCAGTGTCCTGTCTTGTCCGAGTAGCCGGTACAGACCCACACCGCAAGACGGATGAATGGGCTGTGACGCCCGGTTCCGAAAACTGAACCAAGCTAACGCATATGTGTGCCCAGGATGTTCATCACACATACACGAGTGCAATCACAAAAGAGTATACAGAAAATTACCACAAGACAAGATTAATTAACCAAATTTTATTTCACAAACCAGATTATCCTCGAATACAAGCTCTAATGAATATTAACGACAAGTTCAACTAATGCAGCGGAAATAAACTAATTAAGCAACTATGCAGCATAAGCAATAGGGTATACATGCGCAGCTCCAATCAACACCATAGGCAAAGCTGACGGTAGACACGGCCTAGAACTCCGCATTATCACCATTAAACTCCCAACCCTGACCTGCAACTGTTGGGGTGGGGATTGCAAGAGTGAGTACATGTCGTACTCAGCAAGTGTGGAAAGTATGACATGTGGCTTATTCAAATGTCGACAATAATAATGGTAAAGTGCTGAAAAGTACATTAAAACATTTGAAAAGCAATACATTGCATGTATGTGAAATAAACCCATCATAATCATAAGTAATACCATAATACCAAACTGAATTCATTACCATCATCAATAATTCCAGATTTCACCATCATCAATAGTCATATTCAATACCAGAAATTAATCCGTAACCATCCGTAACCATTACCAGACCATAACCATCCCAAATTCCAATTTCCCTCTAATCATGGAAGTTGTCCAGGTGCTCATAACCGGGAGCACGGCTATCATGATAGTTTTAATTAACTCTGCAGAGTTTGTACCTCTTTACCCACGTGTTCGTGATTTCATCACCTTTCAGCGACTAAGAACCTCCCTTATGCCCATGACCCGTCGGTCACATTACACACTTCTGTTGGTGTGTGGCCAAGAGATCACAAAATAGCCTTTACAAAGGGATTACTAGCCTATTTAGACCCCACTGAGCTTTCACCGGTGGCGATGTCTCCCGCAGAGCACATCTTCAACCAAGGGCCCCCTCTTGAGCCATTCGGATCCCAGGGTAGTCCCACCAATCATCAACAAACCCAATCCGACTACCCCTTCCCCGAGCATCCACAATGGTCCAAACAGCACTAGCAAGGCCCTAATTAATCAGCTACGCCGCACCCATACTTGGCCTCGTGGTGGCACTGTAGTCCTGGCTTATTCTCGCATGAACCGGTCCTTAGATCTAAAGCAAGCAAACCACCATAACATCCAACCCATCCACATACCAGGCTTGCTTAGATCATCCATTACCATACCATGTTTAACCAGTTCATGTTAACCACAATCTCATCCATGCATAATTAAATTGAGTGATATAGTTGTTTCCCATCCCAATTGATTAAGCGAAGCAAAAAGGTAAAAACCCTTCCCGACTCTCTACCATAAATTCCAGGTGACAAGGGTGGTTTAGAAAATCTGGTAAACTTCCTACCATAGGATTTCCCATCAATTTGACACAAGCATGCAGTTTTGCAAACAAAACATTTATTTTAAAACAGGATCAATATGCTTCAAGGACACTTGCCTTGCTCTTGCTGTTGATTAGGGTCAAAGCCTTCAAACTCTTGATGTTGTAGATCCTCCGTGGCACTATCTAGCGCAAATCCGTCTAATCCACACAATAAACATACAAGACAAGAAACACAATCAAAGAGTGCACAAATATTACTCAATATGACATGACATGCATGATTAATGCAAATGCAAGGTAGAACTTGTTAATAGATTGCTTTTAATGATCACTAACTAGCTCTAATAGATTATAACAGGTTTATACAGGTTTGGGGTTGATTAGATCAAATTTTAGAATTAATCCAACACAATTTAACCAGAAAGATCGGACTAGTCCGCTAGGGACCGGACAAGTCCGCACTTGACGAGATCAGCAGATTAGGGTTTTCTAGATCGACGTGAATTTGGAGATTAGGGGTTGAATTCACATAAGGAAAAGAGAATAGAAGGTATACCAGGTGTTTAGACCTCCAATGAACCAAGTAACTTGGAGGTAACACTTGGATCTTGATGATCTAGGGTTGGTGATGAACTTGGAGATGAATTGGTGGTGAAGGACGAAACTTGGTGGAGATCTTGATCCTCCTTCGTTTCCTCCTCTTCTTCCTCTTGCTTGGGATCTTCTCCTCCCTCCTTGATGGTGGCTCCCCACGAACTACGGTTTGGGTGGGTGGAAAAGTGGCAAATAGATGTCCAACCAAGGGGTGGGGTTGTTTATATAGAGGTGGAGGCTAGGGTTAGATGGATTTCGAGTTTTGGGATGAGTAGAGGCCGGTTTAGAGTCCCACATTGGCTCTAAAAGAGTTGGCCACTACGTCCCTAGGCCCACTTGACTTGAAACCCAAGAAACAAGTCGTAAAATAAAAGGTCAATCTCGGAGTCACGAAATATCGGACAAGTCCGGACAGGACCGGACTATTCCGAAGTCGTCCAGAGAGAAAATCGGACAAGTCTGGCCAAAAATCGGACAAGTCCGATCTTAGTCAGAAAGGAAAACGGACAAGTTCGCTGGAACACCGGACTAGTCCGGAAAAGTCCAGGGACATAGCAAATTTCCAAGGATTCATGGAACATCGGACTAGTCCGCACAAGATAGGACAAGTCCGAAGTTTTCCAGGGGCAAATATCGGACTAATCCGCAGCAAAAACGGACAAGTCCGTTTTAGAGAGAAATCGGACTAGCCCTCAGCAAAACCGGACTAGTCCGCACTTTCCTACATTTTTAAGTGCGGTTTTGTTCCAAATCAATTTTAAACTTGTTCCTCTTGTTATGGGTTAATGTTAAACATGTATATGAGTGTATGCAAGGCATGATGCATGAAAATGAGGGTGTTACAAACCTACCCCCCTTAAAATGAATCTCGCCCTCGAGATTCGATGCGGAAGAGAAGAGATAGGGAAAGTCCTTCTTGATAGCATCCTCTAGCTCCCAAGTTGCTTCTTTTTCTGTGTGGTGCTTCCATTGAACCTTACACCATCTAATAACCTTGCTCCTTGTGACTCTCTCCTTGGTTTCCAAGATTTTGACCGGTTGCTCGGCATACGTCAAATCTTCCTCTAGTTCCAATTCTTCCATTGGCACTTGATCTTCCGGTACCCTGAGACACTTCTTGAGCTGGGAAACATGAAAGACATCATGTACGTCTGAAAGATGAGCTGGCATCTCCAACTTATATGCTATTTCTCCTCTTTTGTCCAAAATCTTGAATGGTCCAATATAACGAGGTGCGAGCTTACCCCTTATGGTAAACCTCTTATGACCTCTCATTGGTGACACCTTGAGGTAAACAAAATCTCCTATTTCAAAGGCTAATTTCCTTCTCCTATTATCCGCATAGCCTTTTTGCCTTGATTGGGCAGCCCTCAAGTTTCCACGAATTATTTGGACTTGCTTTTCGGCTTCTTGCAACACGTCCGGACCAAATACTTGAGTTTCTCCTGCCTCATTCCAGAATAAAGGTGTCCTACACTTCCTCCCATAAAGCGCTTCATATGGTGACATTTTCAAGCTTGCTTGGTAACTATTGTTGTATGAAAATTCCGCGTAGGGCAAGCTTTTGTCCCAACTTTTCCCATGCTTTAAAGCACAAGATCTTAACTTGTCCTCCAAAATCTGATTGGTCCTCTCGGTTTGTCCATCCGTTTGAGGATGATATGCTGAACTAAAATTCAACCTCGTCCCCAAAGCTTCATGCAATTTTTGCCAAAATCTGGAGGTAAATTGAGAACCTCTATCCGAGACTATCTTCTTAGGGACTCCATGTCGACACACAATATGCTCCATGTATATTTCGGCCAATCGTGCAGCTGTATACTTGGTCTTCACAGGGACAAAATGAGCTGACTTGGTTAAGCGATCCACAATTACCCAAATCGAGTCATACCCGGACTGAGCACGTGGTAACCCAACTATGAAGTCCATACCAATTTCTTACCACTTCCATTCCGGAATCTTCAACGGTTGCAATAGTCCGGCTGGCCTTTGATGTTCCGCCTTGACTCGTTGGCACACATCACACAGTGCTACGTATTCAGCTATGTCCTTCTTCATGCTATTCCACCAATAGCAAGTCTTTAAGTCTTTGTACATCTTCGTACAGCCAGGGTGAATTGAGTATGGCGAGTCATGTGCCTCCTTTAATATTGTTTCTCGAATATGCTTTACATTAGGCACAACAATTCTCTTTCCAAGCCATAAGGTACCATGTTCATCCTTGTCAAATCTGAATTCTCTCCCTTCTTTGATTCTTTCCTTGATTTCCTTGATCTCCTCATCCGTGGTTTGTGCTTCTCGAATTTCTTGCTCCAAGGTTGGGTTTAACTCCATCATCTCCATCTCGTTTACAAACCCAAGGCTCAACCGTTCAAACTCCTTGCATAACTCGAACGGTAACTCTCAAACTGTAAGTTGATGGCTTACTCCCTTTCTACTCAAAGCATCGACCACTACATTGGCTTTTCCCGGATGATAGTTGATCCCCAAATCATAATCTTTGATGAGCTCCAACCATCTTCGTTGCCTCAAGTTCAGATCCGTTTGTGTGAAAATATACTTCAAACTCTTGTGATCCGTGTAAATTTCACACCTATGTCCAAGAATATAGTGTCTCCAAATCTTCAATGCATGTACCACGGCTGCTAGTTCAAGATCGTGTGTGGGGCAATTCTGCTCATGTTTCTTCAATTGTCTCGACGCATAGGCGACCACTTGACCTTCTTGCATCAACACACATCCAAGCCCTTGTCTTGATGCATCGCAATAAATGTCAAAACTCTTGCTTACATCCGGCAATACCAAAACTGGGGCTGTTGTCAACCTCTTCTTCAACTCCTCAAAACTGTTCGGACAAGCTTCAGTCCATTGGAACGCCTTTCCCTTCATTAGCAACTCCGTCATAGGCTTGGCTATCTTGGAAAAATCCTTGATAAACCGACGGTAATATCCAGCCATCCCAAGAAAACTCCTTATTTCCTTGACATTTTGCGGCGGTTCCCACTTCAACACATCCCTCACTTTCCCAGGGTCAACCGATACTCCTCCTCCTGAGATGATATGGCCCAAAAATGGCACCTCTTTCAACCAAAACTGACACTTGTTGAACTTGGCATACAATTGATGCTCCTTGAATTTCTGCAACGTAAGCCTCAAGTGTTCCTCATGTTCCTTCTCATCCTTCGAGTAGATCATAATATCATCAATAAACACCACAACGAACTTATCTAAGTACTCCATGAAGACTTTATTCATGAGGTACATAAAGTAGGCAGGTGCATTTGTCAATCCAAAAGACATCACGGTGTACTCATAAGATCCATACCGTGTCCTAAAAGCTGTCTTGGGTATGTCCGATGGTCTAATCTTCATTTGAAAGTAACCTGACCTTAAATCAATCTTGGAAAACACACAGGCACCTTTCATCTGATCAAACAAATCCTCTATACGGGGCAAGGTATACTTATTCTTGATTGTTACCTTGTTGAGAGCTCGGTAATCCACACACATCCTTTGGGATCCATCCTTCTTGTCCACAAATAGAACGGGCGCTCCCCAGGGTGAAGAGCTAGGGCGAATAAAACCCTTCTCTAATTGCTCTTGAATTTGCTTCTTGAGCCCCGCTAATTCCATAGGAGGCATCCTATACGGCCTCTTAGCTATAGGTGCAGTTCTAGGTATTAAATCAATAACAAACTCAATGTCTCGATCGGGTGGCATACCTGGCAACTCGTCTAGAAAAACATCCAAAAATTCACACACCACCGGAATCTCCTCAATTGCGACACCGTCCATATGATTCAGCTCTAATTGCTTCGGTGCATGTTGGGTTGCTTCAAATTCTACGGTGATCCCTTCTTCATTAGTCAACTTCACCGTCTTTGTGGCACATTCAATAACTCCATTGTGCTTCCTCAACCAGTCCATACCAAGTATAATATCCAACCCTTGAGAATCTAAAACAATGAGGTTGGCGGAGAAGTCTACCCCCCTTATTCTAAGGCTTACTTTTGGACATACTATATTTGTCCTCATCTCTCCTCCAGGAGACTTAACCAACAAAGTAAACTTCATATGAGAGATAGGCAAACTATACTTGGTAACATACTTCGATGCAATGAATGAATGCGATGCTCCAGAATCAAATAACATAGTCGCGGGGTTGGAGTTGTCGAGAAACATACCAATGACCACGTCATCCGCTTGTTGAGCATCCTCCGTAGAGACATGGTTCACGTTGCCACGAGCAAAATTCTGCTGTCCACGGCTTCCTTGTGGCTGTCCTCCATTAGGTCTTGGGTTTTGCCTCGATGCATTGCTTCCTTGACCAAGGCCCAACTTAGGACATTGATGTGCAAAGTGTCCAGCTTCTCCACAAGTATAGCACTTCTTAACTCCACCAGAATTATTGGGACGAGCTTGGTTTTGAACATTGGCTCCAGGAAAATCAGCACGAGGTGCATAAGGCATCGGAGGCCTAGGTGCTTGCATGATAGGGCGCTGCTGCACAAACTGAGTTGGGCGCGGTGCATAACCAGGGCGCTGAGCAGGAATAGAGGAGCTATAATGAGGCGCATTGGGCGGCGCAAAGCGAGGGCGCACATTACTTCCTTGTTGCTGTCCTTGATATGGCGCCTTCCTCTTGATTTCTTGCTCCATCTCACGGATCTTGTTCTCAACCACAATTGCTTTGTCCACAAGCTTCTGAAAATTGACATAATCACAGTTGAGCAATTGCACTTGGATCGTATTGTTCAATCCCCTCATGAACAAGTATTGCTTCCGGCTGTCCCGGCTAACATCCTCAGGCGCATATCTTGAGAGTTGAGTGAACTTATTGAGATATTCACTCACGCTTGATTTTCCTTGTCTCAAGTTCTCAAATTCTTGCCTCTTCAAGATCATAACACCTTCCGACACATAATGAGAACGGAAACTCTCCTTGAATTCCGCCCAGGTAATTCTCTCTTGGTTCTCATGAGCATTGCAATAAGAATCCCACCAATCTGCAGCTGCTCCAACGAGTTGATGAGAAGCAAATAGCACCTTCTCCTGGTCACTGCATTGAACAATGGCTAGCTTCTTCTCCACGGACTTGAGCCAATCATCCGCATCCATAGGGTCTGCGGCTTGAGCAAAGGTTGGTGGCCTAGTCCTCATAAACTCTCCCAATCGGTTATGAGGAGGTGAGGGTGGCGGTGGAGGCATGTGGGGCTGATTGTTGATATTGCCAGCCTGCAGCTGTCCCATAGTCTGTATCATGGTCTGCATGAGCTGGTTTTGCATGGCCAATAGCTGCTCGATGTTGATAGCTCCATGAGTAGATCCTTGCCCATTGTTGTTCTGAGGCACTCCATTGTTCTCCTCTTCATCATTGCCATCCCTCTGGTTGCGAGTCCTCACCATCTGAAGAAAAGCAGTAGGTAAGAATTAGAAAACGCCCCAACTATATGCATCAAGGGATATGAAACTAAACAACTAGCTACACTAACCTAGGTGGACATGGCAATGTTAAAGCATCCCAAAATCCTCTATTAAGCACACAAGCAAGCAATATATATATAGCAAACAACACTTCAAGCGAAAACTCATCGATTCCTGAGTGATCCTATGTGCTCTAAAGTGTCCATTCTATCTAGGCTGCATCCTACGGTCAACCTGTGGCTCTGATACCAATCTGTGACGCCCGGTTCTGAAAACTGAACCAAGCTAACGCATATGTGTGCCCAAGATGTTCATCACACATACATGAGTGCAATCACAAAAGAATATACAGAAAATTACCACAAGACAAGATTAATTAACCAAATTTTATTTCACAAACCAGATTATCCTCGAATACAAGCTCTAATGAATATTAACGACAAGTTCAACTAATGCAGCGGAAATAAACTAATTAAGCAACTATGCAGCATAAGCAATAGGGTATATATGCGCAGCTCCAATCAACACCACAGGCAAAGCTGACGGTAGACACGGCCTAGAACTCCGCATTATCACCATTAAACTCCCAACCCTGACCTGCAACTGTTGGGGTGGGGATTGCAAGAGTGAGTACATGTCGTACTCAGTAAGTGTGGAAAGTATGACATGTGGCTTATTCAAATGTCGACAATAATAATGGTAAAGTGCTGAAAAGTACATTAAAACATTTGAAAAGCAATACATTGCATGTATGTGAAATAAACCCATCATAATCATAAGTAATACCATAATACCAAACTGAATTCATTACCATCATCAATAATTCCAGATTTCACCATCATCAATAACCATATTCAATACTAGAAATTAATCCGTAACCATCCGTAACCATTACCAGACCATAACCATCCCAAATTCCAATTTACCTCTAATCATGGAAGTTGTCCAGGTGCTCATAACCGGGAGCACGGCTATCATGATAGTTTTAATTAACTCTGCAGAGTTTGTACCTCTTTACCCACGTGTTCGTGATTTCATCACCTTTCAGCGACTAAGAACCTCCCTTATGCCCATGACCCGTCGGTCACATTACACACTTCCGTTGGTGTGTGGCCAAGGGATCACAAAATAGCCTTTACAAAGGGATTACTAGCCTATTTAGACCCCACTGAGGTTTCACCGGTGGCGATGTCTCCCGCAGAGCACATCTTCAACCAAGGGCCCCCTCTTGAGCCATTCGGATCCCAGGGTAGTCCCACCAATCATCAACAAACCCAATCCGACTACCCCTTCCCCGAGCATCCACAATGGTCCAAACAGCACTAGCAAAGCCCTAATTAATCAGCTAAGCCGCACCCATACTTGGCCTCGTGGTGGCACTGTAGTCCTGGCTTATTCTCGCATGAACCGATCCTTAGATCTAAAGCAAGCAAACCACCAAAACATCCAACCCATCCACATACCAGGCTTGCTTAAATCATCCATTACCATACCATGTTTAACCAGTTCATGTTAACCATAATCTCATCCATGCATAATTAAATTGAGTGATATAGTTGTTTCCCATCCCAATTGATTAAGCGAAGCAAAAAGGTAAAAACCCTTCCCTACTCTCTACCATAAATTCCAGGTGACAAGGGTGGTTTAGAAAATCTAGTAAACTTCCTACCATAGGATTTCCCATCAATTTGACACAAGCATGCAGTTTTGCAAACAAAACATTTATTTTAAAACAGGATCAATATGCTTCAAGGAAACTTGCCTTGCTCTTGATGTTGATTAGGGTCAAAGCCTTCAAACTCTTGATGTTGTAGATCCTCCGTGGCACTCTCTAGCACAAATCCATCTAATCCACACAATAAACATACAAGACAAGAAACACAATCAAAGAGTGCACAAATATTACTCAATATGACATGACATGCATGATTAATGCAAATGCAAGGTAGAACTTGTTAATAGATTGCTTTTAATGATCACTAACTAGCTCTAATAGATTATAACAGGTTTATACAGGTTTGGGGTTGATTAGATCAAATTTTGGAATTAATCCAACACAATTTAACCAGAAAGATCGGACTAGTCCGCTAGGGACCGGACAAGTCCGCACTTGACGAGATCAGCAGATTAGGGTTTTCTAGATCGACGTGAATTTGGAGATTAGGGGTTGAATTCACATAAGGAAAAGAGAATAGAAGGTATACCAGGTGTTTAGACCTCCAATGAACCCAGTAACTTGGAGGTAACACTTGGATCTTGATGATCTAGGGTTGGTGATGAACTTGGAGATGAATTGGTGGTGAAGGACGAAACTTGGTGGAGATCTTGATCCTCCTTCGTTTCCTCCTCTTCTTCCTCTTGCTTGGGATCTTCTCCTCCCTCCTTGATGGTGGCTCCCCACGAACTAGGGTTTGGGTGGGTGGAAAAGTGGCAAATAGATGTCCAACCAAGGGGTGGGGTTGTTTATATAGAGGTGGAGGCTAGGGTTAGATGGATTTCGAGTTTTGGGATGAGTAGAGGCCGGTTTAGAGTCCCACATGGGCTCTAAAAGAGTTGGCCATGACGTCCCTAGGCCCACTTGACGTGAAACCCGAGAAACAAGTCGTAAAACAAAAGGTCAATCTCGGAGTCACGAAATATCGGACAAGTCCGGACAGGACCGGACTATTCCAAAGTCGTCTAGAGAGAAAATCGGACAAGTCTGGCCAAAAATCGGACAAGTCCGATCTTAGTTAGAAAGGAAAACGGACAAGTCCGCTGGAACACCGGACTAGTCCGGAAAAGTCCAGGGACATAGCAAATTTCCAAGGATTCATGGAACATCGGACTAGTCCGCACAAGATCGGACAAGTCCGAAGTTTTCCAGGGGCAAATATCGGACTAATCCGCAGCAAAAATGGACAAGTCCGTTTTTAGAGAGAAATCGGACTAGCCCTCAGCAAAACCGGACTAGTCCGCACTTTCCTACATTTTTAAGTGCGGTTTTGTTCCAAATCAATTTAAACTTGTTCCTCTTGTTATGGGTTAATGTTAAACATGTATATGAGTGTATGCAAGGCATGATGCATGAAAATGAGGGTGTTACATGGGCCACGAGGACAAGACGGACGAGACGTGCCCCGCCATCATCACCAACTATGTGTAGCCCTGGCGCACGGCGCGGCGGGACGGCACATTGAAGCCCCTGACAAAGGGAAGTAGATAGCAATTAATCCTAGATCTTGTATAGGATTTGGCTCTCCCCGGGACCACCTGTCGAGTCCTGGGTCTCACCTTGTAACTGCAGAGTCCTTGAACTATAAAAGGACTTGGCAGACGACCTTTGCAGAGGACGGAAAAAAGATTAGACCAAGGCTCATACACGCAAAAAGCAAGGCAATACACAACACCCCCGTGGACGTAGGGTATTACGCTCCGGCGGCCCGAACCACGTAAATCCCCAGTGTCCATCATTCTGCTGGGTTCGATCTCCTGGGACTAGCCCTCGTGAATCCAAAGAACCTCTGCGGGCTGCTCTCTAAGCAGGTCCGGGGGAAGTGTCGTTTACGACCTTCGACAACGTCCATATCGAGCGCACTCGCGAAAGGCAAAAGGCTCGGGGCAGTCCTGCTCCCGAGGGAGTAGGAGGAGGCTATTCTGCCCTGGCCATGCACATATGAATGGTCATATGGCCACATAAGTTCTGGCCTCACCTGCCGGAGAAATTTGACGGGACTGTCAATCCCGCCGAATTTCTCCAAATCTACTCCACCGCAATCCTTGCGGTTGGAGGCAACGAGGCTGTAATGGTCAATTATTTCCTCGTGGCTTTAACTGGGACCACCAAGTCTTGGTTCATGAGCCTCCTGCCCGACTCCATCAACAGTTGGGCGGAACTGTGCCAATAGTTCACTGCCAACTTCAGGAGCTCATATACCCGACCACGCATGGAACTGGACCTTTTTGCTGTCAAGCAGAAGGGGGGAGAGTCCCTGCGATCTTTCATCCAGAGGTTCTCCCAGGTAAGAAACATTATTCCTTCTATCTCAAGCGCTTCTGTTATTGTGGCATTCAGACAGGGTGTGCGAGACAAGAAGATGCTGGAGAAGCTGGCGACTAAGGAAGTCACCAGCGTCACAAAACTCTTCAGCTTGGTAGACAAGTGTGCCAAGGCTGTTGAAGGCCATGAAATGCACTCCCAACCACCTCTGGAGGACAACAAAAAGTCCTCCAAGGGTGAAGCCACTACCTCCGGGAGTGGCAAGAAGAAGAAAAAGTCCAACGGCAAGAAGAAGCCGTCAGCCGGCACACCTACAACCACTGCTGCCGCAACTCCGGGTGGTCGGGGGCCATGCCCAGAGAAACGACATCGGCCGTCGTCTGAAGACAGTGGCAACTCCAAGATGTGGTGTCCCATACACAAGACGAACAACCACAACTTGGAAGGCTGCCGAGAGGTCCAGAACCTTGTCGAGCGCTACAACAAGCGCCGGGAAGAAGTTCCTTTTCGTCAAAGGGAAGGAAAACAAAATGTCGACGAAGCTCTGGCTGAAGAGGAGTTAGGCTTTCAGGACCCCAAAAAGGTCCTGAAGGCTGTTTACACCTCCGTTGACGATGACTCTGACATCTCCGACAACGAGCGTCGGAAGACCATCAACACCATCTTTGATGGTTCGTGAGACATTACCTCACGCTGTGTCCTCAAGACAATGCGGCGGGATATGGCCTCCGTATCTCCCACTGCTAGGGCGGAGCCGCACCGAAAGTGGATGGACACTGCCATCACCTTCGATGCTTCGGACTGCCCTCAGAACATGATCGGAGTTGGCCAACTCCCATTGATGGTATCTACGACCATCAACAACATCCAACTCCACCATGTGATGGTGGACGGAGGTTCGGGGTTGAACCTCATAAGCTTCAAATCTTTCGTCAAGCTTCAACTCTGACCTTCAGATCTTCTCCCCTCCCGACCTTTCTCCAGAGTAGGTCCGGGGGCCATAACCCCACTCAGTGCCATTACTCTCCTGGTATCCTTCGGGACCCAGGAGAATTACCGCACTGAGAAGTTGGTCTTCGATGTGGCGCAGATCAACTTGCCATTCAACGCCATTTTAGGCAGGCCAGCCTTGTACAAATTCATGGCTGCTACTCATTATGGCTACTTGGTGTTGAAGATGCCCACACCAGCAGGTGTTCTCCGGATCTGCAGAGATCGCACTGCCAGAGTGACTGCTCTGGAAGAACTCCATGCGCTTGCTACAGCGCAAGAGAAGAATCCAGAAAGGAGCAAGCTCCGAAACCCCCGAGCATTCGTCATCAAGGTTCAACCTCTGCGCCTCACGTGCAACCAAGCGGCAACACTGACATTCCCGTCAAAGTCGTCCAAATCGATTCCGACGCTGCTCAGACCACCCGTATATCGGGAGGTTTGAATGACAAATAGGAACTCATGGTCATCACTCTCCTCCGGGCTAATGTCGATGTGTTTGCCTGGCAACCGTCACAAATGCCTGGGATCCCTAGGGAAGTGATCGAGCACAATCTGAAGATTTATCCCGACGCTCGGCCTGTACATCAGAAGCCTCGGAAGCAATCAGTAGAGTGACAAAACTTCATACGACAAGAAGTGAAGAAGTTGCTCGAAGCTGGATTCATCCGAGAAGTCTTCCACCCAAAATGGCTGGCAAACCCAGTCGTTGTACCCAAGGCCAGCGGGAAGCTTCGGATGTGTATCGACTACACTACACTGAATAAGGCATGTCCAAAGGATCCATTCCCACTACCTAGAATAGACCAGATAGTGGATTCCACCTTCGGGTGCGAATTACTGTGTTTCCTAGACGCATATTCTGGGTATCATCAAATCAGAATGTCTAGGGAAGATGAAGAGCATACTTCCTTCATCACACTAGATGGATTATATTGTTACACTGCCATGCCATTCGGTCTCAAAAACGCTGCTTCAACGTTTGTATGAGCTATGTACAAAACTTTTGGAGAGCTCATCAGAGATGTAGTGGAAGTGTACGTCGATGACATCGTCATCAAGATCAAGAACAAGGAGTCATTCCTTGACACCTTGCAAGTTGTATTTGACAAGTTGCAAATCACACGCACGAAGCTAAACCCGGACAAGTGTGTCTTCGGGGTTAGCTCTGGAAAGCTTCTTGGCTTCTTGGTGAACCACCGAGGAATAGAAGCAAATCCAATGAAGATTAAAGCTATTGAAGACATGCGGCCACCAACCCGCATCAAGGACGTCCAAAAGCTGACTGGATGTCAAGCTGCCCTCAGCCGGTTCATCTCAAGACTGGCAGAACGGGCGCTACCCTTCTTCAAATTATTGAGGAAGTCCGGACCATTCCAATGGTTTTAAGAAGCAGAAAAGGCTTTCCAAGAGCTAAAGCAGCTCCTCACCACTCTACCAACTTTGGTAGCTTCGAATCCTGATGAGCCACTTCTGCTTTACATTTCGGCAACTGACGAAGTTGTCAGCATGGTCCTAGTTGCGGAAAGATCAGAACCATCTCCAGTTCAGGAGTCCCGACCCCTCCGGGAGGGTCCGGAGCTACCTGAAGACAAGTCTGGGTCCCAGCTCCCAGACCCGAATACTCATGGTGAGATGCGAGAGGATCAACTTCCTTCAAATGAAGAAGTTTCTGTTGCCGAGCAACAAGATCCAGACCCCTCCGGGAAGGTCTGGGTCACTGCAGAAGAAGCTCCGGGTTCTTCAAGCAAGAACTTGGAGGTCCCCGACGAAGGTACGGACCCCTCCGGGAGGGTCCGGATCGATGAGGAGGAAGCTCCAGGCCCCTTCGGGAGGGTCTGAACAGTCCAACGCCCTGTGTACTTCATCAACGAAGTACTCCGTGGTGCCAAGACTCGGTACCTGGAGTTCAAAGCTGAACCCAGACAAGTGTGTCTTCGGGGTTAGCTCCGGAAAGCTTCTTGGTTTCCTGGTAAACCAACAGGGCATAGATGCAAATCCGGTGAAGATTAAAGCCATTGAGGATATGCGGCCACCAGCCCGCATCAAGGACGTCCAGAAACTGACTGGATGTCTAGCCGCCCTCAGCCGGTTCATCTCAAGACTGGCGGAACGGGCACTACCCTTCTTCAAGCTATTGAGGAAGTCCGAACCATTCCAATGGTCTGAAGAAGTAGAAAAGGCGTTCCAGGAGCTATAGCAGCTCCTCACCACTCTACCAACCTTGGTAGCTCCGAACCCTGGTGAGCCTTTACTACTTTACATTTCGGCAACTGACGAAGTTGTCAGCATGGTCCTGGTTGTGGAGAGACCAGAACCCTCACAAGTTCAGGAATCTAGACCCCTCCGAGAGGGTCAGGAGGTTCCTGAAGGCGAGTCTGGGTCCCAGCCCCCACACTTGGATCTACAAGGAGTTACTCTTGTCGAACAAGAGGATTTAGACCCCTCCGGGATGGTCCAGGTCACTCCAAAAGAAGCTCTGGGTTCCTTCAGCAAGGACCCGGAGGTCCCCGAAGAAGGTCCGGACCCCTCCGGGAGGGTCCGGGTCGATGTGGAGGAAGCTCCGGGCTTCTCCGGGAGGGTCCTGACAGTCTAGCGCCCAGTGTACTTCATCAGCGAAGTACTACATGATGCCAAGACTCGATACCTAGAGGTGCACAAGCTGCTCTACGCAGTTCTCATCGCCTCCAGGAAGCTTCGCCATTACTTCCATGCTCACAAGATATCAGTGGTGACTTCTTATCCACTGCGTGCGATCTTGCATAATCCCAACTCTACTTGGAATATTGCAAAGTGGGCAGCGGAATTGGCTGAATTCGATCTTGAATTCGTCCCAAGACAAGCTATCAAGAGTCAAGCACTGGCGGACTTTGTGGCGGAATAGACCCCCTCTCCATAAAACCCTGGGGGCCCTAGTAAGAAGAAGCCGGAACTCAAGGCTCCGGTCTTCACCGAGCCTCACTGGACCCTCTACTTCGACGGCTCCATGCAAAAGCAGGGGGCCGGAGCTGGAGTCCTTCTCCTCGCTCCAACTGGGGAGAAGGTAAAATACATGGTCCACCATGACTTCAAGGCGACCAACAACATGGCAGAGTATGAAGCACTCATTTACGGATTAAAGGTGGCACTATCATATGGTGTCAAGCAGTTGTTGGTCAAGGGAGATTTGCAGCTCATCATTAAACAGGTGAAGGGTGAATGCCCCTGTAACAATCCTCAACTAGCTACTTATCTCCTTGAAGTCCAGAGGCTTCAGAAGGACTTCGAAGTCCTGGACCTCCACCATGTCCAGCGTGTCCATAACGCTGAAGCTGACGAACTCTCGACGAAAGCGTCAACCAGAGCTTCAGCTCCAGACGGAACCTTCGTCCGGAGGTTGTCAAAACCCACAGCTCAGCCTGCCAAACTGAGCGAAGGGGGCGAGACCAGCATCCCGAAGCTGGCGGTCCCGATGGCCCTGTTACCATGGCAGCCATCAAGGGTCATAGGTGCTGTCGGAAGCTCCGAACAACCCAACACACAAGACTCAAATGCTCAAGCTAGCTCTGATGCATGGATCTCGGAGATCCAGAGCTACTTGAAAGACAATATCCTTCCTGACGATGATGTATCCGCTGACCGTATAGTAAGATTGGCTAAAAGATACATGCTGGTAGAAGGGGATCTCTACCGGCGCGGTGCCAACGACGTCCTAATGCGGTGCATCACAAGGGAAGAAGGCTGCGAGCTCCTAACAGAAATCCATGGAGGCGATGTAAGGACCGAATGCCCAAGAGGGGGGGGGGGTGAATTGGGCTTTCTTCGAAAAATTCTAAGCAATGAAACTTAATTTCTAAAGCCCAATTCTCTACGCAACTATCTATGCATTCTAGTAGATAGAAACTTCGCGGAATATAAAATGCATAAAAGTAAGGGAAGGAGAAGGATGCAAACTCCGGAGGAGACAAGGATTTATCCCGTGGTTCGGCAAGATCGTCAAGATCTTCCTACATCCACGTTGTGGCACCCACCAAAGGGTTTTGCCACACCCAAGTCACCGAGACGAGGGGTCTTCACTATTTCTCTCCGTTCGCCTCCCTTGGCAAGGTGGAGCTCAAGCCTTGTACAACTTCGACCTTCCGGGCTTCCACAAATGCCTTGGCAAGCTCCGGAAGTCTCCTCACAATTATAAACACCAAGGGCACTCCCTTGAGGCTCTCACACTATCCTAGAGAGTCCACTCACCCAGAATGGTGGCACACAAGCTCTCTCTCTAGCTAGTTCTAGCCTAAATCTTGGTGTATAGATGATTGAAATGGTGTGGAAGTGATTGCTCTTGGTCTTGAATGCTTGTGGATGTGTTGATAGTGTCTAGCGCTCAAGACTTGTCAAAATGACAGGATTAGGGGGTATTTATAGCTAGCCTCCCCGAAATAGCCGTTGGAAAAGTAGGCTGACAGAACTTTACTGTGAACACCGGATGATCCGATGTCTCCCCTTTAGTTATCATCGGTCAAGTTGCTTTAGCTGACGTCATTGTGTCAGATATGACCGTTGTTAGACCGATGTTGATCCTGTCTTCTCATCGGATGATCCGGTGGCTCTTCCTCCAGAATTTTCTCAATCTTGATGCTTATTGGAGTAATCGACCGATGTGTGCTCCTGTGTACATCGGATGATCCGGTGAGTTGATTTTGAGAATTGGTCCAGAAATAATTGCTTCTGTTGAATTGGACCGATGTACCACTTCCTACACATCGGATGATCCGGTGTGTACTTCAGTTTTGAGGTCTTCTTCTTCTGTTGACACAACTCGACCGATGTAGTCATTTCACAGAACATCGGATGATCTGGTGTGTTGATCTTGTTTGCTTCGAATTGTTTTAAGTTGATATTTTGGAATTTGCTTGAGGGACCTCTTTGACATTTGTTGGGAATGTTCTTCTGATGAATATTGAGTTCCTTGTGTTGTCAATTTTGATGGAATTGTGTTGACGTATGAGTTCTTTTAGTCTTCATGAAAATCGATTAACCCCTTAGAATGGTTTGTTGAGGGGTCTCCATTTGTATCCAATGAGCAATAGATTGATATGAATAGATAGTTCATTCCATTTGATGTGTTATACGTGAGACCTCGCATCCACAAACTCATTAGTAATATCTAACGGTTGTGATTAATCACTGAAACCATACCTCATGGGGGCCTAGATGCTTTCAATCTCCCCCTTTTTGGTGATTGATGACAACACAACAAGTAGTGCATAGAGGTAATGAAATTAAGAACGCAATGCTCATAAAAGAATGTAACAAGTCCAAAATTCAACACAAGAAGCTCGAAGGCTCAAACAAAGATCAATAAATCATAAGAGCCATAAAGTAGCACACACGGATGCAAATGATAGTAAATATAACAATAAGTCCAAAAAGATAGAACTCCCCCTGCAACTAAGACTCCCCCTATGACTGAGCTAACCTCCCCCTGACTCTAACTCTTCTCCCCCTTTGGCATCAAGACACCAAAAAGGGAGGTCGAGTGCCTAAGACTCCGGAGCGCTCGGGGCGATGGTGAAGCGGTCACCGTCGGGGGTGCTGTCGTCGGAGCTGGAGTCGGCGGTCGCTGCTGCTGGAGCGGAGGAAGCTGGGGGATCCGCTGACGGTGCTGGGGGCGCCGGTGGAGCTGGAGCAGCTGGAACTGGAGCACTGACGACGGAGGCCGGCGTCTGCTGGAACAAGGTCGTAGCCGGCAGCGGGGAGTGAATCGGAGCACCAGGAGCCAGAAGTGGAGACATGCTGAAGGAGGGAATCGGCATAGACGGCACCAGAGCGGCAGCTGGAGTCAGGACTGGTGGTGGTGGAGCAACTCCTGGTAGATGCGACGGGAGGGCAATCCCGGTCTGGGTGTAGAGGTTCGTGATCAAACCCAGGATGCCCATCATCGCCTGCTGCGTCTGCTGTTGCTGGTCGAGGGTGCGCTGGTGCATCTGGTCGATGAGTCCAGTCAGCCGGTCAGTGTCCTCACGCCTCTCACGAGCGATCTGATGTTGCATCTCCTGTTGCTGCTGCTGGAGCTCAAGGAGACGGGCAGCCTGCTCCGCTCGAGCCTGCTCAGCTGCCAGCCTGTCCAGACGCTGCTGCTCAACCATCTGCTGGAGGAGCGACGTCAGCTCTGACGGCTGAGTGACCTATGCCTCAGTGACGGGAGGTGTAGTAGGTGGTGGCACTGTAGAGCCTCCAGCCTCTGCGTCGAGCTGCCTGGGTGAGGGAGGAGGAGGGAAGTACTCCTCGACACTATCGTCGGTGTCGCTCTCGGACCATATGTGCTGCAGGTCCTCACCCTGTGCCTCTGCCTCAGCTAGCCTCTCATCCTCCTTCTCCAAGTCCGACCAGTCCTCCTCAGAAAGACGATCCCTGACCTGACGCTCGACTGGACGGCCAAGGAGGCGGTCACCAGAAGCTGGGGCACGGTAGTGAGCGAACCGTGTGACGCTCTCGTCAGTGAGGCGGTCATGCACGGCGGACCCCTCGGGAACAATCATGGTGAGTAGGTAGCTAATCCAGTGTCCATATACGAGCTACCTCATCATGCCCACTTCCTCTGTGATCACATCCTCCATCTCGCATATGAGGACGTCCACTATGTCGAACTCCATCCCGTATATCATGTAGAACAGGAGAGTCTGTTGTAAGCTGGTGAACCCCTTTAAGTAGCCAGACCTCGGCAGGAGCGTGCGGCGCAAGGCAAGGTGCACTGTGCGCACAGCTGGAGTCAACAAAGCCGGTACCCTCGACTGGTCTGGAGAGAAGGTAGGGCCAAACAGGGAACGGATCTCCTCTAGAGCTGGTGCCACTCCTCCAGTTAGCGGCCTCCTCGGTGGATCTGCCTGACCGTAGACCCTCTCATGCACGCAGGTGTCGTGCAAGTCCACTCCCAGCAGCTGTGCCAGCGTCTGCCTCGTCAGGTGATAGTGATGTCCCATGAACATGAAATCAATTGACCTGCGGCCCTCAGAGACGTAGAGAGTAGCGTAGAACACGCGTACCCAGTCCTCCACATAAGCACTCCTCTCATAGGACATCAGGTGCACCAGCCCTCTGTACCTCTCAAAGTAGGGCAGTATCTCCGTCTCAGCTGCGAGGGCAAGCTGATGCCAATCCAGAAAGTTGTGCTGGAACAACTTGTGGCCTCGGCGTCTGTAGGTCTCGTAGAGGGACGCCTACGTCACAGTCCAGAAACGACTGTCCACCAGGGCCTCTCTGGGCTGCGGGTACCACTCCTCAAGCAGCACACTCCACCTGAGTCTGCGAAGCTGCTTGGCCTTCATCCTCCGGTAGTCGGTCAACCGGACTCCTTCAGCGACATGGACAGTGGTGTCCATCTCGTAGATAGCTCGCTGGGCCTCCCTATCCTCACGACGATCGGCAGTCGTCAGTCTCGAACGTGGAGCTGCCACGGGATGACCCCCACGGGTCCGGGCTGAGCGCCGGCGGACGAGAGGCTCTACCGGCTCTTCTTCGGCCTCGGAGTCATCGATCACAGGAGGCTGCCTCGGACGAGCCTCGCAGATCCTCAACGACCCTCCTCGGCCACGCTCACGCTCCTCGGCGGAGCGAGCGGCCATCAAAGCCTTCTTCTCCTCCTTCGACAATTTTTGCTTCTTCGCGGCCGGCTCCGCGATAGCCTTCCCCTTGTTCTTCTTGTCGCGAGCCATTGCGATCGCTCGATTGAACGGAGTCGACGAAGGTGATGCGGAGATTGACGGGGTTGGGAAACCCTAGCGGCGATGGATGCACCGCGATGGCAATGTGCTTGATGGAGGTGAGGGAGAGCGATGGTGGTGCTTCGGTGGAGAGGCGGCTACGACGGTGATTGGAGAAGCGGCGACAGCGAGTGGTGGAGGCGGCGGCGCTTGGAGGCGGCGGCGCTTGGAGGCGGCAGCGCTTGGAGGCGGCGGAGCGTGGACAGCGCGACGACCGGAGGCGGCGATGGGCGGCGGCGGAGGCAAACGCGATCGGGGAGAGAGAAAAGGTACACGAACGGCCAGTTTAAATAGTGGGTCCCAAACCCTAGCCGTATATTTATCACCGGATGAACCGATGTTGAACATGAGAAGCATCGATCGAATGATACAGAAAGGTTTTTCAGAAAAGTGCCGTTGACACCGGATGAACCGACGTTGAAGGATGGGAGCATCGGTCGCATGGTACAGTAAGGATGTTCAAAAATGGAATGTTGACAACGGATGGTCCGATGTGGGATGAAGAAGCATCAGTGGAATTTGGCGCAGTTCCAGAAGAGTGAACACCGGATCGACCGATGTTTTCCAGAATGAACGCGTTGGTTGAATTGAGATACTGACTGAACTGGCCCTTGGATATTGAACACCAATTGATCTGATGAGGGATTGACCTAGACATCGGATAGTCCGATGAGAACAGAACTAAAACATCCCATATATGTCCTTTGACCAAACAAACAAGCAAAGAGAAACACATATCTTAGGACTTTTTGGGCAACCCCTTACCCCTCAAAAAAAACTAATATGCCAATAACTTGGCTAATCCTTAAAGCAAATGGAACATCGAGAAAAATAGGAGGAAAATTATCCAAATAAAATGTAAGGCCCATGCTTTGTGAGGTAGAGTATGAAGACTTCTATCTCTTTAAAGCATGTTCCTCTAGGCATTAACGCACCTAACATTTTGTTCTTTCGACCTTATATGAGTTGAGATATTGCATTTCAAACAAGTCTCTTTCTCATGAGGTGGGTTCCCCTTTGTGACAATTTACCGTATGCAATGCCAAACATTTTATAATGCAAGAAATTGTAAGTCTATATGGCAGGCATCATGCAAGGCATAAAATAAATCTATCTTGCCAAGTTTGAACCTTTCAAATGCTTCTTCAGGGAGAACCACTCTCCAAACCTTGGGAGACCCAAAGGAACCTTCATCCCAAGCTAACCCTTGCTCACCCCTATCCTTTGAGAGTTAGGCAAGACCTATATGAAGTGCATTCTTACATGACGTTTGTTGCATCTAGCACATTTAATTCACTTCTTAGATTATAAAAAGTTTTCTCATCAAGTGGTTTAGTGAATATATCCGCCAATTGTTCTTCGGACCTAACACCTCTCAAGGATATGTCTCCCTTAGCTTCATGGTCCCTTAGGAAATGATGGCGAATATCAATGTGCTTAGTGCGGGAGTGTTGAACGGGGTTTTTAGCTATCTTAACCGCACTTTCATTGTCACAAAGGAGAGGCACACAACCAAGTTTAATACCAAAGTCCAAAAGGGTTTGTTTCATATAAAGAATTTGGGCATAACATGCACTGGCCACTATATATTCCGCTTCCACCGTGGACAAGGCGACGGAATTTTGCTTCTTGCTAGACCAAGATTTTAGGGAACGCCCAAGCAAGTGGCACCCACCGGAGGTACTCTTGCGATCCACGCGGCATCCGGCAAAGTCCGAATCCGAGTAACCCACAAGATGGAATTTTGCACCTTTAGGGTACCACAAGCCCACACTAGGGGTATGCTTAAGATACCTAAGTATCCTAAAGACCGCCTTCCTATGCGATTCTTTAGGTGCCGCTTGAAAGCGAGCACACAAGCATACACTAAACATGATATCGGGCCTAGATGCGGTAAGGTAAAGCAATGAACCAATCATAGAACGGTAGTTATATTGATCAATAGGTTTACCGTCCTTATCTGCGTCGAGATGACAATTGGTTGCCATTGGAGTGCTTCTTGAGCTACAATCTTCCATCTCAAATTTCTTCAAGAGGTCCTTTGTGTACTTTTCTTGATAGACGAAGGTCCCCTCTTGAAGTTGCTTGATTTGAAATCCAAGGAAGAAGTTGAGCTCTCCAATCATTGACATCTCGAATTCCCTAGATATCATTTTGCCAAACTCATGGCTAAAAGCTTCGTTAGTTGAACCAAAAATAATATCATCAACATAAATTTGACAAATGAACAAATCTTCGTTGATGTCCTTGGTGAAGAGTGTGGTGTCCACCCTCCCGATCTTGAATCCTTGCATGATGAGGAAGTCCCGTAGTCGTTCGTACCATGCCCTAGGTGCTTGCTTGAGCCCGTAGAGCACCTTGTGCAACCTATACACATGATTAGGATTCCTCGGATCTTCAAACCTGGGAGGTTGTTCAACATAAACAAGCTCGTTAATGTAACCATTAAGAAAGGCACTTTTCACATCCATTTGATAAAGCCTAATGCTATGATGTGATGCAAAGGCAAGAAGTATACGGATGGCTTCTAGCCGGGCGACCGGGGCAAATGTCTCCCCAAAATCTAGTCCTTCAACTTGCGAGAACCCTTTGGCCACAAGTCTTGCCTTGTTGCGGACCACAACGCCATTCTCGTCTTGTTTGTTGCGGTACACCCACTTTGTTCCGATGACATTCTTGTCCTTGGGTCGCTCCTCCAACACCCAAACTTCATTGCGGATGAAGTTGTTGAGTTCTTCTTGCATGGCCATCACCCAATTTGGGTCTTGGAGTGCTTCCTCAATGTGAGTGGGTTCTACACACGAAACAAACGAGTAGTGCTCACAAAACGAAGCAAAGTGGCGAGAACGTGTACTTACACCCCTTGACGGGCTTCCAATGATTTGATCCATTGGATGCGCCTTGGAGATGCGTCCATGCCTCATAAGTGGTTGTGAAGCACTTGGCGAAGGTGATGCGTGTTGCTCCTCTTGTGGTTGGACTTGATCATGGACTTCTTCTTCTTGATGTTGTTGTGCTTGTGAGTCTTGAGTCGGCAATGGATCATCCTTCTCTTCTTCGTCAACTTGAGGTGCCATGGAGGTGTTGTTGTTGGAACTTGAAGCTCCCCCTTGATCATGGCTCTCCTCAACTTCTGGCTTGATGTCTCCAATGGTCAGTTTCTTCATGGATTCTCGTAGAGGCTCATCATCTATTTCATCATGACCAAAACTCTCCTCTTGGGAGCCATTAGATTCATCAAACTCAACATCACAACTTTCCTCAACTAAACCGGAGGTTTGGTTGAATACTCGATATGCTTTTGAGTTTGATGCATAACCAAGAAATATACCAACATCACATCTTCTTTCAAACTTACCGAGCCTTTTCTTGCGGTAGATGTAACACTTGCATCCAAAGACTCAAAAGTAGGAGATGTTGGGCTTTCTCCCAATGAGAAGCTCGTACGGGGTCTTTTGAAGTAGTCGATGTAGATAGACCCTATTTGCAGCATGGCACGCCGTGTTGATCGCTTCAGCCCAAAACTTCTCCGACGTGTCGTAGTCATCAAGCATTGCTCTTGCAAGAGTGATGAGTGTCTTGTTCTTCCTTTCAACGACATTGTTTTGTTGAGGAGTGTATGTGGCCGAAAACTCATGTTTCATGCCTTCGCGGTCACACCACTCCCCAATGTTGTAGTTCTTGAATTTGGTGCCGTTGTCACTCCGGACCTTGATGATGGGAAGTTGAAATTCCCTTTGAGCGCGGTTGGCGAAGGTCTTGAACACTTCCAGAGTTTCACTCTTGTCAGCTAGAAATAAAGTCCAAGCATAGCGAGAATAGTCATCAACAATAACGAGACAATAGAGGTTACCACCAAGGCTTTGATATGTGGACGGTCCGAAGAGATCCATGTGGAGTAGCTCAAGTGGCTTGGAGGTTGACACCATTGTCTTCATTGGGTGGTGTGAAGCAACATTCTTCCCGGCTTGACAAGCGCTACAAAGCTTGTTCTTCTCAAATGTGACATCCTTCACGCCGGTCACCATCCCGAGCTTGAATGACTTCTTGAGTTTGCTCATCCCTATGTGCGCTATGCGTCGGTGCCATAGCCAACCCAAGCTTGTCTTAGTAAAAAGACAAGTGGTCAAGCTAGCATTCTTGTTGTCGAAGTCCACTAGGTAGAGATGTCCATGCCAAAATCCTTTGAAGACTATGTCTTGGCTAGTTTCACTACTCACAACAACATTATTTTTGCTAAATGTGCACGTTAGTCCAAGATCACATAGTTGTGCAATAGAAAGTAAATTAAAGCTAAGTGACTTAACGTACAAAACATTAGAAATGGACAAATCATTTGGAATAGCAATTTTACCTAACCCAATTACCTTTCCCTTAAAGTTATCACCAAAGGTGACTTGTTTATGATCGCCGGGGTTTTCTATGGTGGTGAACATACCATCATTGCCGGTCATATGTTGGGTGCACCCACTATCGAGTACCCAATGCTTTCCTCTGTCTTTGTAGTTCACCTACACACATGAATTCAATTTTTAACTTTAGGCACCCAAGCCAACTTAGTTCCTTGTATGTGTGATACAAGTGTCTTTGGGACCCAAAGTTGCTTGGGGAGCTTCCCCTTCATGTCCTTGCCAATGAACCTAGCCTTCACCTTGCCATCTACTTTACTTAAGAGATAATAGCAATCATTGAAAGTAGATTTGTAATTAGTAGGAAGCTTGGGAGAGGGTCGGTTAGGAAGAGGACACTCCCTTGTGTGGTGATCGGTGACCTCACAATGTTGGCAATAAGAACCAACTTCTTTGATGAAGCTTGTTCTTAGCTCCGGTGAGGGCACCTTTCCTTTGTTGGGCACCGGGAAGGATCCAAGTCCTCTTTTGTTGAAGGCCTTTGCTTGTTGGAAGAGGATTTCCTTGTGTTTGACCTCCCCTTTTGAAAGTCTAGTCACACTAGCGCGGAGACTCTCAATTTCTTCCAACAAGTCCTTCTCCCTAGCATTAGCTTTCAAAGGCAAAGACTTGTGCAAAGCATTAGTGGCATGAGAAGTAGTGGATATCTTATCATTAAGAGTTTGCTTCTTCATATTTTTCAAATCTTGATCAAGCATGTCATGAGCAAGGTTAAGTGTTTGATGTTCTTGTATTAACTTGTTGTGCTCTTCCAAGAGTGTTTGGTGTGCTAAGTTAAGTTCATGATTATCTATCTTGATTTTAGCCTTTTCCTCCTCAATTTGCTTGACATGGGATTTGAGCGTGTCATGCTCTTTGAGTATGCTTTCATACTTGTCAAGCAAATCAAGGTTAGCACTCTCAAGTCTAGCACGAGTTTCTTCAAGCACTTTAACCTTACTCTTTTCCCTCTTAATGATAGCATGATATTCATTTATCAAAGAAGTTAAATCATCGGGGGAAAGCTCATCATCACTAGAGTCATCACATACCTTGGTGTTACCTTTCGCCATGAGGCACATGGGCGGTGGATGAAGAGGTGCATCATCATTGTTGGCGATGGCGAGGCCGACCAAGCTTTCTTCTTCCTCTTCACTCTCTTCATCACTTGTTTCTTCGTCGGTGACCCATTCATTTGCCTCACACATGAACACCTTTTGTGGGCCATTTCTCTTCTTTGGGAATAGCCTTGCCTTCTTGCCCTTGTCATGTTTCTTCTTCCCAAAGGATCTTAACTTTGGTTTGGCTTCTTCATCATCATCATCACTTCCTTCAAGCTTGCGATGCTTGCTCTTGTGGTTCTTTCTTCGTTTGTCCGGTCTTAGACAATCTGTAACACCCTAAATTTTCGCATCCTGCATTGCATACATGATCATGCACTAAACATTAGTAGGGTAAAAGGAAAATGATAAAATATACAAATGTATGTAGCAAAAGAAGAAATAGAAAATAATAATTATTGTCTAAAACTTGTAATGAGAAATAAGTATAAAAATAATAATAAAAATATATATATGTATATATATAAGAATATATATATAACAATATATAGAAATAAATAAAATATTAATATTAACAATATATGTTATAAAAATAATAAATAATAAACAATAAATATAAAACAATAATAATAATATATAAAAAGAAATATATATATATAAATAAATTATATGTAATAAATAAATGTATACATATAAATAATAAATAAGTAGAATAAAAAAAATAATAATAATAAATAAAATATAAGTAATGAAATATATTATAATATAAAAAAAAAAGAAAAAAAAAAGAGCCGCCCGGCGGCCAGGCCAGCGCCCAGCCGGCCGAGCCGGCACCGCGCCCCGAGGCCACGCCCGCACGCGCGAGCGAGCGCGCCCGCCCGGGGGCCCCACGCCGCTGCCGCCCCCTGACCCGCGCCGCCTGCCGAAGCGCAGCGCGCGCTGCGCCGCTCGGCCGGGCCCCGCCTGCGCCCCCTGACGCGCTGTGCCCGCCTGCCCGCCTGGCCGCCTGCCAGCGCTGGGCCCCGCCCCGGTCCTCTCCCGCCCCCTGGTGACGCCGCGCTCGCCCCGAGGCCGTCCCGCCTGCCCGCCCTGCCAGCGCCGGTCCCCGCCCCCTGACGCGCGCACGCGCGATTTCCGGCCCCGCTCCGCGCTCTCTCCCGCGCCGTAACGCCCCAAAAATTTTCCCGGATACGAGTCCATCCCTTAACCGCTTCCGATTTTACCGGTGACGTACCCTAGCTACGCCCCTATAAATAGGACCCAGACCTAGGCTCTTTTTTCCCCACGAACCAGCAGCCGCTAGAAGCCGCCGCCTGGAGAAACTCAGCCGCCGGAAGCAGTCGCCGGGAACAGAGAAACAGAGGCGCCCAGGGAAGAAAAAAAGGAGAAAAAGAAGGGGAAGAAGAGGGAGAAAAAGAGGAGGACACCGCCGTTCGCCGGAGATCGTCGCCGACATCGCGCCGCCGTCATCGTACCGCCGAAGGACTGCTGCACCGCCTATTTCGTCTTCGCGTCGCATTTATTCCGCGACCGTCACGCCGTCAGATCTACGGTAGGGTTCGTTCCCGGTGCGAATTTTTGCGATCACATTAAATCTAGTAGGCGTAAATTAATTTTAGTTGCACCATAAATTTTATTTCAGCAGCATTAATCCACCCTAAAATCCCCGTAAACCCTTATGAACACGTATGGACTAGTCGCATCTAATTAATAAATGACCGTAGTAAATTAATTATTAAATTGTGCATGCATACATGTCATTGCATGTTGATTATTTTGTGTGCATTATGTTGAATTGTATATGTTTTCTTGTATGTATGATCACGCGTAGAGGAACGTGCTCAAGAGGTTGCATACGAGGATTTCCAAAACCAAGACTTCGAAGCGCTTGAGCAACCCCATCCGCCGGAGCAAGGCAAGTGTCCTTGAAGCATATTGATCCTAATTTAAAATTAAATGTTTTGTTTGCGAACTTGCATGCTTGTGTCAAATTGATGGGAATCCTATGGTAGGAAGTTTACTAGTTTTGTTTGACCACCCTTGTCACCTGGAATTTATGGTAGAGAGTCGGGAAGGGTTTTTACCTTTTTGCTTCGCTTAATTAATTGGGATGGCAAACAACCCTACACATTTAATTATGCATCAATGATATCCTGGTTAATGTGAACTGGTCAATACGATGGGTGATCTAAGCAAGCATGGATATGTGGAAGGGTTGGATGTTATGGTGGTTTGCTTGCCTTAGATCTAAGGACCGGTTCATGCGAGAATATGCCAGGTCAACAGTGCCACCACAAGGCCAAGTATGGGTGCGGCGTAGCTGAATAATTAGGAGCGCTGCTAGTATTGTATGGACCATTGGATGGCGCGGGGAATGGGAGTCGAGGAGGACTGCCCTGGGATCCGCATGGCACACGAGGGGACCCGTGGGTGGGAGAATAGAGGTTCAAGCCTGCCGGTGAAACCTTAGTGGGGCCGTACATACTAGTAGTCCCTTTTGAAAGGCTATTTTGTGATCTCTTGGCCACACACCTACGGAAGTGTGAGATGGCACAATGGAGGTTTCTTAGTCATCGAAAGGTGATAAAATCACAAACATGTGGGTAAAGTGGTACAACCTCTGCAGAGTGTTAAAAACTATCATGATAGCCGTGCTCCCGGTTATGAGCGCCTGGATGACCTACATGATTAGAGTTGGAATTGGGATTTGGGATGGTTATGATTTGGTAATGGTTATGGATGGTTATGGTTTGGTAATGGTTATGAAATTGAGTTATGGTAATTGGACATGGATAATGGTAATGTTGGTAATAATTGGATATTGTTAATATGATGGGAATTATTTCACATAGACATAGTATAATGCTTTTCAAATGTTTTACTGTACTTTTCAGCACTTAGCCATTATTATTGTCGTCATTTGAATTAGCCACATGTCATACTTTCCACACTTGCTGAGTACGACATGTACTCACTCTTGCAATCCCCCACCCCAACAGTTGCAGGTCAGAATTGTGAGTTTAATGGCGATAATGTGGAGATCTAGGCCGTGTCTACCGTCAGCTTGCCTGTGGTGTTGCATGGAGCTGCGCTATTCCCTTTTGCTTAGTTTGCTTAGTTGCTTAATTAGTTTATATCCGCTGCATTAGTTGAACTTATCATTAATATTCATTAGAGCTTGTATTTGAGGATTTAATGAATTATGTAATAAGAGTACTTATTTAATAATTTGAGCTGTGGTAATTATCTGTTTATCATTTGTGAATCACTCGTGTATGTGTGTTGAACATCCTGGGCACACATATGCGATAGCTTGGTTCATTTTCGGAACCGGGCGTCACAGATTGGTATCAGAGCCACAGGTTGACTGTAGGACGCAGCCTAGATAGAATGGACACTTTAGAGCACATAGGAGCACACAGGAATCGATGTGTTTTTGCTTGGAGTGCTGTTTGCTATATATATTGTTTGCTTGTGTGCGTAATAGAGGATTTTGGGATGCCTTAGCATTGCCATGTCCACCTAGGCTAGTGTAGCTAGTTGGCTAGCTTCATATTCCTTGATGCATATAGTTGGGGACGTTTCTAAATTCTCACCTATTGCTTTTCTCTAGATGGTGAGGACTCGCAACCAGAGGGATGCCAATGATGAGGAGGAGAACAATGGAGTACCTCAGAACAACAACGGACAAGGATCTACTCAGGGAACTATCAATATCGAGCAGCTACTGGCTATGCAAAACCAGCTCATGCAGACCATGATACAGACCATGGGACAGCTGCAGGCTGGCAATATCAACAATCAACCCCACATACCTCCACCGCCACCCCCGCCTCCTCATAACCGATTGGGAGAGTTTATGAGGACTAGGCCGCCAACCTTTGCTCAAGCTGTCGACCCTATGGATGCTGATGATTGGCTCAAGTCCGTGGAGAAGAAACTTGCTATTGTCCAATGTAGTGACCGAGAGAAGGTCCTATTTGCTTCTCATCAACTCGTTGGAGCAGCCGCCGATTGGTGGGATTCACTATGCAATGCCTTGCCTGAGATTTTCGAAATCTCAATCGGCGGCTGCTCCAACGAGTTGATGAGAAGCAAATAGGACCTTCTCTCGGTCACTACATTGGACAATAGCAAGTTTCTTCTCCACGGACTTGAGCCAATCATCAGCATCCATAGGGTCGACAGCTTGAGCAAAGGTTGGCGGCCTAGTCCTCATAAACTCTCCCAATCGGTTATGAGGAGGCGGGGGTGGCGGTGGAGGTATGTGGGGTTGATTGTTGATATTGCCAGCCTGCAGCTGTCCCATGGTCTGTATCATGGTCTGCATGAGCTGGTTTTGCATAGCCAGTAGCTGCTCGATATTGATAGTTCCCTGAGTAGATCCTTGTCCGTTGTTGTTCTGAGGTACTCCATTGTTCTCCTCCTCATCATTGGCATCCCTCTGGTTGCGAGTCCTCACCATCTAGAGAAAAGCAATAGGTGAGAATTTAGAAACGTCCCCAACTATATGCATCAAGGAATATGAAGCTAGCCAACTAGCTACACTAGCCTAGGTGGACATGGCAATGCTAAGGCATCCCAAAATCCTCTATTACGCACACAAGCAAACAATATATATAGCAAACAGCACTCCAAGCAAAAACACATCGATTCCTGTGTGCTCCTATGTGCTCTAAAGTGTCCATTCTATCTAGGCTGCGTCCTACAGTCAACCTGTGGCTCTGATACCAATCTGTGACGCCCGGTTCCGAAAATGAACCAAGCTATCGCATATGTGTGCCCAGGATGTTCAACACACATACACGAGTGATTCACAAATGATAAACAGATAATTACCACAGCTCAAATTATTAAATAAGTACTCTTATTACATAATTCATTAAATCCTCAAATACAAGCTCTAATGAATATTAATGATAAGTTCAACTAATGCAGCGGATATAAACTAATTAAGCAACTAAGCAAACTAAGCAAAAGGGAATAGCGCAGCTCCATGCAACACCACAGGCAAGCTGACGGTAGACACGGCCTAGATCTCCACATTATCGCCATTAAACTCACAATTCTGACCTGCAACTGTTGGGGTGGGGGATTGCAAGAGTGAGTACATGTCGTACTCAGCAAGTGTGGAAAGTATGACATGTGGCTAATTCAAATGACGACAATAATAATGGCTAAGTGCTGAAAAGTACAGTAAAACATTTGAAAAGCATTATACTATGTCTATGTGAAATAAATCCCATCATATTAACAATATCCAATTATTACCAACATTACCATTATCCATGTCCAATTACCATAACTCAATTTCATAACCATTACCAAACCATAACCATCCATAACCATTACCAAATCATAACCATCCCAAATCCCAATTCCAACTCTAATCATGTAGGTCATCCAGGCGCTCATAACCGGGAGCACGACTATCATGATAGTTTTTAACACTCTGCAGAGGTTGTACCACTTTACCCACATGTTTGTGATTTTATCACCTTTCGATGACTAAGAAACCTCCATTGTGCCATCTCACACTTCCGTAGGTGTGTGGCCAAGAGATCACAAAATAGCCTTTCAAAAGGGACTACTAGTATGTACGGCCCCACTAAGGTTTCACCGGCAGGCTTGAACCTCTATTCTCCCACCCACGGGTCCCCTCGTGTGCCATGCGGATCCCAGGGCAGTCCTCCTCGACTCCCATTCCCCGCGCCATCCAATGGTCCATACAATACTAGCAGCGCTCCTAATTATTCAGCTACGCCGCACCCATACTTGGCCTTGTGGTGGCACTGTTGACCTGGCATATTCTCGCATGAACCGGTCCTTAGATCTAAGGCAAGCAAACCACCATAACATCCAACCCTTCCACATATCCATGCTTGCTTAGATCACCCATCGTATTGACCAGTTCACATTAACCAGGATATCATTGATGCATAATTAAATGTGTAGGGTTGTTTGCCATCCCAATTAATTAAGCGAAGCAAAAAGGTAAAAACCCTTCCCGACTCTCTACCATAAATTCCAGGTGACAAGGGTGGTCAAACAAAACTAGTAAACTTCCTACCATAGGATTCCCATCAATTTGACACAAGCATGCAAGTTCGCAAACAAAACATTTAATTTTAAATTAGGATCAATATGCTTCAAGGACACTTGCCTTGCTCCGGCGGATGGGGTTGCTCAAGCGCTTCGAAGTCTTGGTTTTGGAAATCCTCGTATGCAACCTCTTGAGCACGTTCCTCTACGCGTGATCATACATACAAGAAAACATATACAATTCAACATAATGCACACAAAATAATCAACATGCAATGACATGTATGCATGCACAATTTAATAATTAATTTACTACGGTCATTTATTAATTAGATGCGACTAGTCCATACGTGTTCATAAGGGTTTACGGGGATTTTAGGGTGGATTAATGCTGCTGAAATAAAATTTATGGTGCAACTAAAATTAATTTACGCCTACTAGATTTAATGTGATCGCAAAAATTCGCACCGGGAACGAACCCTACCGTAGATCTGACGGCGTGACGGTCGCGGAATAAATGCGACGCGAAGACGAAATAGGCGGTGCAGCAGTCCTTCGGCGGTACGATGACGGCGGCGCGATGTCGGCGACGATCTCCGGCGAACGGCGGTGTCCTCCTCTTTTTCTCCCTCTTCTTCCCCTTCTTTTTCTCCTTTTTTTCTTCCCTGGGCGCCTCTGTTTCTCTGTTCCCGGCGACTGCTTCCGGCGGCTGAGTTTCTCCAGGCGGCGGCTTCTAGCGGCTGCTGGTTCGTGGGGAAAAAAGAGCCTAGGTCTGGGTCCTATTTATAGGGGCGTAGCTAGGGTACGTCACCGGTAAAATCGGAAGCGGTTAAGGGATGGACTCGTATCCGGGAAAATTTTTGGGGCGTTACGGCGCGGGAGAGAGCGCGGAGCGGGGCCGGAAATCGCGCGTGCGCGCGTCAGGGGGCGGGGACCGGCGCTGGCAGGGCGGGCAGGCGGGACGGCCTCGGGGCGAGCGCGGCGTCACCAGGGGGCGGGAGAGGACCGGGGCGGGGCCCAGCGCTGGCAGGCGGCCAGGCGGGCAGGCGGGCACAGCGCGTCAGGGGGCGCAGGCGGGGCCCGGCCGAGCGGCGCAGCGCGCGCTGCGCTTCGGCAGGCGGCGCGGGTCAGGGGGCGGCAGCGGCGTGGGGCCCCCGGGCGGGCGCGCTCGCTCGCGCGTGCGGGCGTGGCCTCGGGGCGCGGTGCCGGCTCGGCCGGCTGGGCGCTGGCCTGGCCGCCGGGCGGCTCTTTTTTTTTTTCTTTTTTTTTTATATTATAATATATTTCATTACTTATATTTTATTTATTATTATTATTTTATTTTTTTTTATTCTACTTATTTATTATTTATATGTATACATTTATTTATTACATATAATTTATTTATATATATATATTTCTTTTTATATATTATTATTATTGTTTTATATTTATTGTTTATTATTTATTATTTTTATAACATATATTGTTAATATTAATATTTTATTTATTTCTATATATTGTTATATATATATTCTTATATATATACATATATATATTTTTATTATTATTTTTATACTTATTTCTCATTACAAGTTTTAGACAATAATTATTATTTTCTATTTCTTCTTTTGCTACATACATTTGTATATTTTATCATTTTCCTTTTACCCTACTAATGTTTAGTGCATGATCATGTATGCAATGCAGGATGCGAAAATTTAGGGTGTTACACAATCATAGGAGATGTGGCCTTGATCACCACAATTGTAGCTAGTGTTGTGATCATCTCTCCTTGGTAGAAAGCTCTCTTCTTAGGATCAAATGTATATCCCTTCTTAGTGATCTTGGAGTTCAAGCGTGAGAACTTTCTCATCATCAACGCAAGCTCATCATCATCATCTTCACTTGATGCTTGTTCTTCTTCACTTGAGCTAGGCTCAACCACCTTATTCTTCTTGTGGCTTGTTTTCTTGGTGGAGGCCTTTAGAGCAATTGTCTTTGAAGATGATTGCTCCATCATTCCAAGTACACTCATCTCATGAGCGTGTATTTCTCCAATGAGCTCTGAAACTTCAATATGGTCAAGTGACTCTTTTTGGAGCATGGAGTTGATGATGTTGTATTTTGGCTTGGGAAGGAGCATGAGGATCTTGCGGTTGATGAGTCCCTTGCCAAGAGAAGCAATGTCAAGAGCATTTATTTCTTCAATAAGCACATTTAAGCGAGAGAACATCTCATTAACATTTTCATGAGGTAGCATCTTAAATTCATCATATTTTGCTTTAAGCATGTGATATTTAAGTTCCTTGACCCTAGAAGAACCCTCATGAATCTCTATTAAGCAAGCCCAAATTTCACAAGCCTTTTCCTTGCTAGCAATCCTAGAGAACACATCTTGACTAATACATTCATAGATTGCATTCCTAGATTTAGCAACCCATTTAAGTTGATCACCAACATAATTATGTTCTCCAAACCCCGCGTGGGTCGCTTCCCATACTTCGGGTGCAATAGCCTCTAGATAAGCGCGCATGCGTGCTTTCCAATAGGCAAAGTTTTTGCCCTCGAAGATAGGAACCGAACCCCCAACCTTGGCCATTTTAGCTCTCTAGCGGTGAAGCTAGAATGATCCTATGAGCAACTTTGCTCTGATACCAATTATAAGGCCCGAATGCCCAAGAGGGGGGGGGTGAATTAGGCTTTCTTCGAAAAATTCTAAGCAATGAAACTTAATTTCTAAAGCCCAATTCCCTACGCAACTATCTATGCATTCTAGTAGATAGAAACTTCGCGGAATATAAAATGCATAAAAGTAAGGGAAGTAGAAGGATGCAAACTCCGGAGGAGACAAGGATTTATCCCGTGGTTCGGCAAGATCATCAAGATCTTCCTACATCCACGTTGTGGCACCCACCAAAGGGTTTTGCCACACCCAAGTCACCGAGACGAGGGGTCTTCACTATTTCTCTCCGTTCGCCTCCCTTGGCAAGGTGGAGCTCAAGCCTTGTACAACTTCGACCTTTCGGGCTTCCACAAACGCCTTGGCAAGCTTCGGAAGTCTCCTCACAATTACAAACACCAAGGGCACTCCCTTGAGGCTCTCACACTATCCTAGAGAGTCCACTCACCCAGAATGGTGGTACACAAGCTCTCTCTCTAGCTAGTTCTAGCCTAAATCTTGGTGTATAGATGATCGAAATGGTGTGGAAGTGATTGCTCTTGGTCTTGAATGCTTGTGGATATGTTGATAGTGTCTGGCGCTCAAGACTTGTCGAAATGAGAGGATTAGGGGGTATTTATAGCCAGCCTCCCCGAAATAGCCGTTGGAAAAGTAGGCTGACAGAACTTTACTGTGAACACCGGATGATCTGATGTCTCCCCTTTAGTTATCATCGGTCAAGTTGCTTTAGCTGACGTCATTGTGTCAGATATGACCGTTGTTAGACCGATGTTGATCCTGTCTTCTCATCGGATGATCTGGTGGCTCTTCCTCCAGAATTTTCTCAATCTTGATGCTTACTGGAGTAATCGACCGGTGTGTGCTTTTGTGTACATCGGATGATCCGGTGAGTTGATTTTGAGAATTGGTCCAGAAATAATTGCTTCTGTTGAATTGGACCGATGTACCACTTCCTACACATCGGATGATCTGGTGTGTACTTCAGTTTTGAGGTCTTCTTCTTCTGTTGACACAACTCGACCGATGTAGTCATTTCACAGAACATCGGATGATCTGGTGTGTTGATCTTGTTTGCTTCGAGTTGTTTTAAGTTGATATTTTGGAATTTGCTTGAGAGACCTCTTTGACATTTGTTGGGAATGTTCTTCTGATGAATATTGAGTTCCTTGTGTTGTCAATTTTGATGGAATTGTGTTGGAGTATGAGTTCTTTTAGTCTTCATGAAAATTGATTAACCCCTTAGAATGGTTTGTTGAGGGGTCTCCATTTGTATCCAATGAGCAGTAGATTGATATGAATAGATAGTTCATTCCATTTGATGTGTTATACGTGAGACCTCGCATCCACAAACTCGTTAGTAATATCTAACGGTTGTCATTAATCACCGAAACCATACCTCATGGGGGCCTAGATGCTTTCAGGCGAGTGTGGGAACCACGCGTCTTCCTGCATGCTGGTCAGTAAAGCCTTCCGGCATGGCTTCTACTGGCCTACAGCGCTCCAGGATGCAACTGAGCTGGTGAAGAAATGTGAAGCATGCTAGTTCCATGCAAAGCAAATTCACACACCAGCTCAGCCTCTACAAATGATACCTCCTACATGGGCTTTTGCTGTGTGGGGGATGGACATCTTGGGACCTTTCCCAAGAGCCGTCGGAGGTTACAAGTTCCTGTATGTTTCCATTGACAAATTCACCAAATGGCCGGAAGCAACTCCAATTGTGACAATAAACAAACAATCAGCTATCAACTTCTTGCTGTCCATCGTATGCAGATTTGGAGTCCCGAACAAAATCATAACAGATAACGGGACCCAATTCACAAGCTCTGCTTTCCAAGGATACTGTGAAGACCTCGACATCCAATTCAGCTACGCCTTCGTAGCTCACCCGACAAGCAATGGCCAAGCCGAGAGAGCAAATGCAGAAATCCTGAAAGGACTCAAGACACGCACATACGAGCGCCTGAAGAAAAATGGAGCCAACTGGATCGAAGAGCTTCTGCCCACTCTATGGGCCAACAGGACAACTCCAAACCGGTCAACTGGAGAGACACCCTTCTTCCTGGTGTACGGAGCTGAAGCAGTCCTTCCTCCGGAAATCACCTTGGGGTCGCTCCGGGTCCGGACCTTCAACGAAGCCACGCAGGACCAGCTCCGGCGTGAAGACTTTGACCTCCTTGAAGAGGGAAGGTGCCGAGCAGCTATTCGGAATGCCCGATACTTCCAAGCTCTTCGGCGCTATCACCAACGGCATGTTCACAGCCGACAGCTCGAGGAAGGCGATCTGGTGCTACGGAGAATACAATCCAGAGAAGGGTTAAACAAACTCTCCCCCAGCTGGGAGGGACCCTTCCGAGCGATCAAAGTATCCCATCCTGGATGCGTTCGCTTGGCAACCGAGGATGGGACACCTCTCCCAAATCCTTGGAACATTGAGCACCTCCGTAAGTTCTACGCTTAATATCACGGAGGTGAGTCTGTAATTACATGTGATGTATGTTGAGTCATTGTACACAGTCGGGTAGCTCCTCCGGGAGGTCAGCCAGACCTACCCCGTTAGGTCTGCAACGTCCATGCAACACTTGTCACAGTCTCAGAACTAAAAGTGTAGCTAGCTACCTTGGGTCAAACGAGAAACGAAACACACTTAGCCTGATTCCGTACCCTAAGAGTCTACTTGTTTCCTGTGTACCCCGTACCTATAATGAAAGACATCATTGTGTGAAAACAGACTCCACATGCATTTACTTTGTACAAGATCAATATTTTTTATTTTTCTCTTTGTTGTCTATAACAAAGTTGTGCAATTCTTAAGAAACTTTAGCTCGACCAGTTCATGTACAATTCGAGTTGCATTGTCTATTCTTCTGGGTCCAAACATTGTTGATGGTCTACTCGTCTGAATGCTGCCAAGCCAATCTAGGGCCGGAGTGTGCTATCGACTTAGCCTGGTCATACACCCTAAGTACGCCACTCTACCTACTCCCCGGCAGGCCGAAGTAAGGCGAGTCCAGAAATGATCGGACCTGAAGGAAACAAGACGACGCTCTTGATTGTATTTAGAATTGTGTTCGACCTAAAAATTTCTCGGGAATAGTAAGCCGCAATGAAGTTATAGACAGGAAATGGATTTTACTGTTTTTCTTGACTTCAGTGTGCAGGAAAAATAAATATTTCATGATGATGGTGAATAAAGTCGGAGCTACCAAAGCTCCGACATCCTCTAGGCGGCTTCTGGTTGATGTTCAAACATTGACATCGAGCGTCGCTAGAGTTACTCAACTCCGGTAAAGCTAGGGGGCAAGCCGTCAACGTGAAGAAAAGATGGTGGAAAGACTCTATAGTGGAGTCTGCCATTGACACACCATGTGTTGACAGAGGTCACTGCCGGAGCTACCAAGCTCCGACACCCCAGAAGGCTAACCGTCGATGCACACGTTGAGGGAGACCACTACCGGAGCTACTAAGCTCCGACGATGGTCAATGCCGAAGCCATTAAGCTTCGACAACCTCAGGGGGCCTACACTATCGAAGACTTCAGACCTACATTCTACAAGTTTGAAGCACGCAAGTCTTCAACAACTGTTACATCCTCTTGGTACATGTTCACAATCAAATTGTGTACATCTACCAGGGGGCACTATCGGTACCCTACGTACCGGATACCCCTTGGGATTGCAAAGATCACAAGGAAACTCCATCTACCAGATTTGAAGACCTCCAAAGGCCCCACATGTCAGGCGTAACCGGACCTGCTTCCCCGACATGGTTAGTCCCAGGGCCGCCACGTGTATCATAAGACCGGAGCTATCGCCCACACATGGGAAAGCTCCGGACTAGATACCTCTATGGCATCCCCAGACCTAACCCCAGGCAGAGGGAAGCTCCGATGCTGACACGTGTCCAACAGCACCGGACCTACCCGTCCATGACGTTAAGATCCGGAGCTGTCATGTGGCCAAATTGTCGAACTTTCAACTTCAACAATCAGGCTGGTGGACCCCCAACGGCTCCGGACCTTCAAGGAATAATCAAAGACTTCAAGACCCGATTAAGTGTCATTAATGCCATATTAATGACACACGATCAGATGACCCTTAATACCGGTAATAGCACTGTTAAGGCTCGTTACCGGGTTATTAAGGGTAATTAACCTCATTAATTGTGTATCAAGCATGTGTAACCGCCGGGGCCACATGTCGAGTCAGGCTAACAGTGTAACGACCAGTCCTTGTACTATAAAAGGACTGGTCGACGATACACAAGGGACGGCTCCAAACGTCTTCTGTCCTCCCTAACTTAGGCAAGCTTCTTCTTATGGAGCTTCTTCTAGACTCACACAATCAATACAACAACAACACACCCCGTGGAGTAGGGTATTACGCTCAGGCGGCCCAAACCACGTAAATCTCTGTGTCCACTTGTGATTCACCTTCTTGAATCTCTGCGCGCCCATTGCCGAACTACAACTCCGCAATCTACCAACAGTAGTATCAGGAGATCTGCCAGATCCAAACACCAACACAACTGAGTGAAATACTTAAAGAATGCATAAACTGAAATAAAACTTAGAAAATAAACAAACTAAAGTGTTATGTTTTGATTTTCACATTGGCTACTTGGCAAAACATAACGTAACTGATAACATAGTAAATTTTGTCTTTCACGTTGGCTACTCGAGCAAAATTTTCTATGGACTAATATGAATAATAGTAGCTGAGATGAAATGTCATCTTTTATTGTTTAAATAAAATATGACATTCAAAATATCTGAGAAAACATAGTAAATTTTGTCTTTCACGTTGGCTACTCGAACAAGATTTTCTATGAACTGATTCAAATCACTTAGCTGAGAAGAAAAGTCATTTTCTATTGTTCCAACAAAATACGATGTAAAATATAACTTATAAAACATAGCAAGTTTCGTCTTTCACGTTGGCTACTCGAACGAAACTTTCTATGCACTAAATAACTGAGTTAAATAAAAATGTTGTCTTTTGTCTTTCACGTTAGCTACTCGAACAAAATACAACATTCATAACTGAGGATATGAAAAATTTTATCTTTCACGTTGGCTACTCAATAAAATTTCCATGCAACTAAATAACTGGGAACATAGTAATTATCAAAATTACTATGCATGAACTTAGTAATCTGGGATCATAGAAATTTTATCGTTCACGTTGGCTACTTAACAAAACTGCTATGAGTACTTAGTAAACTGAGCGAATAGTATAAATTTGTTGTTCATAAAAAATACCATGCAAAATTTAGTACACAGCGGAAGCTTAATTTCTGAGTGGACATACTTAATAACTTAATAATTCCAGAGAATATTAAATAACCATGAACAAAAATATTTCAATATGAACTAAATAAATAACTGAGAAAATTACTAATTATTGAATAAGATGCAATAATACATTAAAGTAGGCTATCTAGTTATTGCAACAGGTACGCAAAATTGCTAAAGTTTTATTATTCATAACTAAATTTTGCAGCCTCGTAATTAATTTTAGCCCATACTAAAATTACTTAATATATTGCAAAGCTGAAAATGGTTTGCTACTGATTTGGCCCAAAAGCAATGTGTGGATCCGAAAGTATATCCAGAAATGCTAAACGGGCTCGGCCTATTCTAGGTCCGACCTAGTACTGAGATTGAGCCTGTGATCCAACTAATGATTTTCATATAATCTGAGAAGAAGGTAAAATGGGCTCCGTTTGTAGAACTCGGCCCAAAACTGAAATTCTAGCCCAAAAGGCTCACTAAATATTTCTCAAAACTAAAAATAAGTTTGTGTGCGGTCCATATGTGTATTGGGCCACAAGCTGAAAACTCGGAGGCGCACAACCTGATTGGGCTTGTTCTGATTTCGGCCTGGGAGGGGTCCGAAGGTCCACTAAGTAACTGAAAAATTATCTGGGAAAATGGAAAAATTTGGCCTCGCGGCCTGCTAAGCGATCGACACATAACTTAATTGGGCTCGGGGCCTGCTAACTTAAAACGGTGAAAATCACCAGAAAAACGAAAAAGGGTGGCCCACGATACCTGCTTAGATGCCCACCTGAGCCAACCAGCCCACTAAGGTGCGCCCCATGCTCTCGAGCCGTTGGATCGAATCCGACAGTCACAAAATGGCCTGAGCATCTAAAGCCACGCCGACAGTCTCCCTTCCGAAACCCTAATGCCCATTCGGCTCTCCCACTCCTTCTCCACACATGCAACCGCACCGAGTGAAGGAGCAAGAGAGGAAAAGGGGCAGCGGTTGAGTGACTGAGTGTGCGGTGCGAACGCCACCGCGGCGGGGTGATCTGGCGCCACCATGATATGAGCACGGACGTGCGAGTCCGTCATGAACTGGGCTTGCTGCCACTGTGCTTCTTGTTGGTTGGCAGCCATCTAAACAATGCCGCCCTAAGTTACGGTTAGGTCAGGGCAAACGGTCGGCGCCGCCGCGTCCTCCTCAATGCTGAGCGAGATGGTCAGAAGGCCGCTCGCCGTCAGCCGGATGGTACGCCGGTCGGCCTCCCTGAGTGGTGATGGTGTCACTAAGGTTAGGGTTACAATGGTCCCAACCCGAGCGACCTAACAACAGTGCCGCCATCACCTTCTTTGCTGGCGCATGCACTCGCCGTTGGTTGAGCGCATTGCTGTCGAATGAGGTAGCGAGTGGTGCGACTAATGCGGGGAGAAGCAGATGTGGCTACTTGAAATTTGCCCTTCCTGGCGACCTCGGGTGAGGCTCGTCGGCTATGTGCCGTCGCCGGTTGACAAGGGGATCCCTTGCAATTCCGACGATGACAACGCTCTAAGGTAAGTCGATGTCAATCCATCTTTTCCCCTTCTGATTTCTATGGTTTGATTCGATTTTGGTTTCAAATTCATGTTCTTAGATATTGAAAGTTGCCTAGAGGGGGGGTGAATAGGCTTAATTGAACTGAAATGACTTAATCAAACAAAATCAGTACCCAGGGGCTGGACTAGTCCGATTCAGGGGCGGACTAGTCCGTTCAGCCCGCAAAGGGAGACTAAGAACGAGGTTCTAATGAGTTTTAAATGAATTTTCGTGAAACAAAATGCGGAAGGATGAGAAAGTTAATACTAGCAACTATAAAGACAAGTGAATCACGATTGATATCAAGATATAGACAAAGATTATTAGAATGAGCAATTAACAGTAAACAAAACTCTAGAATGATCTTTGCAATGAACTAATAGTAAATCACACAAGTGACACAAGGATTTATCCCGAGGTTCGATCCCACTCAGGAATCTACGTCCCCGTTGAGAAGTCCTCAAAGGACAGGGTTAAACGACCCTTTCCTCACCAAGTTTGCCTCAAAGGCCAAACTCGGTTCTACACTATCACAAAGAGGCCAATACAAGATTCATGGGGCTTCTCATAATCTAAGGCTCCCACAACGAATATGATCAACAAACACAAAGATTATCTCAAGCCATAGATCACAAAGACTCAACAAAAGTGCAAGAGATCAAACTGAGAGCCAAGAACGGAGTTCTTCCTTCTCTTCTCCTCACCAAACCCCAATCCACTCAAGAATCAACTCAAGAGGGTGAGTAAGCAATAGAGAGAGCTTAGAATGGCTCTTGAAAAGATGTGGCGGCGCTAGGGTTTTAGAGAGGGTCAAATAAAGTTGGGGCTCTTCTATTTATAGAAGTCTCGAGCCCATTCTGCTGACTTCAGCAGAAGGGCAGACTAGTCCGCCCTTTGGCCCGGACTAGTCCAGCCAGTTGGGACCACTGACCTCTGGTCAGGTCCCGACAACTACCGCACTGCGCGTCTATCGTCACACCACCCGCCAAAATTCCAAATTCAAATGGTCACTTAACAACGGACTAGTCCGCCTCAAAACAGACTAGTCCAATCTCACACAAGACCTTTTGGTCCGGGTGAAAACAGACCAGTCTAGACAAATCGGACTAGTCCGGCTTCTCAGGCGGACTAGTCCGTCCTCCAGGACTTAGTCGCAATCCGCGCTGCTCACTCAGTCAGGCAGACTAGTCCGTACTCAAGCGGACTAGTCCAAACTGACGATCTGCAACGTCGATAACTGCATCAAAAGCGGAGTGCTTCTTCCTGGCCATGTACTCCAAGTCTATCCATTGAGCTAGAATGAAAGGCTTCTTCATGGTCTGGTAGACTAAATGATAGTAATCACAATGGAAGTCATACCAAAACCGAGGGTCGCCAGTGTGCTTCTCATAGTCATAGACCTTGTCCATGCGAAGCCGCCTAGCTTTTTCTGCTCCTTTGCCCTTGAAAATATTAGCTGCAAGGTTGGGTTGCCTATTGGGGTTCCTGGCTGGAGTGTGCATCCTCAGGGGGCCAATGGGTGTGGCCTTTCCCTTCTCCTTGATTACTATTGCCCCCGCCTTCTTTGCTTTTCCTTTAACTGTTGGTTTCTTTTTTTGGCTCTTCAAAAGTAGGAGCCTTGCCCTTCTTGGGATCATGGATGATTCTCCGTTTGATTTCTTGTCCTTTGGCCCTTTCACTCCCCCACTGTTACAATCCTCTTCCTCTTGGAAGCTTGGGCTGCTGCGGCTTGTGAATTGTGTGCCTTCGATCGTTCCACTTCTTCTTCCTTAGCTCACGACGGGACTCCTCAATGGTCCGCTGCAAGGCCACTTCCTCATCATAAGCGACGTGAGCATCCTTGGTGCCCACGTCCTTGGAAGGGAACAAATCACGGCTAGGATCCTCCATTGAGCTGAGACACAAGATGCAACATGATGAGGTCAAGGAAATGGATATTGCCAAAGAATTCACTAAAAATAACTAAGGTTGGGGTTTGTCCTATGTAACCCAGACTTTTTCGCCCAGGGGCCGGACTAGTCCGCGCTGTAAGGATCGAAACGCCCAAGAGGGGGGGTGAATTGGGCTTTCTTTAAAATTTTAAAGCAATTAAGATTAACAACCTAAAGCCCAATTCCCTATGCAATTAAACTATGCAATCAATGTAAATTAAAGTTGCGGAATGAAGATTGCATAAGGGTAAAAAGGAAGAGGGATGCAAACGCTCAAGGGACACGGAGTTTATCCCGTGGTTCGGTAAGATCACAAGGATCTTCCTACATCCACGTTGTGGCACCCACCGAAGGGTTTTGCCACTCCCAAGTCACCGAGACAAGGGGCTTCTTCACTATTCTTCTCCGTTCGCCAACCTCGGCAAGGTGGAGCTCAAGCCTTGTACACTTTGGGATCCTCCGGGCTTCCACAATCCTCTTGGCAAGCTCCGGAAGTCACACACACCAAGGGACACTCCCTTAGGGCTCTCACTACACTAGAGACTCCAATCACCAAGAATGGAGGCACCCAAGCACTATCTCTAGCTAGTTCTAGCCTATCTCTTGGTGTACAAATGATGAACAAATGATGTGAAAGTGGTAGCTCTATTGCTTGAATGCTCTAGGATGTGTAGAGTATGTCTGGGCTTCAAGTCTTGTCGATTTGACAGGTTGAAGGGGTATAAATAGCCAGCCTCCACGAGATAGCCGTTGGAAAAGTAGGCTGACATCACTTCTCTGCGAACACCGGATGATCCGATGTCTCCCCTTCAGTTAACATCGGTCAAAGCCAAATTAGCTGATGTCACTGTGTCAGATATGACCGTTGTTAGACCGATGTTGATCTGTCTTCTCATCGGATGATCCGGTGGCTCTTCCTCCAGAATTTTGCTTGATCTTGAGGCTCACTGGAGGGATCGACCGATGTGTGTAAGTCTGCACATCGGATGATCCGGTGCTTCACTTGGTCCAATGGTATTGCAATCTGTGATGATGGACCGATGTCACTGAGCCACTAACATCGGATGATCCGGTGAGTACATTTGTCTGAGGTCTTCTTCTTCAGTTGAACCAACTCGACCGATGTGTGTCAACTCAAGGACCATCGGATGATCCGGTGTGTTCAACTTGTTGACTTCGAGTTGTTTTGAGTTGTTCTTTTGGAATTTGAACTTGTGACCTCTTTGACACTTGTTTGAAATGTTGTTTTGATTGTGTTCAAGCATTGAGTGATATCAAGTTAGAGCTTTCACTTCTTGTCTTCATATGATTTGATTTGATCTCATTCGTTGATTTTATATGTGTCTCCAATGTAATTTTGATTTCATTTGATTGAGTGTTATTGAGACCTTGCATTCACAAATTCATTAGTAATATCGAATGGTTGTCATTAATCACCGAAACCGTACCTCATGGGGCCTAGATGCTTTCAATCTCCCCCTTTTTGGTGATTGATGACAACACAATAATTTAAAGCGCAATAATAATGAATTTGATGATAATACTCAAGTATATATGCAATGAATACAGCATAGGACACATTAAGCTTGTAAAACGCAAAAGAAATTTGTGGTGCGAAAAGCTCAATTGATTAAAATCATAAGCAAATGAGACAAGTGAAAGAGTGCTTAATTAAAATTACAAAAGAGTACTCAAGCATGAATACAAAGGATAAGCACACACACACACTCCCCCGCACACACACACACTCCCCCTACACTCCCCCTGAGACTACCACTCCCCCTGACTCTTCTACATCTTCTCCCCCTTTGGCATCAAGACACCAAAAAGGGATCAGAACGCCTATAGACCCTGAGAGCTGGGCGCGAGGACGAACTGAGAACCGTCGCAGTCGTCGGAGCTGGAGTCGCCGGTCGTAGGAGCTGCCGGGGCGGCGGGAGCTGGGGGGTCCGCTGCCGGTGCTGGAGGAGAGGAAGCCGGTACTGGAGGTGCCGGTGGAGCTGGAGGAAGTGGAGCGCTCACCACGGACGCCGGTGTCTGCTGGAACAAGATCGTCGCCGGCAGTGGTGAGTGAATCGGTGCGCTGGATGCCAGAAGTGGTGACATACTGATTGAAGGAATAGGAGTAGTAGGCACCTGAGCAACACCTGGAGCCAGTCCCAGTCCAGGCTGCTGTGGAGGAAGGGCGATCCCGGTCTGAGTGTAAAGGTTGGTGATCAACCCTAGGATCCCCATCATGGCCTGCTGGGTCTGCTGCTGCTGGTCGAGGGTACGGCGGTGCATCTGATCTACCAGGTTGGTGAACCGGTCTGTATCCTCTCGCCTCTGACGGGCGATCTCCAGCTGGAGCTCCTGCTGCTGCCGCTGCAGCTGTGCCAGGTGAGCAGCCTGCTCTGCCCTGGCCTGCTCAGCAGCGAGCCTGTCCTGGCGCTGCTGCTCGATCATCTGCTGGAGAAGCGACGTCAGCTCAGACGGCTGCGTCACCTGCGCCTCGGACACAGGAGGTGGTGTCGGTGGCGGAGCAGCTGATCCTCCTGCCTCGGCGTCGTGCTGCCTCGGTGAGGGTGGAGGCGGAGGGAAGTACTCCTCGACACTCTCGTCTGTGTCGCTCTCGGACCAGACGTGCTGCAAGTCCTCCCCCTAAGCCTCAGCCTCAGCAAGCCTCTCGTCCTCCCGCTCTAGGTCGGACCAGTCTTCCTCTGACAGACGGGCCCGGACCTGGCGCTCAACTGGACGACCAAGGCGACGGTCTCCAGGAGCAGAGGCACGATAGTGACTAAAGCGAGTCACACTCTCGTCAGCTAGCCGGGCTTGTGCTGTATGTCCCTCAGGCACCACCATAGAGCAAATGTAACTGATCCAGTGCCCGTAGACCATCTGCCTCATCATGCCAATCCCATCCGTGATTACGTCTTCCATCTCACAGAGGAGTATGTCCACGATATCAAAATCCATCCCGTTCATTATGTAGAACAGGAGGGTCTGCTGCAGACTCGTGAACCCCTCCAAGTAACCTGACCTCGGCAGGAGCGTGCGGCGCAAGGCGAGGTGCACAATGCGCGCAGCTGGGGTCAGGAGAGCTGGAACTCTCGGCTGGTCTGGAGAGAACGAGGGGCCAAACAAAGAGCGGATCTCGTCAAGCTGTGGTGCTACCCCTCCAGTAAGTGGCCTCCTCGGTGGATCTGCCTGCCCATAGACCTTCTCGTGCAAGCAGGTGTCGTGCAGGTCCAACTCAAGAATATGCCCCAAAGTCTGCCTTGAGAGGTGGTAGTGCTGACCATTGAACATGAAGGCAATCGACCTCCTGCCCTCTGAGATGTACAGGGTCGCGTAGAAGACACGGACCCACTCTTCCACATAAGCACTTCTCTCATAAGATAGCAGCTGCACCAGACCTCTGTACCTCTCAAAGAACGGCCTGATCTCTGTCCCTGCGGCCACTTCAAGCTGAGCCCAATCCATGTAGTTGTGTTGGAACAGCTTGTGGCCACGGCGTCTGTAGGTCTCGTAGAGAGACGCCTGCGTGACCGTCCAGAACCGACTGTCCACCAAAGCTACCCGGGGCTGCGGGTACCACTCCTCAAGCAATACACTCCATCTGAGCTTTCGGAGTTGCTTGGCCTTCATCTTCCTGTAGTCTGTCAACCGGACTCCCTCACTGACACGGACGGCCGTGTCCATCTCGTAGATGTCCCTCTGAGCTTCCCTGTCCTCGCGACGGTCGGCGGCCGTCGGTCTTGGACGAGGAACGGCCGGGGACTGACCTCCCCGTGTCCGGGCTGAGCGCCGGCGGACAAGCGGCTCGACCGGCTCCTCCTCGATGTCGGAGTTGTCGATCACAGGAGGCTGCCGAGCCTCGCGGATCCTCAGGGATCCCCCACGGCCGTGCTCACGCTCCTCGGCGGCGCGAACGGCCATAAGGGCCTTCTTCTCATCCTTCGATAGTTTGCGCTTCTTCGCGGCGGGCTCCGCGATTGCCTTGCCCTTTCCTTTGCGATCACGACCCATCTTGATGCAACGGAGAGGTAGGGTTAGCGATGATGAAAACGAACGACGAGAGAAGCAACGAGGGACGTCGCACGGCACGGAGCTCACCTTAGCGACGATGGAGCTCGGGAAAACCTAGCGACGGGGGCCGGAGAAGACGGCGGCGAGGTTGAAGGTGGTGGAGACGGTGCGTGGAGCGGCTTTGACGGTGGAGAGAGGCGGCGGCGCTTGGTGGTGGCGCTTAGGAGCGGGCGGCGCGGCGTTTGGGCGCGGGTGGAGCACGGCGGCGCGGAGATGGCGGCGGCGCCTAGGGTGGCGGCGGCGGCGGCTGCCGGCGGCGGAAGTGGCGGCGCGGTTGGCTGCGGCGAGGTGGGCGAGAGGCGGCGGCGAAGGCACGGGAGGGCGATGGCGTCGGGGAGAAAGAAGGAGGCGGCGGCGCGCGGATTTAAATAGTGGGACCCAAACCCTAGCCGAAAACTCAACACCGGATGGACCGATGATAGGTGAAGTGAGCATCGATCAATTGCCACAGAAAGGATATTCAAGAAATGCTGTTGACATCGGATGGACCGACGTGTAGGGTTTGGGTCATCGGTCGAACGGCACAGTAAGGGTGTTCAAAAGAGGAATGTAGACACCGGATGATCCGACGTTAGAGGGAGTAAACATCGGTTGAATTGACCACAGCTCCAGAAGAGTGAGCATCGGATGGACCGATGGTTTTCGGAATGAACGCGTCGGATCATTTGAAATTCAGACAGAATTGGGCTTTGAAGATTGAACACCTGTTGGACCGATGAGGGATTGACATAGGCATCGGATAATCCGATGACAACAGAACAAAAACATCCCATATATGTCCTTTGACCGAACAAACAATCGAGGAGAAACACATGTCTTAGGACTTTTTGGGCAACCCCTTACCCCTCAAGAAGCTAATATGCCAATAGCTTGGCTAGACCTTAACGCAAATGGAACACCGAGAAAAATGGAGGAAAATATCCAAATAAAATGTAAGGCCCATGCTTTGTGAGGTAGAGTATGAAGACTTCTATCTCTTTGAAGCACGATCCTCTAGGCATTAACGTACCTAACATTTTGTTCTTTCCACCTTATATGAGTTGAGATATTGCATTTCAAACAAGTCTCCTTCTCATGAGGTGGGTTCCCCTTTGTGACAATCTACCGTTATGCAATGCCAAACAAATTATAATGCAAGAGATTAAATGAGTGCAAGTTTATATGGCAGGGATCATGCAAGGCATAAAATAAATCTATCTTGCCAAGTTTGAACCTTCCAAAGGCTTCCTAAGGGAAAACTACTTCTAGCTTGCCCCTATCCTTTGGGAGTTAGACAAGACCTATATGATATGCATCCTTACATGAACATGGCAACTTACATGACGTTAGATTCATCTAGCACATTTAATTTCTAAGCCTAGAAAAGGTTTCTCATCAAGTGCGGGAATGGGGTTTTTAGCTATCTTAACCGCACTTCCATTGTCACAAAGGAGAGGCACATAATCATACGAGCATTCATTTAACATGACATGGGGCCTAGATGTGGAAAGATATAGCAATAGACTATTTATGGAATGGTAATTTGATTTGACAATAGGGTTACCGTCCATATCCGCGTTGGGCTCCCATTCTCAACTTTCTTCAAGAGGTCCTTGGTAGATTTTCTTTGATGGTGGAGGTCCCCTCTTGAAGTCACCTCGTGGACGGTCACGTGTTCTTGACTTTAGGCACCCAAGCTAGCTTTGGTCCTTGTATATGTGATACAAGTGCTTTTGGGACCCAAAGTTGCTTGGGGAGCTTCCCTTTCATCCCCTTTACGTTCATGCCAATGAACTTTGCCTTCACCTTAGCACCTACTTTGCTCAACAAATAATAGTGATTCTCAAAGGTAGATGTATAGTTGGTCGGCAATTTTGGAGAAGGTCGGTTAGGTAGAGGGCACTCCCTTGTATGGTGACCGGTGACCTTGCAATGTTGGCAATAGGAGCCAACTTCCTTGATGAAGCTTGTTTTGAGCTCCGGTGAGGGCACCTTTCCTTTGTTGGGCACCGGGAAGGATCCAAGTCCTCTCTTGTTGAAGCCCTTTGCTTGATGGAAGAGGATTTCTTTATGTTTATCTTCTCCCTTAGATAGTCTTGCTAAGCTTGTGCGGAGACTTTTAATCTCCTCCAACAACTCCTTCTCCCTTGCATTCTCTTTCAAAGGCAAAGACTCATGGAAAGCATTAGTAGCATTTGAAATAATGGGTACCTTGCCATCAATAGTTTCTTTCTCCTTATTTTTTAATTGTAGTTCAATGGCTTCATAAGAGAGATTAAGTGCATGATGCTCTTGAACTAACTCATTGTGCTTATCCGAGAGCGTTTGGTGAACTAAGCCAAGCTTATGATTGTCTAGCTCAATTTTAGCCTTATCTTCCTCAATTTGCTTGACATAGGTTTTGAGCGTGTCATGCTCTTTAAGTATGCTTTCATACTTGCCAAGCAAATCAAGGTTAGCATTTTCAAGTTTAGTATGAGCTTGTTCTAGCGCCTTGACTTTGTTCTTTTCCCTTTTAATGATGGTGTGATATTCATTAATCAATGAAACTAATTCATCGGGGGAAAGCTCATCATTACTAGAGTCATCACATACCTCAAAGTTACCTTTCGCCATGAGACACATGGGAGGTGGAGGAAGAGGTGAATCATCTTTGTTGGCAATGGCAAGTCCGGCCAAGCTTTCTTCTTCTTCTTCACTCTCTTCTTCACTTGACTCTTCGTCGGTGATCCATTCATTCCCCTCACACATGAACACCTTTTGAGGTCCTTGTCTCTTCTTTGGAAAGAATTTTGACTTTTTGCCTTTGTCAAATTTCTTCTTTCCAAACGTTCTTGCCTTGGGCTTGACCTCTTCTTCTTCATCCTCGCTATCCTCAAGCTTGTGATGCTTGCTCTTGTGGTTCTCCCTTCTCTTGTCCGGTTTTGGACAGTCATAGGAGATGTGGCCTTGTTCACCACAATTATAGCAAGTCTTGCTACTTTCTTTCTTGGGGAGGAAGGCTCTCTTGTTGGGATCAAAAGTGTATCCCTTCTTGGCAATCTTGGAGTTCAAGCGGGAGAATTTTCTCATCATTGATGCAAGCTCATCATCATCATCTTCACTTGATGTTTGCTCTTCCTTGCTTGAACTAGGCTTGATCATTTTCTTCGTTTTCTTGAAGGCCTTGAGAGCAATTGTCCTTGTAGAGGATGAACTCTCCATCATCCCAAGTACACTCATCTCATGAGCGTGTATTTCTCCAATGAGCTCCGAAACTTCAATGTTGTCAAGTGATTCCTTTTGGAGCATGGAGTTGATGATGTTGTACTTAGGCTTGGGAAGGAGCATGAGGATCTTTCGGTTGATAAGTCCCTTGCCAAGAGACGCAATGTCAAGAGCATTAATCTCCTCAATAAGAACATTTAAGCGTGAAAACATTTCATTAACATTTTCATGAGGAAGCATTTTAAATTCATCATATTTTGCTTTAAGCATGTGATATTTAAGTTCTTTAACACGAGAGGAACCCTCATGAATTTCAATTAAGCATGCCCAAATTTCACATGCTTTTTCTTTACTAGCTATTCTAGCAAACACATCTTGACTAATGCATTCATAAATGGCATTTCTAGCTCTAGCATCCCATTTAATTTGATCACCAATATAAGCATTATCTCCAAAACCCGCATGGGTCGCTTCCCAAACTTCGGGAGCAATAGCCTCTAGGTAGGCACGCATGCGTGCTTTCCAATAGGCAAAGTTCTTGCCCTCGAAGGTAGGAACCGAACCCCCATTCTTGGCCATTTAAGCTCTCTAGCGGTGAAGCTAGAATGATCCAATGAGCAACCACGCTCTGATACCAATTGTAAGGATCGAAACGCCCAAGAGGGGGGGTGAATTGGGCTTTCTTTCAAATTTTAAAGCAATTAAGATTAACAACCTAAAGCCCAATTCCCTATGCAATTAAACTATGCAATCAATGTAAATTAAAGTTGCGGAATGAAGATTGCATAAGGGTAAAAAGGAAGAGGGATGCAAACGCTCAAGGGACACGGAGTTTATCCCGTGGTTCGGTAAGATCACAAGGATCTTCCTACATCCACGTTGTGGCACCCACCGAAGGGTTTTGCCACTCCCAAGTCACCGAGACAAGGGGCTTCTTCACTATTCTTCTCCGTTCGCCAACCTCGACAAGGTGGAGCTCAAGCCTTGTACACTTTGGGATCCTCCGGGCTTCCACAATCCTCTTGGCAAGCTCCGGAAGTCACACACACCAAGGGACACTCCCTTAGGGCTCTCACTACACTAGAGACTCCAATCACCAAGAATGGAGGCACCCAAGCACTATCTCTAGCTAGTTCTAGCCTATCTCTTGGTGTACAAATGATGAACAAATGATGTGAAAGTGGTAGCTCTATTGCTTGAATGCTCTAGGATGTGTAGAGTATGTCTGGGCTTCAAGTCTTGTCGATTTGACAGGTTGAAGGGGTATAAATAGCCAGCCTCCACGAGATAGCCGTTGGAAAAGTAGGCTGACATCACTTCTCTGCGAACACCGGATGATCCGATGTCTCCCCTTCAGTTAACATCAGTCAAAGCCAAATTAGCTGATGTCACTGTGTCAGATATGACTGTTGTTAGACCGATGTTGATCTGTCTTCTCATCGGATGATCCGGTGGCTCTTCCTCCAGAATTTTGCTTGATCTTGAGGCTCACTGGAGGGATCGACCGATGTGTGTAAGTCTGCACATCGGATGATCCGGTGCTTCACTTGGTCCAATGGTATTGCAATCTGTGATGATGGATCGATGTCACTGAGCCACTAACATCGGATGATCCGGTGAGTACATTTGTCTGAGGTCTTCTTCTTCAGTTGAACCAACTCGACCGATGTGTGTCAACTCAAGGACCATCGGATGATCCGGTGTGTTCAACTTGTTGACTTCGAGTTGTTTTGAGTTGTTCTTTTGGAATTTGAACTTGTGACCTCTTTGACACTTGTTTGAAATGTTGTTTTGATTGTCTTCAAGCATTGAGTGATATCAAGTTAGAGCTTTCACTTCTTGTCTTCATATGATTTGATTTGATCTCATTCGTTGATTTTATATGTGTCTCCAATGTAATTTTGATTTCATTTGATTGAGTGTTATTGAGACCTTGCATTCACAAATTCATTAGTAATATCGAATGGTTGTCATTAATCACCGAAACCGTACCTCATGGGGCCTAGATGCTTTCACGCGCGAAAACAGACTTGTCCGCCCTGACACTAGACTAGTCTGGGTTGCACAGGAAAAACCCTAACCCTAATGATTTTTCACAAAAACTTCGAATCAAGTTGCAATACTCCTAGACCACGATCACAAGGACAAAACAAGAAACATTTGTGAAGGTTATCCTATCAAATAACCTACCAATCAAGAATTGAGAGTAATTTTGAGAAAGTTGAGGATACCTCTTCAAATCCTCAAAAAGTGAGGGGATCGATGTAGGAATGCAAAGAAGATGTGCGGGGAAGGTCTCCCACACATCTTTAGCCTCCAATGCATGGACTAGAAACATTTTTTGGTGGAGAGATGCAAAAATCGTCGATGGGGGCAATTTTTTGCAAGAGAGAGGTGAGAGAGAGAAGTGAGGAGGAGGAGAGGGGTCGGGCCGTCCCCTGGGAGGTTAAGTACACAGGGGCTAAACTAGTCCGGCTAGACGCCCAGACTAGTCCAGTAAGCGGACCTGACCCAAACTACTCTAGGGTCCGGACTTGTCCAAAACTTTGTTATTATGGCCAGTAAGCAATCAACAACCAAACTATGACCATATTTCACAAAGTTGGAGAATTTTCAAATAGTTTTGTGGAAAATGGAGATGAAAAGGAATTTTTCAAAATATGCGTACTTTTGAAGAAAGTTCAGTTTAAACAATCAGATGTGCATGTTTCAAGCCACATTACGAGAATCTAGGATATTTAGCTCACTTCTAAGCTCACAAAAGTGCTTCTCATCTAGGGGCTTGGTGAATATATCGGCTAGTTGATTTTCGGTTCTCGCATGGGAAATCACGATGTCCCCCTTCATAGAATGGTCTCTCAAGAAGTAAAGCCTAATATCAATTTGCTTAGTCCTCGAATGCTCAACTGGATTATGGGCTATTTTGATGGTGCTCTCATTGTCACATAGGAGAGGAATATGGCGCAAGTTTATGTCATAATCCCTAAGAGTTGGCTGCATCCAAAGAAGTTGTGCATAATAACTTCCAGCTGCGACATACTCCGCTTCGGCTGTGGAGAGTGCAATGGAATTTTGTTTCTCGGAGGACCAAGACACCAAGGATCTATCCAAGAATTGGCAAGTCCCAAATGTACTCTTTCTATCAACTTTGCACTCCGCATAATCCGCATCGGAGTAACCAATAAGGTTAAACTTGGATCCTTTGGGGTACCAAAGTCCTAGGCTTGGTGTGTGAACTAAATATCTAAGAATCCTCTTAACGGCGGTCAAATGAAACACCTTAGGAGCAGCTTGAAAACGTACACACATACACAAACTAAGCATGATATCGGGTCTAGGTGCACAAAGATAAAGCAGTGAACCAATCATGAAGTGATATACCTTTTGGTCCACACATGAACCATCTTCATTGAGGTCGAGATGTCTGTTGGCCCCCATTGGAATCTTGATGGATTTGGCCTTGTTTATGTCAAACTTCTTGAGGATGTCTTGTGTGTACTTCATTTGACTTATGAGCGTGCCTTCCTTGAGTTGCTTGACTTGAAATCCTAGAAAGAACTTCAAATCCCCCATCATGGACATCTCAAAATGTTCCATCATTATCTTAGAGAACTCATCACAAAACACTTTGTTAGTAGAACCAAATATAATGTCATCAACATATATTTGGCACACAAATAGATCATCATTAAAGTGCTTAGTGAAGAGAGTATAGTCGGCTTTCCCAATTTTGAAACCATTTTGAGTTAGAAAGTTCTAAGGCACTCATACCAAGCTCTAGGAGCTTGCTTGAGGCCATAGAGAGCCTTACGCAAATTGTAGACATGGTTTGGGAAGTCTTGATCCTCAAAGCCCGATGGTTGATCCACATATACTTCTTCTTTGATTGGACCATTTGGGAAAGCACTCTTGACGTCCATTTGATAGAGCTTAAAATCATGGTGAGCAGCAAAGGCAAGTAATATTCGAATTGACTCTAGCCTAGCTATGAGAGCAAAAGTCTCATCAAACTACAAACCTTCGACTTGTGAGTACCTCTTGGCCACAAGTCGTTCCTTGTTCCTTGTCACAACGCCATGCTCGTCTTGTTTGTTGTGGAACACCCACTTTGTGCCAACGTTTGCTTGTGGATGCTTGGCGAGTTCCCAAACTTGATTCCTCTCAAAGTTGTTAAGCTCTTCTCGCATGGCCACCACCAAATACGGGTCTCTTAGTGTGTCTTCAACCTTATGAGGCTCCAAGGAAGAGACAAAAGAGTAATGTTCACAAAAAATTGCAACACGAGAGCGAGTGGTTACCCCTTTTGATATGTCTCCTAGAATGTTGTCAACGGGATGGTCCCGTTGAACACTTTGATGCACTCTTGGATGTGGGGATAGAGCTCTTGAGTCATCTTCATTCTCTTCTTCATCAAAGTCTCCCCCATGATCAATGCCTCCCCTTTGTTCTTCATCATCTTGATTATGTTGGGGTGCATCTTGTTGATCATCAACTTGGTTGTGTGGGGGATGATTTGCAGCATTTAGGGGTTGGTCACTTGAGGTTTGAGGTGATTCTTGTGGACGAATATCTCCAAGTGCCATCCTTCTCAATTCTTGTGGAGGCTCCTCTTGATCTAGCACACATTGATCAACTCCACTTGGGAGCCATTAGTTTCATCAAACACCAGGTCCCGTGCTATTTCAACAATCCTGGAGGACTTGTTGAAGACACGGTAGGCGTAGGTGTTTGAATCATAACCTAGCAAGAAACCTTCATTGGACGTTGAAGCAAACTCCGAAGTCCTAGGCTTCTTGTTAAGAATATAGCATTTGCTTCCAAAGACGCGAAAGTAGGAGATGTTAGGTTTGTTACCGATGAGAAGCCCATAGGGAGTCTTCTTGAGGAGTCGGTGAAGATATAGTCGGTTGATGGCGTGGAAAGCGGTGTTGATCGCTTCCGCCCAAAACCCATCTGACATCTTGTACTCATCAGGTATTGTCCTTGACATCTCTATGATGGTCCTATTCTTCCATTCAGCCACCCCATTTTGTTGAGGGAAGTAGGGGCTGAAAACTCATGCTTGATGCCCTCTTCATCCAAGAACTCTTCCACTTGTGTGTTCTTGAACTTAGTGCCGTTGTCACTCTTTATTGCCTTGATTCTTAAAGAGAACTCGTTTTGAGTTTTCCTTAAGAAGTTCTTGAGGACACCTTGGGTTTCACCTTTTTCATGCAAGAAAAACACCCAAGTGAAACGAGAAAAGTCATCAACAAAAATAAGACCATATTTGTTACCACCAATGCTAATGTAGGCGATTGGACCGAAGAGATCCATGTGAAGCAGCTTCAATGGTCTTGTCATCGTCATGATGTTCTTGGGCGGGTGTTGGGCTCCCACTTGCTTTCCGGCTTGGCAAGCACTACATGGCCTATCCTTTTCAAACATCACATTTTTCAAACCGCGAATGTGCTCGCCCTTAAGAAGCTTTTGCAGGTTCCTCATCCCAACATGGGATAGTCTTCTATGTCAAAGCCATCCCATGTTAGTTTTCGCCATTAAGCATGTGTCAAGTTTAGCTTTATCCGCGGTGAAATCCACAAGATAAAGCTTTCCCTTGAGCACACCCTTAAAAGCGATTGAGTTGTCGCTTCTTCTAAGGACACTCACACCCTCATTAGTGGAAACACAATTATAACCCTTGTCACATAGTTGTGATATGGACAATAGGTTATAGTCCAATGAATCAACATGTAAGACGTGAGAAAGAGTATGTTGTGGGGAGATAGCAATTTTACCAGAACCAAGGATTTTCCCTTGGCTATTGTCCCCGAAGAAGATCCCTTCACTTGGATCATTATTGTCTTCATACTCCACAAACATCTTCCTCTCTCCGGTCATGTGGTTGGTGCATCCACTATCAAGCACCCATTCTGACCCACCGGAGGAGTATGCCTGCAAAATAGAATTATGCCTTCCTTTTAGGTACCCAAGCGGAGTTGGGTCCTTTGATGTTAGTGGTGAGGCACTTGGGCACCCACACGCAAGGCTTAGGGCTCTTGCGGAGTGGCCCAACATGTCTAGCAAGGATTTTTCCAAACTTGTTCCTCATTAACACATAAGAAGCATCAAAATCATGGAATAGAGGATGCAATTCACTTTTAGAAATTTCATGATTGGTTGCAATGTTCTTTCCCTTTTTAGTTTGAGATGAACTTCCTTTGACAAAGACAATCAAGTCTTTGCCATACTTGGAGGTTTTAGCATGTTGTTTTCCTCTCCTAGTATAGCCAAGACCATCCTTGACATGAGGAGGTCTTATGTTGGTATATGCACTTCGTGCATACGCCACCTTCTCCTTGTCAAAGATATCACCTATAGGTGCTTGTTTGTTTTGTGTCAAATTAAGTTCATCCTTTAACTTAAGGATCAAGTTGGAGCACTTGCAAGTTGAGATTGCTTCGAATGCAACATTTGAGGAGGATGCGCTTTTATAGGAAGAGGTTGCATTGGTCTTGAGGGACTCTACTTGTGTCTTAAGGATCTTGGTAACCTTTGTCAAGTTAACAAGTTCATCCTTGATGCCAACGGTTGTTTCCTCAAGACTTGAGCATGTTTTCTTGCTTAACACAAGTTCATGCTCTAATGTCTTGCTATTCTCTCTCTCAAGCTCAAGGAACTCAATAAGCTCTTGACATCTCTCCTTTTCATGTATGAGCATGTCTTATTGCCTATTGATGAGCTCCTCCTTCTAAAAAATTTCATCCGATAGCAATTTCATTCTTCGCAAAGTGCTCTTGCTTATATCCTTAAGCATATGTTCATTCTCACTAGCACTATAAAATTCACCATGCAAAGAAGTAGAGGAGGATGAGTTAGAAGTAACTTTCTCCTTCCTTCTTTGGCCATAAGGCAAGTTGGTTTGTGGTCTTTGAGGTTGGGGAAGAGCTTGCTTCTCTTGGAGCTCCTTCCGATGGCAATGGTAGCCACCTTCTCTTCATCTTCAGAACAAGAGTCTTCATTTGAGTCTCACTCCTTTTCTAAGTGAGCATAACCGGAGGACCTCTTCTTCTTGAAGAATCTCCCCTCTTGAGGCTTGCCCTCCTTCTTTTTCTTGCCTTCTTCATGTGGGCAATCCACAATGAAGTGCCCATATTCGTCGCAGTTGTAACATGCTCTCCTCGTCTTAGGCCTTGACCTTTCTTTTCCTTTGCCATCATGGTTGTAACCTCCTTTTCTTATTCTCATCATCCTCTTGAATTTGTTGATGAAGAGTGTCTCTTCCTCATCGGTGTCAAGGCTCTCCTCATCACTAGCTTCTTTCTCCTTAGATGAGGATGTTGCTTTGAGTGCAACATCTTTCATCTTTGAGGCGGTGAACCTTTGGAGGTCATTGTAGAAGAGCACCTCTTTTTCCATGATATCATGGTTGATGATTCTTCTAAGAACCTCCTCCGAGGTCATTTTGGAAAACCCCAGACTCTCTCGGATCATGTAGCAAATAGAGACGTTTCTAGGTATAAATGCCCAAATCATCCTCTTTACCACCTCATGGTCAGTCCACCTTGTGCAGCCATAGGACCTACTCTTGTTGATGAGTATCTTGAGGCGGTTGTACATGTCTTCGGGAGATTCACCATCCATAATGGCAAATCTCCCAAGCTCTCCTTCAATGAGCTCAATTTTGCCTCCTTGACGATCCAGTTTCCTTCATGGGCCGTCTTGAGAGTATCCCATATATCCTTGGCCACTTCTATCCCATGTACTCAGTTGAACTCATCTAGTGATAGAGATGAGATGATCACCCTGACTGCTTGAGCATTGCGGTGGAGAAGCACGACTTGCTCCAGAGTGATGTCTTCTTCATTCCTTGGGATGTGTACCCCGATCAACACAATTTGCCACAAGGCGGGGTTTAAGGACACAAGGTGTATCTTCATGTTGTGCTTCCACATCCCATAATTAGTTCCAACAAATTGAGGAGGCTTCCCCAAAGGGATGGATAGGTAGTGGTTGTTGGAGGTCAAACACTCATAGTTGAAGCCTTGTTGGTTGTAGTTTTGTGTGACACTTCTTTGTGGATGTGGAGTGTCAATCTTTGTGACGCCCAACTTCTCTCGAAGTCTCGCCTTGAGTTGGCGAGTTTCTTCATCGTCCGTTGGCTTGTCTTGGCACACAACAGTTTCCTCCTATGTGACCTGGACATTATTGGTCGAGTACTCTTCATTTCCCACTCCGACCATCTTCTCTCCGAGTGATTAGACTCTTGATGGAGATACCTGCTCTGATACCAATTAAAAGTTGCCTAGAGGGGTAGTGAATAGGCTTAATTGACCTGAAATGACTTAATCAAACAAAATCAGTACCCAGGGGCCGGACTAGTCCGGTTCAAGGGTGGACTAGTCCGGTCAACCTGTAGAGGGAGACTAAGAACGCGGTTCTAATGAGTTTTAAATGAATTTTTGTGAAACGAAATGCGGAAGGATGAACAAGTTAATACTAGCAACTATAAAGACAAGTGAATCACGATGGATAGCAAGATATAGGCAAAGATTATTAGAATGAGCAATTAACAATAAACCTTACTCTAGAATGATCTTTGCAATGAACTAATAGTAAAACACACAAGTGACACAAGGATTTATCTCGAGGTTCGATTCCACTCAGGAATCTACGTCCCCGTTGAGGAGTCCTCAAAGGACTGGGTTAAACAACCCTTTCCTCACCAAGTTTGCCTCAAAGGTCAAACTCGGTTCTCCACTATCACAAAGAGGCCAATACAAGATTCGTGGGGCTTCTCACGATTTGAGGCTCCCACAATGAATATGAGCAACAAACACAAAGATTATCTCAAGCCACAGATCACAAAGACTCAACACAAGTGCAAGCGATCAAACCGAGAGCCAAGAACGGAGTTCTTCCTTCTCTTCTCCTCACCGAACCCCAATCCACTCAAGAATAAACTCAATAGGGTGAGTAAGCAAGAGAGAGGGCTTAGAATGGCTCTTGGATGTTGTGGCAGCGCTAGGGTTTCAGAGAGGGTCAAATAAAGTCGGGGCTCTTCTATTTATAGAAGTCCCGAGCCCATTCTGCTGACTTCAGCAGAAGGGCGGATTAGTCCAGCCTCTAGCCCGGACTAGTCCGACCAGTTGGGACCACTGACCTCTGGTCAGGTCCCGACAACTGCCGCACTGTGCGGCTATCATCACGCCACCCGCAAAAATTCTAAATTCAAACGGTCAATTAACAACGGACTAGTCCACCTCAAAATGGACTAGTCCGATCTCACACAGGACCTTTTGGTCCAGGTGAAAACGGACCAGTCTGGACAAACTGGACTAGTCCAGCTTCTCAGGCGCACTAGTCTGCCCTCCAGGACTCAGTCGCAATCCGCACTGCTCACTCAGCCAGGCGGACTAGTCCGTACTCAAGCGGACTAGTCCGAACTGAGACAAAACCTTTTGATCCATCTTAAAACGGACCAGTCTGGCAAGCCCGGACTAGTCAGCCCAACAGAGCGGACTAGTCCGTCCTCTAGGACATAGTCCTGAAACTTCACTCCAAGACCACAATGGACTAGTACGGCCCCAGACGGACAAGTCCTAAGTCAGTTAGGACCTCTTGGTCCACCCAAAACCGGACTAAACCGGCAAGGAGCGAACTAGTCCGGCCTCCGAGTCGGACAAGTCCGACCCTCCTGATAGGGCACTCAAATACTCTTCTCTCAAGGGGGTTTGATCTCTAATTCTGTTTTGAGCTCCCAACTTTGATCTCAATGCACTTCACACACACACACACACACACACACACACACCATTCTACAACTACGCCTAGTCTAAACTCGACACAAGAGAAATCCTAGTTTCTATTCTTTGAGTTGTCGACACCGTTTTTCATCCTTTTCCTTTTTGAGGGTTACATGCTCCAATCAAGTCCACACCCGTGCTTAAGATCATCTGAGCCCATTAGTCACTTAATTGTCGTCATCAATCATCCAAAACCCACAGGGATACTAGATGTACTTTCAAATATGGACTGATTTGATTCAATTCGAACTCGAAACCCTAATCTGAAATTGCCTCCCCTCTGATCTGAGATCTTGGCTTAGACCAAATCATGTTGAAACTTAGAAAGCCGAATGTATTAGTAGACTAGGTGGCTCTTTATGCCATTGATGGATTTAACATATGCTTAGGATCGATTACTAGCCACTAATCAATTCGGGTTAGATCTAATATGAGAGCTAATTGCAGTGATTAAAATGCACCTTCGGGAATACATGAGAGGAGCGTGCAGAGGCGATAACTTGCTGTAGATGACGGAGTCATGGCGGCGGTCAAGCCTTGGAGCACCTTCTCCGACCTTCTTTCTTTGCTTGATCGGTGGTCTAAGGTATTATGTGTCTTTAGTTGTAGATGCAACCATCTAACTGAATTATGAGGGGTGCCCATCTATTTATAGGGAAGGGAGCAGCCGAGGGGGGCCTCCAACCGATTCGGTTGGTGTGTCCCGATCAAACATGAGGGAGAATTTCTAAGAGATTGAGTTGGTTACGAAGTAACCGACTCCTATTATATTTTCTATGTTAATCAACGTGATCAGATTCTAACAAATACGGTATTAAAGATAAGTGACGTGCCTCCGTAGCAATGTTGCTTTTCAAAAGAAGGATTAACTAGTCTCATAATGTCAGCATTTTCAGATCCAACCAGTGAAGGTAGATTAGGGGGTTTCACTCTAGTGAGCAAGTACGGAAGCTACGTAGATGTAAGGGATAGTTGAATATGTTCGTGAGTCTTTTGCATTGGTTGAAAGCGCCTCAACTCTTTGAACTGAAATCTTGAATGCGGAGTCATCTGGCACCAACGATGTGTGGTTGTGTTGTACACAAATTAAGATCGATGCTATCGTTATGTGCAACTTAATTACGTGTTTCGGAAGTTCTTCTTTCAGTGGCACTACTACATCTTCGGGCGGATCTAGCTAACTGGTTCCCTGTACATATCATCCCCAAATAAAATACAGTTCTTCTCCAAACTGTCGCTGCATCATGAGCTCATGATGTGTGTATATAACAAATGCTATATATAGTTTTTTTCTAAAGATCAGAGATACTGTATGTAATGGTAATACACGTACATAGCAAGAGGTCAAATCATAAAGAAATACATCGCCAAGTACATGGTCGCGTGGTGCTTTATGCAAACCACATATTCTACGCGTACACCCTGTACGTTACATAATAAAAGCGTCGAGAGAAATTAGTAGATTCCTTGCTGGTGCTTGGGGGTGGACTCGATCTCTGCAATACTCGCACCGTCCTAACTATACTGTGTCTGCGTGAGCTAGATGGCGTGAGGACGACAGCAACATCTGCAGAGAAGAGAAGCTCTGTGACTGACGAGCCTGTGTGAGTACCGAGTGGACGCACGCAACTACTGTGCAGTTCGTTGGTCTCGACGGCGAATGTGTTGAAATAATAGCCCTTATGTTTGACTGAACTGTTTGGATCGTTGCCACATTTTACTACAACTAAGCTTAAGCAGGTACAGATTTTGTAGTAATTGTTTAGTTTCTACCACACCTAAAGATGCTTAACTTCTTAGTCATTTAATTGGTCTACATGTCATACACATAAAATTCTTGTCACAACCTGCTAAAAGTTAGTACCGCAATTTTATTGCCACACTTTTGTAGCAAGACTAATCTTAATTACTTTAGACAAGAATGTGTGACAAAACAGCCCCTACACTTCTTTCCAGGAAAAAATTACTCATGTCCTATACGAATTCCCTCCTGCATTGACGGTTTTGAAACAGACAGCAGTACTCGTATGACGAAGCCTTTTGATGAAACTGAAGTGAACAATTAAAGCATCGACGAAATGTCGTTCGAGTATGTGAGAGAGAAGATGACTGCATTATCTGTCATACTATTGGAGAAAATGTCTGCCAAGCAAAGAGAGGCGAGAAAAAGGAAAAAAAACATCTGTGATGAAGTCTTAGAGTATGTGTAGTTAGTGAGATGAAGTGAGATGGGATGAAACGAATAGTGATGTTTGCTTGGAGGACAAGTGCGATGAAATCATCCTTAAAACAGAATATTCTTTTCAAATCTAGGATGAGACTGTCCCGTGAAAACCGAGCGAACCAACTCATCCCGCCCATACGGCATGAAGCTTCCGTTGCTTGCCAGCCCCCTCGCCTCTCTGGTCACGCCCGTTTCTGCTCACATCGGCGAATGTCGCCAATGCACAGACCTGCTACCGGAGCATCGATCTCACACACGGTGCTCGCTGCTTCTCCTCTGATGTTGCTGCCTTGATTTCCAGCTCGTCTGTCGATGAGGCAACAATAGGCGCGGGCCGAGCGCGCCGGCTGGTACCTCGCCGCCCCATGCCAAGTGTTGGCGCGTCCTCCTCCCAGTTCCTCGCTTCTCCCGCCGCGCCTGCTTTGCGGCCTGCCTTGCATTTTCTTGTTCCTTCGATGCCGCACGCGATGTCGCATGCCGCGTTTTGCTCTGTTCTGCTGAAACGCGCAGGTGTCGTGTTTGAGATGGAGTATCATTAGGTGCAAGAGCATGACAGGCACACCGGTGAGCTTCATATGGCGCTACATACGCACGCGCTGGCCAACTGCATGGCGGCGGCAGAGACACCGCAGTGTGCATGTTGCATGCCAGCGACAGAGACACAGGCTCGTCTTGCGGTGCCGGCGGCAGCTAGCGTGCATGCTGTTCTCGCTTATGTTCATGTGCAAAGACACTGCAATTCCATGCTTCATCGTTGTTTGATGAAATGCTTGCGAGAAGCAGCTAACAGAGCAGCTAACAGAGTAATTGATGTCATATATTCTCATCCCGTTTTATTTCTCTAATTAAACAAAAAACAGAAATCATCTCATCGCTCGAGACGAACAAAAATAAGATCGTTCCATTCTTAAAAACAGAAATAGATCCAACACATCTAATTCGTTCGATCCTCATCCCTGGAGCTAGCCATTATCTATCCGCTGCCGTGTGGTTGTCGATCGATCAGCCCACGCACATGCACTGAATCTGGCGCTAACCGCGCTAGGCCGCACCAGCACCAGAGTATTCTAGCGTATTCGAGAAAAAAAGATGATGCAGCTTCCTGTTGAGAGGTGATGGACCTGCAGAATATGCAGTGCACTTGCTTTGCGCAGGAGATAGCGCGCATCGATTGATGTTCAATTTTGTTTTGGTCTCACGAGCAAGTTATCCCCTTCGTCGCCTACTTGTCGACGATTCTCTCCCCGGCCGATCGACGTGCCAGCCAGTGCCTGATGACCGTTCATTACCATCAGTTCCAATCATCGTCGTTCTTCAGGAGTATTATTCAGGCATAGTCAGAAATCAGAACCGACTGAAACAGGTATCTACTCTACTCCGTATTTCTTACACGATTCAGTTTCAAATGTCACATCACCACATGCACTCGCGCGCGGTATCCAGAGAGGAACCGAAGCCAGTTGACCAGCAGTCAAATTACATTGTAAACATAGGCATATCTTTGTTTAAGTAAGGTCAGCCTGCTAAGCTCAACCTGAAGCTAAAATATGTCACAGGCTCACTCGACTCGCGGAATATCCCTGCTCTTTGACTTTTTGGGGCAGCATTTTTCATGCATGACGCAACGCAAACCGAGCAGTGCGTACTATATGTAAAAATCTCTACTATTCTCCTTCGTCATCGGGTTAGGTAGCCCTTGAGGAACACATGGTGCCGTTGACCTTCTAGAGTAGCTCCCAGTATATGAAGTATATATATATATATATATATAGGGAACAACTGTTGTGCAATCTGCTGTTTAGTGCAAGCGTGCAATCTCCACATCTCAATTGTTCCCTATAGATCGAAGGGTAGCTGCACATAGGGTTCTTTTTGCATATTGTCAGCAGCACCAGGTGGAGGGATTTAAGTGCTAAAAGTGCAGCACCCTTGGATCAGTAGGGAATGGTTGGGATGTGAAGATTGCACGCTTGCACAAAACAGCAGATTGCATAGTAGTCGTTCCCATATATATATATATATATATATATATATATATATATATATATATATATATATATATATATATATATATATATATATACAGCCGCGTAAAAACTACCGCTCCTCAAGTCAAACATGTATGCTACCTTCCCTAGCTATAGAGTAGATTCATGCATAGATATGTAATTGGCCTAAAGAAAGAAACTAATTAAAGTGCAACCGTTAGTTCAAAATGAGAAAATGCAACTGATATATATCAATACCTGCAGGTACAGCTAGCTAGCTAGATTCATTCAGTTGGACCTTAGCACTCAAAGAGCATATAGTAAGTAAATGGGCAATAATTCAGAGCCAACGTGCTGCTCAAAGTCAACGGTAGTTTGCACAAGTTCAGAGAGTGTCCAGACCACAATAATGCTGCAAGCTGCAGATATCATAGAACTGTCCGATTCATCAATAGCGACTGAACTAGTAGAAGCGCCGTATATGAACGCATGCTAGTTAGTGGCGTGTGCTTGCAACGACCTGCAATTTGCTATAGGAAACAGAATGACGATGATCCATGCCCTTGACGCAGCTCCTCTCTCCGACTATGGCAAACCGTGCCGTGCCTTGCGTTGACATTCCAAAACGGGGAATATGGCAACCACTATCTATGTGTTGCCAATTGCACTTCCTCTACGCGGATAGTTTTTGTTTCAGAATGGCCACCGCTGTTGTTAATCATTTCACACAATTAATGTTCATTATTGACCTGATCGCCGTTTATTATGTGTCATGAAATAATGATTAGCATAGTAATAATGCATTTTTTATTGAGCAATATACTCCAAGTCTGATTTCTGACTTCTGAGCTGACAAAACTATCTTCTTGCTCTTTTTTTTGAGAAAATATGGTTTGTTTGTTCTGAGATTAAATCAAGTTAATTCGGGGGGCGTGAAGTAACTTTGGGCCGGGACCATAGTCAAGCCCATTCGCACAGGTGCAAAAAGAGAGATTGTAAACAGGCCGCAGCGCACGCGTCCCAAGAGCCCCACTCGCGTCCACGTGTTCCCCGCCTGGCCGCTGCTCCTCACACTCCAGTCGGCAGCCAGCCCCCACCGAGAAGTTCAAATTTCTCCGCAACGGAAAAGAAGCGGCGTCCTCCCTCTTTCCCCTCCGTCTCTCGCAAATCCTCGCGATTCCCTCAACCCTCCTTCGATCCAGATCGCAAGGGCACTTTCCTTGTTCCGGAGGTGACGAAGGCGGCGGCGGTATGGCGCAGACGCCGAACTCCATCAGGAGGTCGTGGGTGGGGCCGGCGCCGACGCCTTTCCTCACGCCGCGGCCGGAGCGGCGGCAACGCGAGCTGAGGTGGGCCGACGGGGGATCCCAGAGCACCGTGCGCCGTAGTGGCGTGGGCGCCGGGGGAAGCGTGGGCGAGAGGGATCGCGAGGTGAACGTCCAGGTCGTGCTCCGGTGCAGGTCAGTTACTTGAGATGAGTTTCCTTTGAGAATGCCGGATTGAGTAGTGATTGCGAATACTATATATCAAATGGCTCGCTTCCCGCGTCTATTCGAGTTCCAGTTTGTGTTTCTGAAGACTTCCTCCTGGTGAGATTCATGGGTGCCAGGAAATAACCTCTGTGCTACAGAATATCTGCATCTGACTGTAGCTAGCGTCGCTGATGCGTTTCTCTGACTCGTGTGCAACCAGGCCACTTAGCGAAGAGGAGCAACGATCGAATGTGCAGAGCGTCATCTCTTGCAACGACACTAAGAGGGATGTCACCGTTCTGCACAGCCTCTTCAAGCAAGCTGACAAGACGTTTACCTTTGACAAGGTAAAGCTTCTCCGGACCTATGTGTTTGCTGCTTGTAGTTTTGCAGTTTTGACCTATGTGTCCCTTTGAATGATTGTTGTGTTGAATATTTTGGTTCCTGTTGCTTCGATGGCTTATTTCAAAGGAACATGGTCTCTTACACTAGTAACAAATATCGTCAGAACTGCTATTGATTTTGCTTACCGTGAATTTTGAAGGATATTGTGGGTGTAAAGTGAAGAACCTTAGGGTCACCTCCTACACTCTTTAGTTCAACCAAATGAACTAAGTTTCCAAAATGAGGGCAACTTTTAGAAAGTATTTTTGTTTGGTTGAAGTAAAGATGGTCAGAGATGACACTAAGGTTCTCCACTTTACACCAATAATGGATATGCGGTTTTCATTTTTGTGCAGGTATTTGGACCAAAAGCACAGCAAAGATCTGTATATGAGCATGCTGTTGCACCAATCGTAGATGATGTCCTTGAAGGCTATAACTGCACCGTTTTCGCCTTTGGACAGACTGGAACTGGGAAAACATACACCATGGAGGGAGAGATGAGGCAGAAGGTACCCTACATATTTGGACACCATGCAAAGAGGTTGCTTGGAGCTACTGAATAATTTGTGTCGTATAATTTTAGGTTGGTGAACTGCCGGTCACAGCTGGTGTCATCCCTAGAGCAGTACGTCATATCTTTGATGTATTGGAAGCACGGAAGGCTGACTATAGCATGAAGGTGACCTTCTTAGAGCTCTATAACGAAGAGATAACAGACCTGTTGGCTTTGGAGGACCAAAGCAGGTTCGCTGAAGATAGACAAAAGAGGTCAATATCTCTTATGGAAGATGGCAAAGGTGGTGCCGTCATAAGGGGGCTTGAAGAGATTGTTGTATACAGTCCTAGTGACATATATAGTCTTCTGGAATGTGGCTCAGCTAGGAGACGCACTGCTGACACTGCATTAAATAAGCAAAGCAGGTGTTTGATCATTCTACTTCCACATCTCCGTACCAAGATCGTTCTGTTAGATATTAAGCATGCATTCTGTACTTGCAGCCGTTCACATGCTGTATTTTCTATAAACATCCATGTCAAAGAGGCAACAGTAGGGAATGAGGAGCTCATGAAATGTGGGAGGTTGAACCTTGTAGACTTGGCTGGATCAGAGAACATAGCTCGATCAGGTGCAAGAGAGGTACTTTTTCCACTGCGAACTCATTAGAGTTCAAATTATGTATTAGTATATCCTCCACATCTTGTTCGATAGAGTCACTTAGTTTAACATTGTAGCTATCTAGAAGGTCTCATCTTATCTAAACAAAACTGGTCTTGGTCAAGTATGTTCTGGAACATGCTTATGGGTATTAATAAATTAAGTACCACACAACACATTCAGAACATGCATACTATGCAAGGATTATAAGGGACTGTGGGTTAAGTGTAATCAACAAATCAGATGTTTCCACCACCAACTCATTGATCATTGCAATATTCTGTTTTGGAACCTTATACTTTCATTAAAATGGAGTTTGTTATACTACAACACGAATTTTCTCACCGAGTCATTGGGGTGCTATCTTAGAAAATGCTAAAATTTGTTCTTGGGAATGCTAGTCCCATCTAAGTCTTGTTTTCCAACATGTTAATAGGGTAGAGCAAGAGAGGCCGGAGAGATGAATAAGAGCTTATTAACTCTGGGGCGTGTTATTACAGCACTTGTGGAGCATTCAATTCATGTACCATACAGGTTGGACTTTTCTGTTTTGTATGTTACATGAGAACTTCTTTGTTTGGACATTTATTTTGTATGGTGGTAATGTGTATTCATTTGAAATTTTATCAGAGATAGTAAGCTCACCAGGCTTCTAAGAGAATCCTTGGGTGGAAAAGCCAAAACATGCATCATAGCAACTGTGTCTCCTTCTGTCCATTGCCTGGAAGAGACACTGGTTACACTTGATTATGCTTCTCGGGCTAAAAACATAAGAAACAAGCCAGAGGTGCAACTTCTATTCATACATGATGTTTGCAACTTTAAATTTTCTCCATACTCTTATTAAAAGATCAACAAGAACAACAACTGTAGGCAAACCAAAAAACACACAAATCTGTTATGCTCAAGGACATTTATGAAGAAATGGAAAGAATGAAGCAAGGTCCTCTCTTTCCTCTAGTCTTTAGCTTTTTTCTCTCACGTTATTATAGGATCTCACATGTATATTGTCAGATGTCAAAGCTGCAAGGGAAAAGAATGGAATCTACATCCCTAATGAAAGGTTCGCTCTAGAGGAGGCAGAAAAAATGGTATGGTTTATATCATATTATAAACAGTTCTTATGGGACTTCAGTGTCAGATTTTAATGTTTTTAGTCATACCGCATCTTTGTTCCAGGCAATGAGGGAGAAAATAGAACATTTGAAGCTCAGTCTTCAAAAGCAGGGCAAAGTATAACTGTCCCCAAATTGATTTTCATTCTGGTAACTGTTTTGCTAATTCAAGTGAACTGACTTTCAGTTTTGGTGGTCTGGTAGGAAGTTGAACAATACAAGGATTTGTACCTAGCCGAGCAGGAACACAGGTTGGATTTGGAAAGCCAAAACAAAGAGATGAAGGTAAAGCAGTTTGGAAAAATGTCTTCTCTTTTTGTTCCAAATTACAGAAATGTCATTTCTATTGTTCAGACTCCTAAGGATCTACCATTTTGTACATCTTCCGATTTAGGTAAATCTTGAAAACTGGAAGGAGAAGTTTCAAGACCTTCAAGAAGCTCATTCTAGAGCTAACAGTTCACTGAAGGAGAAGGACTTCATAATTTCAAATTTACTTTCTGCTGGTAACTGTTTGAATACGTTAACTATATTTTCTAAATTGAAGAGCTTAAGCATAACATCTGCCAACCTTTTTTATATATATTTCCCATAACTTTTGTAGAACACTTAATTCTTGAACGTGCAAAGGAGATGCGCATCACCTTGGAGAATGCCTCTGGAGATATCACCATGCTTCTGAGTAAACTAGGTTAATAGATGGTATCTCCTAATTTAGTTCAATTTGTTTTTTCCTTGTACTGACCATTTCTGTTGTCTTTTCAAAATCATTTATAGAAAGACAATCAAAAACCGAAGCTGAAAATGAAGGATTGCTATCTGATTTTCGATCTGGATTGGATCACAGTCTTGGGATTTTGCAAAGCACTGTTGTGGGGTCTGTTTGTGAACAACGAAAAATAATGGAGTCTCTGAATGAACTAATGAAATCATACTTTTCAGCAAAATCTGAGGTGCTATTTTAATAAGTTTTAATTTTATTTACTTTCGTAGTCACTAGCTGTAGTCACTAGCTATGTCCTATCATACTAAAATTGTTTGTACATAAATTTGTTTCCAGTCAGCAATCCATTTGGAGAGAAGAATTTCAAAAGCCAAAGATATGTATGCCTCTGGGGTCCATTGCATGAGAGAGCTTGCTAATACTCTAAGGCAGCGGTCAATCATGGACTCTGAGCAGATGGTGCTGAATATTTCTGCGCATGCAGTATCTGTCGAAAATGTATGGAATATATCAAACTTTTAATACCAAGTTTGAATGCAAATAACCGAGGTGCTGAAAAATACTTCTTTATCACCTATTTATTGACAGTTTCTAGCATTGATGGTTTCGGAGGCAGAGCAAGTTCTTAATGATGTTCTGAAATCCACTTCAGAGCTCAAGGAACTACTAGCCTTTTCAGCTGAACAACAAACAGCAGTATGTCTCCTTGACTTTTTTAGGTTATGTGCCTTAATGGAACATTTGCTACCTCCAACCGTGGGAATAACCTTCTTATTTTTGCAGGGACTTCAAAGCAGCCTTACTTCTGCACAAGCCATATCAAAGACATCAATTGATTTCTTTCGAGATATTAGGGTCCATGTTTCAAGGCTTATCAAGCTTATGGAACAAAATCAAATAGAAAGGTCCTCACAACATGTTGAATTTGAGAAGAAATTTAAGGTAGTTGATTTTGTTACATACTTGCATTATGATATATATATATATATATATATATATATTTCATTTATAGGCAAACTACCTGATGCTGCTGCTTCCTTTTAATAGAAAATTTGCACCCAAGATGAGCATGCTGCTCTTAGTGAGATTGCTGGAATCTTGTCTGGGTTGACTGCTAGGAAAACTACAATGGTCAGTTTATCCATTGCATGTGCAAATAAAATGTCGTTTGTATGACTTCAGCACTAACTGATCTCCCTGATTGCAGGTTTCAGAATATATTGGACAGCTGAATGAGAAATACAGTGAAGAGCAGAAACACCTGAAACTAAAGATGTCCAACATACAGCAGATTTCAGATAAGGGTAAAGAAGAAGCTGTGGCTTACGCTGGAATGATAGAGAGGCAATTACAGAAAGATAACTCTTTACATGCTAAGTTAAGAGAGAAAATGGAAGACATTTTGCAACAGTGGTATCCATCTCACCCGTCACCTCAGCATCTCCCTTGAAATTGTACAGGCACCATAATTTATTTATGCTTAAGAATACTGTTGATTGCAGCTCGAAGAAAGGTGACCATTCTGTTTCGTACTGGTCATATACTCAATCAACTTTGCATCATCTATGTAAGACATCAATCCTAGAAGCTGATGATTTTGTCCAGTAAGTTATAATCACTTTTAGTGAAAGCATTACTTTCTGTGATACCCTGAACTTTAGGGATTTTTCAGGTCTCCTCTTACTCATTTCTGATATATGCAGAGAGAGAAGAAAAGATAACGACAACATTTTCCATGAAAAGCTGCTCTTGCTTTCACAGAATGATGCATGGTTTCATGCCATCACTTCTGACATGTTAACTGCCTCAGAGAGTAACACATCTAACTTGATAGTAAATTTATTTCCCATAAGATGGTACTTTCCTTACATAGTTCATGTTCATTTGTAGATACTCTTTTGCTGGATCGCGAAACTAGAGGGATAATAGATACTGCCTCTGCCACTTTCTCCGATAATTTGTCATTGCTGAATGAAAAGCACAGTGAAGATACAGAATCCTTGAGAAATGTGGCGAGTAACTGCCTTGAGAAGAATTACAAGGTGAATATTTCATGTCCGCACTGCGGTACCTTTTGTCTTTTTTTTTTTGTGTCTAACGACCCTATATTGCCGTTGACTTACTGACTGGAAGTTTCTAAGTCATTGCTACAACTGAACCATGAAAGCTTGTGTGCCTTATGGACACCGCTGTATTATTCATATGTGGTTTATTATATCTTGTACTTACTAATGTTCACTCATCAGGCTTGTAGTCCGGTTCGGCACCATCCACGAGAGCTACTGACCGATGCGAACAGCGTGGAAGCAATTGAAGAATTAAGAGCTTATGTGCCAGATCTGATGGCAAAATTCAGATCAGAGAACAAGTTGGATGAAATGGATCAGGGGAAGCAATATTCGGACCAGAAGACGCATACTCCTAGGAGTCCTCTCATGCCACTCAATCAGTACGTGTAGTGAGAAAAGTAGCAAATTGTGAGATGTGTATGTTGTAAAGATGGCAACATCTCTTGCCGGCTTACCACCTTTGTTACTTTAAGATGCCTCAGCTGTGACATGCTGAGTGCAACGATTTCTGATTAGGTCTGGATCAGGAAAGGAATGCGGAGGACAAATGATTTTGTTCACTATTGTATTATGTATAATAATCGTCATGATCATTTCGGGGTAATGCATTCCAAGTTTTCTGCTCAAACAATCAAAGTGATATCCTTTGTGATATGCTTTCCAAGTTTTTTTTTTCAAGATTTCATATCAATAAAGTGAGTAAGTATTGTAGAAGGAAAATTACATTGCATGCCATGTTATGTGATTAGTGATTAGGATTAGATCTCGAAAGAAATATGGAAGCCAGGCGACTTCTTAGGAGGAAGCATTCCTTTTTTTATTCCCTTTGTGTTATGTGAAATCAACGTGATCTTTCTCAGTGAAGAGGATTTCCAAGTTTGCGCCTTCATCACGACAATTAGCATGCTTTCCATATATAGTATCAGACATTTCCTAAGGTGCATAATTAAGCACTGATCTTACCAGATGTTTCAGTCTTCCTGGACAGATGCTGCTCACATGAGAAAATCGGCGTAGACAAGAGATATGGAGAATTGCTCAAAGACCATGGGAGAAAAGAGGGGAGGGGAAGAGCATAGGATGCAGAACATCGGAGCGGAACTGTATCTTGTGGGCAAAGATGATGTCTCGTCGTCGGCCACTGATCCTAAGGTGGGTTCACGTCTAATTGTCCATCAGCGTTTCCATATGCGAGTGCAATGAGATTGGCCTTTGCTCCGTTTTGTTCTCCATGCAATTTGTTTTCGTTCGGTCGCTGCAATTTTGGTGCGCATGATGACATGAATGAAGCATTTTAGCACTGATAATACTGTCACAACGCAGATTCTATGCATACCTTCGTTCGTTTTGTTTTGCAGGAGCGGGCTGTTTTGGAGGAACAGCTCTACTGGGCTAGAATGGAGCGGCAGAGGTTCCTTGCCCTGTCCGCGGAGGCCGACGAAACTATCTGGAACCTCGCCGCGCTTGCACGGAGGACGATGCAGGAAAGGGACGAGGCGAGGGACCAAGAGAGGATGATCCTCGCTGATGTCCTGGCAAGGACGAACGCCCGGATGGAGACGACGCTTCCACGTCCACTTCCAGTAGGACATGGACAGGCAGGCCCCAGAGCTGCATCACGGCCTGGTGTCCTCACTACTGGCGCCGGCGCCAACAGCCAGGCCCTTGCCACCCCGTTCAGGTTCAGGCCTCTCGGGGATACGCCGGTGTTGCAGGGACAACGTATCGACGAAACTGGAACCGGCTACCACTGCGTTGCGTCGTCCAGCAACTCCGGCCACCGGAGCCGTGCTTCTTCAACGGACGCGTACACTGTTCGGCCGCCTCTCCACGGACTCCCTTCCTCGTTCCAAGAGCATTTCGACCCTGACATGTTCCTGGTGGATGCCACAGAATCGCCGCAAGATCCCGTTCCGGCAACTGCAGAGGCTCCCCTCCCCCGGTGATCCAGGGAAGAACTTCCCATTTCTGGCGCGGCTGACCGTTTGGCCCAGCAAAAGCCCCTGCAGTCAGAAAGGAAAATCGGCTCAAGCTTCCCACGACGGTCAAGCTGACCAGGTCAACAAGGTGCGATCCGTTGCTTGGTTCTCCGAGGTCCGTGTATCCTGTCCGACGCGTCAACACTCATCGGATGTGGTCAGCAGGTGTAATAAAACGCACCTTTTATATTCAGTGAAAAAAAAAGAGGTGTATTGGAGCCTGGTACATGCTACCTGGAACTAATCCTTGTTCAGTTGCCAGGCAATTTGGGTGTGCACGATTGAGTTCTCGATGAGTCGGATTTTATTTATGCTGTAATATGCACGATTATGTTCATTGGCAACTAGCAGTAAAAGAATTTGTGAACTGATGAGATTGTGATGTATTTATACTGATAAAGAGGCAACGGTACATGAACAGTTCCAAGCGAGATCTCGCATGCATACACGCTAACTGACTAACTGAACACACACGTCTTCACGTCTTCCTTAATAATCGTGGAGATGATCACGTTATGGTAGAGATATTCCTGTTTGGATGATGCATGATCTTGACCACGTTCCGACACTTGACCATGTCTTGACATAACTTGTTACTTCAACAGCCCCCCTCAATCACAATTGGGTTTCCTCAGATTGAGATTGTAGCTGTTAGTAACAAATTGAGCTCGTGATAATGGCTTCATCAACAGATCTGTCAGTTGATCATTTGTCGAGATAAACCTTACCTCCATTGCCTTGTGTGCTACTTGTTCACGAACAAAGTGAAAATCAACTCCGATGTGCTTTGTTCTTCCATAAAATATAGAATTTGCAGTGAGGTAAGTTGCACCAAGATTGTCGCACCAGAGTACCGGTGCACGGTTTTGAGATATACCGAGTTCTTTTAGCAAAGACTGAACCCAGATTAATTCTGCTTTGACATTTGCAATTGCTTTGTACTCAGCCTCTGTGCTTGATCTCGAGACAGTAGCTTGCTTGCGTCAGCTCTAGGATATAAGGTTTGATCCAAGGAACACAGCGTGGCCACTTGTTGTTCTTCGATCATTAGGACACCCTACCCAATCAGCGTCTGAAAACGCACTGAGTGTCATGGTGGGAGACTTCTGTATTTTCAATCCTTGGTCTACTGTACCCTTAACAAACCTGAGAATCCTTTTAACTGCACAGAGATGAATGTCAGTGAGACACTGAACAAACTGACAAACTCGATTCACAACAAAGGCTAAGTCTGGTTTGGTCATGGTTAAATACTGCAAACCTCCCACTACACTTCTGTACTTGAATTGATCATTGTCTGATAAGACGGTTCCTTGATCCTTGAGCAGTTTTTCACAAGTTGACATGGGCGTAGATATTGCATTGCAATGTTCCATATTTGCTCTTTTCAATAGATCAAGTGCATATCTTTTTTGACATAATAGAACTCCATCACTTTCTTGTTTGACCTCTATGCCCAGAAATTATTCTAGGGGACCTAGGGCTTTTACTGCAAAATCCAACAAAAGTTGTTGGATCAATTGCTTGGCAGCTGTTGATGATGAGCTGATTATGATTATGTCATCAACATAAATCAACATGTACATGATCACATCCTTTTTTCTGAATATAAACAGAGAAACATCAGCTTTTGATGGACATAATCCTAGATCTTTTAACTTGTTTGTCAATCTAGAGTGTCAAGCACGTAGGGCCTGTTTTAAACTATAAAGGGCATTCTTTAAGAAACATATATAATCTGATGGTTTGTCTTTGTCTTCATAGCCAGGAGGTTGTCTCATGAAGACTTCCTCTTGAAGAATCCCATGCAAAAATGCATTCTGAATGTCAATTAGCCTCATGTTTCATCCTTGAGATACAACGAGAGAAAGAACAATTCTGATTGTTGAAGGTTTAACAACAGAACAATAAGTGTCTAAGTAATCAACACCATACCTCTACTTGAAACACTTTGCCACTAATCTTGCTTTGTATCTCTCTGTTGAGCCACGTGCTTTTCTCTTTATCTTGTAAACCCATCTACTGTCTATGAGGTTTATTCCTTTTCTTGGTGGTACTAAGTCCCTAAGTCTCATTTTTCTGTAGAGTTGAGAACTCAGTGTCCATGTCCTTCTTATATTTTGCACTCTTCAAGGCTTCATTTAAACTAGATGGTTCTGAAACTGATGAAACTGATATAGTATTTTCTGCACTTTTTGAACTTGTAATCTGAAACTTTTCAGAAGCTGCAGTTTGTATTTGTTCAGTGAGAGCAGAGAAACCTCATCTCTTTTCTGAATACCTCATTGTTCCATCTTTGAATTCCTTTAGTTTAATAATATTGTTCTGAAGCCTTGTTGTCATTGGATGTCGAATTGGTGAGTTATTCACTTGTTTTTTAACTTCTTCACCACTGCCATTTTGACTGGTTGCCATGGAGTGTTCTGCTTCTTCATGATTATCACCAGTTGCTTGTTCATCTATAGGGGACAACACACCACTCGAATGATCACAATTAGCATCAAGATTAGGTTCAATATTACCTATGTGGGCCTCATCTACTGCTGGTTCAACTATAGCAGGTTGTTCAGAATTAATGAGAGCATCTTCAGTATAAGTAGTGGTTTTGGTCAAGTCATGCATAATGGTTGGGTGATGTGAGTGCTTTGGTATGACTGTTGTTGAGGATGGATGTATGGCAAATGGAAAATTATTTTCATCAAAAACAACATCACGTGATATATAAACACGTCCTGTTTGACGATCAAATCACTTATAGCCTTTATGGGATGAGTTGTATCTTAAAAAGATGCACTATTTGGTTCTGAAATTCAATTTGTGTTGGTTATAAGCCCATAAGTTTGGCCAGCAAGCGCAGCCAAACACGTAACATTGAGTAGTCAGGGTGAGTACCTAAGAGCTTATGCATCGGTATATCATGATTAATCACATGTCTGGGCATTCTGTTGATAAGGTAACAAGCATTGTTGAATGCATCATCCCAAAAACACAATGACACATTGGACTGGGCTAGAAGAGACATGCCAGTATCAACTATGTGATGGTGTTTTCTCTCAATAACACCATTTTGTTGATGAGTGTGAGGACAGGAGATGCGATGAGCAATGTCAGATTGTTTGAAATAGTTGTGTAAGCGTTGATATTCACCCCCCCCCCCCCCCGATCGGATTGAACTGAGCGAATTTTAGTGTTCAGAAGAGTCTCAACTTGTTTCTGAAACTGAATAAATATTGTCAGAGTTTGGTTCCGGCAATTCTCCCGGTACTACCGTTGGTAGCCCGCAGAGTTTGTAGTTCGGTTGTGGGCGCGCAGAGATTCAGAACAAGGTGGTAAGTTGACATGAGGATTTACGTGGTTCGGGTCGCTTGGGCGTAATACCCTACTCCACGAGTGTGTGTTGTTGTTGTATTGAGCACTTGAGCGTGAGAGACTAGAGCGTCCTGAGCGCTTGTGTTGCGTGAGTTACACCGTTAGCCTGGCCCAACATGTGGCCCTGGCGGTTACTGATGCTAAATACACAATTAATGAGCTTAATTACCCTTAATAGTGTGGTAATGCGCCTTGACAGTGGCGTTACTGGTATTAAGAGCCCTCCAATCGTGTGTCATTAAGATAGCATTAATGACACTTAATTGGGTCTTGAGGTCTTTAATGTTCCTTGAAGGTCCGAGCCGTTGGAAGTCCACCACTCTACCTATTGAGGTTGAAGGTCCGGCGGTTGGACACATGGCAGCTCTGGAGCTTACCGTCTAGGACGGGTAGGTCCGGTGCTGTTGTACACGTGGCAGAACTGGAGCTTCCCTCTGTCGGGGGTTAGGTCCAGGGGTGCCACACAGGTATTTAGTCTGGGGCTTTCCCATGTATGGGATGTAGCTCCGGTTTTATGATACACGTGGCGGCACCGGGACTAACCATAGAAGGGAGGCAGTTCCGATTCCGTATGACACGTGGGGCCTTCGGAGGTCTCCAACACCGATAGGTGGAGTTCCTTAGAACTATTTGCAGTCCCAAGGGGTATCCGGTATGCTGGGTACCGACAGTGGCCCCCTGGGCCCACCTCTGGGAGAGACCTTTTGGATTAGGTCATTCTGCCGGAGGTGGGTCCATCTTTCGATTTCCGCACCGTGTCTTCAAGGGTTTTTGGATGTGCCGTTGAGGTGGTGGTTCACAGTTAAACCATCACCGCGTGGCATATCCGGGGTGCAGCAGGTGAGATCTATGCGTGCGGATCTCACGCAATTGAATGTCATCGGTTCCCAATACGAAAATCGTATCGGTTCCGCGCGCCCTGTTAGGCCGTCGCCCTTGGGTTTCCCGCCTCTCATGATGACAACTGCTCACTTGGGGTAAGGACCTCGACTTGATCATCGGGGTGGCCCCGGGCCCCCTTGTCATCGGCAGGGTGAAGTTTTTGAACTGTATCATTGGCTCCTCTGCGGTTTCCATCCAAGCGTTGTGGGGGCTTACTTAAGAAGGAAAGCGTGCATCGTTTGGGGATTCCTTACGCCTTCATTTGAACTTGTGCTCAAATCCTCCAAACTTTCACTTGCTTTTCCTCTCTCGCCCCACTGTGATGCGATGAAGTTGGGACTTCCCAAGAGTCGCATTGGGAGCAAGAAGGAGTTGTCTAGGGTCCGGACCTACATGGGATGGTCCAGTGACTCCTTCGACAATGACATTCGCTGCGGCAAGCTTTCCTTCAAGAAGGAGCGAGCCGGAGATATGGTGTACTTCATTGGGTACGCCATGGTGGGTTTGATCCCGCCTTTCTCCACTTTCTTTCTGATGTTGCTAGATTTCCATGGTCTGCAGCTCCACCATCTTGGCCCCCACTCAATCTTGCTGGTGGCGACTTTCGTCCACTTTTGCGAGATGTGGTTGGGTGTGCCCCCTTGCATAGAGTTGTTCCGGCCTTTCTTCACTGTCCACCCGACCGGGAAGAGTGATGAGTTCATCGTCTTCTACTACTTCGTGAAGCGGAAAAACTCCCTCCTCAAGTACTTGAGGTCCTTTCCTTCCGGCAAGTGGGACGACTGGAAGAAAGACTGGGTGGTCATCACCGTCGAGGGACACGGGAGGCTGGAGCTGCCTGAAGGCCTCCCCCGCGTCGACATCGACACTTGGAGTGACGTGCTGGAGCTGTCGAGGGAGTACATGCCAATTCTGGACAGAATCCAGGAGTGTGTCGAAGGTGGGGTGACCCCCCAGATGGTCTTCAGCAACTTCTTGACAAACAGGTGGGCCCCGCTGAGGGCTAGGGGGCGACCTGCCTGGGCCTTCAACAGTGAGATGGATACCAATCGCATTGAGGTTGGTTTGGACACCAACTTGACCGGTGAAGCCTTGAAGACCCATCTAAAGAAGTTTCAGCCTGGGAATATCGGCCCTGGCGACGTGTCTCCACCGACGGCCTTCCTTCCTCTGAATATGATACCAGAGGAGTGCAGAGAGCTTCGGAGGAAGATGCCGCTGTTGGACGACTTGGGCCTGATGGAGAGGCGATCAACCTCCGGGGTGGCGATCCCCGGATCTTCAGAGGGTGGCTCTGCTCCCGCCCTGAAACCAAGAGTTGAAGTCGTAGGCAAGGGCAAGGAGTTGGCCGAGCCCTCAAGCCGCAAGAGGAAGTTGAAGCATGCTGACGGGAGGTTCGTCAGACCCGCTCCTTCCATGACAGGTCCTTCTCCCCGACGGAGGAGGTCTTCGACGACGACAACCACTCCAGCATCAGCATCTCCCCGAGACGCCAGCTCCGGCCATGTGGCTCTGGTACCAGGGCCAGTTGAGGGCTCTAGGTCCGAGGATCCTTCCCGGTTGAGGGGAGCCTCAACCAAGACGTCGCTGACGGGAGCAAGCTCCGGGGAGCCTTCCGGAGCTACCACGCCAGTGGCGACAGGGTCTGATCCTGAGCATCCGGTGAAGAGGTTCCGCGCTAGTTGGAGCGGAAGTCTTCCGAGGTAAATTTGATTTTTTACCTCAGTTGATTGTTTTTGTTGTGATCATATTTTGAGTTTCTTCGTCCTTCATCCACAGGGTACCCAAGAAAGGGGCTGAAGCTCTGGTTCCTGCAACGGCGGCTGATGTTGTGCACGCAGAGGCTCCAGCTCCAATCCGAGCACCGCCCTAGGTGGTGGCTGAGGTCGCGGCAGTACCGGCGTCAGCTGTCGTGGTTCTGGACCTCGACTCATCTCCTGAAGCACCCGTGGTAGTGCCGGACCGCAGGAATGAAGATGTACCAGTGGCACCAGCACCGGAGGTTGAAGCTCCGGTTTTGGATGCTGAGATGATGGACGCTCTAGCCTCGGAGCTGGAGGTAGGTGCAGTTCCGGCCTTGGAGCTGGATGTTACTGAAGCCCTGGCAGCGGAGCCGGGTGTTGACAAAGTTTTGGCGCCCGAGCCGTTTGTTGTGGAAGTGCCAGCGCCCGAGCCAGTGGAGGTCGAAGCGTTGGCGCCTGAACCGGCAGTGGAGGAGGCACCAGCGTTGGAGCCGGAAGTGGCCCCGGCTCTAGCCGAATCTTCAACGCCTGCTCCGGAGGTGGTGGTCCCGGAGGTGCCCCCGCCTGAGCCTGGGTGACAAGATGAAGCTGCCGCTCCCCCGCCTAAGGGACCAGTTGCTGATGACATGGTGGCGGGACCTTCGGAGCCGACTCTGGAGGTAGAAGCTTCCATGGCAGGACCTTCCTCGGCGGCGACCGAGGCTATCCCGGAGGGCGTCCCTAGTGTCGCAGAAGCTCAGGGAACCACTCTCGTAGAGTCACACCCGATTTTTGTTATGGAGAACCCGCTGGAGCCAGCGGAGAGGACCCCGACAGGTCCAGAGCCGATCCTCTATCGCTGTCTATCGACAACGCCTGCTCCAGCCTTCATCAGGTGGAGCTGGCCTTTTTCCACGACAGCAAGGCCCTCGAGGAGGAATGCCAAACCCTTTGGAGGTAGCGCAACCGACTCCAATTCAGGACCAAGCTAGCGCAAACCAGGCTGGCTGATGACAAGGAGTGGGTGAAAAGGGAGAAGGCTCAGATGGAGTACTGGGGCCAGCTGCTGGACGAGAAGGAAAGCATGGTGCGATCCCTCGACAACCAGTCCCGGGTCATCCATGAACAGACTGTAGCTGCTAATGATGCAGCGAATGAACGCCAAGAGAAGCTCAGCGCCATCCACGACAACCTCGTCAAGCGCCGGGAGGCTCTTGAGGAGCGGGAGAAAAAGCTCAAAGATGAAGAGCAAAAACTCCTGGAGCTGCGGGATGACCTCTAGAAGAGGGAAGAAGAGCTTACTCAGAGGCTGCCTCTGGGTGACAAAAGCTTCGCGGAGTGCACCAAGAAGCTGGAGGAGCGCTGCGAGAAAGAGGAGAAGAAGGCCTGGCAGCGGGGACAAGACCTCACCAAGAGGGAGAATGAAATTGCTGCCAGGTAGAAGAAAGTGCGAGACCGGGAGAAAGACCTGGTCGACCGCCATAACAAGATCCACCTCTGAGAAGAGGAGCTTGGTAAACTCGAAAGTCAAGTTACTGAAAAGATTCAGCAGAATGCCAAAGAGGTTGAGCGCCTTGCCCGGGAGGATTCGGAGCTTGCAGCGACCAAGAGGTCCTTGGAAGAGGTGCGAGGCTCAAGGGCTGCAGAGTCCCAGCAAGTATGGATTTCCTGGGCAAAGCCAATGATGCACTGATGTCATTGGGTTTTAGTCCCGTGCGTCCGGACGACCCGAAGCTGGAGCTGGACCTCGCGTTGCAGGCGTTGAGCTCGGCGGGCAATAAGTTCTCCAAGAAGGGCGATGTCATCATGGACCAGTTGGAAACCGAAGGACAATCCCTGGCGAAGAACGTCGCAGAGTACATGATGACGTGCTGCAGAAGCCGGGACCCTCATTTCCCAGTAGACCCGGTGCTCGAAGGCCCCATCGACGGAGAGGGAGATGCCACCAAAGCTAGCATGTCGGAGGTTGCCCAGAAGGTTGCTGCCTTCTTCTGTGGGATCTAGGATTGTCTCTTTGTAGCTCCCACTTGTATTTTCTCTCCTTTTCCTCAATTTTGCAATCTCTTGTCCTCAGATGAATGAAATCCAAAAATTTTATGAATTTCATTTTTTGTCTTCAACACCTTTGTCTCACTTGACCCCCTGGTAGATGTACACAATTTGATTGTGAACATGTACCAAGAGGATGTAGCAGTTGTTGAAGACTTGCGTGCTTTGAACTTATAGAGCGTAGGTCCGAAGTCTTGTTGCATCGACAGTAGAGGCCCCCGAGGTTTTCGGAGCTTAGTATCTCCAGTAGCGACCATCGTCGGAGCTTAGTAGCTCCGGTAGCAGCCACCGTCAACACGTAGAGCGTTGATAGCAAGTCCTCTGGGGTTGTCGGAGCTTGGTAGCTCCAGCATCGACCACTGTCAACACGTAGAGGTTCCACGATAGGGAGTGTTCTTCCACCATCTTTTCTTCACGTTGATGGATGACCCCCTGGATTTGCCAGAACTTAGTAGCTTCGGCGATGCCTACCATCAATGTTTGAAACATCGACAGCGGATCACCTCAGGGGGTGTCGGAGCTTTGATAGCTCCGGCTTCGTATACCATCATCATGATATCTTTATTTTTCCTGCACACTGAAGTCAAGAAAAACGGTAAAATCCATTTCATGTCCATAACTCAATTGCGGCTTACTATTCCCGAAAGAAATTTTAGATCGACAACAATTCTGTATACAACCAAGCGCATTTCTTTGTTTTCTTCAGGTCCAATCGTTCCTGGACTCGCCTTACTTCGGCCTGTCGGGGTGTAGGTAGAGTGGCGTACTTAGGGTGCAGGACTAGGCTAAGTCGATAGCACACTCCAGATCTAGATTGGCTTGGCGACATTCAGGCGAGTGGGCCATTCAACAATGTTAAGACCCGAAAGAAATAACAATGCAACTTGAATTATATATGAATTGTTTTAGATAAAGTTTCTTGAGAATTGCACAACTTTGTTATAGACAAGAAAGAGAAAAATAAAAAATATTGAGTTTGTACAAAATAAATGCACGTAGAGTCTGTTTTCACATAATGATATTTTTCATTATAGGTCCGGGGTACAGGGGAAATAAGTACACTCTTAGGGTGCATAACCAGGCTAAGTGTGTTGCATTTCTTGTTTGTCCCAGGGTAGCTAGCTACACTTTTAGTTCTGAGACTGTGTCAGGTGTTGCCTAGACTTTGCAGACCTTTCGGGAAAGATCCGGCTATCCTCCCGGAGGAGCTACCTGACTCTATATAATGATGATATAACATACATCACATGTAATTACAGACTCACCTCTGTGATATTAAGCGTAGAACTTACAGACGTGCTCAATGTTCCAAGGATTAGGGAGTGGTGTCCCATCCTCGGTTGCCAAGCGAACGCATCCGGGACGGGATACTTTGATCACTCGGGAGGGTCCTTCCCAGTCAGGGGAAAGTTTGTTTAACCCTTCTTGAGTTTGTATTCTCTGTAGCACCAGATCGCCTTCCTCGAGGTGTCGGTTATGCACATGCCTTTGGTGATAGCGCCGGAGAGCTTGGCGGTATCGGGCATTTCGAACAGCTGCTCGGCACCTTCCCTCTTCAACGAGGTCAAGGTCTTCATGCCAGAGCTGGTCCTGCGTGGCATCGTCGAAGGTCCGGACCCGGAGTGACCCCAAGGTGATTTGGAGGAAGGACTTCTTCAGCTCCGTACACTAGGAAGAAGGGTGTCTCTCCAGTTGACTGGTTTGGAGTTGTCCTGTTGGCCCACAGGGTGGGCGGAAGCTCTTCGATCCAGTTGGCTCCATGTTTTTTCAGGTGCTCATATGTGCGCATCTTGAGTCCTTTCAGGATTTCTGCATTTGCTCTCTCAGCTTGGCCATTGCTTGCCGGGTGAGCTACAGAAGCGTAGCTGACTTGAATGTCGAGGTCTTCGCAATATCCTTGGAATGCAGAGCTTGTGAATTGAGTCCCATTGTCAGTTATGATCTTGTTTGGGACTCCAAATCTGCATACTATGGACTGCAAGAAATTTATAGCTGATTGCTTGTTTATTATCACAACTGGGGTTGCTTCTGGCCATTTGGTGAACTTGTCAATGGCAACGTACAGGAACTTGTAACCTCCGACGGCTCTTGGGAAAGGTCCCAAGATATCCATCCCCCACACAGCGAATGACCATGTAGGAGGTATCATTTTTAGAGGTTGAGCTGGTGTGTGAATTTGCTTTGCATGGAACTGGCATGCTTCGCATTTCTTCACTAGCTCGGTCGCATCCTGGAGTGTTGTAGGCCAGTAAAAACCATGCCGTAAGGCTTTACCGACCAGCGTGCGAGAAGACGCGTGGTTCCCACACTTGCCTCCATGGATTTCTGCGAGGAGCTCGCGACCTTCTTCCCTTGTAATGCACCGCATTAGGACGTCGTTGGCACCGCGCCGGTAGAGATTCCCTTCTACCAGCGTGTATCTTTTAGCCAATCTGACTATCCGGTCAGCGGATACATTATCTTCAGGAAGGAAGTTGTCTTTCAAGTAGCTCCAGATCTCCAAGATCCATGCATCGGAGCTAACTTGAGCATCTGAGTCTTGCGTGTTGGGTTGCTCGGAGCTTCCTGCAACACCTACGACCCTTGATGGACGCCATGGTAACAGGGCCATCAGGACCGCCAGCTTCGAGGTGCTGGTCTCGCCCCCTTCGCTCAGTTCGGCAGGCTGAGATGTTGGTCTTGACAATCTCCGGACGAAGGTTCCGTTGGGAGCTGGAGCTCTGGTTGAAGCTTTCATCGAGAGTTCATCAGCTTCAGAGTTGTTTAGACGCTGGACGTGGCAGAGATCCAGGACTTCAAAGTCCTTCTGAAGCTTCTGGACTTCAAGTAGGTATGCAGCTAGTTGAAGGTTATTGCAGCAGCATTCACCTTTGAATTGTGAAAGCATCTAGGCCCCCATAAGGTATGGTTTCGGTGATTAATGACAACCATTGGATATCACTAATAAGTTTGTGGATGCAAGGTCTCTCATATAATTCATCACACTCAATGGACTCAATATATGTATCATCTACTGCTCCTTGGATACAATTGGAGACCCCTCAACAAACTATTTTACGAGGTCAATCGATTTTCATGAAGACTGAAAGAAAAAAACATATATGTCAAAATTATTCCATCAAAATTGACAGCACACGAGACTTAGTCGTCATCAGAAGAACATTTCAAACAAATTTCTAAGAGGTCACTCGTACAAATTCCAAAAGAATCACTTAGAACAACTCGAAGCAGATAAAATCAACTCACCGGATCATCCGATGTATCCAGAAAAGACTACATCGGTCGATTTGGCTCTGTAGCAGAAAAAGACCTCAAACTTGGGTATACACCGGATCATCTGATGTTGAAGCATGTGTTACATCGGCCGTTCATTCCAGTAAGCAATTACCCTAGACCAAGTAACACCGGACCATCCGATGTACAAATATAACACATCGGTCGATCATTCCAGTAAGCATTATTTCTGGACCATCCTGGACCAAGTGTCACCGGATTATCCGATGTACAGGTGTACACAACATTGGTCGATCAACGGTCATATCTGACACAGTGACCTCAGCTAATTTGTATTCGGCAGATGACAGCTGAAGGGAGAACATCAGATCATTCGATGTTTGGAGAACAACGATGTCAGCCTACTTTTCCAACGGCTATCTCGTAGAAGCTGGCTATTTATACCCCTTCAACCAGTCATTTGGACAAGTCCTTATGCCTAGAGCTACTCTACACATTATCAATCATTAAAGACATTGAGCAACCACTTCCACATTATTTACACCACTTGTACACCAAGAGATTGGCTAGAACTTACTAGAGATGGTGCTTGTGTGCTTCCATTCTTGGTGATTGGAGTCTCTAGTCTAGTGAGAGCTGTAAGGGAGTGTCTCTTGGTGATTGCATTCACCGTGTATCAGTCGGTGATTGGAGAGATCCTTCCGGAGCTTGCCAAGTCGGTTGTGGAAGCCCAGAAGATCAAACTTGTACAAGGCTTGAGCTCCACCTTGCTGGAGATGGCGAACGGAGACTTTTAGTGAGATCCCTGGTCTTGGTGACTTAGGAGTGGCTACACCCTTTGGTGGGTGCCACAACATGGATGTAGGAAGGTCTTGATGATCTTGCTGAACCATAGGATAAATCATCGTGTCTTTGTGTCTTCTTGGGAGTTTGCATACTCTTCTTTCCCATTATACTTATGCATTTCATATACCGCAAACTTATTATTCACTTGAATGCATAGGTTGTTTGCATAGGAAATTGGGCTTTTAGTAGTTGAGTTTTTATTTCTTTAGTTTGTAAAAAGAAGCCCAATTCACTCCCCCTCTTGGGCATTCGATCCTTACAATTGGTATCAGAGCAAGGCTGCTCATTGGATCATTCTCGCTTCACCGCTAGAGAGCCAAAATGGCCAAGATTGGAGGTTCAGTTCCCATCTTCAAGGGCAAGAACTTTGCCTATTGGAAAGCACGTATGCGTTCTTATCTAGAGGCTATTGCTCCCGAGGTATGGGAAGCGACCCATGCGGGGTTTGGTGAGCATAACTACATAGGTGATCAAATCAAGTGGGATGCCAAGGCTAGAAATGCTATTTACGAATGCATTAGTCAAGATGTGTTTGCTAGGATTGCTAGCAAAGAAAAAGCTTGTGAAATTTGGTCTTGCTTGATTGAAATTCATGAGGGTTCTTCTCGTGTTAAAGAACTAAAGTATCACATGCTTAAGGCCAAATATGATGAGTTCAAAATGCTACCTCATGAGAATGTCAATGAAATGTTTTCTCGCTTGAATGTTCTTATTGAGGAAATTAATGCTCTTGATATTGCTCCTCTTGGCAAGGGACTCATCAACTGCAAGATTCTTATGCTCCTTCCTAAGCCAAAGTACAACATCATCAACTCCATGCTTCAAAAGGAATCTCTTGATCACATTGAAGTTTCAAAACTTATTGGAGAGATTCGCGCTCATGAGATGAGTGTGCTTGGGATGATGGAGGAATCATCTTCAAAGACAATTGCTCTAAAGGCTTCCACCAAGAGAACAAATCTCAAGAAAAAGAAAGTGATGGAGCCTAGCTCAAGTGAAGAAGAGCAAGCATCAAGTGAAGATGATGATGATGAGCTTGCATTGATGATGAGAAAATTCTCTCGCTTGAACTCCAAGATTGCCAAGAAGGGATACAACTTTGATCCCAAAAAGAAAGCATTTCTACCAAGGAAAGATGACAACAAGACCTGCTATAACTGTGGTGATCAAGGCCACATCTCCTATGATTGTCCAAAACCCGACAAAAGAAGAGAGAACCACAAGGGCAAGCATTGCAAGCTTGAGGATAGTGAGGATGATGAAGAAGAGGTCAAGCCCAATCCAAGATTCTTTGGGAAGAAGAAGTATGACAAAGGCAAAAAGGCAAAACTCTTTCCAAAGAAGAGAAAAGGTCCACAAAAGGTGTTCATATGTGAGGCAAAGGAATGGATCATCGACGAAGAATCTAGTTATGAAGAGAGTGAAGCTGAAGAAGAGAGCTTGGTCGGCCTTTCCATTGTCAACAATGATGATTCATCTCTTTGTCCACCTACCATGTGCCTCATGGCAAAAGGTAACACCAAGGTATGTGATGACTCTAGCGACGATGAGCTTTCCCCTGATGACTTAGCTTCAATGATAAATGAATATCACACTATCATTAAAAGGGAAAAGAGTAAGTTCAAGGCTCTTGAACAAGCTCGTGCTAAGCTTGAGAGTGCTAACCTCGATTTGCTTGACAAGTATGAAAGCATACTTAAGGAGCATGACACGCTCAAATCTCATGTCAAGCAAGTTGAGGAAGATAAAGCTCAAATCAAGCTAGATCATCATGAGCTTGACTTAGCACACAAAACACTCTTGGGAAAGCACAATGAGTTAATCCAAGAGCATCAAGTACTTAACCTTGCCTATGAAGTCATTGATCAAGAATTGAAAACCATAAAGAAAGAAACCCATAATGATAAGGTATCCATTGTTTCACATGCCACTAATGTCTTGCATAAGTATTTGCCTTTGAAAGAAAATGCTGGGGAGAAGGATTTGATGGATGAAATTGAAAGTCTCCGCACTAGTGTGGCAATACAATCTAAGGGAGAAGTCAAGCACAAAGAAATCCTCTTCCAACAAGCAAAGTCCTTCAACAAGAGAGGACTTGGATCCTTCCCGGTGCCTAACAAAGGAAAGGTGCCCTCACCAGAGCTTAAAACAAGCTTCATCAAGGAAGTTGGTTCTTATTGCCAACATTGCGAGGTCACCGGTCACCATACAAGGGAGTGTCCTCTTCCTAACCGGCCTTCTCCAAAATTGCCTACTAACTACAAGTCCACCTTTGATGATCACTATTATCTCTTGAGTAAAGTATATGGCAAGGTGAAGGCAAGATTCATTGGCAAGGACATGAAGGGCATGAAGGGGAAGCTTCCCAAGCAACTTTGGGTCCCAAAAACACTTGTATCACACATACAAGGACCTAAGTTAGCTTGGGTGCCTAAAATCAAAAACTGAATTCATGTGTGTAGGTGAACTACAAGGCCAGGGGAAAGCATTGGGTACTCGATAGCGGGTGCACTCAACACATGACCGGCAACGATGGTATGTTCACCTCCATAGAGAACTCACACAATCATGAACAAGTCACCTTTGGTGACAACTCTAAGGGGAAGGTAATTGGGTTGGGTAAGATTGCAATTTCACATGATTTATCTATTTCCAATGTGTTGTATGTTAAGTCACTTAGTTTTAATTTGCTTTCTATTGCACAATTATGTGATCTTGGACTAACGTGCTCCTTTGGCAAGAATGATGTTGTTGTGACTAGTGAAACAAGCAAAGAACTAATCTTCAAAGGGTTTCGGCATGTACACCTCTACTTAGTAGACTTCTCCACCAAGGATGCTAGCTTGACCACTTGTCTTTTCACCAAGACGAGTTTGGGTTGGCTATGGCATCGACGCATCGCTCACATTGGAATGATCAAGGTCAAGAAGTCATTCAAGCTCGGGATGGTGACTGGCGTGAAGGATGTCACATTTGAAAAGAACAAGCTTTGTAGCGCTTGTCAAGCCGGGAAACAAGTTGCTTCACACCACCCGATGAAGACAATGGTGTCAACCTCCAAGTCACTTGAGTTGCTCCACATGGACCTCTTCGAACCGTCCACATATCAAAGTCTTGGTGGTAATCTGTGTTGTCTTGTTATAGTTGATGACTACTCTCGGTATGCTTGGACGTTGTTTCTAGGTGACAAGAGTGAAACTCCAGAAGTGTTCAAGACCTTCGCTAAATGTGCTCAAAGGGAATTTCAACTTCCCATCATCAAGGTCTGGAGTGACAACGGCACCGAATTCAAGAACTACAACATTGGGGAGTGGTGTGATCGTGAAGGCGTGAAACATGAATTTTCAGCCACATACACTCCTTAACAAAATGGTGTCGTTGAAAGGAAGAACAAGACTCTCATCACTCTTGCACGAGCAATGCTTGATGACTATGGCACGTCCAAGAAGTTTTGGGCCAAAGCAATCAACACGGCGTGCCATGCCGCAAATCGGGTCTATCTACATCGACTACTTCAAAAGACCCCATACGAACTCCTCATTGGGAGAAAGCCAACATCTCCTATTTCCGAGTCTTTAGGTGCAAGTGCTATATCTACCGCAAGAAAAGGCTCGGTAAGTTTGAAAGAAGATGTGATGTTGGTATCTTTCTTGGTTATGCATCAAACACAAAAGCATATCGAGTATTCAACCAAACCTCCGGTTTAGTTGAGGAAAGTTGTGATGTTGAGTTTGATGAAACTAATGGCTCCCAATAGGAGAGTTTTGGTCATGATGAAATAGATGATGAGCCTCTACGAGAAGCTATGAAGAACATGACCATTGGAGACATCAAGCCTAAAGTTGAGGAGAGCCATGATCAAGGGGGAGCTTCAAATTCCAACATCAACACATCTATGGCACCTCAAGTTGACGAAGAAGAAAAAGATGGTCCATTGCCGACACAAGATTCACAAGCCACACAACATCAAGAAGAAGAACAACTCCATGATCAAGTCCAACCACAAGAAGAGCAACACGCATCACCACCGCCAAGTGCTTCACAACCACTTATGAGGCATGGACGCATCTCCAAGGCGCATCCGATTGATCAAATTATCGGTAGTCCATCAAGGGGAGTAAGTACACGTTCTCGCCATTTTGCTACATTTTGTGAGCACTACTCGTTTGTTTCATGTGTAGAACCCACTCACATTGAGGAAGCTCTCCAAGATCCAAATTGGGTAATGGCCATGCAAGAAGAACTCAACAACTTCATCTGCAATGAAGTTTGGGTATTGGAGGAGCGACCCAAGGACAAGAACTTCATCGGGACAAAGTGGGTGTACTGCAACAAACAAGACGAGAACGGTGTTGTGATCCGCAACAAGGCAAGACTTGTGGACAAGGGTTTCTCACAAGTTGAAGGACTATACTTTGGAGAAACATTTGCTCCGGTCGCTCGACTAGAAGCCATTTGTATATTTCTTGCTTTTGCATCACATCATAATATAAAGCTTTATCAAATGGATGTGAAAAGTGCCTTTATTAATGGTTACATTAACGAGCTTGTCTATGTTGAATAACCTCCCGGGTTCGAAGATCCGAGGAATCCTAATCATGTGTATAGGTTGCACAAGGCGCTCTACGGGTTCAAGCAAGCACCTAGAGCGTGGTATGAACGACTAAGGGATTTCTTGATCATGCAAGGATTCAAGATCGGGAGGGTGGACACTACACTCTTCACCAAAGACATCGATGGAGAACTATTTGTTTGTCAAATTTATGTCGATGATATTATTTTTTGTTCAACTAACGAAGCTCTTAGCCATGAGTTTGGCAAAATGATGTCCAGGGAATTCGAGATGTCGATGATTGGAGAGCTTACTTCTTCCTTGGATTTCAAATCAAGCAACTTCGAGAGGGGACCTTCATCTATCAAGAAAAATATACCAAGGAACTGTTGAAGAAATTCGAGATGGGAGATTGTAGCTCAAGAAGTACTCCAATGGCAACAAATTGTCATCTCGACGCGGATAAGGACGATAAACCTGTTGACCAATCTAATTACCATTCCATGATTGGTTCATTACTTTATCTTACCGCATCTAGGCCCGATATCATTTTTTGTGTATGCTTGTGTGCTCGCTTTCAAGCGGCACCTAAAGAATCGCATCGGAAGGTGATCTTTAGGATACTTCGATATCTCAAGCATACCCCAAGTGTAGGCCTGTGGTACCCCAAAGGTGCTAAATTCCATCTCTTAGGTTACTCGAATTCGGACTTTGCCGGATGCCGTGTGGATCGCAATAGTACCTCTGGAGGGTGCCACTTGCTTGGGCGTTCCCTAGTATCTTGGTCTAGCAAGAAGCAAAACTCCGTTGCCTTGTCCACTGCGGAAGCGGAATACATAGCGGTTGGTGCATGTTGTGCCCAAATCCTATATATGAAGCAAACTCTTTTGGACTTTGGTGTTAAATTTGGTTGTGTGCCTCTTCTTTGTGACAATGAAAGTGCGGTTAAGATTGCTAAAAACCCCGTTCAACACTCCTGCACTAAGCACATTGATATTCGCCATCATTTCTTGCGGGACCATGAAGCTAAAGGAGAAATCTCCTTGCAAGGTGCTAGGTCTGAAGAAAAATTGGCGGATATCTTCACTAAACCACTTAATGATAAAACCTTTTCTAGACTAAGGAGTGAATTAAATGTGCTAGATGCATCGAATGTCATGTAAGTTGCCATGGTCATGTAAGAATGCATCACACATAGGTCTTGTCTAACTTTCAAAGGATAGGGGCGAGCAAGGGTTAGCTTTGGATGGCGGTTCTTTTTGGGTATCCCCAAGGCTTGTAGAATGGCTCTCCCTGAAGAAGCTTTTGAAAGGTTCAAAATTGGCAAAATAGATTTAATTTATGTCTTGCATGATGCCTGCCATATAGACTTGCACTCAAGTTTAATATCCTGCATTAAAAATTGTTTGGCATTGCATACGGTAGATTGTCACAAAGGGGAACCCACTTCATGAGAAAGAGACTTGTTTGAAATGCAATATCTCAACTCATATGATGTGAAAAGAACAAAGTGTTAGGTGTGTTAATGTCTAAAGGAACATGCTTTAAAGAGATAGAAGTCTTCATCTCTAGCTCACAAAGCATGGGCCTTACATTTTGTTTGGATTTTTTCCTTGGTTTTTCTAGTGTTCTATTTTCTTTAAGGCTTAGCCAAGTTATTAGAAACTAGCGTTAAAGTCTTTTTGAGGGGTTAGGGGTTGCCCAAAAAGTCCTAAGACTTGTGTTCTTTTTGTTTGTTTAAGTCAAAGGACATATATGGGCTGTTGCTGATCTTTTGTAGTCATCAGATTATCCGATGCCTAGGGCATAAGCATCATCGGATCAGTTTGTGCTTAAGTACAAGGGTCAGATCAAACAAAAAGTCAAATCAACCGACGAGTTCATTCTGAGAAACATCGGAGCATCCGATGTTCACATTTCTAGAGTTGTGCCAAATTCAACTGATGATAAACGTTTCCACGCTGGATCATCCGATGCTGAAGGTGCCTCTGGAATAACCTTACTGTACCACTCGATTGATGCATCCTCTCAACTAACATTGGATCATCTGATGTTAAAAATCGAGCTAGGGTTCGGGTCGCACCTATTTAGCGTGTCTCTCCGTTTTCCTTCGTTTTTCTCTCTGTTCTCTCCGCCTACGCTGCTCCGCTGCCCTCGCCATGCAGCCGCCCTCCGACCGCCACCACACTCAGAGCTGTCGCCGCCGCTCAGCGCTGCCGCCCTCAGCGCCGCCGCCCTAAGCGTCGCCGCCCTCAGTGCCGCCGCTGCCCTCAGCGCTGCCACTCCACGCGCCCGACCGCCGCGCTCCCCGTCGTTCCACCGCCCTCCGCGCCTCCGAGCCGTTGCTCCTCGCGCTCGGCTGCATCGTACTTTGTGTCACCGTCTCGTGCGCCCGACATCGTCATCCTGCGATCTCATCTTCGACATCGTCACTCTTCTCATCAAGATGGGTCGTGACAAGAAAGGAAAGGGAAAGGCCATTGAGGAGCCGACAGCTAAGGTGCAAAAGCTGTCGAAAGAGATGAAGAAAGCTCGACAAGCTGAGATGGCCGCTCGCGCCTCTGAGGAGCGTGAGCGTGGCCGAAGAGGATCCCTGAGGATCCGGGAGTCCCGACAGAGGGAGCCACAACCACATCAGACATAGGAGACAGAGGAGTCTGAGGAGGCGCTTGTTCGCCAGCGCACAGTCAGGACCCGTGGAGGTCATACAGCTGTAGCCCCGAGTCAGAGACCATCTGCAGCTGAGCTTCAGGAGGACAAAGCGGCCGAGAGATTCGTCTATGAGATGGAAACCAATGTACGGGTTGGTGAGGGTGTCCGCCTGACTGACTATAGGAAATTGAAGGCAAAGCAGCTCAGGAAGCTTCGATGGAGCATTCTGCTTGAGGAGTGGTTCCCGCAGCCCAGAGAGCCACTTGTGGATAGCCGCTTCTGTACCCTGACACAGGCGTCACTGTATGAGACTTACAGACGTTGGGGCCATAAGCTTTTCCAGCACAACTTCATTGACTGGGATCAGCTCGCACTTGCAGCCGGCACTGAGCTTCACCCTTTCTTTGAGAGGTACAGAGGGCTAGTGGAGCTGATGTCTTTCCAGCGGGGTGCCTACATGGAGGACTGGGTCCGAGTTTTCTATGCCACACTCTACGTTTCAGAGGGCCGCAGATCCATTGACTTTATGTTCATGGGCCAACATCACCATATGACTAGACAGACCTTGGGACAGCTGCTAGGCGTGGATCTCCATGACACCTACCTACACGAGTTAGTCTATGGACAGGCTGACCCACCGAGGAGGCCGCTCACTGGAGGTCTGGCACCACCCTTTGAGGAGATTTGGTCACTGTTTACTTAGCCCTTCTCACTTGACCAGCCTAGGGTACCTACTCTACTCACTCTGGCCGCGCGTACTTTTCACCTTGCCTTGCTCCACACGCTACTACCCAGGTCTGGATACCTTGAGGGCTTCACCAGTTTGCAGCAGACCCTCCTATTCTATGTCATGAACGGGATGCAGTTTTACATCGTGGATATCCTCATCTGTGAGATGGAAGATGTCATCATAGACGGAGTTGGGATGATGAGACAGCTCGTGTTTGGCCACTGGATCAGTCACCTGCTCTACCTGTTGTCTCCAGAGGGATCCGCCGTGCGTGACAGTCTCATCGACGAGAGCGTCACTCGGTTCGGACACTACCGTGCTCCAGCTCCTGGAGACCGCCGCCTTGGCCGCCCAGTTGAGCATCATGTCCGAGCTCGACTTTCAGAAGAAGACTGGTCAGACTTAGAAAAGGAAGACGAGATCCTAGCACAGGCTGAGGCTCAAAGAGGGGATCTACAACATATCTAGTCAGAGAGTGACACTAGTGATAGTGTCGAGGAGTACTTCCCACCTCCTCCCTCACCTCGGCAGCACGACGTGGAGGCTGGAGGCTTGACTGTACCACCACCTCCTACCCCACCTCCGGTGTCCAAGGCACAGGTCTCTCAGCCATCCGAGCTTACTTCTCTACTACAGCAGATGATTGAGCAGCAGCGATAGGATCGGCTTGCAGCTGAGCAGGCCAGAGCTGAGCAGAATGCACGTCTTATGGAGCTCCAGCAGCAGCAGCAGGAGTCAGATAGCTCGCGAGAGGCGAGAGGACACTGACAGGCTCACTGGACTCATTGACCAGATGCATTAGCATACTCTTGACCAGCAGCAGCATATGCAGCAGGCCATGATGGACATCCTGGGGTTGATCACAAACCTCTACACTCAGATCGGGACTGCCATGCCCTCACAACTTCCTTGTCTAGCTCCAGGTCCACCTGTCCTAGCACTAGTCTCAGCTCCAGTGCCGACCATGCCGATACCGACTATCAGCATGTCACCACTACTTGCACCAGGCGCACCAATTCACTCTCCTCTACCGACTACGACCATCTTTCAGCAGACTCCGGCTTCGGTTGTCAATGCCCCGCTACTGGCAGTCCTGACTCAGCAGGCACCCTCAGTACCGACAGCGACTCCCACAGCCCCTGTCTCCTCCACTCCAATCTCAGCAGCAGCAGGCAACAGCTCCGACGATAGCACCCCCGACGGCGACCATGTCATCATTGCCCCAAGCGCTCAGGATCCTTTGGCACTCGACTTCCCTTTTTGTGTCTTGATGACAAAGGGGGAGAAGAGTCAGAGTCAGGGGGAGGGATATCATAGTCTTAGTGGGAGTCCTAGTTGTAGGGGGAGTATTTTTGTAATTTGGGAGCTTTGCTATTCTTTTGCTATCCTTGAGTATCCGTGTGCTACTTTATCCTCTTATGTTTTATTGATCATTTTTGAGCCTTCGAGCTTCGTGTGCTAGATCTTGTACTTGTTACATATCTTTTTGTGTATCATATTCTTAATCTCATTATTGTTATGCTTTACTCGTTGTGTTGTCATCAATCACCAAAAATGGGGAGATTGAAAGCATCTAGTCCCCCATAAGGTATGGTTTCGGTGATTAATGACAACTGTTGGATATCACTAATAAGTTTGTGGATGCAAGGTCTCTCATATAATTCATCACACTAAATGGACTCTATATCTATATCATCTACTGCTCATTGGATACAATTGGAGACCCCTCAACAAACTATTTTATGAGGTCAATCAATTTTCATGAAGACTGAAAGAAAAAAACATATATGTCAAAATTATTCCATCAAAATTGACAGCACACGAGACTTAGTCGTCATCAGAAGAACATTTCAAACAAATGTCTAAGAGGTCACTCGTACAAATTCCAAAAGAATCACTTAGAACAACTCGAAGCAGACAAAATCAACTCACCGGATCATCCGATGTATCCAGAAAAGACTACATCGGTCGAGTTGGATCTGCAGCAGAAAAAAACCTCAAACTTGGATATACACCGGATCATCCGATGTTGAAGCATGTGTTACATCGGTCGATCATTCCAGTAAGCAATTACCCTAGACCAAGTAACACCGGACCATCCGATGTACAAATATGCCACATCGATCGATCATTCCAGTAAGCATTATTTCTGGACCATCCTGGACCAAGTGTCACCGGATTATCCGATGTACAGGTGTACACAACATCGGTCGATCAACAGTCATATCTGACACAGTGACCTGAGCTAATTTGTATTCGACCGATGACAGCTGAAGGGAGAACATCGGATCATCCGATGTTTGCAGAACAGTGATGTCAGCCTACTTTTCCAACAGCTATCTCGTAGAAGCTGGCTATTTATACCCCTTCAACTAGTCGTTTGGACAAGTCTTGATGCCCAGAGCTACTCTACACATTATCAAGCATTCAAGACGTTGAGCAACCACTTCCACATCATTTACACCACTTGTACACAAAGAGATAGGCTAGAACTTACTAGAGATGGTGCTTGTGTGCTTCCATTCTTGGTGATTGGAGTCTCTAGTCTAGGGAGAGCTGTAAGGGAGTGTCTCTTGGTGATTGCATTCACCGTGTATCAGTCGGTGATTGGAGAGATCCTTCCGGAGCTTGCCAAGTCGGTTGTGGAAGCCCGAAAGATCAAACTTGTATAAGGCTTGAGCTCCACCTTGCCGGAGATGGAGAACGAAGACTTTTAGTGAGATCCCTAGTCTTGGTGACTTGGGAGTGGCTACACCCTTTGGTGGGTGCCAAAACGTTGATGTAGGAAGGTCTTGATGATCTTGCCGAACCACGGGATAAATCATCGTGTCTTCTCGGGAGTTTGCATACTCTTCCTTTCCTGTTATTGTTATGCATTTCATATACCGCAAACTTATTATTCACTTGAATGCATAGGTTTTTTGCATAGGGAATTGGGCTTTTATTAGTTGGGTTTTTATTGCTTTAGTTTGTAAAAAGAAGCCCAATTCATCCCCCCCTCTTGGGCATTCGATCCTTACAACTTGTTTTACAACGAGTTGTGAATCACCCTTTACCAAAAGCTGCTTGACACCATATGACAGTGCCACCTTGAGCCCGTAGATTAATGCTTCATACTCCGCCATGTTGTTGGTTGCCTTGAAGTCAAGGTGAACCATGTATTTGACCTTCTCCCTGGTCAGAGCGAGGAGAAGGATTACAGCTCCGGCCCCCTGCTTCTGCACGGAGCCGTCGAAGGAGAGAGTCCAGTGAGGCTCAGTGAAGACCGGAACTTTGGGTTCTGACTTCTGCTCACTAGGGCCCCCATGATTTGATAGAGAGGGGGTCCATTCCGCCACGAAGTCCGCCAATGCTTGACTCTTGATCGCTTGTCTTGAGACAAATTCAAGGTCAAATTCGGCCAATTCTGCTGCCCACTTTGCAATGTTCCCGGTAGAGTTGGGGTTATGCAAGATCGCACGTAGTGGATAAGAGGTTACCACTAAAATCTTGTGAGCTTGGAAGTAGTGACGAAGCTTCCTAGAGGCAATAAGAACTGCGTAGAGGAGCTTATGCACCTCTAGGTATTGAGTCTTGGCGTCGTGGAGTACTTCACAGATGAAGTACACTGGGCGCTGGACTGTCCGGACCCTCCCAGAGGGGCCCAAAGCTTCCTCCTCATCAACCCGGACCCTCTCGGAGGGGTCCGGAGCTTCTTTTGAAGTGACCCGGACCTTCCCGAGGGGTCCGAATCTTCTTCTTTTAGCAACAGTGACGCCTTCATTTGAAGGAATTTGATCCTCTGGTGCTTGCCTTGAGGATACAGATCTGGGGGCTGGGACCCAGACTCGCCTTCAGTTAGTTCCAAACCCTCCCGGAGGGGTCTGGAATCCTGAACTGGGGATGGTTCTGGTCTTTCCGCAACCAGAACCATGCTAACAACTTCAGTAGTTGCTGAAATATAAAGCAGAAGTGGCTCACCAGGGTTTGGAGCTACCAGAGTTGGTAGAGTGGTGAGGAGTTGTTTCAGCTCTTGGAAAGCCTTTTCTACTTCTTCAGACCATTGGAATGGTCCGGACTTCCTCAATAACTTAAAGAAGGGTAGCGCCCGTTCCGCCAGTCTCGAGATGAACCGGCTGAGGGTAGCTAGACATCCAGTCAGCTTCTGGACATCCTTGATGCGAGCTGGTGGTCGCATGTCTTCGATAGCTTTATTGTTCGCCGGATTTGCTTCTATTCCTCGGTGGTTCACCAAGAATCCAAGAAGCTTCCCGGAACTAACCCCAAAGACACACTTGTTTGAGTTTAGCTTTGTGCGTGTGATTCGCAACTTGTCGAATACATCTTGCAAGGTGTCAAGGAATGACTTCTTGTTCTTGATCTTGACAACGATGTCATCGACATACACTTCCACTACATCTTTGATAAGCTCTCCAAAACTTTTGTACATAGCTCGCACAAATGTTGAAGCAGCGTTTTTGAGACCGAATGGCATGGCATTGTAACAATATAATCCATCTACTGTGATGAAGGAAGTATGCTCTTCATCTTCCCTAGACATTCTGATTTGATGGTAACCAGAATATGCATGTAGGAAACACAGTAATTCACACCCGGAGGTGGAATCCACTATCTGATCTATTCTAGGTAGTGAGAATGGATCCTTTGGACATGCCTTATTCAGTGTAGTTTAGTCGATACACATCTGAAGCTTCCCGTTGGCCTTGGGTACATTGACTGGGTTTGCCAACCATTTTGGGTAGAATACTTCCCGGATGAATCCGGCTTTGAGCAACTTCTTCACTTCTTGTCGTATGAAGTTTTGTCGCTCTACTGATTGCTTCTGAGACTTCTAATGTACAGGTTGAGCGTCAGTATAGATCTTCAGATTGTCTGCAATCACTTCCCTAGGGATCCCAGGCATTTGTGACGGTTCCTAGGCAAACACGTCGACATTAGCCCGGAGGAAAGTGATGAGCGTGAGTTCCTATTTGTTGTTCAGACCTCCCGATATATGGGTGGTCTGAGCAGCATCAAAACCGATTTGGATGACTTTGATGGGAATGTCGGTGTCGCCGCTTGGTTGCACACGGGGTGCAGAAGTTGAGCCTCGATGACGAAGGCTCGGAGGCTTCAGAGCTTGATCCTTTCCGGATTCTTCCTCCTGCGCTGTAGCAAGCGCGTGGAGTTCTTCCAGAGCAGTAACTCCGGCGGTGCAGTCTCCGCGGATACAGAGAACGCCTGAAGGTGTTGGCATCTTCAACACTAGGTAGCCATAATGAGCAGCAACCATGAATTTGTACAGAGCTGGTCTGCCCAAGATGGCGTTAATTGATAAGTTGATATGCGCCACATCGAAGACCAACTTCTCGGTCCTGTAATTCTCCCGAGACCCGAAGGTCACCGGGAGAGTAATGGCACCGAGTGGAGTTATGGCCCCCGGACCTACTCCGGAGAAAGGTCGGGAGGGGCGAAGATCCGAAGGTCAGAGCTGAAGCTTGACGAAGACTTCGAAGCTTATGAGGTTCAGCCCCGAACCTCCATCCACCATTACATGGTGGAGCTGGATGTTGTTGATGGTCGGATATACCATCAGTGGTAGTTGGCCAGCTCCGATCATGTTCCGAGGGCAGTCCGACGCATCGAAAGTGATGGAAGTGTCCATCCACTTCCGGTGAGGCTCCGCCCTGGCAGTGGGAGCTAGAGAGGCCATGTCCCGCCGCATTGTCTTGAGGACACGGCGGGAGGTGATGTCGCATGAACCTCCAAAGATGGTGTTCATGGTCTTCCAACGCTCATTGTCGGAGACGTCAGAGTCGTCGTCAACGGAGGTGTAAACAGCCTTCAAGACCTTTTTAGGGTCCTGAAAGCCTAACTCTTCTTCAGATGGAGCTTCATCGACTTTTTGTTTTCCTTCCCTTTGACAGAAAGGAACTTCTTCTCGGCGCTTGTTGTAGCGCTCGACAAGGTTCTAGACCTCTCGGCAGCCTTCCAAGTTGTGGTTGTTCGTCTTGTGTATGGGACACCACATCTTGGAACTGCCACCATCATCAGACGACGGCCGATGTCGTTTCTTGGGGCGTGGCCCTCGACCACCCGGAGCTACGGCTGCAGCGGCGGTGGATGTGCCGCCCGACAGCTTGTTCTTGCCGGTTGACTTTTTCTTCTTCTTGCCACTCCTGGAGGTAGCGGCTTCACTCTTGGAGGACTTCTTGTTGTCCTCCGGAGGTGGTTTGGAGTGCATTTCACGGCCCTCCACAGGCTTGGCACACTTGTCTGCCAAGCTGAAGAGTTCCATGACACTGGTGATTTCCTTGGTCGCCAGCTTCTCCAGCATCTTCTTGTCTCGAACGCCCTGTCTGAATGTTACAATAACAGAGGCGCTAGAGATAGAAGGAATTGTGTTTCGTACCTGGGAGAACCTCTAGATGAAGGATCGCAAGGACTCTCCCCCTTTTTGCTTGATAGTAAAAAGGTCCAGTTCGATGCCTGGTCGGATGTATGAGATCCTGAAGTTGGTGGTGAACTGTTGACACAGCTCTGCCCAACTGTTGATGGAGTCAGGCGGAAGGCTCATGAACCAGGACCTGGCGGTCCCAATCAAAGCCACAGGGAAATAATTGGCCATCACGGCCTCATTGCCTCCAGCCGCAAGGATAGCGGTGGAGTAGATTTGGAGAAATTCGGTTGGATTGACAGTCCCGTCAAATTTCTCCAGTGGGTGAGGCCGGAACTTCTGTGGCCATCTGGCCATGCGTAGGTGCATGGCTAGGGCAGAACAGCCTCCTCCTACTCTCTCGGGAGTAGGACTGTCCCGAGCCTCTCGCCTCTCGCGAGCACGCTCGATGTGGACATGGACGTCTTATTGACGGTAATGGTGATCGAGCTCCGCTCGGAGGTCATGAGTCGAAAGCCTAGTTACCGTATGAGTACGACACGCCCCGGAAGGCAGCGACGTCGCCTGTTGTGACACAGCACGCCTCCTGTGTTGCGAAGCGTGCTAACCAAGTCTACCTGACAAGGTCCGATGATGCGATAGGGCCCGCCCCAAGGGGGGGGGGGGGGACCTTGATTGCTGATGCTATCGGCTGCTGCTACAACTAGATGTTCCACATCAGCTCTCCACTGCTCCATTGCGCCCTGGGGTGCTCCTGGAGGCGGTGGACGTTGGAGAAGAGCACGCGTGGCATTAATCGCGTGTTCAGGGTTGTGGTTCGTCGATGCGATGACCGATGCAGATGTCCCATCTCGGCGTCCAGCTTGATTCGCCAGAGTGGATTGTGGTGGTGGTGGCATGACTCCTGCTGGGGCCGCGGCACCTGCTGGTTGCTGCATGTTGGAGGGATTGCCTCCAGCAAGTTGCACAGCTTGGTTACCGTTGGATGATCTAGCAGCGGAGTTCACCATGTTAGAATATCGCCCTCTCCCTACCTGGCGCGCCAACTGTCAGAGTTTGGTTCCGGCAATTCTCCCGGTACTACCGTTGGTAGCCCACAGAGTTTGTAGTTCGGTTGTGGGCGCGCAGAGATTCAGAACAAGGTGGTAAGTTAACACAAGGATTTACGTGGTTTGGGCTGCCTGAGCGTAATACCCTACTACACGGGTTTGTGTTGTTGTTGTATTGAGCACATGAGTGTGAGAGACTAGAGCGTCATGAGCGCTTGTGTCATGTGAGTTAGGCCTCAGATCCCAGATAGCCCTTTGTGTATCGCTCGACCAGTCCTTTTATAGCACAAGGACTAGTCGTTACACCGTTAGCCTGGCTCGACATGTGACCCTGGCGATTACTGATGCTAAATACACAATTAATGAGCTTAATTACCCTTAATAGTGTGGTAACGCGCCTTGACAGTGGCGTTACTGGTATTAAGAGCCCTCTGATCGTGTGTCATTAAGATAGCATTAGTGACACTTAATCGGGTCTTGAGGTCTTTAATGTTTCTTAAAGGTCCGAGCCGTTGGAAGTCCACCACTCTACCTGTTGAGGTTGAAGGTCTGGCGGTTGGATGCGTGGCAGCTCCGGAGCTTACCATCTAGGACGGGTAGGTCCGATGATGTTGTACACATGGTAGAACCGGAGCTTCCCTCTGGCGGGGGTTAGGTACGGGGGTGCCACATAGGTATCTAGTCCGGAGCTTTCCCATGTATGGGATGTAGCTCCGGTTTTATGATACACGTGGCGGCACCAGGACTAACCATAGAAGGAAGGCAGGTCTGGTTCCGTATGACACGTGGGGCCTTCAGAGGTCTCCAACACCGATAGGTGGAGTTCCTTAGCACTCTTTGCAGTCCCAAGGGGTATCCGGTACGCTGGGTACCGACAAATACAGATTCTAAATCAGACTTATGTTTTAGAAAATAGATCCACACATACTTACTAAAGTCATCAACAAAGGAAACATAGTATTTGGAGTTGTTTACTGATGCAATAGCAGGACCCCAAACATCTGTATGGATAATTTGTAAAGGAGCTGTAGATACATGAGATGGAGCGCCAAAAGGAAGCTGACGAGACTTTCCTTGTTGGCAGGCATCACAAATCCTAGGACAGGAAATATTTGTGTCTACAACTATATTATTTTTCTGCAGAATCCAAAGAGTAATTGGAAAAGCTGGATGCCCGAGTCTTCTATGCCATTGTTCGATATTCTGGACATCAGGAATGCTTGACTGGACTGATTATTTGGAAGGATGTAGAGGCCATTCCTACATTTGCCGGCGAGAAGAACCATCTTCGTTGCACGGTCCTTAACAAAAAAAGAATTTGGATGAAACTCAACAAATGCATCATTGTCAGATGCCAGCTTTCTAGCAGATATCAAGTGCTTGTTTATTCGACGGGCATGTAAAATATGATTAAGATATAGTGGTCTAGTTAAACCAGCAATAGAAGAATGCCCAACATGGGTAACAGACAAACCTGATCCATTTGCTACTTGGACTTGATCACCTCCTGTGTATCGCTCCTTTGTGGTCAGACGATCCAGTTCATGTGTAATATGGTCCGTGGCGCCGGTGTCGACGTACCAATTCGAGTCTGTGCCAAAGTTGGTGTTTGAGACTGCAGCAACGGCCTTGTTGTTGTCTTCAGCTTGATAACTGTGATCAAATCGATACCAGCAACGTAGTTCAACGTGGCCTGACTTGTCACAAACTTGGCAACGTATGTTGCGCCCTGTAGGGGTGTTCTGGCCTCCTAGATTATGAGTGCCACAACCACCTGAGGATCGTCCACCACTACGGCCGCCACGACGTCCATTTCCACGCCCGGGGTTTCTGCCTGCAGTATTCACATATACCTGCACCGAGGTGTTATTCTGCTCTTGATGCATCTCATAACTAAGCATGTGTGCGTACACATCACTGACAGAGTACAGCGTGAGCTGAGTTGTGATACTTGTCACCAATGGATCAAATTCTTGTTCGAGACCACGCTCCAGGTAAGAGATAAACTCTTCATCTTGGAGAGCCTTGCTGATGGCAGTAAGCATGTCAGAGAGTCGCTTCATTTTGCGAAAATACTCAGTGATGGTAAGATCCTTCTTTTGCAGAGCACCAAGTTCATCTTGATCTGCATAATTCTTGCACGTGAGGAAGAAGCAAAGTTGTTTTCGAGAGTGTACCAGACCTCTCGCGACGTCGTCGCACCCACAACATGTGCGAGTGATTCTTATGTCAGTGAAGAGAGAAGCGTGCTCAAGACAAGTTGGTCCTGATGATACCAACGAGTGTACTCCGGATTCACTGCAATTCGACGACTGCTTCCTTGTACTTCAGGTGGGAGTACAATGGTTTGTCTTGGAGCAGAAATTGTACCATCGACATATCCCATGAGCCCTTGGCTCTTGAGGTACGACTTGACTTGAGCCGTCCATAGCAGGTAATTGTCCTGCGTGAGCTTGATGCTGATCAATTGGCTGAACGCCGGTGTTGGAGCAACGCCTGAATGTGAAGAAGAAGAGAACTTGGATGCGTCGGAGCTTGGGCTGTTGGACATTGCGGAAGTTGGATCGTTGCTCTGATGATCATAAAAGAATTTGTGAAAGAATGTTTTGCCAAGCTCAACAATCTCTGATGAGATTGTGATGTATTTATACTGATAAAGAGGCAATGGTACATGGACAGTTCCAAGCGGGATCTCGCCTGCATACACCCTAACTGACTAACTGAACACACACACACATCACACACACGTCTTCACGTCTTCCTTAATGATCGTGAAGATGATCACATTCTGGTAGAGATATCCCTGTTTGGATGATGCATGATCTTGACCACGCCCTGACACTTGACCACGTCTTGACATAACTTGTTACTTCAACAAGCAGGACCAAGTTCTTTATATCAAGCGCTATTAATTCATATCTTCTATTTTAGAAACTATAGCTATTTTGCTTTAGAAAATTACAAATTTTAAAATTCTATGAACATAGACTATTACAGGGTAACGAGCATATATAGATGACAACTCAAAGAAAATTATGTTACATGTACAACAAAATATTTCATTTTGAATTGTTTAATACTGCCTCCATTTCGTTTTATTTGTCACTGATTAGTTCAAATATGAATTAGCCGGTGACAAATAAAAAGAAACAGAGTGGTCTGTTTCCTATTTTCTCATGTTTGACCTGAAGTCAAACTAAAGTTGCAGCCGTTGCATGAAGTAAAAATGCTTGTGCAGATGTCTCTTATTTTCTGGCTGATCTCTCCGTATGAAATTTAATCAGACTTGTTTCGCTGCCTGGATGCCAACTAGCAGATTTTACAGTGAGGAATGGGAAGAAGCACATGTTCATCATGGATTGTTCAAAGTTAAGCTAGAACTCCAAATCTGAAATAATTGAGTACATGTAACATCCATATTTCATGTACAAAAATTTGCTCAAACCCTTGATCATGGTTGTATGCATTTTTGGGTGATTTTTGAAGTTCAAACGAGTAGCATCCGTTTAAGTTTGAATTTGAATTCAAATCAAAGAAAACGAAATGAAAAAGAAAAAGAAAAGGAATTAAAACCCTCCCTGGGCCGAATTCCCTTCCCCTGGCCCAATTCCCTTCCCCCCCGCCAGCCCAACCGCGCCCTCCCCTCCCTTCTCTCTCTGCACCACGGACCCCACCTGTCGGCGCCTTCCCCTTCCCTCTCTTCTTCTCTCGCGCGCAACCGTCGCCCATGCAACTGCCGAACACCCCGCACCCACGTCTTTCCACCCCCGAATCCACTCCTCCCCGGCAGTTTTCGTGCGCCCATCAAAACCGCACACCCCCTCTGCGCTTAAGAGGAGCCGACGACCCCATTTTCCCCCTCCCCCGAGCTCTCTCTAACCCTAGCCCTTCACCGCCAGTGAGTTCTCTGCGCTCGCGTTCCCGTCGCTGCAGCCCCCCTGCTCCCCACTTTCTTGGCCTCACATGCTCACCGCTCCACCAGGAACACGCCGGGCAAGAGATCGTGGGGAGATCGCCGAGGTTTCACCGAGCTCGACGTGCACCGACACCACCGCCGCCATTTCTCGTCGCCGACCACCCTCCGGCCGAATTCAACCCCCGCTACTCCCCTAGGTGAGTTCCCTGCCCCCCCCCCCCTCTTTCGTTCCATGTCCTTAGCACCTTGTTTGGGCAGCAGTTTCGCCGTTTTGGCCGCCTCCGGCGAGCTCGCCGCCGCAGGCGTCTAGCGTCGCCACGCCGGGCGCCGTCGACATCGCCAGAGGCGACGTGGCTCATCCAGAGCCGTCCATTCCCGGCCAACGGCTGAGATTATAACATCGTAACGGTTCGGTATTTTAAATCTCGTGCGTCCATTTTAAAACTGACGGCCCACATTGAATCCCTTTTTCTCGCCAACGGAATTGCACCCAGGCCCCTGGAAACTTGCGGGCTACCCCCTGCACTTCTCTGGATTTGAGGTCTAGCCCCTGGAACCCTAAAAATTGGATTTAACCATTTAAATAAGCAATCTAACCCCTGCAAATTTGTAGAATCATGTATTTAGCCCCTGTGCAGTTTAGAAAACTAATTAATTAGTCCCTGGACTTTTATTTAATTGTTAAATATTGTTTATAGGTGTATTTAATGTGTAGAAAATAGATAAAAATGGTAATTAAGTGTAGAGATGTTAGGAAAAATTGGTATAAATTATCTTATGCTGTGAATAAATTGTAGAGTTCATTTGATATATATTTTGTCCATGGAATATTTATTATAAATGTTTAAAAATACATTTTGGACCTAGAAAATTCAATAAAAATGGTTTTAGGGTATATTTAATTCTCAAAAATGTAGGATAAATCTAAAATGCATACTTTGACCATGTTAGGTAATAAATACTTCGTAGGGACGCATTAGTATAGGATTTTATGCTTATGTGTGTGTTGTGATGCATTGTTTTGCGTGCTCTTTACTTATTTAGCTTTATTCTATTCTTGCCATGCTTGGGTATATATCTAGAGTCGTATTACGACCCTAATCTTAACCTCCAAGACCAGGACTTCGCCAACACTCAAGTCTTCAATGAAGGCAAGTGCCATTGACCATCTTGTACCAATTCTAGGGATTTAGATAGTTGCATGCTAATTAAATTGATGTCCTACTTCATGTTTACATGCCCTGTTCCATATAATTCCTTGTTACCTGAAATGGGTTGGGAAGTAGATAGGCCATAGTTATGCTTAGCCATGCTTAAATATTGGGATTGGGATTTTATACAATTGTGCTCCATTAAACTTTATGATCACTAGAACTTGTGGTGAATACACTATTGTAGTAGATAGGAATCTGGTGGTTGGTTAGTATTGGTATGGTGCAGTTCGCACGAGACCCGGGATTGGGGTTTGTTACCACCGGATTCTAAGGACCGATTTATGGAGGAAGCCACTAAGCTTCATAGTACCACCACGAGACTGAGATGGGGCAGCATGGTCAATTAATTAGGTTTCTCCCGATGAAATGCTAGTGGTTGGAAGGTGCGGGGAAGGATGCGGGTGATCTGCTCTGGGATCCGCAAGGCTCAAGAGGGGGCTCTGGGGCGGAGGGTTACTCCGAGAATCCCCAGTGGTGGAAACCTTAGAGGGCTAGCACTAGTCGAGAGTACCTTTGTAAAGACCATGTAGTGATCTCCGGGCCACACACCTACGGAAGTGTGAAATGTGGTTGATCACCACGGGCTACATGGAGGTTTACTCAAGTCCACCTGGCAACAGGGGATGAAATCACTGCTTGTGGGGAAAGGGTACACTCTCTGCAGAGATTTGGTAAAACTGTCATGACAGCCGTGCTCACAGACAAGAGCGGCTTGGGGCCAGTTCATAATTAGTCTATGGTTGGGAAATGGTGGTTAATTATAATTCAAGTACATTCATTATCATTAATTATGAGTTGATTACTTCTTGAATGATGATATTGGTAATTGAAAGCTAAGGTTAGGTTTTAAGTATAGTGCTAAGCCATAATTGGCCTTCCCTTTGCTTTAGCCATTCATGTCATCTCTTCCCGCACTTGCTGAGTACTCTATGTACTCAAGCGTTTAATTTTCCATTAGAATATGAAGAAGAAGAAGCGGCACCGGAGGACTTCTTCGTCAACCCGGAGGACTTGGTCTAGGCTGGCGACCTCACGCGCAACGGCTGTCTGTGGAGTTGGAGCTGCTCTTATCTACTAGTCTTCTGCTGTAGTTTGGACTTGATGAACTTTGTAGTTGATGTATATAATTGTGGTGTGTATTTGTAGACCTTCGGGTCGTACTGTAAGACTATTTATGTATTCGAACATGGCAATGTATGATATTTCACTTTCGTCGACGCATGTACGATTCAACTGATCCTGGCGTACATGTGATTAGCGTCTGTTCATCTTTATGATGACCGGGCGTGACAAAGTGGTATCAGAGCCGTGTTGCCCGTAGGACGCAAGCCTAGTTAGAAACGGTCGAAAATTAAGGACTATACTATTTTCTTATAAAATAGTATTTCCAAAATTTTGTGCTCTCTATCTCAAACCTTGTGCTTCTTATCTTGCTGTGCTATTTGCTTTATTCTAATTTAATTTATGGATTATTGATCTCACTCTCTTCTTTTCAAATGTTTGTAGATGGCGCGAACCAAGCAGACGGCTCATAATTCGACTGGGGGTCGTGTTCCACGCCACGCCCTAGCCAGTCGCTCCGCACCTTACACCCCCAGGAGGGAGACGATGCTGTTCTCCACTGGGAGTGCTGCTTCGAGGATGCGTGTCCGTCTTCGCTCTCTTCTTCGAGCTGCGGGGTACCGTGAGTACCGTGTTCGCCTAGTCTACCACACCACTAGGGTCTTTGCACCCTATACTGGTGGACTAGAGTGGAGTTCTCAGCTGGCCATCTACTACGACTCGGAGCTGCTGCACTCTCACTTCTCTCCAGCCTGGAGGAGCTCCCAGCGTGCGGCTGAGGAGGACGCCACGTGGGAGGCGACTACCTACTGGAGCCACGCCCACAGGTTCCTTCTTGGGTGCACGGAGCACGCGTACACCCCTCAGCGCCCTAGTGGCATGGCCGCCTTCACTGGACGTGACGTCGAGGGGCCCTTGACTCACCCTCAGTGCGAGAGGCTGGTGGACGACGTTGTGGAGTTGTCTTCGCGACTCCAGCATTGTCAGCAGGAGCTTCAGGACAGCAGGGACCTGGTTGACCGCTACGAGCGACTTCGCCGACGCTACGCATGGATCACTGCAGCTGATCCTAACTCACCTCAGTACGCTTCGGACGTGGAGCCTTGGGACCCGAACTCTCCAGATCGTCGCATGAACTCCCCCAGGAATCAAGAGAGGACTCAGAAGAAGAAGACCCGGAAGTGGAGGTTGAGGAGGACTCCGATGAGTAGGAGTGGACTTGCTTTCCCGTTAGACGACTCAGGACACCTATCCTTAGTATGTAGGAGCGTGTAGCTGCGCCCTATTTAGTCTTGAGTTGTGTTATTTATGTTGTTATGCTAGTAGTTTACTTTATGTTGTGTGTGTGTGCGACATGAGTTGTGGAATGCTTCGGCATCCTGTCCACATCCATGTCATTTGTGTTTAGACTTGTTGGTGAGTCGTGCGAGTTGTGGAATGCATTAGCATCTTGTCCACATCCGCACTAGTTGGTTAATGAATTTGCTTGTTTATATATATGTGTCTCCCTTGATGCATGTAGTTGGGACCGTTTTCCATAGCGTACCCTTCTATATCTTATCTATTGTTCTAAAATTTCAATTCTTCCCTACACAGATGTCTGGAAGAGGTAGAGGTAGAGGTCGTGGAAGGGGCACTGTGCCCCAAGATGAAGGACTTGGAGGTGTGCCTGGATGGAATGGTAGGGGTGCCCGAGGGGCCCCAGCCGCGCAACAAATGCAGCAGATGATGGCCATCCAAACTCAGCTACTTAACAACCTTACACAGATTGTCACCAACCTGCAACAAGCCCCACCCCCACCACCACCAAATTACAACCTTCCGCCACCACCACCTTTTCCACCTAGGTCCTTCCTTAGGGACTTCCTGAACACTCATCCACCCACTTTTGCCACGGTCACCGAACCCATGGATGCCGATGATTGGCTCCGTACCATTGAAAGCAAGTTGAGGCTCATCCACTGTGAAGGAAGGGAGAAAGTACTATTAGCCTCCCATCAACTCCAAGGACCGGCAGCCGACTGGTGGACTGCCTTTACTGAAGCTCACCGGGACCCAGAAAACATTACCTGGGAAGAATTCAGGACCAACTTCCGCAATCACTTTGTGCCAGAAGGAGAAATACAAGCAAGACGTGAAGAGTTCCTGATGTTAAAGCAAGGCCATATGACTGTGAGGGCCTATTTGAATGCATTCACCCAGTTGTCCCGCTATGCTCCAACCGATGTGGATACTGACTCCAAGAAGCAATTCCGCTTCAAGAATGGATTGGACAAGGAGTTAAAGTTCGCCATGTCTTCCAGCGACTACGGCGACTTTCAGAAGCTAGTTGACAAAGCTTTTGAAGTAGAGAGGACTAAAAAGGAACTGGATGATGAGGAAAGAAAAAGGAAGTTGACTATGGCACATGCCTCTAGCAGCAATGTGCGCCCCCGTCTTAACCCTCCGCCTGCAAACCAAATGACTCGTCCCATGAACTACTCGGGACAGAGGTTTCCCAACTCCAACTACAGGCCACCCACTCCCTACAACCAGCAAATGCGCCAGCAGCAGCAACAGCAGCCACCACGCCAGCCAATGCAACCCCCACGTCAGCAGATGCAGCCATCCCACCCTTCAGCTCCAGCTAACCGTCCAAATGGCCAACCCCCAAGAAACCAATCAGGAGGCAACAAGGGCCCAAATAATGCTGCGGGAGTACAATGTTACAAGTGCGGAGAATGGGGACATTACGCCAGCAGTTGTCCAAAGAAGCAACAAAACCCATCTGGTCGTGTCAACCATGTGACTCTGGAGCAGGCACAGGAAGCGCCTGATGTGGTGATCGGTATGTTTTCTGTTAACTCCCACCCCGCCACCATATTGTTTGATTTGGGGTGCTACACATTCATTTATATCCAAGGATTTCATAAAGAAGCATGACATGGTAGTTACATTCTTGAATGGGCCATTATTGATAAACTCTCCTGGAGGAGAGTGGCAAGGCATCTATGTCTAAAAGTGAGTATAAACATAAGGGGGGTAGTCTTTTGGGCCAACCTAATAGTGTTGGACTCACAAGGATTAGATATCATTCTGGGAATGGACTGGTTGACGAAGAATCAAGGAGTAATTCATTGTGCTACTAGAACTGTCTGCTTAACACACCCGGATGGCACTACAGTGGAGTTCAAACTGGATCAGACACAAGAGGCAGTAGTACAACTCAATCATCTTGAGAGTACCAAAGATATCAGGGTTGTGAAGGAATTTCCGGATGTATTCCCATATGACTTACCAGGTATGCCCCCTGATCGAGAGATTGAATTTATCATTGAATTAGTACCTGGAACGGCCCCAATATATAAGAGGCCATATAGAATGGATGCTAAACAATTAGCTGAACTAAAGGATCATATTGAGGAGTTATTGGCAAAAGGATATATTCGTCCTAGCTCATCGCCTTGGGGAGCACCAGTTATATTTGTACCTAAGAAGGATGGAACTCAAAGGTTGTGTGTGGACTATCGTGCTTTAAATGAGGTAACAATCAAGAATAAATATCCACTACCAAGAATTGAAGATTTGTTTGATCATTTGAGAGGAGCATGTGTGTTCTCCAAGATTGATCTTCGTTCGGGCTACCATCAACTGAATATTAGACCGTCGGATATTCCCAAGACGGCATTTGTCTCTCGGTATAGATTATATGAGTATACAGTTATGTCGTTTGGATTGACCAATGCTCCGGCATATTTTATGTATCTTATGAACAAGGTATTCATGGAGTACTTGGACAAGTTCGTAGTGGTATTCATCGATGACATACTTATCTACTCCAAAACTGAAGAAGAGCATGAGGAGCACCTCGGGATGGCCCTACAGAAGCTTCAGCAACATCAACTGCATGCCAAACTTAGTAAATGTGAGTTTTGGCTAAAGGAGGTATCATTTTTAGGACATGTCATATACGAAGGAGGTATAGCAGTGGATCCAGGCAAAGTGGCCGATGTTCTTAAGTGGGAAACACCTGAGAGTGTACATGATATACGAAGATTCTTAGGTATGGCTGGTTATTGCCGTCGATTCATCGAGGGATTTTCAAAGATCTCTCGACCACTAACCAAGTTGCTTGAGAAAGGAGTTGCTTTCAAGTGGACCCCCGAATGTGAAGTAAGCTTCGCCGAATTGAAGAAGAGGTTGACCAGTGCACCAGTATTGGTGATGCCTGATATGCAGAAGGAGTTTGTGGTCTATTGTGATGCATCTGGTCATGGTTTAGGATGTGTCTTAATGCAAGGAGGACATGTTGTGGCCTATGCTTCAAGACAGCTTCGGAAACATGAGAGGAACTATCCAACACATGATTTAGAGTTGGCAGCTATTGTCCATGCTTTGAAGATATGGAGACACTACTTAATGGGAAAAAGGACTGAGATATATATAGATCACAAGAGCTTGATGTACATATTTACACAACCGGATCTCAATCTCAGACAACGTCGTTGGTTGGAATTAATAAATGATTTTGACGTGGGAATCAACTACCATCCAGGCAAGGCTAATGTGGTCGCTGATGCTCTAAGCAGGAAGGGACAAAGCAATAACTTGTCAGTACAAGCTCTTCAACCCCAGTTATGTGAAGAGTTTGCAAGGTTAAACCTATGTCTAGTGTCTAGCACTGAAGCAGTTGCTATGGAAGTGGACTCAACCCTTGAACGTGACATACGAGAAGGACAAAAGAATGATGAGAAGGTCAAAGAGATCAAGCAGTTGATGAAGAAAGGGAAAGCTCTGAACTTTAGAGAGGATGAACAAGGAACCCTATGGCTTGGAAAGAGGATTTGTGTTCCAGATATCAAGGAGATTAAAGAGCTAATACTAAGAGAAGCTCATGACTCATCTTACTCTATTCATCCCGGGAGCACAAAGATGTATCAAGACCTTAAAGATCGATATTGGTGGCATGGAATGAAACGAGATGTAGCAGAATATGTGGCCATATGCGATACATGCCAATTGATTAAGGCGGAACATCAAAGACCAGCAGGGTTATTGCAACCAATCAAAGTGCCAGAATGGAAATGGGAAGAAATTAGTATGGATTTCATTGTGGGACTACCAAGAACACAGTCTGGATATGATTCTATATGGGTTATTGTGGACCGTCTAACTAAAGTGGCTCACTTTATTCCTGTGAAAGAGACCTACAATGGTCCTAAGTTGGCGGAACTGTACATCTCCAGAATTGTATGCTTACATGGAGTTCCTAAGAAAATCATTTCAGACAGAGGCACTCAATTCACCTCAAGATTCTGGCAGAAGTTGCATGAATCAATGGATACCCGTCTAAATTTTAGTTCGGCGTATCATCCTCAAACTGATGGTGAGACAGAACGCACCAACCAGATATTAGAAGACATGTTGAGAGCGTGTGCTTTAAAGAATAGCAAAAGTTGGGACAAGAATCTGCCATATGCCGAATTTTCTTACAACAACAGTTATCAAGCCAGTTTGAAGATGTCTCCTTTTGAAGCATTGTATGGGCAAAAATGTAGGACACCGTTGTTTTGGAATCAAACTGGGGAAAGTCAAGTCTTTGGGCCTGACATGTTACAAGAGGCTGAAAGACAAGTACAAGAAATTCGGAAGAATCTAAAGGCAGCTCAAACAAGACAGAAGAGTTATGCGGATACTCGAAGACGTGATCTCACATTTGAAGTATGTATACTTGAAGGTGTCACCTATGAGAGGATTGAGAAGATTTAAAGCAAGAGGCAAGTTGTCACCACGCTACATTGGTCCGTTCAAGATACTCGAAAGACGAGGTGAAGTGGCATATCAACTTGAGCTTCCGCCACACTTGTCAGATGTGCATAATGTGTTCCATGTATCACAGCTTAAGAAGTGCTTAAGAGTGCCTGAAGAGCAATTGCCTATGGAAGCCGTGGATGTACAGGAAGACTTGTCTTATGTGGAGCAGCCTGTCAAGATACTTGAAATACTGGAAAAGGTCACAAGAAACAAAGTCATTCGCATGTGTAAAGTGCAATGGAAACATCATTCAGAGGCAGAAGCAACATGGGAAAGAAAAGAAGATCTCAAGGCGGATTTCCCTCATCTATTCTCTTAGGACGTCCGAATCTCGAGGGCGAGATTCCTTTTAAGGGGGGTAGAGTTGTAACATCCATATTTCATGTACAAAAATTTGCTCAAACCCTTGATCATGGTTGTATGCATTTTTGGGTGATTTTTGAAGTTCAAACGAGTAGCATCCGTTTAAGTTTGAATTTGAATTCAAATCAAAGAAAAGGAAATGAAAAAGAAAAAGAAAAAGAAAAGGAATTAAAACCCTCCCTGGGCCGAATTCCCTTTCCCTGGCCCAATTCCCTTCCCCCCCCCCCCCCCGCCAGCCCAACCGCGCCCTCCCCTCCCTTCTCTCTCTGCACCACGGACCCCACCTATCGGCGCCTTCCCCTTCCCTCTCTTCTTCTCTTGCGCGCAACCATCACCCATGCAACTGCCGAACACCCCGCGCCCACGTCTTTCCACCCCCGAATCCACTCCTGCCCGGCAGTTTTCGTGCGCCCATCAAAACCGCACACCCCCTCTGCGCTTAAGAGGAGCCGGAGACCCCATTTTCCCCCTCCCCCGAGCTCTCTCTCTAACCCTAGCCCTTCACCGCTGGTGAGTTCTCTGCGCTCGCGTTCCCGTCGCTGCAGCCCCCCTGCTCCCCACTTTCTTGGCCTCACATGCTCACCGCTCCACCAGGAACACGCCGGGCAAGAGATCGTGGGGAGATCGCCGAGGTTTCACCGAGCTCGACGTGCACCGACGCCACCGCCGCCATTCCTCGTCGCCGACCACCCTCCGGCCGAATTCAACCCCCGCTACTCCCCTAGGTGAGTTCCCTGTCCCCCCCTCTTTCGTTCCATGTCCTTAGCACCTTGTTTGGGCAGCAGTTTTGCCGTTTTGGCCGCCTCCGACGAGCTCGCCGCCGCGGGCGTCTAGCACCGCCGCGCCGGGCGCCGCCGACGTCGCCAGAGGCGACGTGGCTCATCCAGAGTCGTCCATTCCCGGCCAACGGCTGAGATTATAACATCGTAACAGTTCGGTATTTTAAATCTCGTGCGTCCATTTTAAAACCGACGGCCCACATTGAATCCCCTTTTTCCCGCCGCCAAAATTGCACCCAGGCCCCTGGAAACTTGAGGGCTACCCCCTGCACTTCTCTGGATTTGAGGTCTAGCCCCTGGAAATTGCAGACTAGCCCCTGGAACCCTAAAAATTGGATTTAACCATTTAAATAAGCAATCTAACCCCTGCAAATTTGTAGAATCATGTATTTAGCCCCTGTGCAGTTTAGAAACTAATTAATTAGTCCCTGGACTTTTATTTAATTGTTAAATATTGTTTATAGGTGTATTTAATGTGTAGAAAATAGATAAAAATGGTAATTAAGTGTAGAGATGTTAGGAAAAATTGGTATAAATTATCTTATGCTGTGAATAAATTGTAGATTTCATTTGATATATATTTTGTCCATGGAATATTTATTATAAATGTTTAAAAATACATTTTGGCCCTAGAAAATTCAATAAAAATGGTTTTAGGCTATATTTAATTCTCAAAAATGTAGGATAAATCTAAAATGCATACTTTGACCATGTTAGGTAATAAATACTTCGAAGGGACGCATTAGTATAGGATTTTATGCTTATGTGTGTGTTGTGATGCATTGTTTTGCGTGCCCTTTACTTATTTAGCTTTATTCTATTCTTGCCATGCTTGGGTATATATCTAGAGTCGTATTACGACCCTAATCTTAACCTCCAAGACCAGGACTTCGCCAACACTCAAGTCTTCAACGAAGGCAAGTGCCCTTGACCATCTTGTACCAATTCTAGGGATTTAGATAGTTGCATGCTAATTAAATTGATGTCCTACTTCATGTTTACATGCCCTGTTCCATATAATTCCTTGTTACCTGAAATGGGTTGGGAAGTAGATAGGCCATAGTTATGCTTAGCCATGCTTAAATATTGGGATTGGGATTTTATACAATTTTGCTCCATTAAACTTTATGATCACTGGAACTTGTGGTGAATACTCTATTGTAGTAGATAGGAATCTGGTGGTTGGTTAGTATTGGTATGGTGCAGTTCGCACGAGACCCAGGATTGGGGTTTGTTACCACCGGATTCTAAGGACCGGTTTATGGAGGAAGCCACTAAGCTTCATAGTACCACCACGAGACTGAGATGGGCCAGCATGATCAATTAATTAGGTTTCTCCCGATGAAATGCTAGTGGTTGGAAGGTGCGGGGAAGGATGCGGGTGATCTGCTCCGGGATCCACAAGGCTCAAGAGGGGGCTCTGGGGCGGAGGGTTACTCCGAGAATCCCCAGTGGTGGAAACCTTAGAGGGCTAGCACTAGTCGAGAGTACCTTTGTAAAGACCATGTAGTGATCTCCGGGCCACACACCTACGGAAGTGTGAAATGTGGTTGATCACCACGGGCTACATGGAGGTTTACTCAAGTCCACCTGGCAACAAGGGATGAAATCACTGCTTGTGGGGAAAGGGTACACTCTCTGCAGAGATTTGGTAAAACTATCATGACAGCCGTGCTCACGGACAAGAGCGGCTTGGGGCCAGTTCATAATTAGTCTATGGTTGGGAAATGGTGGTTAATTATGATTCAAGTACATTCATTATCATTAATTATGAGTTGATTACTTCTTAAATGATGATATTGGTAATTGAAAGCTAAGGTTAGGTTTTAAGTATAGTGCTAAGCCATAATTGGCCTTCCCTTTGGTTTAGCCATTCATGTCATCTCTTCCCGCACTTGCTGAGTACTCTATGTACTCAAGCGTTTAATTTTCCATTAGAATATGAAGAAGAAGAAGCGGCACCGGAGGACTTCTTCGTCAACCCGGAGGACTTGGTCTAGGCTGGCGACCTCATGCGCAACAGCTGCCTGTGGAGTTGGAGCTGCTCTTATCTACTAGTCTTCTGCTGTAGTTTGGACTTGATGAACTTTGTAGTTGATGTATATAATTGTGGTGTGTATTTGTAGACCTTCGGGTCGTACTGTAAGACTATTTATGTATTCGAACATGGCAATGTATGATATTTCACTTTTGTCGACGCATGTACGATTCAACTGATCCTGGCGTACATGTGATTAGCGTCTGTTCATCTTTATGATGACCGGGCGTGACAGTACAATAACTGAGTAATGGATACATCGCCCGATCGTTTCTTGACTGATTTCTCTACTCGAAAGTCAATCTGGAGATAAACTAGGAAATTTTGTGGTGAGAAAAGGACGAAGAACCACAGTTCATTATGAGTTGTTCTAGGTTAAGCTAGAATGCCAACCTGGTACTGCCAAACTTGAAATAATTGAGTACAATGAATGAGCACCAAACATATCTCAGTTCCTAGCTAATTTCTCCACCTAAAAACTAACCAGGATGATTTTGATTCACCATCTGGAGGTCAACTAGAATATATTGCAGTGAGAAACGGGAAGAATAACGTGTTCAGCACAAGTTGTTCAAAGTTAAGCTAGAATGCTAATATAGTACTGCCAAAATTGAAACAATGGAGTACAATGAATGAGTAGTGAAATGTTGCAAACTGCATCTCCACAGATTTGCATGCATGCAGAGGTCAAATGAATTGGATCCATATCCCCTGCAGTACTACAGGAGCAGTAGAGATCACAGACATGTGGGCCACATTCTCTATGTGATCCACATGTCAGTGACTATTACTGCTCCTGCAGTACCGTAGAGGATTTCACTCTAAAATAATTGCCTTATGCTAATATACAAATATATTTTAAATTTTACCAACTCTCGTTAAATGCCCGTAGCTGTTGAGATGTGAAATCCAGCTGTCACGCTGAGAGTGAGCCATCAGGTTCAAAGCTTTTTTCTTTTTCATATTGTAGAGAATTCTGTTTCATACTTTGAAGTGGTCAATTTATACATCCTTGTTGGCTAGCCTTCTCCCTGTGCTATTTCCTTGTAAGCTACTAAGCACTCCCCCTTCAACATGTCTTGGTTCGCCTCCTCATCCAACGAGAAAATCAAGGTAAAAAACTATCTATTCAACTTCACGGACAAACGTTTTTGTGTTCTAGACATCGGTATGTACTCTAGTTGAATCTTTGAAACTGTTGTTTAAAGTGGCTTCAGCTGTCATTCCTTGGACTACTGAACTCCTGCAAAAGTTTTCTTGTGTTAGGGTATATGGATCTAATGCAATTAAGTGGTTATTCGCCTGTCTTAATCAAAGATTTGGTTGATGTTAGATCCAACATAGACGAAATTACAAGTTTCAGATTTGCGCAGTCAAAGTTTTTCTTGGAGTGTGTTGTGTTCAGCTACAGATTCTTGAAAACTTAATTTTAGTTGTGAACTTTGGTTAAACTGTTGTGAGCTTAGGAAAAGAATAATAAAGAAAACGATTGGCAATAGTTAGATAAGAATTTGGAAAATCTACATATTTTCATAAATCTGTTTTACAGGAAAATCACTTTGGTTGAAATTCCAGAATCTTGAAATTAAATCTGTCATGTATTTTTTTGGAGGGACGTAGTTCACACTTGCACTTCTTATTTGCTTTTATGCTTACACATGTACTCCCTTCATTCTTGAAAGTTTGTCATTTTGTAGTTTAAAAATGAACTACAAAGCGACAAATTTTCAAAGATGGAGGGAATATAACACTTACCGTATATATAATAATTTATTTTTCAATCGAAACCGTTAGGACTGTTACATAGATGCTCCAAGTTTTTTGCGAAAACCCTCTATGTGTTGTATATATTAAGAAGATGATGAAAATGAGTTACAAGTATTGAGGGTCTGCTTTACATTTACACCTTGAAAGAACCTCCTATTGGACTAATCATAGCTGGCTGGTGACTAACTGCGCCCAGGTGTGATGCCCCAGTGTGCTCCCAAAGATGGACTTCATCCCTTACCTCTGAACACATCCGATTAACCGTCTTGTTTTTTCCTTAAAAAATCTTGACATTACGCTCCTTCCAAATCTTCTAGCAGGCAAGAATGGCAAGGCATCGAATCACCTTGTTTTTTCTGACCATTTGCTCTAAGGGGCTGTTGCCCAGCCTGCAACATCCCACCATATACTGCGAGTGTATGGACACTCTGCAAAGACTTGTATGGTTGTTTTCAAGCTTCTAACACGTAGAGGGCAGAAGTACTGATTTTATCATCCTCTAAGTTGCAAGTGTGTCGCCGTCTATATCCAATCTTGCACCATCAACCACAGGAATACCATACAACGGGAAGAGCCCGTGGACGCTAATTTTCGCCGGAGACCATGAAAGAGTACTTCCAGCAAACTGCATTTTGTAAGCTAATCTTGCGGAATACTCACCATTAGCTGTTTATGTCCATCTTATCTCGTCTGGGTTGCCATCCGAGGAGTCAAAGCCAATGTCCTGCACTAGTGTCCAGAGGTTTCATACTCGTGTATGGATGACACTATGAGGTCGTGCACCACAGAACAGTTCTTCCGTTTGCTAAGCTTGAACAACGCTAGGAAGCGGGATGTTGGGGAGGAGCCGTTAAGCCAACTGGACAAACAAAATTAGTTGTTCTTCCATTATGCACCTTAACTTCCTTTTCGTTGTGGCAAATAGAGATTCATCAATATGGTCCAAGGGTAATTCTAAGCCAACCCATGATATATCCGATGACTTCTATTGGAAAATTTTCCATCTTAGTCTTAGCATCTGGCTGTCTGTCAAGCTTGTAGTATCCAATCCACCTACATCCACATGCATGTAGAATCTCCCACAATTCACTTTACATTTGCCTCTCTGCAAGTTGTGTGTGCCGGCCCAAGGAAATTGGCATCTAATTTTGTTCAACTCACGAACAAACTTTTTGGGTTTACTTTGCATATCATGGATTTGTTCTTCACGAATTAATATTTTAGCATTGTGGTCAAATAAGGATGTGCTTGCCAATTATTTTGGTCATTTCTTTATATTATTTTGACTTTTTGATATCAATATTTTGTGTCATGCTGCATTAATATGGCCCGTTTTAAAAACTGAAATTGGTCTGACTACTATGCATCACTATCATGCTTCGTTGGGATGGCATTCCCATGCATGTAGTTGTGGTTGCTTTCTTATTGTCTAAGGGAGAGGGGGGCAAGTCATGTAAGAATACCTTTTCATTTATGTTCAAATGTTTCTATATTCTTTGAATTTGAAGATAGTGTATATGTCCTCACCTGTGAGGTGATCATTTTTGGTACACTCACGTCCACTTTGATGTGCTTTGCTGTTAGTTATGACACATTATTATTTATTGTAATACAACATCCTCTTGTACACTAAGTTATGCATAAATATGCTTGTACAATAGTTACTATACAAATTTGAAAGTAATCTTTTTTTTATCGATTACTGTATTACATTGTTACTTCATTTTTAATGGCACAACACTTTATTTTGGTTGATTTACAGAATTTAGTTCCAACCGATAATTATAAATGTTACTAGATGATTTTTGTTTGGTGTATTGCATTTCTTTAGTCCACACCGTGTGATCCAAATGTATTTGAAATCCTTCCTTTCATAGCAAATTTGAAAGCATGTGATAGCTGGTGGAATAGAGCAGATTCAATTCACAATTTGTTCTATGTATAAAACTAATCATATTAATTCATTTTTGTCTCACCATGTTGCAATCAATTGTTTTCTTATCTAGCTAGTACCTCATATCAGACTAATCATGCTTATAAGTCTTGTAGTTTTGGTCTTTCTAGAGTTATTTTTTATATTAGTGAAATTTTATGAGGAAATAAGGATAATGAATTTGTATGCTAAAAGCTTTCTACAATCAATAAAATTACAACAATTTTGTGTTTTTATTTGGGTTAAAAAAGGAAGCACATGTGCAATGCATGCACATGCATATATATGCACACTAAAAAAAGGCAGTCCATTATTTTTTGCCGCATATGAATCACATGACTATATGTTTCACTCATAAAAAGATTTTTGTTAGGCTATATTTTTTATTTTGATTTATCATGGTTATGTGCTTGCATGGAGATTTGTACATGAGCTCTTGTTCTATTGCTAGACTTTTACCGTGTATCACACAAAAATAACTAACACTTCTTTTTCTACCATAATTTACAAGCCCCCACTTGTAGACGAGTCTGCAACTAAGGAGGAGGAGGAGACAGCACAATGGGTGCAGGTGCTATTGAGGACCACATTTTGGGATCCGTGTAGCAGGGGGCACACGCTCGAGAACAGGGCGGAGGGATGCTTATTTTGCCTCCAATGCTATGAAGTCTTCTGTCCACATTGCACTCATGATGAACCTGGTCATTGTCTCCTCAAGGTGCGCCGTTATGTTTATCGCTCTGTTGTCCTCGCCAAGGAGATGCACGAGTTGAACATTGATGTATCAAGGATACAGGTATGTATTAAATATTTGTATCATATACTTTTATTATTCACAAAGAGAATGAACTTGGGATGTACATATCATAATCAAGCCAGTGGGATATGTCTTGGATATTTTTGCTGGTAATAATCAAGAGTACAATTAATAATATATTTCTGATACATGATAATGTTATATTACATGACCATACATGATACACTTGTCTATGATCAAATATGAAATTGAAAATTTAAACTTATCATACTCAATGTGTTTTCTAATTTTACATTTACGCTTACAGACATACATCATCAATGGCCAGAAGGGAGTTCATCTGAGGCCCATGAGGAGGTCCCCACAATTTAGGCCTTCAGCAGGGGCACCTCGTTGCTTGACTTGTAGCTGCTGGCTCCATACAGCACCCAACTTATTTTGTTCACTTACATGCAAGGTCTTTTTTTTATCTTGACTAGTCCTGATCTTGTCAACAAAGTTATAATCTTGACATGTTCAAAGTTTTAAAAACTTTGGCATGTACTTCATTATCTAATTCCATCTCTTATGATAACGAATCATAAGAAGCTATCATATTTTAGTTATTATGCCTCTCTTAAAATAAGTATGTTAAATGATTTTGTTATTATATAAGTTTCTTTCCATTTCAGGTGAAAGCAAATGTGTCGCAAGATGACTATTCTGGGCCTGAAGCTGAGCATCGCTATAGGTGCCTTCAAGCACATATGGCACCACCACTGGTAGTTGAGGAGCACCTCATGCCTAAGCCCGAGCCTGAGTTCGAGCTCGAACTTGACCCTGAGACTGAGCCTGAATCTGAGCCTGAGCCTGAGCCCGAGCCTGAGTTTGAATCTAATCCTGAGCTTGAGGTTGACCATAAAGATGAATCGATCCCTCAAGAGCAGATGGATTCACTACCAGCAGTGGTGAACCAGCATCCCTTGAACGATGGCTCACGTCGCATGAGGCCACGCAAACAGGCTGAGCCACATCGAGCACCGTTCTTCTAAAATTTGTGTTGCTCTGGAAGGAGAGAATAAAAGTGCCCTAACTAGGCATATGCTGAACACAATGTCATAGTTACTGGGTTTTGACGGTGCTCCTTAATTCTTGGTTTTGTTATTGTTGAACTTGTAGAATGCAACATGTATTGGTTAAGGGCAAACCTTCTGTTGGGATTTCTATGTGGTATTGGTTTGCTCTTGTGTTTATTTTAAAACTCAATATGCTGTGTGAAATAGATCTTAGCTATGATATAATCTCTTCGTTTTCTTTTTATTTGACACTGGTTTTGAACTAACTGGTGTCAAATAAAAAGATGGTAGTGCGGGCGGGGGTGGCGCAAGAATGTTGATACTAGAGCAATGGAGCGGGAGTTTAATCAGAAGTATTTTCGTAGAGCCAACACCACGACTTGCAAAATAGATTTTATTTTAGTGTTCCAACACTATGATCCAAGAAAACAGCTCTTATTTTGTGAACCGTGTTTTGGATCACAAAAATAGAATTTTTTTTCATATGGACACACGATAATAACTTTGATTCACGAAAATAATTCTGTTCTCATGTAATGGGAGGGAGTACACCTTATTTGTCTACCTATTATTTCTCGAGCAAGGTTCGTTGAATTATTCTACACTTAAGCTTATTTATGCTTGTTTTGCTAGCGTGCATATGTAATGCTAGAAAGAAAATTTAAAATAAACGACACTATACAGTTGTTGCATGCTCTAAACAGTTTGACAGTTTCCTTTCTCATGTTTCGAATATTCTTCGTACCTTCATTTCTTCTGCAGTATAAGCCAAAAACCGTCATACCATCACTACAGGAATCTCGACGATTTGCGACGGCCAGGGCCCTCACAAATAAGCCAAAAACCGTCGCAAATAAGCTTATTTGCGACGACCGGCAGTTGCCTTTGCAAATTATTGCCAGGGGGCGGTGGGCCCCACTGGTCTATTTGCGATGGCCAGGCCGTCGCAATTTAGTCCCTATTTGCGACAGTCTGGCCGTCGCAAATAAGTGCAGTCAGCGGGTCCCACGCGTTCATCCGACGGGACCCACACGTCTATTTGCGATAGCCTGGCCGTCGCAAATAAGGCTCTACCTTATTTGCGACGGCCTGGCCGTCGCAAATAACAGTGGCTTGTTTGCGATGGTCTGGAGCCTTATTTGCGATGGTACTGTATAAAAAGCCATCGCAAATAAGGTTTTTTATTTTTTAAAAAAAGATAGGAAATGCTACCTGACTCGATGGCCAGAATCACAAAATAGAACACAATATATCACACACAAACAACATCACAATCATAAATAGCATTCTCGATACATCGCACATCACCATCAACAAAACAAATAAGGGCCCACTTGCCCGTATGACCTCCGAAGCCACCTCCGAAGTCGAAGTCGTCGTCGCGCCTCATTCCAGGTGGCGGTAATGACAGCGATGGAGTTTGAGCAGCCGTCGCAGATCCCTGCAATTAATGAAACTTAGAGTTAGAATATAAATGCATTAACATCTCTCTCTCCCTTCCTCTCCCTCTATCTCCATCTAGATCTCCTCTTTCTCTCTGTTTCCATTCCTCTCTCTCTCTATCTTAATCTATCTCTCACTCTCACTCTATCTCTTAATTGATATCATTTTCCCTCTATCTCCTTCTACATATCCCTCTCTCCCTCTATCTTCCTCTCCCTCTATCTCCATCTACATCTCCCTCTCTCTTCATTCCTCTCCCACTCTAACTATCTCTCACTCTTTCTTCTATCTCTCTCTTTCTTCTATCTCAATCATTTTTTTCTATCTAACTATCTCTCTCTTTCTTCTATCTCAATCCTTTTCTCTCTATCTTTCTCCCTCTTCTAACTCTATCTCTCACTCTATCTAACTATCTCTCACTCTCACTCTATTTCCTTGTTTTATTTTAGTAAAGTTGAAGTAAAACTAGAATTGTTAAGTTGACATAGAAAATTACCTGACCCGCAGAAGAAGGATCGCCTGGAAAGACTGGAAGTGACGGTACCTGGATCCCCAAACCTTGCGCCCGAGCCATGACCTGTCGTTGCAAACATTAAATATTACCTATTAGTAAGTCATTTATGCTAAATTAATGAGAACTTCATTTTTCATTTTGTTACCTTCATTGTCTCCCGCATCTGCGCCTCCAGGCTACATGGGAAGAGATCGTGGCCTGCAACGCGATCCTTTGTTGTTCCGCCTCCCTCCTTTCCTCCTCCTGTCGCCTGATGTTCTCTTCTACAATTTGTCGGAGGGACTGCATCTCGATGTCTCTCTGCAAGACGCGGCGACCTGACGTGCCTACTGACGAAACCTGTGTGGAGCTGCCTCTCGCAGGTCTCGCTGCTCTCGAGTCGACAACTCCGTAGAATATGGCGAGCCTATAAAAAAGAGAGTCAGTAATATGAAATTGAAATATCTTCAATACTTTGAAATGAAAATGATAAAATGACTTATGAACTCACCTTCCGTGTGCTTTTCCACCTCCGCTTACATACGCTGCTTGAGGATCGATTGGTTCACGTTCCCAATCAAAATCTTCGTCGTGTATCTTCCTAGCCTCCTCCCCGTACTTAGCCTGGAAAACAAGAAAATTGTGTAAGTTCAATAATCCATATAGTTATATTTAATATGAATGATTTTAAACTTACCAATCGCTCGGTGCAACCTGACTGCACCCCTGAGGCCGAGAAGAGTCTCTGTGACCTCTCTTCCAGATCTCAGCAGGGATCGGCGGCACCCCTGTGACACCCGGTTCCGAATATGAACCAAGCGTAACGCATATGTGTGCCCAGGATGTTCAACACACATACACGAATGATTCACAAATGATAAACAGAATTTAACCACGTCTTAACTAATAAATAAGTACTTTATTACAATAATCCAATAGTTCACGAATAATATAACTCTAGATAATTGCAGCGGAAAATAAACTAAACAGCACGACTCCAATCCACAGGCAATTGACGGCGGTACGCAACCTAGTACTCCACGTGATCCTCAGGGTACTCCCAATTGTCTCCAGTAGCTGTTGGGGGGGATTGCAAGGGTGAGTACATGTCGTACTCAGCAAGTGTGGAAAGTATGACATGTGGCTAATTCAAATGACGACAATAATAATGGCTAAGTGCTGAAAAGTACAGTAAAACATTTGAAAAGCATTATACTATGTCTATGTGAAATAAATCCCATCATATTAACAAAGTATAAACAATATCCGATTATTACTAACATTACCATTATCCATGTCCAATTACCATAACTCAATTTCATAACCATGACCATAATCCATAAACCAACCATAACCATTACCAAACCATAACCATCCCAAATCCCAATTTCCAACTCTAATCATGTAGGTCATCCAGGCGCTCATAACCGGGAGCACGGCTATCATGATAGTTTTTAACACTCTGCAGAGGTTGTACCACTTTACCCACATGTTTGTGATTTTATCACCTTTCGATGACTAAGAAACCTCCATTGTGCCATCTCACACTTCCGTAGGTGTGTGGCCAAGAGATCACAAAATAGCCTTTCAAAAGGGACTACTAGTATGTACGGGCCCACTAAGGTTTCACCGGCAGGCTTGAACCTCTATTCTCCCACCCACGGGTCCCCTCGTGTGCCATGCGGATCCCAGGGCAGTCCTCCTCGACTCCCATTCCCCGCGCCATCCAATGGTCCATACAACACTAGCAGCGCTCCTAATTATTCAGCTACGCCGCACCCATACTTGGCCTTGTGGTGGCACTGTTGACCTGGCATATTCTCGCATGAACCGGTCCTTAGATCTAAAGCAAGCAAACCACCATAACGACCAACCCATCCACATAACCATGCTTGCTTAGATCACCCATCGTATTGACCGGTTCACATTAACCAGAATATCATTGATGCATAATTAAATTTGTAGTGTTGTTTACCATCCCAATTAATTAAGCGAAACAATAAGGTAAAAACCCTTCCCGACTCTCTACCATAAATTTCAGGTGACAAGGGTGGTCAAACAAAACTAGTAAACTTCCTATCATAGGATTCCCATCAATTTGACACAAGCATGCAAGTTCGCAAACAAAACATTTATTTTAAAATAGGATCAATATGCTTCAAGGACACTTGCCTTGCTCCGGCGGATGGGGTTGCTCAAGCGCTTCAAAGTCTTGATTTTGGAAATCCTCGTATGCGGCCTCTTGAGCACGTTCCTCTACGCGTGATCATACATACAAGAAAACATATACAATTCAACATAATGCACACAAAATAATCAACATGCAATGACATGCATGCATGCACAGTTTAATAATTAATTTACTACGGTCGTTTATTAATTAGATGCGACTAGTTCATACGTGTTCATATGGGTTTACGGGGATTTTAGGGTGGATTAATGCTGCTGAAATAAAATTTATGGTGCGACTAAAATTAATTTACGCCTATTAGATTCAATGTGATCGCAAAAATTCGCATCGGGAACGAACCCTACCGTAGATCTGACGGCGTGACGGTCGCGGAACAAATGCGACGCGTAGACGAAATAGATGGTGCAGCAGTCCTTCGGCGGCGCGACGACGGCGGCGCGATGTCGGCGACGATCTCCGGCGATCGGTGGTGCCCTCCTCTTTTTCTCCCTCTTCTTCCCCTTCTTTTTGTCTTCTTTTCCTTCCCTGGCGCAGAGCTCCTGGTGCCCTTTTCCCTCTGTACCGGCGGCTGGGTTTTCTCCAGGCGGCGACTGCTGGTTCGTGGAAAAAGTCTAGGGACCTCGGTACTATTTATAGGGGCGGCGCTAGGGTACGTCACCGGTAGAATCGGAGGCGGTTACGGGATGGACTCGTATCCGGGAAAAATTGGGGCGTTACGGCGCGGGAGACCGCGGAGCGGGGCCGGAAATCGCGCGCGTGCAGGCGTGCTCGCGCGGGAAACCGGGGTGGCAGGCGGCGTCGCGTCAGGGAGTCGGGGGAAGTCGGGCGTGGGCGCGGGAAGGCCGGGGCTGGGCGCCTCGGGCGGCACGCGGCCGAGGGGGCAGGCGGGCGGCGCGGTCAGGGGGGCGGGGCCAGGCGCAGCGCGCTGCGCTGCAGCGGCAGGCGCGAGGGGGCGGGGCCTCGGGCGGGCGCGCTCGCCCGGGCGACGCGCGTGGGAGGCGGGCCCAGGGGCGCTGCGCGTGTGGGCGTGGCCGGCTGCGGCTCGACCGCTGGCCGGCGGGGGTTTTCCCCTTTTTTTTCTTTTTTTTTTACATATTACTTTTTTTATTTATTATTATTTTTACATTATTTATTTTATTCATTTACTTTTATATATATATATTATTATTCATATTATATATTTATTATTTATTATTTATTATTTTTATAACATATATTATTAATATTTTTTTCTATTTTTATATATTGTTATATATATTATTTATATATATATATATATATTATTATTTTTATACTTATTCCCTACTACAAGATTTAGGCCATAATTATTGTTTTCTTTTTTTTCCTTCTTTTGCTACGCATATTTGTATATGTATATATTTTATTATTTTTCTTTCATTCTACTAGTGTTTAATGTGTGATCATGTATGCAATGCATGATGCGAAAATTTAGGGTGTTACAAACCCCGTCTCGCGCTCCTGTCAATACGTGTTAGTACGTGTTAGTACGAACAATATATTATGAATATATAAACATAAGTTACATACACTTACCATGTTGTCGGTACCCTGGGTACCATATACTCCTTGGGATTGCAAAGATCTCAAGAGAATGTCATCTACTTGATTTGAAGACCTTCAGAGGCTCACATGTCAGACATAACCGGACCCGCTTCTCCAACATGGTTAGTCCCAGGGTCGCCACGTGTACTATCAAACCGGAGCTACCGCCCACAAGGGGGAAGCTCCGGGCTATGTACCAAAATAGCACCCCCGGACCTAACCCCAGACCGAGGGAAGCTCCAGAACTGACACGTGTCAGGTAGCTTCGGACCTATCTGTTTCCCACAGTATGCTCCGGAGCTGCCACGTGTCCAACCGTCAGATCTTCAGCCTCTAACCTCCGGAAGACTCCACAACGGTCCAGATCTTCAAAGGGGAATCAAGGACTTCAAGACCCGATTAAGTGTCATTAATACCATATTAATGACACACAATCGGACGACCTTAATTACCTGTAACGGTGCTGTCAAAGCCCAAAACTCGGTCATTAAGGGCAATTAAACGTGTTGAATGTGTATCAATATCAGTAACCGCCAGAGCCACATGTCGGGCCAGGCTAACTTGTAACGGCCTGCCCTTGTACTATAAAGGGACAGGCCGGCGATACATAGGACACTCTCAGAACACATAGACACTCTTCGGAGACACGCTGACTTTACACTCTCAACTGACGTTGAGCTCATACATCCAATACAACACCAACACACCCCGTGGAGTAGGGTATTATGCGCAGGCGGCCCGAACCACGTAAATCTTCGTGTCCCTTGTGTCACTCGACATCTCACCTTCTGGAATCTCCGCGCGCCCATACCGAACCTCAAACTCCTCTAACACTTTAGTAGTGTCGGGAGATCTGCCGGATCAAAACCACCGACAGTTGGCGCGCCAGGTAGGCAGACCGGAAATTTCAAGAATGGTGAACTCAGCCGCTGGATCATCCAATGGTCATCCCGCTGTTCAAGCTGTTGGGGGTAATCCCTCCAATATGCAGCCACCAGTAGGAACCATGGTTCCAGCAGGAGTCACACTTCCACCATCGCTGCCTCCACCAGCAAATCAAGCTGGACAACGCGATGGTGCACCGGCGTCAATCACTGCGTCGGCGAATCTTGACAACCCGGAACACGCGCTTCATGCAGCACGTGCTCTTCTTCAGCGCCCACCACCTCCGGACACATCCCGGGATGCAATGGAGCAGTGGAGGGCCGATGTGGAACACTTGGTTGCAGCAGCAGCCGACCGCATCAGCAACCAGGGTCCTCCTCCTTCAGGACGGGCCCCGTCGCAGCGACGGACCTTGTCTGGTAGACTTGGTCCGCACGTTTCCAACAACAGGAGACGTGCTGCATCACAGCAGGTGACGTCGTTGCCCTCCGGGGCACGATGCACTCACACGGTATCAAGGCTTTCAACTCATGACCTCCGGGCGGAGCTTGATCGCCGATATCGCCAACAAGACGGCTGAGTCCATATTGAGCGTGCTCGTGAAAGACGAGAAGCTCAAGACATTCCTGCTCCTGAAGGAGTAGGAGGAGGCTGTTCAGCCCTAGCCATGCATCTTCGTATGGTCAGGTGGCCACAGAAGTTCTGGCCTCACCTGCCGGAGAAGTTCGACGGGACCGTTAATCCTGTCGAATTTCTTCAGATTTACTCCACTGCTATCTTGGCAGCTGGAGGAAATGAGGTTGTAATGGCCAATTATTTCCCAGTGGCTTTAACTGGGACCGCCAGGTCCTGGTTTATGAGCCTTCCACCCAACTCCATCAGCGGTTGGGAGGAGTTGTGCCGGCAGTTCACCGCCAATTTTGGGAGTTCTTACACCCGACCAGGCACCGAACTGGACCTTTTTGCAGTTGTGCAAAAAAGAGGAGAATCCCTGCGATCATTCATCCAGAGATTCTCTCAGGTACGAAACACAATCCCTTCTATCTCTAGCGCCTCTGTCATCGTGGCATTTAGACAGGGAGTGCGGGATAAGAAGATGCTGGAGAAACTGGCGATCAAGGAGATTACCAGTGTCACGGAACTCTTCAGCTTGGCTGACAAATGTGCCAGAGCTGCGGAGGGCCGTGAAATGCATTCCAAACCAACTCCGGAGGATCACAAGAAATCCTCCAAAGGAGAAGCCGCTACCTCCGAGAGTGGCAAGAAGAACAAAAAGACCAACGGCAAGAAGAAGTCGTCGGCCAGTGCATCCAATGCTGCAGCTGCTGCAGCTCCAGGTGGCCGGGGGCCACGCCCCGAGAAGCGACCTCGACCGTCTTCTGAAGACGGTGGCAAACCCAAGGTGTGGTGTCCAATTCACAAAACGGACAGCCACAGTTTGGAAGACTGCCGGGAGGTCCAAAACCTTGCCGAGCGCTACAACAAGCGTCGGGAAGAAGCTCCTTTCCGACAGAGGGAAGGAAAAATAAAAGTTGACGAAGCTCCGGCTGAAGAGGAGTTAGGTTTTCAGGATCCCAAAAAGGTCCTGAAGGCCGTCTACACCTCCGTCGACGACGATTCCGACGTCTCTGACAATGAGCGTCGGAAGACCATGAACACCATTTTTGGTGGATCATGGGACATCACCTCCCGCCGCGTCATCAAGACTATGCGTCGGGACATGGCTATTGTAGCTCCTACAGCCAGGGCGGAGCCTCATCGGAAGCAACACAACCATCACTTTTGACGCTTCAGACTGCCCTCGAAGCATGGTTGGAGCAGGTCAGCTACCTTTGATGGTATCTCCTACCATCAATAACATCCAGCTCCACCATGTCATGGTAGACGGAGGTTCGGGGCTCAACCTCATAAGCTTCGAAGCTTTTACCAAGCTTCAGCTCCGACCTTCGGATCTCCACCCCTCCTGACCTTTCTCCGGAGTAGGTCCGGGAGCCATTACCCCACTTGGAGCTATTACCCTCCCCGTTACTTTCGGGACCCGGGAGAAGTATCGCACCGAGAAGTTGGTCTTTGACGTTGCTCAGATCAACTTACCCTTCAATGCCATCTTGGGTAGGCCTGCCTTGTACAAATTCATGGCAGCTGCTCATTATGGTTACCTGGTGTTAAAGATGCCAACACCAGTAGGTGTTCTCCAGATCCGCAGAGATCGTACTGCCGGAGTAACTGCTCTGGAAGAACTCCATGCGCTTACTACGGCGCAAGAGGAGGACTCCAGGCAGGAGCAAGCTCCAAAACCCCCGAGCATTTGTCAGCGAGGCTCGACTTCTGCACCTCGTGTGCAGCCAATCGACGACACTGACATTCCCGTCAAAGTCGTCCAAATCGGTTCTGATGCCGCTCAGACCACCCGTATATCGGAGGGATTGAACGACAAATAGGAACTCGCGCTCATCGCTTTCCTCCGGGCTAATGTCGATGGGTTTGCCTGGCAACCGTCACAAATTCCTGGGATCCCCAGGGAAGTGATTGAGCACAATCTGATGATCTACCCCGACGCCCGGCCTGTGCATCAGAAGCCTCAGAAGCAATCCGTAGAGCGACAGAACTTAATTCGACAAGAAGTGAAGAAGTTGCTCGAAGCTGGATTCATCCGAGAAGTCTTCCATCCAAAATGGCTGGCAAACCCAGTCGTTATGCCCAAGGCCGGCGGGAAGCTTCAGATGTGTATCGACTACACAACACTAAATCCCAAGGCCGGCGGGAAGCTTCAGATGTGTATCGACTACACAACACTAAATAAGGCATGTCCAAAAGATCCATTCCCATGACCTAGAATAGATCAGATAGTGGATTCCACCTCCGGGTGTGAATTACTATGTTTCCTAGACGCATATTATGGGTATCATCAAATCAGAATGTCTAGGGAAGATGAAGAGCATACCTCTTTCATCACAGTAGATGGATTGTACTGTTATACAGCCATGTCATTTGGTCTCAAGAATGCAGCTTCAACCTTTGTACGAGCTATGTACAAAAATTTTGAAGAACTCATCAGAGACATAGTGGAAGTGTACGTCGACGACATCATGGTCAAGGTCAAGAACAAGGAGTCACTCCTTGACACCTTGCAGGCTGTCTTCGACAAGCTGCAGGTCACCCGCACAAAGCTAAATCTAGACAAGTGTGTCTTCGGGGTTAGCTCCGGAAAACTTCTTGGTTTCCTGGTAAGTCACCGGGGCATAGAAGCTAATCCGGCGAAGATCAAAGCCATTGAAGACATGCGGCCACCAGCCTGCATCAAAGATGTCCAAAAGCTAAATGGATGTCTAGCAGCCCTCAGCCGGTTCATTTCAAGACTGGCGGAACGGGCACTCCCCTTCTTCAAGTTATTAAGGAAGTCCGGACCATTCCAATGGTCTGAAGAAGCAGAAAAGGCGTTCCAGGAGCTAAAACAGCTCCTCACCACCCTACCAATTCTGGTAGCTCCGAACCCTGGTGAGCCTTTGCTGCTTTACATTTCAGCCACTGACGAAGTCGTCGGTATGGTCCTGGTTGCGGAGAGACTAGAACCATCCCATACTCAGGAGTCTAGACCCCTTCAGGAGGGTCTGGAGGTTCCTGAAAGCGAGTCTGGGTCCCAGCTCCCAGACTTGAATCCACAAGAAGTTACTTCAGAAGACCCAGACCCCTCCGGGAGGGTCCAGGTCGCTTCTGAAGAAGCTTCGGGTTCCTCCAGCAAGGACCCGGAAGTCCCCGAAGAAAATCTGGACCACTCCGGGAGGATCCGGATCAATGAAGAGGAAGCTTCGGGCCCCTCCGGGGGGGTTCAGACCATCCATCGCCCAATGTACTTCATTAGTGAAGTACTTCATGATGCTAAGACTCGATACCTAGAGGTGCATAAGCTGCTCTATGCAGTTCTTATTGCCTCCGGGAAGCTTTGCCATTATTTCCAAGCTCACAAGATCTCAGTGGTGACTTCTTACCCACTTCGAGCAATCTTGCATAATCCCAACTCAACTGGGAATATTGCAAAGTGGGCAGCGGAATTGGCCGAATTCGATCTCGAATTCATTTCAAGGCAAGCAATCAAGAGTCAAGCATTGGCAGACTTCATGGCGGAATGGACTCCCTCTCCATCAAACCCTGGGGGCTCCAGCGAGCAGAAGCCAGAACACAAGGCTCCGGTCTTCACCGAGCCTCACTGGACCCTCTACTTCGACGGCTCCATGCAAAAGCAGGGGGTCGGAGCTGGAATCCTTCTCCTCGCACCAACTGGAGAGAAGGTAAAATACATGGTACACCTTGACTTCAAGGCGACCAACAACATGGCGGAATATGAAGCCCTCATTTACGGACTAAGGGTGGCACTGTCATACGGTGTCAAGCAACTGCTGGTCAAGGGAGATTCACAACTCATCATTAAGCAAGTGAAGGGTGAATGCTCCTGCAACAATCTCCAGCTAGTTGCTTACCTCCTTGAAGTCCAGAGGCTTCAGAAGGACTTCGAAGTCCTAGATCTCCACCATGTCCAGCGTGCCCACAACGCTGAAGCCGATGAACTCTCGACGAAAGCGTCAACCGGAGCTCCGGCTCCTGACGAAACTTTTGTCTGGAGGTTGTCAAAACCCACATCTCAGCCTACCAAACTGAGCGAAGGGGGCGAGATCAGCATCCCGAAGCTGACGGTCCCGATGGCCCTATTACCATGGCAGCCATCAAGGGTCGTAGGTGCTGCCGGAAGCTCCGAGCAACCCAGCACGCAAGACTCAAATGCTCAAGTTAGTTCTGATGCATGGATCTCGGAGATACGGAACTACTTGAAAGACAACATCCTTCCTGATGATGATGTATCCGCTGACCGGGTAGTTAGATTGGCTAAAATATACACGTTGGTAGAAGGGGATCTCTACCGGCGCGGTGCCAATGGCATCCTAATGCGGTGCATCACAAGGGAAGAAGGCTGCAAGCTCCTCGCAGAAATCCATGGAGGCGAGTGTGGGAACCACGCGTCTTCCCGCACGCTGGTAGGTAAAGCCTTTCGGCATGGCTTCTACTGGCCTACAACACTCCAGGATGCAATTGAGCTGGTGAAGAAATGCGAAGCATGTCAATTTCATGCAAAGCAAATTCACACACCAGGTCAGCCCCTACAAATGATACCTCCTACATGGCCCTTCGCTGTGTGGGGGGTGGACATCTTGGGACCTTTCCCAAGAGCCGTCGGAGGTTACAAGTTCCTGTACATTGCCATTGACAAGTTCACCAAGTGGCCGGAAGCAACTCCAGTTGTCACAATCAACAAGCAATCTGCTATCAACTTTTTGCAGTCTATTGTATGCAGATTTGGAGTCCCAAACAAAATTATCACTGATAATGGGACCCAATTCACAAGCTCTGCATTTCAAGGATATTGCGAAGACCTCGGCATTCAAGTTTGCTACGCCTCCGTAGCTCACCCGGCAAGCAATGGCCAAGCCGAGAGAGCAAATGCTGAAATCCTTAAAGGACTCAAAAGGCGCACCTATGAGCACTTGAAAAAACATGGAGCCAACTGGATTGAAGAGCTTCCGCCCACTTTATGGGCCAACAGGACAACTCCAAACCAGTCAACTGGAGAGACACCCTTCTTCCTGGTGTATGGAGCTGAAGCAATCCTTCCTCCGGAAATCACCTTGGGGTCACTTCGGGTCCGGACCTTCGACGAAGCCACGCAGGACCAGCTCCGACGTGAAGACCTAGAGCTCCTTGAGGAGGGAAGGTGCCAAGCAGCTGTTCGGAATGCCCGATACTGTCAAGCCCTTCGGCGCTATCATCAGCGGCATGTACACAACCGACAGCTCGAGGAAGGCGATCTGGTGCTACGAAGAATACAATCCAGAGAAGGGTTAAACAAACTCTTCCCCAGCTGGGAGGGACCCTTCCAAGTGATTAAAGTATCCCGTCCCGGAAGCGTTCGCTTGGCTACCGAGGATGGGACACCTCTCCCAAATCCTTGGAACATTGAGCATCTCCGTAAGTTCTACACTTAATATCACAGAGGTGAGTCTGTAGTAACTTGAGGTGTATGTTATAGAGTCATTGTACAGAGTCGGGTAGTTCCTCCGGGAGAAGAGTCGGACCTTTCCCGGAAGGTCCGCAAAGTTCATGCAACACTTGTCGCAGTCTGAGGACTAAAAGTGTGGCTAGCTACCCTGGGTCAAACGAGAAATTAAACACACTTAGCCTGGTTCCGTACCCTAAGAGTGTACTTGTTTCCCCTGTACCCCGGACCTATAATGAAAGACATCTTCATGTGAAACAGACTCCACGTGCATTTATTTTGTACAGGCTCAACATTTTTTATTTTTCTCTTTCTTGTCTATAACAAAGACGTGCAATTCTTAAGAAATTTTAGTTCGACTGGTTCATATACGATTCGAGTTGTATTGTCGATTCTTCTAGATTCAAATATTGTTTATGGCCCACTCGCCTGAATGCCGCCAAGCCAACCTAGGGCCGGAGTGTGCTATCGACTTAGCCTGCTCAAGCACCCTAAGTACGCCACTCTACCTACACCCCGGTAGGCCGAAGTAAGGTGGGTCCAAGTACAATTGGATCTGGAAGAAAAGACAATGCATTCGGTTGTATTTAGAATCGCGTTTGACCTAAAATTTTCTTGAGAATCGTAAGCCGCGACGAAGTTATAGGCAAGAAACGAATTTTACTATTTTTCTTGGCTTCAGTGTGCAGGAAAAATAAAAAATCCACGTTGATGGAGAAAAGCCGGAGCTAACAAAGCTCCGACTCCCCTAGATGGCTTGTAATTGATGTTAAGCATTGAAAATGAGCATCACCAAAGTAACCAAGCTCCGATAAAGCTAGGGGCGCCAGCCGTCGACGCAAAATAAATGATGGTGAGAAGACCCCGCAAGCGGAGTCTGCTACCAACAAAATACACGTTGGTAAAGGTCACTGCCGGAAATACTAAGCTCCGACACCCCGGAGGACTAACTATCGATGCTCTACGCGTTGATAGGGACTATTGTCGGAGCTACTAAGCTCCGACGATAGACAATGCCGGAGCTTCTAAGCTCCAGCAACCTCAGGGGGCCTTCACTATCGAAGACTTCGGACCTACACTCTACAAGTTCGAAGCAAATGAGTCTTCAACAAAACACAATATCCTCTTGGTACATGTTCACAATCAAATTGTGTACATCTACCAGGGGGCCAAGTGAAGACAAAAGTGTTGAAGACAAAAAGTGAAATTCACAAAAATTTGGGGATTTCATTCATCTGGAGACAAGGGATTACAAAATTGAGGAAGAAAAAGAGAGAATACAAGTGGGAGCTACGGAGATGGTCCTAGACCCTATGGAAGAATTGGGCGACCTTCTGAGCAACCTCCGACATGTTGGCTCGGACGGCTTCACCTTCTCCTTCGACGGGACCTTCAAGCACCGGGTCCAGAGGGAATTGGGGATTCCGACTGGTGTAGCACGTCAGCACATACTCTGCGACGTTCTTCGCCAGAGATTGCCCCTCAACCTCCAATTGGTCTGCGATGACATCGCCCACCTTGGAGAGTTTGCTACCTGCCGAGCTCAACGCCTACAATGCCAGGTCCGGCTCCAGCTCCGGATCATCCGGACGCACGGGACTGAAGCCCATCGGTGTCAGCGCGTCGTTGGCCTTGCCTAGGAACTCCCAAACCTGTAGGGAGTCCGCTGTCCTCAAGCCCTTCAATTCTTCTAAGGATCTTCTGGCCGCCACCAGTTCAGAATTCTCGCGAGCGAGACGCTCAACTTCTTTGGCGTTTTGCTGAATCTTTTCAGCAACTCGCTTCTCGAGTTTTTTGATCTCCTCCTCCCGTAGATAAATCTTGTTCCGGCGGTCAACCAGGTCCTTCTCCCTGCCCCTCACTTTCTTCTCCCTGGCTGCGATGGCACACTCTTGCTCGTGGAGTTCCTGCCCCCGCACCCAGGCCTTCTCCTCCTCCTCAGCGCAGCGCTCTTCCAATTTCTTGGCGCGCTCCTCGAGGCCCTTGTCAGCCAGAGCCACCTTTTTGGTGAGCTCCTCCTCCCTCTTCAGAACGTCATCCCGCAGCTCAAGGAGTTTCTCTTCATCTTCGAGCCTCTTCTCCCTCTCCTCAAGTGCCTCCCGACGCTTGATGAGAGTAGTGTTAATGGCTTCCAGCCTTTCTTGGCGTTCATCAGCCGCACTATTAGCTGCTTTGGTCTGCTCATAAATGGCCCGGGATTGAGCGTAGAGGGCGCGAGTCATGCTCTCCCTGTCATCCAATAATTTGCCCCAGTATTCCAGGTGGACCTTCTCCCGCTTAATCCACTCTTTGTCATCTGCTAGCCTCGACTGCGCCAGCTTGGTCTCGAAGTAGAGCCGGTTACGCCACCGCCTAAGGGTTTGGCGCTCCTCTTCAAGAGCCTTGCTGTCGTGGAAGAATGCCAGTTGAACTTGACGCAGACTGGAGCGGGCGTTGTCAATAGACAATGACAACGGGATAGGTTCCGGACCTGCCGGGGTATCCTCCGCTGGTTCCAGCGGGTTTTCAGTTACAAAAATTGGGTCCCACTCCACAAGAGTGGTCCCCTGAGCCTCTATGGCACTAGGGCTGTCCTCCAGGATGGCCTCAGTCGCCATCGAGGAAGGTCCCGCTGATGAAGTTCCGACCTTCGGAAGTGGTTCCGAAGGCCCCGCCGCCAGGTCTTCATTTGCCCCCTCAGGCAGGGGGCCAGCAACCTCTTCTGGGCACTCTGGCTCAGCCGCGGGAACCTCCGACGTCGTCATTCCCGGAGCAGGGACTGCTTCTGGCTCCGGCCTGGGCACCTCCTCTATTGGGGGCTTGAGCGCCGACACCTCTGCAACAACCGTCTCGGGAACCGGAAGGTCTTCAACATCAACCGGCCCTGCAGCCGGAGCTCCAACAACGACCGGCTCTGCGGCCGGTGCTTCAGAGGTAGCCGGCCCAACCGCCGGGACTTCCTCAACATCCGGTGTGCACGCCGGGACTTCAATTACCTCCGGCTCAACCGCTGGAGCTTCGACAATTTCCGGCTCTGGGGCCGGAATTACTGCTTCCTCCGGCTCAACGACCGGAGCTTCCATCATCTCTGCACCAGGACCCGGAGCTTCAACCTCCGGGGCAGGTGCCGCTGGCGCATCTTCTCTCCCGCGGTCCGGCGCTACCACGGGAGTCTCTGGGGATGAGTCGAGGTCCATGACCATGACAGCTGGCGTCGGTGCTGTCGCAGCTTCAGCCACCACTTGGGGCGGCACTGGAACAGGAGCAGAAGCTTCCGCCCTCGCAGCTTCATCTGCTGTGGCTGAGGGTGGAGCCTCACTCCTCTTCTTGGGAATGCTACAGATGATGGATGAAGAAACTTAAAAAACAGTTACTACAACAAAACAATTGTCTGAGGTAAATACTAAAAATTACTTTAGGAGGCTTCCGCACCAGCTTGCGCGGAATCTCTTTTCCGGGCGTTCTGGACTGACCATAGCCGCCGCCGGCATGGAAGCTCCGGAAGGCCCCCCGGAACTCGTTGCAGCCACGGGCATTTCTCTAGTTGAGGCCCCCCCTCGATCGGGAAGAACCTCCGGACCTAGAGGCCTCAACTGGCCCTGGTGATGGAGTCGCATGCCTGGAGCTAGCACCCCGGGAAGACGTCGCTGTGGATACAGTCGCCGCAATTGTAGAAGACCTCCCCCTCCGGGGAGAAGGAGCTGATGCAGAGGTTGCAGGCCTGACGGACCTTCCGTCGTCATGCTGTAGTTTCCTCTTCCGGCTCAAGGGTTCGTCCACCGGTTCCTTGCCCTTGCCGACGACTTCGATCCTTGGCTCCGGGGCAGGGTCGGAACCACCTTCGGAAGCCCCAGGGATCACCACCCTGGAGGTCGATCTTCTCTCGACGACACCAAGGTCGTCAAGCACCGGCATCGTTCGTCGGAGCTCCCTGCTGAACTCTACTTCCACGTTCAGAGGGAGAAAGGCTGATGGCGGGGTCAAGTCATCTCCCGCAACATCGATGCCGTGCTGGAACATTTTGAGATGTAACTCCAAGGTTGCCCTTGCCATGTTGGACTTCAGTCCAGTCTCGACCCGGTCGTCATCCATCACGCTGTTGAGGGCCCAAGCCAGTTTTTCTCTCCTCTTCAGCGGTGCCCACCTGTTGACCAGGAAGTTGCAAAATACCGCCTGAGGAGTTAATCCTCCCTTCACGCACTGGCGGATCCTGGTCAGAGCAGGGTTGAAGGCATCCGACAACACCGGAGCTTCACTCCAGACTGCAGTGTCGATGTTGGGGAGGCCTTCGGGCAGCTCCAGCTTCTCGTGCTCCTCCACCCACATGACTATCCAGTCCTTCTTCCAATCATCCCACTTTCCCGAGGGAAACGACCGGAGGTACTTGAATGGGCACTTCTTGCACTTCACGAAGTAATAGAAGCCAAGGTACTCATTACTCCTACCGGTGGTATGGACGGTGAAGAAGGTCCGGAAAAGTTCAATGCAGGGGGGATGTCCACCCACATTTCACAGAAGTGGACGAAGATAGACACAAGAAGAATGGAGTGGGGGCCAAGGTGGTATAGCTGCAGACCGTAAAAGTCTAGCAGCATCAAGAAAAAGGTGGGATCAACCCCACCATGGCGTACGAAGAGAAGTACACCATCTCGCCGGCGTGCTCCTTCTCGAACGGGAGCTCTCCCCCGGCGCGGACCAGGCGGTTGAAGAAGTCCGGGGACCATCCCATGAGGGACCGGACCTTCTTCAGGTCACCGTCGGTCTTCAAACGACTCTCGTGGAGACCCAACTCCATCGCGGCACAGCAAGGCAAGAGAGGAAAAGCGAGCACAAGTTGAGAGTTTGAGCGCAAGATCAGATGAGAGGCGTAAAGAACCCCAGACGGTGCGCGCTTTCCTTCTTAAGTAAGCCCTCGCAACGCTTGGATGGAAACCGCAAGGAAGTCGAAGGTACTACTCAAAAATTCCACCCAGCCGATGACAAGAGGGCCCAGGACCACCCCGACGATCAAGTCGAGATTCTTACCCAGGCGAACGGTTGTCATCATGAGGCGGGAAGCCCGAAGGCGGCAGCCTGACAAGGCGCGCGGAACCGATACAATTTTCGTATCGGGAACCGGCGACCTTCAATTGCGTGAGATCCGCACGCCAAAGATCTCATTTGCCGCACACGGGATATGCCACGCGGCGAGGATTTAACTCCAAACTATCGCCAACAGCACATCCGAAGACCTTTGAAGACTCAGTTCAAAAGTCGAAGGATGGACCCACCTCCGGCGGAATGACTTCACCCAAGGGGTCTTCCCCAGAGGTGGGCCCAGAGGGCCACTGTCGGTACCCTGGGTACCATATACTCCTTGGTATTGCAAAGATCTCAAGGGAATGTCATCTACTTGATTTGAAGACCTTCAGAGGCCCACATGTCAGACATAACCGGGCCCGCTTCTCCAACATGGTTAGTCCCAGGGTCGTCACGTTTACTATCAAACCGGAGCTACCGCCCACAAGGGGGAAGCTCCGGGCTTTGTACCGAAATAGCACCCCCGGACCTAACCCCAGACCGAGGGAAGCTCCGGAACTGACACGTGTCAGGTAGCTCCGGACCTATCTGTTTCCCACAGTATGCTCCGGAGCTGCCACGTGTCCAACCATCAGATCTTCAGCCTCTAACCTCCGGAAGACTCCACAACGGTCCGGATCTTCAAAGGGGAATCAAGGACTTCAAGACCCGATTAAGTGTCATTAATACCATATTAATGACATACGATCGGACGACCTTAATTACCAGTAACGGTGCTGTCAAAGCCCACAACTCGGTCATTAAGGGCAATTAAACGTGTTGAATGTGTATCAATATCAGTAACCGCCAGGGCCACATGTCGGGCCAGGCTAACTTGTAACGGCCTGCCCTTGTACTATAAAAGGACAAGCCGGCGATACATAGGACACTCTCGGAACACATAGACACTCTCCGGAGACACGCTGACTTTACACTCTCAACTGACGTTGAGCTCATACATCCAATACAACACCAACACACCCCGTGGAGTAGGGTATTACGCTCAGGCGGCCCGAACCACGTAAATCTTCGTGTCCCTTGTGTCACTCGACATCCCACCTTCTGGAATCTTGCGCGCCCATACCGAACCTCAAACTCCTCTAACACTTTAGTAGTGTCGGGAGATCTGCCGGATCAAAACCATCGACACATGCGTTTAGCCAAACGCAAGTTTTTATCTTGGTTGTGCCTACTCTTCCCCTCGACCCCTCTGCACTCTCAAGCCTTACCGGACTTAGCCTTAAACTCATCGCTAGCCCAATACCAGCAAAGGGCCCGAAATGCATTGGACCGACCCTGCAACCAGCTCACGTGGCCCTATCGTTAAAAATACCATCGAGGAAATTATCAGAAAAAATACTTACTACACCCCACGTACCTGCGCGTACTCTCCTCAGTCAGGTGCCTCTCGCTCTCTTGCCGTAAGTGTAGCACGTGGTGCTGATTCGCCTTCAAGTGCTCATTAATAATTTGAACACGAGCGTTCGATAAAGCTTGTCGAAGCGCCTTGGCAGCATTCTAGTGAAACACTCTCCTCGCATCCTCAACCAGGCGAGGTTCTTTCGGGTCCTCTAAAGTATATCTTGTCTGTGATAAAGAATATATTGAAGGGATGTTCATTAAAAGAGTTTAAGAGTTAAAATTTAGAAACTATTTTTAACATACTTACCATAAAATTGGCCCATACGACATCCTGAAGGTTGTCGTGCTCCTGGTGATGGACGCGTGTGTAGTCCTCCCATGAAAGAGCAGACACCTCGTTGATGACCCCGGGATAGTGCAAACGCACTAAGGACTCGAGGGAACCGTTCACCCGTATTTAGTGTCTCTCACCGGTGAAAGACATGTCGTCTCAAATCCTGCAAGATATTTATTGATTCATTACTTACATAACAAAAATACAAAAATATTCAATGCCATCAACCATATACGTGGGCATCAACCTAACCCAGACACGGAGGTAGTCACTACTCACTAGAGCCCAGCCCAACCCAATCCAGACACGGAGGTAGTCACTTGAGCCCAGCCAAGCCCAACTCAAACACGGAGGTAGTCACTCGAGCCAAGCCCGCCACCGTTGCCTCTTTTCTTATCATCGGCAGCGGCACCCCTTCTCCCTTCCCCGCGTGGAGCAGATCTTCTAGGGTTCCGACCGACCGGCGACGCCGCGGCGAGACTCTCGATCCGGCAGCGAAGATGCCGCAGCGGCACTCGAAGAACAACAACGACCTCGCCTTCTTCACCTACGAGGAGAAGCGGAAGCTCGGGTACGGCACGCAGCGGGAGCGGCTCGGCAAGGACTCCATCAAGCCCTTCGACGCCTGCTGCCTCTGCCTCAAGCCGCTCATCGACCCGCTCTGCTGCCCCAAGGGCCACACCTTCTGCAAGGAGTGCATCCTCGAATGCCTCCTCGCCCAGAAGAAGGACATCAAACGGTAGGATATTGCACGCCCGCTGCTTGTTTTAGGGTGTTTTGGATTGGACAGTCGATTTGCGAGGGTGAGCGATAGCTGGGACATGGAAAATCTGCTATATGATCGCAAGAGAATTTTGAGGCGGGATGCTGATAGTTGGGGGTTAAGTTTGGCTTCCCCAACCTAACCGTGAATTCTAGGATGAAGTAATCTCACTTGAAGTCACGGTCAGATTTCGTTGAGCAAGGCCCTCCCTGAGTTGTTAGAACCAATTTACCCGGCTTCACTCTTTGATTGATTGCTGCAGGGTGCCAGTGTCTTCATTCAAGTGCAAGTGCTTGTAGGTATTCTAGCTTTGGCATCCATAGTGACGCCCGGTGCTCATTGTCATTTCTCGTTGTATGTATACATTCATTGACTGCTGCCAGTGTAAAACCATCAGCCACTGATCTCTGAATTATTATCCTTCTTGTAGTTGGCTTACCTAGAATCCCTCTCCGTGTTCTCCTTTGGTTTGTAAAATACTTATTTCTCTACAAGTGTGATTAAGTTCGCTGGCTAAAGTTCTAAGTGGTCACTCTCGTTCTTACAGCAAACTGGCAGCTCATGAGTCCCAGAAGAAGCAAGATAAGGAAGAGGAAGAGGAGAAGCTGATGCTGCAAAAGGCGAAGGAGTTGGATGCTTTTGATCAGCAGAATCACGGGGCCGTTCCCCAGTACTATGACCGCAGTGGCTCCCAAGACAAGAATGGTTTTCACGGAGCAAACAGTGTGAAGGTTACCTCCTTCGAAGAGGAGGCTCTCCGAACCATGAAGGCATTCTGGCTCCCGTCTGCTACACCTGAAGCTACGGTCAAGGCAGATGCTCCTTCCACTGATACTGTCTGCCCTGAGGGCCAGGAGAAGCTCAAGTTGAAATCGCTCTTCCCTATCTCTTTTAGTGAGGAGAAATATGACCAGAAGAACAAAAAGTCAGTGGAGAAGAGCTACATGTGTCCTAGCTGCAAATCCACTCTTACAAACACCATGTCCCTGGTGGCTATCAGCACCTGTGGCCATGTCTTCTGCAAGAAGTGCTCTGACAAGTTCCTAGTACCTGATAAAGTCTGCTTGGTGTGCAACAAACCTTTCAAGGAGAGAAATCTGGTTCCTTTGGAGAAAGGAGGGACTGGCTTCGCGGCACATGATGAGCGCTTGGTGGCAAAGGAGTTCAAACATTTGGGGAGTGGTTCTGGGTTAGGGTTAGTGAAGCCTGCTCCAAAGACTTAATAGCTTTGAATATTTGTGCTGTTGTTGTTTATTGCTTATTATGGTGTAATCAAAATATGTAACCTGGAAAATTTTGTTTCAAGGATCCACTCACTATCTTTGTAATATCAGGAACAGTTGATGTTGAAAGTCTTTTGCGGCGCGACCCTGATGTGTCTCCTTGCAGCTTTGCTTGTTTTTAGTTGTCGTACATTTGTGAGGTTGCTGCTGATATATTATGGTCTAGCTCTAGCAAGTCCGGTTGCCCTTTCTGGCATCTTCAATCATATCTGTTGTTGAGCTGGACTAATGGAGATAGTGCGTACACAGAATACACATGATGTAGCTAGCTATAGTTTGTTTACAAATTTAGAACTAGAGCCATATCTACGTTTTGTTCAGCTATTCATAACTAGAGCAAAGCCTTTTATTCACACAATCCTGTCTAAACAGCAGGAAATCAAGAAGCATTTTAGGTGTCCATTGGTGGAAGTTCAGATAGTTAATTAGATATATAAACGTAAAACGAGTACAAATGGTCAAGTTATGAGGTACTATACCATCAGAAGAAGAGCTGAATGGTCCATTTTTTATTTTATTTTTCTGTCAGTGCTCAGTACAAGACGAAATCCTAAAAGTGACGATGTGGATAACGAAAACGCTGACCTGGCTGCCTTGGCCTCCACCCAAACACTCGACGTTCAGAAATCGAGCGTACCGCATTCCAGCAGCAATGGATAACTGGACTATTGGGATTCATAGAACACTTTCAAGGGTCCGTTCTAACCTGACGGTTTGAAGCACTGAGGTGAAAATGGCAAGCCTGCAGAACTTGATTTGTTCGTTCTCCAAACAAGTACGTTCTCAAGCCCGTTATCATCATCTTCTGAAATTTGTCGTCATTCCTGCTGTTTTGAGGAGTAACATCTTGAAGTTGGTGCTGTTTCCAGTTGGTTGCACCAAATTGTGCTGTGGCGGCCAAGAACAACGGGGTTCCTCCAACTGTTGTCAGTGCGAGCTCAAGCGAGGCATCCTTGGATGGAAAGAGTAATGTCTTTCGCTGTCTCTGTTCATCTGATTGTTGACGAAATTTGTTTACTGAACCTTTGGCTTATATAGGTGTCACGAAAAGGAGATTAGCTTTGCTTGGTGCTGGAGCGTTAGCCACTGGGCTACTGAAGAAAAGCTCTGCCTTTGCAGAAGGTATGACCATTTTTAGCCAGCCTAATTAAGGCTTATATTTTCAGTATTCGTCTGTATCATATTCTCAAGCCCTGAAGCAGACCTTTCTGGTTCATTGATTTGATATTAACTGGAGCTGTTCCTGGATTCCAGAAGTACCAAAGAACTATCGGTCTTATGTAGATGCAAAAGACGGATATTCCTATCTTTATCCAGCTGACTGGAGGGTAGGTTGTCATGATATTCTAAAATAATACAGGCTCAAATGGCAATGGCCTTTGGTTTCCCAGAAGGAAATATTTCATGGTGCTTTTGTTCCCCTGGTCAGGATTTCGACTTCTTGGGCCATGATTCAGCATTCAAAGACCGTAATGTAGCGCTGCAGAGTGTCCGCGTGGGTTTTGTTCCTACAGAGAAAACAGATATTCGCGACTTAGGACCAATGGATGAGGTGAGCTTCCATTTCATCTCTTGTATTTTCTTCGCTTTAATCAGTCGCAAAACATAAACGGTAACTTTGTAAACCATGTAGCCAGACCGCTGAATATATCCTTTTGATGATCTGATGACCGTTTTTAACACTGTTCCAGGCGATCTTCAATTTGGTGAACAATGTTTATGCCGCCCCAAATCAAGTACCGATGGTCTATGACATGCAAGAGGTTTGCCATCTGTTCACTGCTTATAATCAGGCCACGGAGTTTCTAATTTGTTTGGATGCTACACAGTTGCCAAATTGCCGGTGCAGATGCTTTGATTACTGATTTCCATGCAGTAGTGAACATTCTGTTGCTGCGCAGCCCAGTGTTCACTTGGATACATTCCACTAGTATGGATATGTATGAATAAACAAATTAAACAGGTGAAATAAGCGATTGTTGGTGCTGTTTTTGCAGCGCACGGTGGATGGCAAGAATTACTGGACGTTTGAGTACGATCTGGAGGCTCCAGGCTACGGCGTATCAGCATTTGCGACAGTTGCCATTGGAAACGGTAGTGTGCCTCTTCTAAAGCAAAAGCATACAAAAAAAGTGATGAACAGTTTGTTTTTATCAGTTGTTTCCATATGAAAGAAAAGGCAAAATTTGCACTTGTTACCAGGTCGATACTACACGCTGATTGTGACTGCGAACGAGCGCCGATGGAGCAGGCTGCGGAACAAGCTCAAAGTGGTGGCGGACTCTTTCAAGATATCTGATTTAACCGCGTGATTTTGGTCACTTGTAACTGTCGAAAAATATATTATATATTTCTGTATGTATTGTTGATAATACACACTTGCTGGGGAGAACTATATATTATTTCTTGGTGATATTTCTGTATGTATTGTTGAGCAATCCTGAGGGTGTACATGTTTCATTAGATGGTAGGTGAAGCTGTCATATGCATGCACCATTAACATGTTTCCATGGAGATCATATGGATGCTCAAATCCGCCCTGAAAGGACACGAAAAAGATGCTGAAATGCATCTTGTCATCTGGAACCTTTTGCTCCGATCGAAACCTGAGATATGATTATGGATATGAAATAAAATGCTTAGAAATTACCACAATGCATCAAAGCACGTGACATACTTGGAAGGGTGGAGTTTTTGTACTAGCACTATTGTATTGGACCAGTTCATGTTTCAGTCTTTCAGATGATCTATTTTGCAGCAAATTGTCAGCATTAACATTCAGCTTCATCAATCGAGAAAGATGAACGGCCCTTGCTCTGGGTATCTACAGAGAGCTTCAGGGCAATGCTTCTCTACTTTGGATGTTTCTGCAGCTTTGCTCACGTCATTGGATGAATCTACCTTCAAAATAGTTTCGGGTTTCAAATACGATTTGGATGAATGTACCTTCGAAATTCAAGAGCAACATCTCATCTCTTCATGATTCTAATGAGAACGTATTTGCAAACGACAATGTGTTGCAATAATCGGAAAGGCCACCAACTCCGCCTGTTAACATACGTTGAACGGTCAAAATAATACATTACAGAGGCGAGACAAATCACACACGAGCCTCTGAAAGAATGTTTTGAACTCATATATTACATCATTTACAACGCTCCCCAAACTTCCTAGCTACTTCCAGAATAAGTTGTTCCTACAGTTTCAACAACACACCTAATTACCTAAATCTTCAAGCTAAAATTTGTCAAAACCAGGTCCGCATTCCGCTCATTCAGACCATTGCCGGCAAGGCAGCAACTCCAGCATTTTCATCTGCCAAAAAGGGGCCTGTGCGGCTGGGAGGAGCAAAAAGGAGCCTGATCATGCCCTAAGATAATTTACATCTAAAAAGCTCGAACAATAATTACATTAGCCGATGCTGGCGAAGGCCCTTGCCAAAATGGGGTTGCATCAGTCTAACATAAAGACCGTTCAGGTCCATCAGAGAGTCATGTGTACCCTGCTCAACTATCCTACCACCATTCAGGACAACAATGTTATCCACATGCTTCATCATCGCTGCCCTATGTGCTATGAGAATGGTTGTCTTGTTACCCATGACCAAAGTGTCGAGAGCTTCCTGCACCACCCGACTTGATTCAGACTCGATAGCAGAGCTGGCCTCATCCAACAACAATATCGGTGCGTTCTTCAATACCACCCTAGCAATGGCAATCCTTTGCTTTTGCCCAGGTGTGAGATCAACCCCTCTCATTCCCACATGAGTGTCGTAGCCATGTGGCAAGCTACTAATGAAATGGTGAGCATTTGCTATCCTTGCAGCTTCCTTCATCTCAGCCTCTGTTGCATTGTGCCTTGCGTAAATGATATTTTCTCTTATTGTTGTTGAGAAAATAATAGGCTCTTGCTGAATCAATCCCATGTGGCTACGCAACCATCTCAAGTTAAATGATTTCAGATCTCGTCCATCCAGCAGAACTTGGCCAGAAACCGGGTCATAGAATCTCTCAATCAAGGAAATAATAGTGCTTTTCCCTGATCCTAAAACTCCTACAACCGCAACTGTTTGTCCACCACTCACTTTAAGATTGAAATTGCTCAGTACAAGGATATCAGGACGAGCAGGATAAGAGAAATCAACATTCTTGAATTCAATGCTTCCATATACGTTGGGTGGTTTCAAACCAGTAGTATCATCTGGATCAATCTTTGGTTCACGGTCAATAATTTCAAATACTGATGTGAGGGACTTCCGTCGTTTAAGTATGTAAGGAGCAAGTCCAAAGGGCTCCACCAATGCAAATGATGCAAATGAAAAGAGAATGTACTCTTTTAGTCCCGTGGCTATTGTTAGGCGCCCTTGGTCCACTGAAATGGCTGTGTACCAAAGAAGAAGGGCATTGCAGGCAAAAAGAAGGAACTGCGAGAGACCGAATCCAAATCCTATAGCCAATCCATGAACAAGACTTTGCTTCAGTATCTTGCCAAGATGTAATCTGTAGAGTTCCATTATTTTGTTCCCAGCACAGAAAGCTACAACAGTATATATGTTCCGGACTGCATCTTCAAGTACCAATGAAGCCTTTCTGTGCATTTCCTGAATTCCTTTTGAGAAGCCAGCAAGCCACAATTTCTGCAATGTGGATTAGTAGATCATTAAGAATTTTGCCAATGTGCTTCAATACCGTCTACCGCATGTTGCACTATTATTTAGAATTCAATATTTGGTACCCATATAAAGTCGTTCTTAATTATTAATACTACAACAAAGGAATAGATTATCAAAGGGCATTGCCGCCCCAGGAAACACATTCTTAACAACGAATGATATTATTTTAAGAGTTTGACCTGAACTAATTCCTGCAGACTAATCTTGCATGTGTGGACTTCAGACTAAGGCAAGCATTCTATTTTTGAAGCCTTTGGAAGTCACAGAGTTTTTCCTTCTTCAGGATTGACTTACATTAGCATAAAAGTAACAAAAAGTGTAAGCAAGGATTGGATCGTCCCATAATTTTCATCAGACAATTCATTCCCGATCTATTAGCAGTTTAGCACACCCTTTCTAATCCAACATCTAACCGAACAGATAGTGTACATTATGCAAAAACTCCATGGACGGGCATCAAATTTTCTGTTAACACATCATTGTTTGGATAATAAAGAAGGCCTGATACCTGTGCAATAGCGGAGATAACCAGAACTGGTAGTGTTGCAAGTGCAACAAGTGCCACCCGCCATGCCAACAGCATTCCAATAAGAAGAGCCACAGATACTGCTGCAGTGTCTTGTATGAATATGGAAAGGCGGTTACTAAAGGCAGCACGGACAAATGTAGCATCATTTGCCAGTCGCATGGACAGTGTATCAGCATTGTTCTCATCTTTGTCAAACCATTCAACTTCATTGCGCAGCATTGCTGTCAAAGAAAATTACCAATCAGTATAGCTCTAAAAGATCAGATTACCTCCATGATTGTACCAGAACACCACAAAAGTAGAAACATGCAAATAGAAATTACCAGAGAACATCATCCTTCGTATACGCTCAGTCATCTTCTCCCCCATAATTCCAAAATAGAAATGTTGCAACCAGTTGACTAGCACTGTAATAACACCCATGCCAACTATGAATAAGCACCACCTGTTCACTTCGTTGTGCATATCTTGAACTTCTATGTGATAGTAGGCTGATACTATAAGTGCTATTGTGTAAGCAAGCAATGGATTAAACGAGCCAAATATAGCAGCACCAATTGTACCTAATAGAGCATAAGGCCATTCAGCAATACTAAGACCTGCAAGCCGCCAAAAAGATGGAGGCTTGTGCTCTTGAACCTCGTCCAGTTCACTCTGTTCAGAATTCGTATCATCTTGTTCACTTTGTGGTCTGCTAAAAGTTTGTGAATGCGATCGCTCATTCTTAGGATCAGAAGTCAAAAGAGGAGATATAGGCGAGTCAGGTTCTGAATTCTTAGATGACTGCCGTTGTATATGATGGACATCAACTTTTGGAAGATCAGGCAATTTCATTTCAAAACTATCCTGTCTCTTGATGGATGGGGTTCTTTCAGTTTCAATTGCAACCATAGGTATTCCATTGTCTATAGTTTGTTCTGAAGGAGGACTTCGATCCTTTGGTGAATCATGAGAGTTTCTGTTGGTGTCTGATCGCCAAAATTGAAGCAAGCCATGTGTTCTCTGAAGTGAAGGTGATTTTGCCATCTTAGGAGAGGATGACTCTTGGAGGTTTTGGCTCACTGATAAATCCTCAATTTGGAGTGACTGGTGCCCCCTGCTATTCTTGGTAGGCATCCTGATATGTAACAACATATTATTAATTAGGCAGAACAAAGCAAATCACACACTTTTTTGCTGACAGCACAACTGCACAAGGACTGCTACAACATGTAGAGTCATGAAGTAAGAAGAAAATTTTAAGCAGCTTATTATTAGTCCAGTTTTTACGGAAAGGGTGCTGCCATACTTCAGAATTTATAAACAGGATTTTAAAACACTGCCTGGATCGGCGATCGGCCATGGCACCCAGGCGGCTAAAGCAGGAGATGGCTGCCTGTGAGGCGGCGGTAGCCAGACACCGAAATCACGATCTACTAAAGGGAAAAGTGAGTCGACCAGCCATGGCATCCAGGCCGGAGCGCCTGGACGCCTAGGCAGTGACTAGGCATCGGCAACGCCTTTTAAACACTGTTTATAAATGACTTTACCTTTTAGGAAGTTTTGTTGCTTCCTCACACCTTAAAAGCTCAGTATAAAGACCATCCAAGTTCAGCAATTCATCATGTGTACCCATTTCAACAAGATGCCCCTCCTCCATTACAGCTATGTAATCAGCGTTTTTAATTAGGCTAAGACGTCTAGCAATTATAATGGTTGATCTTCCAAGCATGAGAACATCTAATGCTTCTTGGACAGCCTTTTCAGCTTCAAAATCAAGACCTCCAGTGACCTCATCAAGCAAGAGAATTGATGGATTTGAAAGCACAGCACGGGCAATAGAAATTTTGATCTTCTGTTCATCAGTCAGTGCTAAACCAGCTCGACCAACCTACGTAAGACCTGAGTTAGAAAAAAAAATGTGCACTGGAGTCCAGAGCTGCAATGCCTGACCAGTTTAAACAGTGTACACAGTAAGATGTGTGATACTGCCATTACCTGGGTTCCATATCCCTTTTCAAGTGAACTAATGAAACCATGTGCATGTGCAGTTTTTGCTGCCTCTTCTATCTGATCAAAGGTAGCAGATCGTCCATAAGAAATATTTTCCTGAATGCTCAAACTCAATAAAGCTGGTTCTTGTGTCACCAAACCAATCTGGCTTCTTAACCATTTTACTTCCAAATTCTTTATGTTTTCCCCATCCAAAAGAACTTCCCCTGCACAAAGAAACAAGAGTAGTCGTATTAAATGAATAACTGAAAAGCATTTAAAAAAAGCTTTTCATGGCCCGTACCTAATGTTGGATCATAGAATCTCTCCATTAGAGGGATTATGCTGCTTTTCCCAGAGCCATTTCTACCAACAAGTGCAACAGTTCTTCTTGCAGGTACAGTGAGGAAGAAACCACTTAAAATCGGAATTTCAGGACGAGACAGATAACTAAAGTACACATTTCTAAATTCAATGTTCCCCTGCACTTGGGGTAAGGTGATCCCTTCTTGATTGGCGCTGGAACTTGAACGGCTAATCATCTCATAGAGTCTGTAAGCAGCAATGCGCCCCTGCTCAAATGAATAGAAGTTTGTAGCTGCTTGATTCAAACCACTACATATGGAAGGGGAAAGAAAACATTAGCTATGAATATGCATGATTAAAAAAATAACATGAAGCAAACATATAGTTAAGTTGCTTACAGGCCACTCAGAATGACAGCAAATAAAGCCACCACAACCTCACCACCATTAGCTTTTCCACGAGAAATCAGGTGTCTTCCAACCCACAGTTGCAAAGCACAGGAGCAAATGGCAAGGCCATATGTAAATCCAAGGCCAATTCCTTGGACAAGGCTTATCAAAATTCCATATCTCAGTGTGGCTTGAAGCGAGGTAGCATATGAATACTTTGCAAGAGTTTCATTTGTAAATGCGTACAGTGTCCTGATGTATGAGATGGCCTGTGCAAACACATGCTTTAATCAAAGATAGAACAAGCTTTTGATTCAATAATGCACACATCATACCAGGAAATAGTGTGCCTACAAGATAAATAGTAACATAACAGGTGCCCTCAGATACAGCGCTCTTGAGAACACTGTATCTAAGTATAAGATGGCATCTTAGGTTGGTTTTAAACAAAATCAAAAGAACTGGCAGGACGGTGAATAAATGTGAACCTGTTCAGCAATACTAGCCGCTTCAGCATATGCATCTTGAATGTTTTCAGCCAGCCTATGAAGGAATATGTTGGATATTCCTCCAGCTGCAACAATCAAGGGCCCAGTAGCAAGAGTCAGAAGTGCTATTTGCCAACAATTAAGGAGGCCGACAATGAGACCGCCCACAAATGTAGCCATATTGTGTATGTAGTTCCCCACCTGTAAAGGAACTCGGTCATTATAAACTTAGAATAGCCTAAAATTGAGGAAGTACAATCTGCAAGTTATATTTTCAGAATAAAAGATGCGCATTTCAATCCTAGAGCTTACTTTCTCGCTTATAGCTGACTGAATTAGCAAGACATCACTGAGCACTTGGCTAACAATGTCACCATTGTTTCCGTATGTATCAAAGAAGCTCATGTCTTGATTTAACAAGACCTGAACATACTTTGATCTGATGACAGCAGTCTGCCGTTCCCCAGTAAAAATCCAGCATGATACCTCTGCAGAATAAAAGAAAATCACGAATGTACATTTGAGGGAAAACTGCACTTCCAATGAATGCAATTACTTACCTATCCATCCAGCGACAAAAACACCAGCAGCTATATAGACGATATACAGAGCATGCTGCAATAACATACGTGTGTAAAAATTATAAGAGAGGGGATAAGGGAAAGTGGAAAAGAGTTGATAAAAGAAACATGCTTGAATCCTTTGGGGGGAGGGATTCTTATAGGTTTGAGCAATACCGTTATGATATTTTGGGCAACTATTCAGAAAATAACTGAATATAGTACAACAACAAAAACAACCAAGCCTTTGTCCCAAACAAGTTGGGGTCGGCTAGAAATGAAACCCAACATTTTTTGAAGAAAAGTAATAGAAAATAAGATGAGAGTAAAAAAAATACAAATAAAATAAGATTCTACATTTTATTTATTTTAGAAATGGTTAATAAGAAAGAAGATAAGAGTAACAAAATACAACTGAATATAGTATAAAGGAACATATTTAATGAAGTATACATATTTACCCTAAGATTAATAATGTACTAGGTACATCAAAGAACCAACCACAATATATCCATTGGTGTATTCCCCTGGTCTATTTGCAAAGCTAAATGACAGAACTCACAAGAGTTTAGACCCTCCTGCACCAACCTTATAATACCCAAAATGGGAAATTCCATAAATACCTCTAATAATTAAAGCATGCCTATTTCACTAGTACATACACATAAATCCCAATACCTGCCTCCCAACTGTTAGTCAAGGGAATATCTACCTCACTCCATCAAACCCAACAGCGTGTAACATCAAATTTGCATCCGAAAAGATCAATATGCATGTCCTGAAGTGATGTGTAACCTGAGTTATAACATCACATAAAAATTAATGTGCAGGGCAGCAAACATGTGCAGCTGGTAACGTTCCTGGCCCTAATATTTCAAATGTTATTACATAAAGCTACTGATTCAAAAACATAAACATAAACAGACTATACCCCACAAAATGAGAGTTGTTATGTGTGGATGCAAATAGTTGAAGTGTGGCTAGCAATAGTTCATAACAATTTCAATTGGCATAAGAATGGCTTGATGAAAATAGCTGGTCCACCGCGAACCCAACAGTTCAAATGTTAGCACCTCTTGTACAATTAACAGGAACGCGTCATTAGCACCAGCTTACCTCCTTAAACCGGTGGAGCAGCTCGTCACTGCGCCCGTGGAGAGGGGACCCAATGCGTTGAGAGTCGAGCAAATTCAGGGCTCTCCCGAAGTAGTGCAGGTAGACAACTAGCGCCGCGCCATGCGCAGCAGCAGCAAGCGCCCCAACGGCCATGAGCACCCAGTCGATCCCATCAGCGAACTCGAAGAGCCTCCAGAAAGACACTGCAGCGGGAGGCGGCTCGACCTCGTCATCCTCCACCTCGTCCTCGCCGGCACCTTCCCCCTCCCTCGCACCCACGCCGGCATCCCCGGCTGGCCCATCCCCGTATGGCGACGGAGACTCCGGCGGCTCAGAGACCTCGGAGACGGGCGTGAGCGGCTGCACGTGCGGCGAGGCCCAGCCGAACAGCCCCGACGGCACCATCTCCTTCTCGAAGCCTTGCAAAGCTCGACGACGCCGTCAAAATTCAAAAACCCTAGGATCCAGAGAGCTCATCACCACGGCTCGCGCCGAGATGGCACCGACGGGAGGTGGCGGCGACCGGGTCGCTTCCAAAGCGAGCCTCGAGCTTCCCCCAATTGGACTATCCTGCAAGAGGCCAGACCAGGCTAGGCCAGTGCCGCAAAAATAGAGCCCCCTTTTAAAACTCTGTTCTTGGCGGCACGCAGCTACGAGGGAGCAACGAGGACCCGGTCAGAGCAATCCTGCGCCGTCTCCAACGCGCGCCGGCACCACGCCACTCGGAACTCTTCGGCGGCGGCGGCGAGGTAGAGCCGGCGAGGAGACGGGGGACGCGGTGGTGAGATGGTGTGCGCGTCGCTTCTGGCGTGCGGGTAGGAAAGGAGAGAGAGGCGGCGGGGACCTGTGCGTGTGGTGATTGCGGGGTGAGGGCGGGATGGGGCCCGCGTGGCGGTGGCCCTTCCTGCCTGGGCCTCGGTGTAAAGCAGCGATGGTACCCACATATCAGCGGATGGGTGCTTCGCTGGAGGCGCGTACGGCATCGTCGGCGGTGGGTCAGGAACGACAGCGACAGCGAGGAGTTACGTGTTCCGTTCGCATGTGGAAACATTTTTGCTGGGAATTAGAATTAGGCGGGCGGGATTGGTGCGGAAAAGTCTCGTTGGCAACGATGATGGCGGGGCCCACCCGGAATGAGCTGTGCTGTCTAGCTTTCCAGACCTGCTAGAGGCACACGGAATTGGAGGCATCATGGCTGTGGCATGTGGAGGTGACCTGTTGCAGCTATAGCTTCTCAGAACTGACCTGACGTCATGACCTGACCTGTCGAGGCATTACTCTACTCATTGAACTGTTTGGATTTTGACATCAGATGCCACTGATCTTAGTGTACGGTGTAGAGTTAAATGATGCTGCTTAATTTATATTTAATTCATTAATTAATTGTGAATTCTGATTACATGTCTTCATTCCAACATTTATTTTATGTGAACTGCACAAATATATATAAATAAGTTACTCCTCAACCTTATTAATCATTGTCTTTGTTTTAATATTTCGGTACATGATTGTAGAACAAAAAAGAGTGCAATGGTTTTAATTCTAAACAAAAAGGGTGAAAGTATGTAGCCTAAACTGATAGAGCGATGGCGTGTATACCAGCGTGCAGCTTAGCTGGGTCGCTGTACCCGTAGAACTGGTCGTATGTTGACCACGAGCAGCGCCTGGTAGCAACGATCATTGACTAATCCGGGAGCGCGATTCGGAGAAACGAGCCATCGATAATTCCATTGTTAGGTGGCCCTTCTAGATTCGACTCTAGACCTAATTTGGACCATGCTTTTCCAGGAAGATTGCTCCAAATCCCTCCTACCAAGGTAAGTACACCAGACCTTCTAGTGGGTTGAAGAAATCCTTGCCTTTCATTGTCGGATTGGCATACGGAAAGTTGTTTGTTTATTCATAAATGATACGTGTACAATGAGGTTTCGCAGTAAAAGCTAAAGTTTGTATTTTTCTGAGGTGGAAATTTATCCCTGGATCATGAGAAATCCATTGCAAGAATCGATATGGGCATAAATAAATTTCCTGCGTAGTTTTTTAAGAATTTCGAAAATGGAGTATACCTGGAATAGAATGCGAAGTAACGTAGTAGCTTTTTTTAGAGAGAGTAGCACAGCTTGGTTATGGTATGGACCGTGGCTTATAACAAGCACTAAACCAAAGAAGCCCATCAACATGCTAATCCGGACCGCAGCGCATAATAGGCCAGGCTGGCCCAAGAAAATGAGCGGGTCGATCCTCTACGTATGGCCCGTGGGCTCTGAGGAGATGGGTTGTCGACATAGAATGTGATAATTCACTTCTCATCGAAACAATGAGGTCATGTTTTCTTCCCATTTTTTCTAAGGAAGGATGGGCTGGAAGAACGCAGCTTCTGTGCTCCCGTTACGTGTTCCCATAGGTACTCTTATGAGATGACACGATGTTATTGATTTATCTTTTTTTCATGTGGGTCTAGTTATGAAGTTGGTAAACTAATGGAATTACGTCATGCCGTATTCGGGCTGGAAGGGATAGAGGGAGTTTTTTTATCGGGCTTCGCGTCACCTGTGCGGGCCGTTTCAAGAACGGAGCAGAGGAGTTAGATACGGGCCGAATCACCTGGGCTGCGCTGGAACGGCCTAGGTCCCAGGCCTAGACCCATGATCCGTGCGAATTCCGGCTTCCAAGGCCCCGGAAGACAACACAGCTGTTACCGTAGTAAGCCAGACAAGCGTGAAGTAACTACGCTCGCTGCGTGGTGGTGGCCACCGCGTCATCCTACGCCTGCTCCGAGCTGGCGCCTGGCGGCGGCAGGGCAAATCAAAATCAGTCGGGCTGGGCCATACGCGCCGCGGACACGCCCACTGCGCTCTCGGTTCGTGCGCCCGCTCGTTTCAGTTCAACCCGAGCAGCGGAGCAGTTTCCTCCGTGCCCACCTTCCCTCTCCCTCGCCGAGCGCCGCTCCCCGTCGGACTACTGCTTTGAGATCTACCGCGGCGGCGGACGGCGAGAGGGCGAGGATGCAGGTGAATTGGGAGCTGCAGGGTTGCTGCGACCGCGACCAGCGGGTCTTCCTCGCCACCATCGCCGTCTCAACCGTCGTCATCCTCCTCGTGAGTCCATCCCGCCCGGCTGCCTTCTTCCTCGCTCCCCGGCGGATCGGTTGTCCCTGGCTCATACGGGTCCGCGGCTTCTTTTTTTTTTTCGTGCAGCTGTGGAGAACGTTCCTGCTCACGCCGTTCAAGCTCATCACCGTCTTCCTCCACGAGACCAGCCACGCGCTCGCCTGCAAGCTCACCTGTGGCGATGTGAGCAAACAGACAACCCTTTCGCTCTACTGCTTCTCCAAGTTGTCTTACTCAAGCCCCCTTTTCGCGGTAGATTGCGCTCGATGCGAGCCGAATGTGTGGCATTGAGCCAAGTCCTGTTAGGTTGGAATTTGGGTGCGGATTTCGCGATCATTCTTGTGCTGGTAGGGTGGGCAAAGAGGCGCCTCAGCTCAGTGGGGATCATGGAAGTCCATATCACTTTGTGCGTGGGGCGCTTTTTATACTATTTGTTTTGCTTTACATGGCACAATCATATACTATGAATTTATGCACTCCTCTACGTATAGAAATTTTTATTGCATCAAGGTACCTATCTATTGTGCTTGTGCTCGTACTCGAAAGTATCTTTTGTTAAAGCTTTACTGTTCTTCAGTCCCCAACTGTGGACTCGCGTCAGTGAGGGTCAGCTGTCCTTTGTCGGGTCATAACAAAGTAGCATTGTTTATAGTATGCTTGTTGCATATTTTGATGTTGTGAACATGGTAGTATGCCTTTGTTTCTTTCTCTTCCTCCCACATTACTTGTTAGACCATCCGCAGTGGTTCACTGTAAAGCTCACTGAACTGTAAATATAGAGTAGATTACTGGAAGTATAGAGTAAGTGTCTAGAGAGAAATGCTGGAAGTATAGAGTATGTACTGGAAGTATAGAGGGATAGAGTAAGTTTTAGAGGGAACCGCTGCGGATGGTCTTAGGCAGCTCCTTCAATGTAGAATGATTAAATGTTGGATAGCCTTGATTGTATCTCTGAACAATCCTGCAGGTAGCAAAAGGTTTGGAACATTTAAAAGTATCCTCCAAATATTCTATCTATTAGAGGATAGTGACTGGATTAATTCCAATAGACTGTCAAGGGTACAAATATATAGGGATACAAGACTTGTCCCCCAAGAAGCCTATTAGGCTAAAGACTAAAATACCTTTATACCCTAATACATAGTCTAACACCCCTTGCAGTCTCAACATCTAGCCATGGCAGATGTTGGGACTGGATCGAAACTCGGAGAACAACGACGACGGGAGCCCCTTCGTGAAGATGTCGGCGAACTGCGACGTCGTCAGGACATGCAGTCCCTGAAACTTGCCACGTGCAATCTGCTCACGAACAAAATAGAGGTCGATCTCCACGTGCTTCGTGCGTTGGTGCTGGACGGGGTTGGTGGAGAGGTAGACAGCGCTGACGTTGTCGCAGTAGACCAACGTGCTCTAGGCGATGGGGGAGTGTAGCTCCTGAAGCAGCTGCTGGTAGGGATGGCAAAGGGTCGGGTTCGGGTCAGGTAGTGTAAAAACCCGACCCGAAATAAATTGTGCTCGGGTAAAATTTTGTACCCGAACCCGTACCCGCGGGTAAAATTTTATACCCGAACCCGACGGGTTTCAGGCGGGTTTCGGGTACCCGACGGGTACCCATTAACACTCAGCAAGTTTGAGATAGAGCTGACACCTGACCTCCATTTATTCTCGCTCCTGGGTACCAGTTGCGTTCCATTGGCGATGTGGGACTAAACTCCATCTCCTTACTGCCTGCTGCCTGGCTCCCGCAAACAGAATTGAAAAATTCTCAGGCCATGGGCCCACCACATCCTCAGTCCTAGCAGCACACCACCCAACAGTCAAGTCAACACCTATGACTGGAGCCAGTCAATAAGACTGCAGTGCACCACCCACCTTCGGTCCTTCCCGATGCGGCATTAAGACCGCAGGAGCACTCTGCCGCTTGCCCCTTTTCTGATGCGCTCTTTTTTCTGAGATGAGCTGGACTGTTTATGTGGGCCGAAAATGAAGATTCGGGTAACCCGTCGGGTACCCGCGGGTAGAAAATAAAACCCGCACCCGTACCCGTAAAATATCGGGTCGGGTACGGGTTGTACCCGCGGGTAAAATTTTGGACCCATACTTGCATCCGTCGGGTGCAATACCTGTCGGGTACAATTGCATCCCTAGCTGTTGGAGACAGGAAGTCTCAGCCACGCCGTTAGCCACGGCGCGATACTCCGCCTCAACACTTGAACGCGACACTATGGGCTACCGCTTCGAGGACCAGGAGACGAGGTTGCGGCGCAGGAAGACGGCGTAGCCAGTGGTGGATCGACGAGTGTTCAGACAGCCTGCCCAGTCAGCGTCGGTGTAGACGACCAACTCGAAAGTCGAGTCACGCCAAAGGAGGAGGCCATAGTCGAGGGTGTCGTGCAGGTACCAGAGGTTCCGCTTCACAGCGGTGAGGTGCGGCTCCCGCGGGTCATGCATGTGAAGGCACAACTGCTAAACCGCGTAGAAGATATCTGGCCTGGTGAAGGTGTGGTATTGAAGGGCACCTGCAAGACTCCTGTAAGTAGTAGGGTCACTGTAAGGTGTCCCATCGGCAGAGGAGACATTCGCCTGGGTATTCACCGGAGTGGAGCACGGCTTGCACTCAACCATGCTCACTTGCTGGAGGATGTCCAGGCAGTACTGTCGCTGGTGAAGGAACATGCCACCTGGCTGATGGCGGCGCAGCTGCGACTAGTGACGGCGCTGCGGCAGCCGGAAGCGGCGGCAGTGGGGGCCAGTGGCGGCGCGACGCGGCTGGGCCATGAGAGGGAGGCAGATGAGGAAAGATTAGAGTTATGGTTCTCTGGCTAATGATACCATATTAGAGGATAATGACTGGATTAATTCCAATAGACTGTCAAGGGTACAAATATATAGGGGTACAAGACTTGTCCCCCAAGAAGCCTATTAGGCTAAAGACAAATACCCATGTACCCTAGTACATAGTCTAACACTATCGCATTTGGTGCTTATGCAGGTTCATGTACTTCTGAAAAATGTAGTAATTTGATGTGATTGAACTGATGAACTCTGAAGTTGGACTTTTGGTGTTTAACCCATGTTAAACAGTGCAGTCAACATATAGTTAGATGTTGGATGGCCATGATTGTATCTATGGGTGGCCCTGTATTTCATAGATGTATGGAATATTTCAAACAAGCATCTTGAGAGTTCCTGACCTTAGTCTACAGTTCTTAAAATGCTTTGTCCCGCCTTCTGAAAATGTTTTTTTAATGTGCTTCAAATTGGACTCTGCGTTGCTTAGCATCATATTTGTATCCAGCTTCTCCCAACTTACTATATGCAATTTTCGTTACTTCCAGATAAGATGCTGCCTCAGAAATGCATTTTTGTTTTAAGAATTCTCAAGGCTGATATTACATGTCAATTTGGTTGGCTTCTTCAGGTCGAAGGAATGCAGGTCCATGCTAATGAAGGAGGCAGTACCCAAACTCGGGGTGGCATATACTGGATAATCTTGCCTGCTGGATGTAAATTAGTCGTCCCTCCCATTTCGCTCGATCATATCATTTCTCACAAGACTGCCACCTAAAATTACACAATAATAACTGATTCTCCATTAAGCAACTTCTGAATGCTGTGTTGTGTGCTCTCTGATAGTTTGCTGCATGGGGCCTAAATGGCTCATTGTGATGCAACATTTTGGATTTAATAACATGGAGCAATTGGTGGTGAATATATTACATGGAATTATTTTGCAAACCAAAATGAAACTGGTGTAGGTCATTTTTGGCATTTGTATAATCTTTTTTCTTTTAACGTCATCCAATCACACGAGGGAACTATAACTATTTGAGTGGCAAAAGGTGATTTCCATAATATTCAATGGCACACTGGAAATTGTCTTGGAAAATAAAACTTTATGTGTCGACTAGACTTGTTGTCCAGATCCATCTAAATTTAATGCTTTCTTACTTGCGAAATTCAACTCTGGTCCTTTTTGTGATGCTCCTACTTTTCTAAAAGTGCAGATCTGGGTTCATCATTCTGGGGAATGGTCTTCATACTTGCATCCACGTATCTTCTCACTACGAGAATTGCAGCTGGCTGTTTCATACTTGCACTGTTTGTCACCCTTTTTGTTGCAAAAAATGTAAGTTCACTGAATTATTACTTCATTATCCTTTCCCACTTGTCCACCAGTATTCATGATCATTAGCTAAGCGTTATCGTGTCTTGTTCAATTGTGCAGTGGTTTCTTCGCTGGCTCTGTCTTGGTATGCATAAACATGACTCCGGCTTCATTTAGGACCCTGTTCTGCTACATCAGACTTACTATGCTAATATCCAGGATTCATTGTCTTCATTGCTGTTGCCTGGGTCATACAAGAATTTACTAGTTTCCATTGTCTGAAGTATGTGATTTTATTCATAGGTGAGATCGAAGACTCCATCTTCTTATATTATATATTTAATGTTCTGAAATAAGCTAGATGGTTGTAAATTTAATTTATCTTTTTATAATGTGCAACAGGTGTAATGAATAGCTTATTTTCAGTTTACGGTAAGGACCAAAATGACCTTTTTGTGATTTTATCTCATATGTTATATAAGCCATAGTTCTAACTGATTCTTTTTATATTACTTATATTAGATATTTATGATGATTTGATATCTCGAAGAGTACATTCAAGTGATGCTGAGAAATTTGCTGAAATATGCCCTTGTCCGTGCAATGGTTGTGCATGGGGTGTTATATGGTCTGCTCTGCAGTTTAATTCATTCTCCCTTGACATTGTATTAAGTTAATCCTGATGCTGAAGACAACCAGTCAACCACACTAACAAATTCTGTTCTTTCTTTCAGGGGTTTTACCTCATTTATCTTTCTCTGTGCATCGATATATCTTGGACTGGTTATATTGTCTTGAGGTGATTCATACAGTTCTATATATTTTAGACCGCTTTAGTTTCCCTGTGTTGGCATCACTCATTCATTGTTGCACTAGCAACAAGACATAAGTTGTATTTGTTAGAGGTGTAGGGGTGTGTTTTATATTTACCCTTTTGCATAAGGGTTTTTATGTTTATTGACCATTCCTGTACATCTATTTATAGAGGCCTCCGGCCTCCTGAATAATACAAGGTCATTATTCTTAACATAGCATCACAGCCAGGTTTCTAGGGTTAGACTTCGTTTTGTCTGCCCTAGCCGCCACCGTCGGTTCTTCCTACCGATTTTTTTTTTCCCGTCGGTTGTTGGCACCGGAAGACCTTCATTATCGGATTTCTTCTCGTTGTGCCTTGAGAGCGCCGCCGGATTTTCCATCCGCAGAGCCGCCTCTGTGTCCCCGCTTGCGGGCGCCACCGGATTCCCTGCTGCTGCCGTGCGGTAGGATCTTGAAGCCCCGCTGTCTCTTGGTCACGGTCCAGATCGATCTCTACTGCTGCCGTGCCTTGGCACGTGTGCGACTGTGGGTTCCTTCTGCTGCCGTGTCTGGCTCTCAGATCTGAGCCACGCCCGTCTCCTGGTCATGGACTCACGGTCCTTGCTGACCTGTAGCTCGGTTCCAAAGGAACCAGGGACGTGAGGTGAGGTAAAAAAAAAGAAAGAAAAAAAATAAAAATAAAAAACAGAGAAGAAAATTTTCTTGTTATTATTTTCTTTCTTCTCTTTTCTTTCTTCTCTTTTCTTTCTTTTGCACTCCCGCCATCGTCGGTCATCTTCATCATGATGACTTCTTCGGGCGGGCTTCCAGTCGTGCGGTGTCCAGTGCTCTTCGATGGCACTAATTATCGTGACTGGGTTCCTCGTATGCGCTTGCATATGCGAGGTCTGCGACTCTGGGAGTATCTTACGGGCGATCTCAAATGTCTGTCTTGTCCTGCAGTTCCCTCGGAGCCTGTTATTCCAGATAAGGCTACCGATGATGATAAGAAGAAGTTGCTAACGGATTATGATGTACGCTTCTCTACGTATCAATCTCACGTCAGTTTATACAGGACCTGGCTAGATGATGATGCTCGAGTTGCTGCTATTCTTGCTGCCAGTATAGAGGATCGTCTTGCTGCAGACATAATTGAGTTTGAGTTTGCACATCAGATGTAGGCTTTTCTTCGCTCTCGCTATGAGCCTACTGGACAGTCTACCTACCTTGCTGATGTTCGTCAGGAGCAGTTGTTGTAGCAGGGAGATGCTTCAGTAGAGGAGTTCTTCGGTCAGATGTCCGCTATTTGGCGTCAGCTTGACGCTCTTGGACCTCGGTTGTCGATAGATACATGTTCGTCTTGTCAGAGTCAGAAGGTTGCACTTGAGCTTCGACACACCTATGACTTTCTGACTCGTCTTCGTGCCGAGTTTGAGCCTCTTTGTGCTCAGTTGCTTGCTCGTCACCCCTGTGTTTCTCTTATGGATGCTCTGACGAGTGTTCGTAATGAGGAGACTCGTCTTCAGGCTGCGGGGTTGTTGCGTGCTACTTCAGTATTGGCAGCCCGCTCTTCGACACTGGTGCATACTGTCTCTCCGTCGATAGTGACGACTTCGACTTCTTCTATGCCAGGGGGCGTGGTGCTCGTCATTGTGATTACTGTGGTAAAGATGGTCATGAGGAGACGTCTTGTTTCAAAAATAGGAAGGCTCAGGCTCGTCGGTCTTCACAAGGTGCTGGTGGTGCTAGTACCGGAGGATCTCAGATGAGTTCTGCTACTACGGATGCCCAGATACTCATGCTTCTTCGTCGTGTTGCTACTTCTGCACCATCGGGAGCTGCTGGTTCTGTGACTCAGTCTTCTGCGCCTTCGAGTACTGCTGCTGCTTCCACTAAGGGACCACCTTCTACTTCCGCTCCAGGTAATTGTCCATGGATTTTTGACTCTGGTGCTTCATTCCACATGACTCCTTATCATATCAGTTTGTGTTCCTTGAGTTCCTCGTACCGTCCTTCTATTGTTCATACTGCCGATGGTTATCCTCTTTCGGTTATTGGACAGGGCACTCTTCTGTCTAACTCTTTTGTTGTTCCTGCTGTTTCTTTTGTTCCTGGACTTACAATGCAACTTATATTTGCTGGTCAACTCACTGATAATGATTGTCGAGTGAATCTTGATCATGATTGTTGCTATGTTCAGGATCGTTGCACGGGTCGTCTGCTTGGTACTGGCCCTCGTCGTCGTGACTTACAACGTCTTTGGGAGCTTGACTGGCTTCGTCTTCCTTCCGCTGCGCCTGCCAGTTCAGTCGGCTCCACTCGTGTTGCTTCCTCCACTTCGACGTTTGCTCAGTGGCACCACCGTTTGGGTCATCTTTGTGGCTCTCGCCTCTCCATTCTAGTTCGTCGAGGTGTTTTAGGATCGGTTTCTAGTTCTGAGTCTTTAGCTCATTGTCAGGGTTGTCGGCTAGGAAAGCAGATTCAGCTTCCTTATCCTTCTAGCGAGTCAGTGTCTAAGCGTCCTTTTGATCTTGTTCATTCTAATGTATGAGGCCCTGCTCCTTTTGCTTCGAAAGGAGGACATCGGTATTATATCATTTTTATAGATGATTTTTCTCGTCACACATGGATTTACTTTATGAAGCATCGCAGTGAGGCGTTATCTATCTATAAATCATTCTCGACTATGGTCCGTACTCAATTTGACACCTCTATTCGTATTTTTCGAGCTGACTCTGCTGGTGAGTATCTATCTGATGCTCTTCGCCATTTTCTTTCTGAGCAAGGAACACTTGCGCAATTCTTTTATCCAGGTGCTCATGCTCAGAATGGCGTTGCGGAGCGCAAGCATCGATATATCCTTGAGACAGCTTGCACTCTTCTGATTGCCTCTTCTGTTCCACCTCATTTTTGGGCTGAGGCTGTTTCTACGACCACTTTCTTAATTAACATTCAGCCATTGTCTACCCTTAAAGGTGGAATTCCCTTTGAGCGCCTTACAGGAAAAATGCCTGATTACACCAGTCTTCGTCTCTTTGGCTGTGTGTGCTACATGTTGCTTGCACCACGTGAGCGCACTAAGTTGACTGCTCAGTCCGTTGAGTGTGTTTTCTTAGGCTACAGCTCGGAGCATAAGGGATATCATTGTTGGGATCCGGTTGGTCGACGGATGAGAATTTCATGGGATGTTGTTTTTGATGAGACACGTCCTTTCTATCCCCGACCATCTTCTGATACTTCTTCTGTATCGGTGATTGATCCCATTTTGTTCCTTTTCCTTCCTGATGCTCCAGTTGTGAGTGTTTCTCCCTCACACTCAATACCTCCATCCATGACCTCCTCTTCCTCGGAACCTTCTTCGATGGTTCCTAATTATGCTTTGAAAGCTCCGGTGACGTGAGTCTATACTCGACGAGTTGTGCCTCCTACAGATGTGTCATCTTCTTCTGATGAGCCGTCTACTCCAGTTGAGTCATCTGATGTCTCAGCTTCTCCAGCTCAGTCTGACTCTCCGGATACGCCTTCTTCTCCTGAGAAATCATCTCCTTCTGATGATTCTTCTCCTGAGCAGCCCCTTCGACGAGGTCATCGTTCTCGCCAGCCTCCTGATCGGTACTCTCCTTCTAGCTTTGCTGCTACTGTTCTTCCTGAGCCGGCTACGTATCGTGATGCTTTTTCTCATCAGGAATGGCAGCATGCGATTGCTGAGGAGATTGCCGCTCTCGAGCGCACCGGCACGTGGGAACTTGTGCCCTGTCCCCCACGTGTTCGGCCCATCACCTGTAAGTGGGTTTATAAGGTTAAGACCCGCTCGGATGGTTCACTTGAGTGATATAAGGCTCGATTAGTTGCCCGTGGCTTCCAGCAGGAACATGGTCGTGACTATGATGAGACCTTTGCTCCTGTCGCTCACATGACCACAGTTCGTACTCTGCTTGCTGTGGCCTCTGTTTGTGATTGGTCCATCTCGCAGCTTGATGTAAAGAATGCTTTTCTTAATGGAGAGCTGTGTGAGGAGGTTTATATGCAGCCACCACCTGGGTATTCTGTTCCTGAGGGTATGGTTTGTCGCCTTTGGTGTTCTCTTTATGGTCTTAAGCAGGCTCCTCGTGCTTGGTTTCAGCGTTTTGCGTCTGTAGTCACTGCTGCTGGTTTCTCTACCAGTGCTCATGATCCAGCGCTTTTTGTGCATACTTCATCACGTGGCCGCACTCTTCTTCTTCTCTATGTTGATGACATGATCATTATTGAAGATGATTCAGAGTACATAGCCTTTGTGAAGGCTCGTCTCAGTGAGCAGTTTCTTATGTCCGATATTGGTCCTCTTCGTCATTTTCTTGGGATTGAGGTTTCTTCCTCTTCTGAGGGAATTTATCTATCTCAAGAAAAGTACATTCAAGATCTTCTTGATCGGGCTTCTCTTACTGATCACCGGACTGTTGAGACTCCCATGGAACTCAATGTCCATCTTCGGGTCACTGATGATGAGCCTCTTGATGATCCTACTCGTTACCGTCATATTGTAGGGAGTCTCGTGTACCTTGGTGTCACTCGTTCTGATATCTCGTACTCTGTTCACATTCTAAGTCAGTTTGTTTCTGCTCCCACCCAGGTTCACTACAGTCACTTGCTCCGTGTCTTGCGTTATCTTCGTGGGACTATCTCTAGACGCCTGTTCTTCTCACGCTCTAGCTCTCTACAGCTCAAAGCATATTCTGATGCTACTTGGGCTAGTGATCCCTCTGACCGTCGATCTCTTTCTGTCTATTGTGTTTTTCTTGGTGGTTCCCTCATTGCTTGGAAGACTAAGAAACAGGTAGCAGTTTCTCGTTCGAGTGCAGAGGCTGAGTTGCATGTTATGGCTCTTGTGAGTGCAGAGGTGACTTGGTTACGGTGGTTGCTTGAGGACTTTGGTGTTTCTGTTGGTATGTCGACTCCCCTTTTATCTGACAGTACAGGTGCTATCAGCATTGCTCGTGATCCGGTCAAGCATGAGCTTACCAAGCATATTGGTGTTGATGCTTCTTATACACGAGCGCAGGTACATGATGGTGTTGTTGATCTTCAGTATGTGCCTTCAGAGCTTTAGCTAGCTGATTTCTTCACGAAGGCACAGACCAGAGCTCAGCATTGTTTTTATCTTTCCAAACTCAGTGTTCATGACGCACCTTGAGTTTGAGGGGGGTGTTAGAGGTGTAGGGGTGTGTTTTATATTTACCCTTTTGCATAAGGGTTTTTATATTTATTGACCATCCCTGTACATCTATTTATAGAGGCATCTGGCCTCCTGAATAATACAAGCTCATTATTCTTCACAGTATTATCTGTGTTGTCATGGAAACATAACTGAATACATGTTTGTCTTGAAATGCTCATTCAATTTTGCACTTGCAACAAGACATAAAGCTATAATTATGTTGTTACGGAAATAAAACTAGATACATCATTACATAATTTGTAGATCTGTATCAATTTGGTCACCATGCCATGCGAATCATCTATTGTTAAATAGCACTTTCCTTGATGATAAGAGGATAAGGACGTGCCAAGAAATATTGAGCAAATACTAATACAGTCTGCCAAAACCCAATTCAACGGCCTTTGTGTTGTCTGAAGATTGATATGTGCCCCTTATCTTTATAAAATGAAGTTTTTGGTCACTTGACCTTGCTCTACAGCTCTATGCTTTTTGAAATATATTTGAGCTCATACTGACTCTGAGGCACATTCTTATTTTTCTGGTTCAGGATTTCAACCTCGTGTATACCGTTTTGATCTGAAAGCCAATTCTGGTAGGCCTTTTATATGTTTCAGTTTCTCCAGATATTGGTTCAAGCTTACATCGATCTGGTGGGTTGTACAGCATTCATATAGAGGGCAAACTTGTATGTCCATAGAATTGATTCGGTGGGGACTATTCATGCAATTCTTCCATTTTAGTGATTCTATAGATACCATTTTTTGTTACCATTTGTATTTATGGTTCATAGATTCTTGTTTAGATACCTATTATCTCAACCAATTGAATAACGTATTCAGCAATGCAATCTAGTGCATTTTTATCTCGCACCATGTCATGTCGGAATGATTGATGGGCCGACAAGCTGATTGATACAGGGAGTAGTCAAGTTAAGGGGTACTTTGAGGTCACTAGCCCAATCTTTTTGACGAATGGAACTGATTTGTGTTTAGCTTATCCTGGTACTTTGAGGTCACTAATCCAATCTTTTGGACGAATGTAACTGTTTTGTGTTAGCTAACTCTAGATCTTGTCGCCTTGTGGGTTCAAAGCAAAATATTGGTTGTTGGGTTGCTGTTGCAAATAGCTGTGCAGTGAGGTGAGTAGCTTTATTGCATTACCTCACAGGAAGGGTGCTGGCCCTCCTGCCTCGCTTTGGTGTGTGGCCTAACCTGTTCAGTTGTCGCTGTCCGGGGTCCCCCCGGGCCGAAGTAGATCGTGCAATTGCTAAAAGATACGTACGTACTTGTCGGCACCAGTTCGCCAACCAGATTGCTTAACGCTAACTTCGTACGATCTCGGATTAAGCTTGTTGCGGTTAGAGAGGCTAAACTAGGATACTCCCTCAGTATTATAAAAGATGATGTTCAGATACCGCTCCGTAGTTGTTCTTTAGTTCACATCTTCTATCGCTAACGTCAAGATTTTAGGAATGGTGTATGTTGTGGTTAATTATATGCGTGGTTGGAAGCACCTCATGTCACTTTTTCCGTATGTAGATAAACATGATTGCGTCAAGAACTATATTCATATTCGGTTGGAAGCACTTCTTCTCAGTTTTCCATATGTAGATTGACATGATTGCGTAAAGAACTATGCAAACATACTATGAACGATTAGAAATTGTTAGGTGGCTAGTTTTTTTCGTGAGTTTTTGAAATGAGGTTTTATGGAACGTGGATTGAAAATTGCTAGAGATGCTTCATTCGTCCCAATTGCCTCAGTCGTCAGGTGCTTTATTGGATGCCGAAGCGGCGGTAGCCTAGCCGTGCTGGTGAATGGGTGGGGCAGCCGGGGCCCTGGAAGACGAGCGACCTGCTGAAGCGGGAACAAGAAGCAGATGGCTTCGGATATGCCGCTCGGTCACTCGCCACGCTCTCCAGGTCGTCGCCTAGGCAAGTATAGGTTGTGCTAGTGGCAGTTAGTACTCGTCGTCTCTGTCTGTCCGGCTCCTCGTCCTGCGGGCCGCGCCAGGTGACGAGATGAGCGACTGAGCGAGCGACAGCGCGAGCTGACTCGGACACGTCCCATCGTCCGTCACGTCCCTGCGCCAGTATCCGGCACAACACTCCACGGCACGCGCCGCACGGCGGCTGCGCTGTGCTTTCTTCTTCGGAGTATGCAATGGGCTGGGACTCTTGTGCTGTACGACACGACGCTGCATCGCTCGATTATTACCTGCTGCCGCATCTGAATTTTACAGGCTTGATTTTTTTTGCTTCAATTCCACGTCAACACGTGCAGGTCCAAGTAAATAACTAGTAGTATCAGTACGGAAAACCAAACATACTCCGCGGTCATGTTTGGTAACGTCTGAATTTGGTGGGAACTCCGTACAAACCGTTGGATTTCCTGGAAAGCATCCGTGTGCGTATCTATCAAACCGGAGCATGGTTTAGGGGGAGTATGCAACGGGGAGGGCGAAGCTTTGCATTGCATTACCCGACGAACCCGTCAGTGAGCAGCCGGTAGGTGTAGGTCGTCGGGTAGCAAAATCCTGGGCTAATCTAACAAGTGTTATAATTAGATTAGCCGGCTGGGCGCCCACGTGATCCGTCGATCAGCTGGTGCCGTGCCCAGATCGATCTGCTTCCCCGCAGAAACGGGCATTGGTCGCGTCCATGATTGGTGCCGGGAAATGGCGGTCGCCGCCTCGCCTCGCTCAGGGCAGGATGCGGCTTCGCCGCGTCATCGCTGCGCCGGCCGTGCACCCATGCCCTACGTTCTCGCTCTCGCCACGTGCGCAAGCCGCGCGCCGCCAAATTATTTTCCTTTCCTTGATTTCAACTTCCTGTTGATAAGGAATAATCCATCCTCTCAGCTTTGCCTTGATTCGCGACGAACGGGTAATGCAATGCTCCGATTTGATAGATATGCACACGGATGCTTGGGTTGAGCCGTGTTGCTGTTAGGCTGGGCAGCGTCACATCACCACCACCCCTACTAATAGCAACAGGCCCAGCCGCGCTCTGTTTTTAACCTGTCCCCTTGGGTTGAATGACGTTTCCGTCGTGTTGCGGACAAGCGTCGAGAAAAAGGTCAGAAGTGACACGACGCACACAAATCAGGACAGTACCCATGGGCCATGGCTCCGAGAAGATGGAATTCTCTTTTTTTTTCAAAAATAATAAAAATAGTAATTCCGAATTTGTGCCTGAGAAATTATTTATTTTTTTTACCGAAATGCAAAGATTACTAGTCGCTTGCGTAACTCCTGTAGTACCAGTTCTCCCCCTCCCAGTCCCAGCACGCGTAACTCTGGTCGTGATGGCGTTAGTTTAAGAGTCCAATGGACGTTGTCGTGTACGAAAACCTGTGCCGGTCTGCTGGCGACCAGCCTGTTCGCCATGGGACTGCGGGCATTCGGCAGCTAGCGCGCGATGTTTGCTTCCGGAATCTCGTTGACTCTAGGCGCATCGCATGCCCCTCGATTTTTCTTATACGTACGCCGCGCCGCCCGGAACAGCAGTACTGCCTCGATCCGGCGCGTCGTCCGTTTGCAGTACAGATTAAACGGTAGCATTAGTACACTTGCCAACGGATAAACATTCTCCACCAACTCCGTCAATTCAATGGAAACCGTGCATCATGCATGTACATGTGTTTCGTGGTGTACTAGAGGGTAAGTTATGGCGAGAGTCGCACAGTACATTGAACACAGTAACGCAGTACAGGTTGGCGGAGGCAGAAGCAGTTGTACGTACGTGCGTCGTACCCCGCCGGTCTTCCGTCACTGTGGCTGGCTGGCTGACGGCATGCATCCTCCTGTACCCGTCGTCTAATCGTCTGTAGACAGAGCACCACGCACAGACAAAAAGCACCAGCCGCTCCCATGGCGGCCGGGCGACGCTTGGACTGCGGCTGGGCCCCGCATACATGCAAGGCTCCTGGCTGCATTAGCAGTCTCTCTCTCGCCGAAAGTGTGGGACCCCGCCCGTGCTCCTCCTACCGTCCGACGGGAGGCTGCCATCCAGGCAGGAAGGTGGACCGGGCGCACCAGGGTCCCGCGCGGCTCACACGTGAGGTGGACGGGCCCGCAGAAGGCGAGGCCGGTGCACTGCGGACTCGGGCCACGCTTCCGCGACGTGCGAGGGCGCATCCGGTTTTGTTTTGCTTCCGAAACATCTTGCCTTGGATTCTTTTATTTATAGCTTCCTTTTGCAGATAGGCCCTTACGGTTTATTTTCTTCACGTGTCTTGGGGACCGGCGGGGGACGTGGAGACGTGCGCGCTAGGCTTCTCTTTCGTTTGTCCAACCGTTGAGAACTGGGAGTGGTGCGGCGTTGTCTTTTTATTTTTTAAAGCGAAAAAATGGTGGACCAATCTAGAAGAAACTAGATCGTCATATATTAAAAAGAATTAGATACTTAAATTTACATCTAATAGGATTTGAACTTGGGTGATCAGGATGTACACCCACATTTTTAATCAACTGAGCTAGCCTCAGTTCTTGCAGCATTGTTGTTTTGGTTTGGGCTCTAGTACCCTAGTAATAATAAACCGTATTAAAAACAAACAACTATACATTTTTCTGTGTATTTGAGAATCTGATTGTGGATTGTTATCGTAAAACTTGTGTAAGGTATAATTGGTAAATTGTCACACCCGGTTTTATTAAAAATAAAACCAGCTGCAAATTACATGTATGCCAGGATCAGTTTCACCATACATGTATGACAAAAGTGATAAACAGTTCTATATCGCACGCAAACAACATTTATACCTTTAAAAGAGTTTTGAATAGCAGCGGAAGAGGAAAAAAACTCCAGGGCAAAGCTCGTCGGAGAAGAAAGGCCTAGGCCTAAACGCAACAGTAATTGACTATTTTTCGTGACAAAGTTACGGTGGGGTACGCTAGCACTCACCTAGCTCTGTTTCAGAGGCACCAGGGCGCACATAGAGGTTCGCGACGGCGAGCGGTGCCGGGCGTCATCGGGATGTCATTGCGGTGGAGATTTATCACGTCCTTCTCGTCCCGTGTGCGTCCTGGTGCCAGACGAGTGTTAAGGGAGGGTCAGCGCCAGGAGAAAACGAGGGGGAACATCGGAACGGCGTGAATGGCGACAACACTTACAGGATCTCGCTGGAGTTTGGGCTCTCGGCGACGATTCAACTCAGGGAAGGCAGGGGAAGCTTGCACGCGACGCTGGGAAGCCAATAGGCAGGTTAGAGTGGCCGTACCAAGACAGGAACGACAGGGCGACGGTGAATGGCGATCGGACCCCGTCGGTCACCAGTGGGATGGTGTCGAGGTGGAGATTCCTTGTGGCCTGGGAATGGTGCGGCGTGGCTGAGATTTGCGGGGTGATTGACGGGGCACAACGGAAATCGCGCAGGCATGAGCGGCGTGGAGTCGTGGGGAAGAAGGGGATCGTGGCTAATGGGTGGGACCCACGCGCAGAGGGAGGAGAGGGCGCTGGAGGCTGGGTGCTGGGCGTGTTGTGGACGGGCCGCGGGCAAAGAGCGCGAGGAGGCGGTGGTTGCTGTTGTGGAGAGGAAGAAGATGACATCTAGGGCCCGCATGGAAGTGAGAGATGAGGGAGCAGGGGCTGGGGCGCGCACATGCACTGGAGACGGCGACATCGAACAGCAGGGGCGCTCCTAGGGTTGGCCAAGGAGGCAACGGTTGTTGTTGCACCCGGCTGGGCCTTGGGCCAGGCGGAGGGAAGTCCAGGCCTATTAGGAATTGTCTTCTCTTTTTCTTTTCTTTAGATTTTAGGGTGTTACATAAATGTTGTGTAACCTAGTCAGTCGAAGCGATTCGAGATATATATTAACGTATTATTTTTTTATCCTCATGTCATTTCCATTTGACACCAAGCCAAAAGAAGCATAAATGGTGATACATTTTTAGATTATATGGTCGATTATATGTCACATATTCGGTTATCTGTTTAATGGTTTCGGCATTTTGAGATTTATACCAGCGTTACATTACTAATATATATTTTGGTATGACCTAATTTTAGAGTTGAAAGTACAAATAGGCATTAGTGATACTACATCTCTAGAATTGAATACAAAAATACGTTACCCAATCAAAGCATAGTAGGCGCGTCCCGTTTATAACCAATAAAACAAAAGTTATAGCCATCATCATAACCATTCATGACGATCCATTTTCAGTAATATTTATGTTTTAGTTCAATGCATCTAAAGAATCCAGTTTGCAACGATGATGATTACAATCAAAGCCTCTCCAATGATTCACCTTTAACCTTCTAATGGGGAAGTAACAAAAGTGTAGTGCGCTAATACTGAATTTAAAACTACCCAAGGGACCTAGAAGCAAAATAAAATCAAGTAGCAATGATAAGATATCGATAATTTATTTTGCGATAGATGCGACGGTGCATTAGATTAGACTTCGAGAAAGAGATCAAGTGACTGCAGGGGAGGAGAGGAGGGAGAGAAGAACCCGTAAAAGATACAAAAACTGACAGGCGAGTGAGATTTTGGAGAGAGGAAGAAGCAGGCCGCCACCAGAGCCAGAGCGAGCCGAGGGACGGGTAAACGCAACGAGAGCCTATCTCCCCGTTCTGATCTCCTCGCTCAAAAATCGACTTGCTCGTTGAGCGTTCCATCTCTCTCACCCCGCCCATCTCTCGCGGCGGATGAGCGACTGCCTCGCCGCCGCTGCACACGGTGGGGCTTGACAGCCGCGCGGCAAGCATGGACAGCATCGAGCGCGGCAGATCGCGGCGGAGGGGAGACGGCAGCGGGTCGTCCCAGCGGAATGCGGCGCGTTCCGCAGCTCACACCCCCGTCGGCCACCAAGGTCCATGTTTTTTTGCCTTGTTACTTGTTCTTTAGATCCTTGTTTATGATCCTGTTTTTGTTTGCAAGTTCGTCGGTTTTTGTTTGTCAGCCGAGTTTCTTCCTTTTTCCCTTACTTATTTTCGGGGGATGGGTGTTCAGGAGTCTAGGTGACGAAGATCCATCTTTGATTTTAGATAGAGATGGCATTTGAGGGGCACTTGCCCCTCTTGCTGTCCCCTCAGCAGGTTAGGAGGTTTTTCCTTTTCGTTCTCGTCGCTGTTCTGGTGGTTCTGGCGGGCGCTTCTGCTCGGGATTGCTTGCACATTCGTCATCCTCCATTTTTAGGTTTTCGCTTAATATTTTGCATCAAAATCTCGTTTTGAAAACGAAGTTTTTTTTTTCCTTTTGGTTCCTCCTATTAGCTAGCAAGTAATCTGTAACAGCTAGTTTTGAATTAGTCGTCTCAGATTTTGATTGGCACAGCCATTTTTTTTTTTAAAAAGGTGGACTTTTTTTTTATCGCGTGTTTATCGGGGACATAGCTTTCTCATGGACTTTAAGTTTTAGACCATCCGCAGTGGTACGCTGTAAAACATACTGAATACACTGTTTCACAGTATAATTTAGAGTACGTACTGTAAAAGTTGAAGGAGAATAGTGTATAGAGTATGCTTTAGAGTATGCTGGTGCGGATGGTCTTAGTCAACACTTTATCGGGGAGCAAAGGTTTCTGCTTCCGGTTTGAAACATTTTTGGCGGACTTTTTTTTTCTTCCGTGTACCTTCAATTGAAGCTGCAGGGTTTGCAGGACATTTTTTAAAAAAAAACACCAAAAATTTGTAATTTTACCATAATATCTTATCGTCTTAACTAAAATATGTAGCATTGGATGCCGGGAATAATTTGGGTTCTGTATAGTATACTGTCGAGAGTCATTCAGATGAAATGTAAAATGCTGTCAAGTTGACAATTCCCACGATATCACGCAAATAAACCTCACTTGCCCGTAATTTGCTGGATATGCAAGTTAAAGTATTAAATTTTAAGATTCTGCGTCCTCTTGTCTGTTGAATACTGTGAAGGTTCATGGCCATGTGGCATTGTGGCTCTCTTATGCTGATCTCTATGCAAATCTTTGTTTAAACATTGCTTTTCCCCTTAGAAGACTAGTCGTCCGTGAAAACTACTTGAAGAACTAGGTGGCTCAAACTCGTTTTGTAGACCTTCTGCTTATCTTATATAAAAAGTATTGGTGTAGTGGAAACTCACTGTGCTCTGTAGGAACAGTGAAGAAGCAAATACTCCGCACTAGTTACGTTCATGTTTGTTGGGTGGTCACATGCTTGTGTATTACTGGCATGTTGCATCTCCTTGGCCAATGCATTGATATGGTTAGTTCTGAAGTTTTTTCCGCTCATAGAGGTTTCATGTGTTGAAATGTTGTGTAGCTAGTTAATGGCAGCAGCAACACTCCATCATGTTTACATGGTACAGGACTACATTCTTTGTCCCCTTCGTAGATGATTAGGTAAATAAAATTTGGGATGCGTTTCTGAATTTAGTTTTCCACATAGCATTGTACAAATAACACATATTATGCTTGCTTTCCAGAAAGTAATAGCTTCTGGACAAGCTGATTATTGCCATCATTTTTATTCAAATTTGTTGAAGCGAAATTTCATGAGTCTATCCAGAAAGAAATGGCAACATAGGGATCTCGAAGCATCAATACCATGATATCTATTGAAAGCAGAACAATCATGATAGACAAATTATGTTGGAATTAGATGATTGTATTGCATGAATATGAGTTACATATATAGGGGTGCAGTACATCTATAACTCCGTGCTTCCTTCTTTTTGCTCTAATTAGAAGTGCTTCTTTATTAAGACTTGACAGCTACATATTAACTCTCAGTATAAAAAGTTTATTTTTTTATGAAGACTGGCTCAACAAGCCCAGCAACAGATATTTTCCTACTCCCTTTGCTTCTCCATAGAGTCTAGAAACAAAACAATTGCATATGCAAACCTCCCACCAAATCTAACGTGGCATGAGATGGTTTCTGCTTCACATTTTATCGTGTTACTACTTTTGCCATTGTATTTTTTACCTGCAGAGATTATTTACCTTTTCTTTGCTTTTTATTCAGGGGTTTCGTCCTTGAGGAAACAGGCTAGTTACCCTGGGATACTATGTGATCCTCTGGTGAGTGGTCTGGGTTTAGTTGTAACTTTTTTCCCTACGTATGATTCAAATTCATGCCTATCTCTGCTTTGAAACTACACAGCTTAAACCTGAGACGGGATATGTTGTTTATCTAATATGAACACTTGTTAAATAGTATGCTTTATTATCATAGAAAGTAATTTTGTCGATAATAATTTATGGAAATACACTATATTTCACTAGTATACTGTTCTTTCAAACCTTGCTACTTTATTAATTGAATTAATTGATTGTTTGTTGAACTTGCTGCATTGTAACTGGCATTTAATAAGTTGGTGTGCACTCTCTTTTTCTTTATTTATCCACAGTTTGAAGCGGGAAAGATGCAATCAAAAAAGGCCACTGGTGTACCGATAAAAATGCTAATAGATGAGGAAATATCAAAAGATGTCAGTTATAGGCACATTTCGCCAGGTGCTGTGGGGCGGCTAATGGGTCTCGATTCACTGCCTACATCTGGAGCTCGTAACCAATGTCATGCACCAAGGGCATCACCTGGGAGTTCTCATGATCGACATGGTTTATATCAAGATATTCCACACCGGAGAAGCGCAGATGATATCAAAGATGTTTTTGAAGTTGTGGAGGCCTCAAAAACAAAAATGCACCGAAGCCCAGTATCTAGATCTGAAAATACAAGCTCCAGATCTGATAAGATTTATGAAGCTGATATAGATTCCATAAGGCACAAGTTTGTGGATACTAAGCATCTTTCTACCAATGAGTCTCTTCATATATCAGAAGAATTTAATGGGACACTTGATGCATTGGTGTCTAATCGGGATCTTCTTGTGGAATTTCTACGGAAGTTTGATCCTGTTGTCAAAAAGGACCTTCGTAATCACGGTTCTCTATCCTCTACCGCAAACTGCATAACAATACTGAAACCATCTCGAAGAAATCAGTATACTAGCATGGACAATATTTATCCTCAAGGTAATGATACTGAGAACTACTTCAACATGAAGGAAGTGAAACATTCTTCAAGGAAGCCATATTCAAATGTGTCCTCCCAATGTCTAAAAGAAGATTCTGGTTTATTGAGGCAGAAGCTATCAAGGTCAAGTCACCAGGGAAACATCGACAAACGATCTGGTCCTACTCGTATTGTTGTCTTGAAGCCAAGTCTTGAGAAAAACCGTGATATCGAAGAAGCCTTTGCCCTAAATCATAAAGTCCCTCATTCTGATTTTGGAAGGCGCAATGAATTTGAGGATGTTGGTAGATGGAGTCAGTATCCTGAAGAGTGTATTCGTCAGGTGCCCCTTGAAGATTTTGAAACATTAGGACATATGAGGAAGGGGTCTAGAGAAATTGCTAGGGAGATCACGAAGCAAATGAGAGCTGCCAGGGGTGGAAGTAGGAAACATGTTGTGAAACCTGAGACCAGAACCTCTGTTTCAGAGAAAAGAACACAGTCTGTGCCATCTATTACTAACCTCAAGACTTCAGATGCATTTCATAGATCAGCTGAGCTATGTGACACCTGGTCTTCTTCCAGCTTGAACTCTTCGCCAACTTATTTAACTGAAACATCTGTAAGCAAGGAAGCAAAGAAACATCTCTCTAACCGATGGAAGAAGGCCTATCAGTATCAACATCAAATAGCTGATAATGATGGCTTCAGCACACTTGGGGATATGCTTGCTCTCTCAGATCACGAAGCATCAGAAGTTGCTTCTCAAAAAATGGCATGCCAGAAATGTCCGGATGAAGCACATGCAGATAAAATTCAGGGCTCTTGTATCTATCCCCTTGGAAGCAGCAATGACGGTTGGAGAGATGTGGCTGCAAGTAATTTTACAAGGTCCAAATCTCTTCCAACATCCTTCAGCCGCGGAGTTCAAAAGTCAATCAACAGAAGAAGAACAGGTGGTGGTAGGCATAATGAGTTTTCTATGCTTAAAGATGTTCTTAAGGTGGGACCCTCCTATTCTGAATATGCATGTCGTAACAGACAAAGACAATCTTTAAGCAGAGGTTCAACATTTCATGGTGATGCATCTGGTCTGATGTCCCCAGGTAATGAGGAAAGATTTGTAACTGAACGTGAGGTACATGTAAATTATGAGGAACCAGCTGGTGGTATTGTCATGCCAGACATATCAATGCAGCCACAACATCCCGCACATCTTGACCATGAACTAGACGCAGTCGGTTTTCTGAATGCCAGTTCTGTAATCCCTGAAAAGAAGGAATCTCAGTCTGTTGCTGGACAGAACCATCAAATGCTTAAACAGCCAGCAATAGCATTTGATGACCACCAGCTTGTCCCTAATCTTGATGATTTAGTGACTGAGGTACACATATGCTTATTAGATTCTTCTTTCCCGTTGTCTTTTTAGTAATTTTTCAATTCTGTGGAAACTTTTCTTCAAAGAATCTAAAGCGCCATCCGTTTTAATTAACGGAAATCAGGTCAGGGATACTCCCATGTGGTTGACCATAAAAGAAAAGAATATATTTATGCATTTAAAAGTTTGGATTCTTTTTGCCCTGCCTTTATTTTAGATTTATTTTGTGTTCTACTGGTAGCATGAAATTTGCACTAGGCCATTTGGCACAAACTCTGAATTTTTTCCTTAAAAAAAACATGTTGTGTACCATCATATTACTTTGTTTAATTGTCTTTAAGAGCTTGCTTGATTTTTCTATGTCATGTTTAATAACTGCCAAATGTACCCAATTTAGGATGAGCGGCGTGAATACCAGCAAGCTGATGATTGTCCAGCCATGTATAATCCCCAGATAGAATCAGAATCTTTTGTGGGCATTGATAACCATCAAATGGATGGCAATCAAACCCTTTGTATTCCACCAAACGGATCAGAGTCGGCAATGAGCTCCCAGAAAGATGACCAGGAAAGTCCAATTTCTGTTCTTGAATCTTCCATGACTACAGAGGATGTTTACTCAGGGGATTTCGAGAAAATTAGTGCTGATCTTCAAGGCAAGTAATCAAGTTCTTTTTTTATCTTATTCATCCTGCTTTTTATTTTCAGCTCTTGGATTTGATTCATGTAAAAATTTCAGAACTCAGAATGCAACTTCGATTTCTTAAGAGGGAGACTACAGATCGTGAAGAAGACACCGAGCCTTTTATATTCAGTGATGATGAGACAGCATGTCAGCCACATCCTGAAATGAAGAGATCCCATGCTTATAGGGATGAAGAAGAAAGAGACTTCTCTTATGTGCTTGATATACTTACTGATTTGGGCATTCATGCTGCTAACCAGGATGACCTGCTTAACAATTGCTACTTAGTGGAGTGTCCTGCAGGCCCAGATTTATATGATAAACTTGAAAACAAGTACAGAAGCCTCATTCTGTGGCCGCAACATGAAAGGAAGCTCTTATTTGATATCACAAATTATGTTCTTGTGGACATAATCACTTCTCTACTGCAGTGTGGCTCAAAGGGTTTGTTGAGAAGGTGGTTGCATGGTTGGGATGAGGAGTTTGTTGAGATGGTGTGGCAAAGGGTGGACCATTTGCGACAAGAGATGGAGTCGAATCAGGAATACCTAGCCTTGGATGTAGAGTGGGTTGGTTCTGAAGATGGTACCTACTTGATCGGGAGTGATATTGGGAGTGCATTGCAGGAAGATCTCATTGATGAAATCATTGCTGACTTCCTGGTGGTGACTAAATCCACCAAGCTCCGTGGCTAGAAATGGCCAATCTTTTGCTCCCGAAGCCATGGTAGCATAGCATGAATTGGTGGCTGGTGACTTCTGGGGTTTAAACACCCTTGGCAGCTTTAGTACATATGCTGATGGCTGTAGCTAGTAGGCTGTGCTATCATGTATAGGTTACTATTAATTAAGAACTGAATAACTTAGTCTAGGGGTTTTCCCCTTGTATAACTCTGGGAGATGGATTTCTCGTTGGCTTAATGCTGGAATAGAGATATACAGTTTTGGTCTGAAGTAACTTTGTAACTAATCTTCCCCAGTCGGCATATAGTTTGCTTCTTTCAAGCAATTCTGCTAGTGGTAGGTTCAGGCATTATAATCTGCCAGTGTTATTTCTTGTGCCGCTGTGCTGTACGCTGCAGTTTGGTTGTTGTTGCTATGCTCTGGGGAAGCAGAAGCCACGCGGAGGAGGTAAGAAAGTGTCCAGCCATGCGCATCAAGAGCTAGCGCCACTTTGATGCATGCCGGTGTAGTAATTTGTCAGACGTGCCTACTCGCTGCAGTGAATCGCTCCAGGCCCAGATCAAATCTCTGGTTTGAATCTTCGAACCTGCAGCACAGACTTGCGAGCTGCTGAGCTACAGCACGACACATGTCCTGGCCGTCCACCCGTCACAGCTCCCAAACGCGCGCGCGCGCGTTCCCTCTGCCGGCGAGAGCGTGCATAGAAGGCCAACTACTCCGATCTGCACATTCTGTGTGGCCGTGCCTCTCTCGTGTCCCGGATATGTGGCGCCGCGTCTTAGTCTAAGGAAGAGGTTTAGACTATGTTTGATATAACTGAAACTTGTTACAAAAGCAACTTATTTGAAAATCTGGTGGAAAGCAGTCTCTAGCTTCTATTTATATCCTGCTTTTAGTTTATTACGAGAAGAAGGTAAATTGATAAGTTGTTACAGAAGTTTCCTGTTTGATACACTCTTAGCTTATTTTTATAAAGAAGTTGCACCAGAAGTTGTGCCAAACAGAGCCTTAGGTTGTAGTATGTCGGTCTCGCGAGAGACAATTATTATTTTAGAACTGTAATCAAGCGGCTTCAACAGAATAACACTTAAGTCGTGGGCTTCGATAAAATGACACTTTTAACGTTGGCACACTGTTAAAATAGCATTATGACTTATTTCAGCTCGTATTTATTTGTTTTTCTTTTTCCCAATTTATATCGTATCTGAACTGACCAAAATGCCCTTCAGTTAAAAGAACATACTCTGAAGTTTGTCAACTCTAGTGAATCATTTAAGGGGCCACGTTATTCTGCACTCCACCTCACAAAGCCAGAAACTGAGCACGTCCAGACGCCAGCAGCCATGAAGATGCTCACATTCCCCGTGCGGTGTAAGACTGTCCGCAGTGGCACGCTGTAATGTAAAGTATACTATATACACTGTATCGCAGTATAATTTAGAGACGCGTTGTAAAAGAAAAAAATGAATAGTGTACAGAGTATGTTTTAGAGTAGATTAGTACGGGTAGCCTAAGGGCATGATGCTCGTCGTCCTCGCGGGCGCGGGACCGACCGCCTCTCCGACACGGACAACGACCAAATGGATCTGCGCAGTCACGTACCGCTCTTCTCTTACCGCGGCGGCAGCGGCCGGGTGCAGTGCGTGATCCGGCGTTATTCACCGCGCGCTTGAGGAGGCGCTTGTGCCGTACTACCCGCTCGTGTCTGGCGGCTGAGGGAGCTGGAGTGTGGTTAGCTGGTCGTGGACTGCACCGACGAGGGAGTGTATCCGCGCGTGGAGGCTGACGCCGATGTGCAGCTGGCTTAGATCGAGGCGGCCGAGCTGAGGGCACCGTTCCCGTGCATGGATCAGCTGTTGTTCTACGTCAAGGATCCGGCGATGTGCTCGTCCTTAGTTGCAATATACTACAACAACTAAGCCTTTGTCCCAATAAGTTGGGGTCATCTGAAAATAAAAACCAACAATTTTTGAAAAGAAGTAACAGAAAATAAGATGAAAGTAAAAAAAATTACAAATAAAATAAGATTCTACATCTTATTTATTTTAGAGATAGATTAATAAGAAAGAAGATAAGAGTAACAAAATACGAATAAACTAAAATTCTGGCACATGAATTCCTATTTTTCATGAAGTTATATCATGAACCAAATCTTTAGGTATGTCTCTTTCCCTTAAGTCTCGTTATACCGCCTCCTGCCATGTCAACCTTGGTCGACCTCTACTTATTTTAAAATTTTGTCTACTCTTTATAATCCCACTGTTAACCGGTGCTTCTGGGAGTCTCCGTTGGATATACCCAAACCACCGCAGACGATGTTGGACTAGCTTCTCCCCAGTCGGTGCCACCCCTACCCTATCACGTATCACCTCGTTCCTATTTTTGCCTCTTCTTGTATGACCGCACATCCGCCGTAACATGCGCATCTCAGCAGCACTCATTTGTTGGACATATTGCCTTTTAGTTGGTCAACATTCTGCTCCATAAAACATCGCAGGTCTGATCACCGTTCTATAGAATTTTTCGTTCAATTTTCATGAGACCTTATCAAATAAGACTCAGATGCTTGCCGCCACTTCATCCACCCGATCTTGATCATGTAGCAAACATCTTCGTCAATATCACCATTGCTTCGTAACATTGATCCTAAATATCAAAATGTGTCACTCTTAAGTACTACTTGTCCTTGTAAACTAGCATTTCTCTCGTCGCACCTGACATCACTAAAGTTGCACTTCATATACTCGGTCTTGGTTCTACTAAGTCTAAACCCCTTGGACTCTAAGGTCTGCCTCCATAGCTCTAATATTTTATCAACACCCAGTTTCATCTACCAACACTACATCATCAACAAAGAGCATACACCAAAGGATATCCCCTTGTATATCTTTCGACACCTTATCCATCATTAAGGAAAAGATGTATGGGCTTCAGACTGATCCTTGGTGTAGCTCTATTGTGATAGAAAAAAGTATCAGTCTCACTATCACTTACGCACACACTTGTCACCATATTATCGTAGATATCTTTGATAAGATTAATGTACTTTGTTGGGACTTTGTGTTTCTCTAGCGCCCACCATATGACCGGCCTTGTATCTTATGATATGCCTTCTCTATAGATCCTTCTTTGCTCCTTATATTTCTCCATAAACTGATGGAGTAGAAAAATTGCCTCCACAGTAGACCTCTCAAGCATAAAATCAAACTAGTTTTTAGTGACATTGATCACTTTCCTCAAGCGGTGTTCAATCACTCTCTCCCATAGCTTTATAGTATGGCTCATAAGCCTAATTCCTCGGTAATTAGTATAATTGAACATCTCTTTTATCTTTGAAGATGGATACTAAAATACTTTTCTACCACTCTTCAGATATGTTTTTTTTGACTAAAAAATGTGGTTCAATAGTTTAGTGAGCCATACTATTGTTACATCTCTCAGACATCTCCACACCTCAATAGGGACATCATCTGGGCCGAGCCACCGAGGGCTTTCCTCCTTTCATCCTTTTTAGGGTCTCCCTAACCTCAGACTCTTGTATCTTTCGCACGAATCACCTGTTGGTGTCATCAAATGAGTCATGTAACTTGAACCTAATGCTCTCATTTCCATCATTGAATAGTCCATCAAAGTAGTCCCGCCATCTGTTCCTAATCTCTTCATCCTTCAATTGAATTCGATCTGCCTCATCCTTAATGAATTTAACTTGATTGAGATCTCTCACCTTGCCCTCGCGAAGTTTCACCATCATATATATATCCTTTTCGCCTTCCTTTTCCCGTAGTCTCTCATATAGCGCATCATAGGCATTACCCCCTTGCTTTACTTACAACACGTCTTGCATTTTTGTTAGTCTCTTTATACTTCACCATGTTGCTTGCGCTTCTCTCATGATGCCAGCTCTTATAGACTCCTTCTTATCCTTAATGGATTTTTGTACATCCTCATTCCACCATCAAGTGTCTTTATCTACAAGTTTCTTACATTTTGTCCATCCAAACACCTCCCTAGCTACCTTCCTAATGTAAGTCGCCATCTTCACCCACATACTATCCGCATCTTCCTCTTCAATCCAAGGTCCTTCTGTGATCATCCTCCTTTTGAATGATTGTTGCGCTACATCCTTCAGCTTCCACCACTTTGTTCTTGTGGTTTTAACACCTTCTTTTAACATATTTGTCTCATGACACACACACATGGAAAAGAAAATCGGCTACCACAAGTTTATGTTGTGGTACAACATATTCTCCAGGGATCACCTTACAGGCCCTGTTTGGCACAATTTCTGCTGCAACTTCTTCATAAAAATAAGCTGAGGGTGTGCCAAACAGGAAACTTCTGTAATAGCTTATTAGTTCAACCGCTTCTTAGAATGAACTAAAAGCAGGGTATAAGCAGAAGCTGCTTTCCACCAGCTTTTCAAACAAGCTGCTTTTGTAACAAGTTCCAGTTGTACCAAACAGGACCACAATCTAAACATGCCCCCCTCTCCCTTCTCCTGATGAGGATATAGTCGATTTGACTAGAATGTTGGGCATTAGTAAAGGTCACTAAGTGAGATAGCCTCTTCTTAAAGAGGGTGTTAGTTACTAATAGGTCATAGGCTACGACAAAGTCTAGGATATCCTTTCCCTCTCGGTTTTTATCGCCACACCAAAACCTCCGTGTACCTCCTCAAAACCTATGTTAGTTGTACCTACATAGTCATTGAGATCTCCTCCTATGAAGAGCTTCTCGGCTATCGGTACACTACTAACCATATCCTTCAAGTCCTTCCAAAATTGTCTCTTAGTGCTCATGTCAAGCCAAACTTGTGGGACACAAGCACTAATGAGATTCAAGATAAGCCCCCCACAACATTCTAGATAAGGTCTCCCACAACTATCTTGACTAGGATGATCCTATCCCCTCGTCTACGGACATTCACTACTCCATCCTTGAGGTTGTTATCTATTAGGATGCTTATTCCATTCCTAGTCCCGGTCGAGTCAGAATACCAAAGCTTGAAACCAGTATTCTCGACCTCTCTCGCCTTTTGACCTGCCTATCTAGTCTATTGTACACAAAGGATATTTACACGTCTCCTAATCGCAACGTCCACTAACTCTCGTAGCTTTCCCGTCAAGGATCCTACATTCCAACTACCCACCCGAAACTTAGTTCCCTCAGCGAGCTTTCTTACCCTTCACATCCATCGAGTAAGATGCAAATACCCTTGCTCACTTATCACTACATCCGAGCGATGATGTAGCGCACCACTAAGGTGGTAGCGATCCGGCCGTTGCCCATTTAACACCACATCTGGGTTTCGATATGGCGCCACTATGGCGGTGGTGATCCGACCCTTGCCCACTTAACACCATACTCGGGTTTCAGTATGGCGCGTCACTAAGAGGGTTACACACTAACACATATCTAATAGGTTTCATGGCCATGATAATTGCTAAGTATAGTTGTTGGCTCGTCAACCCACTACGTGAGAAAGGCTCATCCGAGGCGAGCCCGCATGTGGAACGAAGACGAACAAGCCACTCGTCTCTGTCATCGCATCTCGCATTACGGAGTCATTGGATATAAGCGGCGGGTGCAACGCCGATCATCTCACATTCGAGAAAAGCTCTAAGAAAGCCTGTCTACTTTTTTCTGAATAATACAAGGTGATCTTAAGGAAGCTCACCTCCTTTATTTAAGCAATTCGAGATGATCTTTCTTCTTAGGTTGTTGCCGATGTATCTACTGGCTGTTACATTGTGGCACTAAGAGGAGACGTACCATGTTGAATGCCTGTCTTCTATTAGATGCCCCCTGTTTACCCTACTTGTCGGTTGCATCCTGGAGCTAGCCAGGTTTTGACAGCCGCATAACCAGTGTTAGCAACATACACATACATGAATATATATAGCCAAATAGAGATCACACCTAAAATTATATTGACCAATCAAATATTAACAAAGTGTCAATCGTGGTTAGCAAGTAACTAATTGCACAAAGAATGCCCCTGTTCATCCCAATTACCAAGTAACTAATTATACACATCATAACTGTCATCATCTAATCATATATACCGTAATGAAAATTCTCCCTTTGGATCAATGACTTCATTAACGATGAGCCTTAATAGCCTCCCTCTCTAATGTTCTCTTGAAGGCGGTTTCGTAGTCCCGTCACACGATAAAATGAGAAATAGCAAAAGATCAATAAAATCACTTAAATCATATAAAACTTCATCAAATTGCAGTCACGTTCGCTCAAACAGTCACATAAGAGAGCAAATATCTGAAGGCTTAGGACAAATTGGTATACAATTGTAATAAACACAAGAATTGTTAGTGCATAGAGAACCGAGCTTACGTGTAGCACAGACAGTTGGTAAGCATCTGCAAAGCACCAGCAGAGAAATTGTTCTCATCATAAAGGACATGGTAGTGAGCTAGTCTGTTTGTCCCCTGAAAAAAGAACATTTACATTCCACTGATGCATTAATAGACTGATATCAAAAACTCGTGATAGCAACACCAATTATCGCATAGGTACCTTGATTTTAGCATGGCTGCAGAGGTAGAAATCAAACTCTCTAGGATGGCAAATGCTAGTGTCAACCACAATTCCTGCAGTTTTAAGGGTTTGTGAATCAGAATTGATAATATACATTGATAGTCAAAACAAATACATTACTTCTGCATTGGACGTAAACAAGGAAGATGAATGTATACCATAATAAAAATTCTCCCTTTGGATCAATGACTTCATTAACGATGAGCCTTCATTGAAGATCCTCAAATTCATTAAAATCACTGAAATGCACGCTCTAAGGACAAGGTCGAGGCGGCGGCGTGCTCTGGAGACAAGGGATGAGGCAGCGGCGTGCTCCGGGGATGAGCTGACGGATGCGCTAGAGCGGCGGTTCCTCAAATCTCTGACGACAGCAGGCCGACGGTGTTGTGAGTGTCGTGGTCGCCGAAAATTTGAAACTTTTACTACCACTGTTTGAGCAAATTTAGAAATGTGTTGGTTAGGGCTTGATTCTTACCGATTACCGAGGTTGGGGTCAATGGTGGCGGCACGCTATGAGGACAGGGTTGAGGCAGTGGCGTGCTCTGAGGACAGGGGACGAGGCGGTGACGTGCTCAGGGGACAAGCTGGCAGAGGCGCCGGAGCGACGGTTCCTCAACTCTCTGATGATGAATGTCGGGGTCAACGGCAGGGTCGAGGTCGACATACGGCGGCAGTGCGACAATGATGAAAACCGAGTTGAGGAAGAGGGACAGTGGTGGCGTACTCAAGGGACGGGACGATCAGGCGGCGGCGTGCTCCAAGGAAGAGGTGGTCGAGGTGCCGGAGCTGCGATTTCTAGGTCGAGAGAGCGCGAGTAAGTTTTGCACAAAAAAATTTGCCAAGTGTTGGGAGAGAGCGCGCGAGAGCTAAAAATAGCAAAACTCGAAGACGGGCTTGTATAGTGCCTGTCTCCCTTAGGTCGAGCGCGAAAATTTTCGCCAAGTTTTGGAAGAGAGCGCGCGAGAGCTAAAAATAGCTAGGTCAAAAATCGGAGATGAGTCTTTATAATGCCCGTCTCTCATTCTCTCATCTCCCTTTTGTCGGATGTCAAAAATCGGCGATGGCCCTTTATAATGTCTGTCTCTCCTTTGCTCGTCTCCCTTTTGCCACTCGCGCGACATAGTGAGCATCTGTTGTCACTCGCGCATAGAGATATAATGGAATTCAGGGATAAACAAGTCCAATAACATTGCAATTCAGAGATAATTTGCAACTCCTTCAGTCGGTTATGCGCCAAGTCGATATCAAACACAGGCATGAACTACATAAAAAGTGGAATGTAAGTAGCGTAGAATAAGAGAGAGTAGCGACGGCAAAGGACGATACGGTGAGGACGGTGATGACGGTGAGGACAGCGACGACGACGACGACGGCAACGATGGCAAACAAAGGCGGCAGTCACACTGGAAGTTGGTGGAACAAAGGCGGCGGTCGCATTGGTGTTGCATGGTCGATCAGTAAGTAGGAGGAGTAGAATTCAATTTTTTTTGTTGCTTTTAGTTGATGTTTTTCTTTTTTGTGTCTTTTTGTACTTTTTCTTGTATTTTGTAATATATTGTGTTATTGAATGAAATTTATCTGTGTTCATCTGTGTGAATGAATATTATCTTGTGTGTTCAACTGTGTGAATGAATGAATGTGTGGTGTGTTCATTGTGTTCCTCAGAAATGACAATTCATAAATAAGTAAGGATTTGATTATTTTTTGATTTAAATTGGACAACAGGGAAGATGCTCTACATTGGAATGATTTAGTTATCAAGCGAATGTGCACTAAGTTCAGTGATGTGTTCATGCCTTTGGTATCAAGTGAACCGAAGCAAAAATATAGAGAAAATCATGAAGCCAAAGGAGACGTTGAGAATAGGAGACGCGCTTTGTTGTTAAGCACGTCTCCCTTTTGGCAGAGGACCGGGCGCGGCGAGCTTTCGATAAAACCCGTCTCATTTCCTTTCGTCAATAAGAGACGAGCTTTGACAGAAGCGCGTCCCCCCTTTGTCAGAGGTGCAGACGCGTCTTGGATATTTTTTTAAGTGAGACGAGCCATATAGTAGTACGTCTCCTTTTACGCTCAGTCGCGCCTTCCTTTATGAACCAACATCCTCGTTGAAGCGGACTCGTCTCATTTACGCATATCAATGACGACTGCCTTTGTGCTCGTCGCTGATCTTTGTCTCCTATTTGAGTTTCTTACCTTGTGAGCCTATCACAACCCCTCCTACTTTATCCAAGCTTGAGACCGGCTATGTCATTACAATATATGCGGAGTTGTTCATGTGCAATATAAATGGAGAAAAAAATGAAAAAAAATAAATATGAGTTAGAATGAGCTATAATGCTATTTTAACAATGTATCAACGTTAAAAATGCTATTTTGTCGAAGCCCACAATGTAAATGCTATTTTGTCGAAACCACTCGACTAAAATTCCAAAATAGCAATTGGCTCTCCTCGTGATGTGCAACAAACGCAACGCCTCGATGGACAGGGGGCCTGATCACCTGAGGGTCGAGCAACAAACAACTCCACTCATGGCTCTCTCCCCACACATACACCAGCAAGTCTGTAATGTCGCAACGTTACACTCTCCAGCGGCTCCTATATAAACCTTGCATATTGCAGCACCATGGACAGCAGCAGTACAAGCCGCAGTCGTGAGTCATCCATTGAGAGAGGGAGCTGCAGCCATTTTCATGGCCAGGAACGCGGCCTCGTCGTCAGCGATCAGGGCGGCGCTCTGCTTGCTGCTCGCGCTCGCTCTGGTGAACTGCGCTTTCGCTGGCCGCGTCCTTGACGAGCAACCTGCGGCTCAAGCGGATGCTCATCTGCCGGCCGATCCACTGCCCGCCCCGACGGAGCCTCCCACTGACCCGGTAGTGGTGCCAGCGGCCGCAGGAGCAGCGGCTGCCGGCGCCGCTGCGACCGGCAATGCAGAAGCTACCTGTGCTGCAGGAGGAACCGGCGCGATCGGTGGCGACCACCCGCTGACGTTCTTCATGCACGACATCCTCGGTGGCTCGCAGCCGTCGGGGCGCATCGCGTCTCAGAGACCGGGATGGTGGTGAGCGCCGCGGCCAAAGGGCAGCTTGAAAAACTCAGAGGCGGAAGCTGGATGAACCGGAGCTCTCAAACTCGAGAGTCAACCGGGTTACGTGTTATATACAAAACCAAAAGTACAATAAGCCATGATGGTTGTTACTAATCCTATCTTCTATCAACCAACTGGCAAAGGATAAGTACAAGAGATTAGCACCGGATTCTAGAGTTGTTTACATAAAATCATAATAGACTCAACACCTAACCGACTCGTGTACATCTTCCAGACTTGATCTTGTCATATTGTCTTCCAATACTCCCCCTCGATCTGAACGTGCCAAGTTCAGATTGTACTTGGACATTTTTAGCTGTCGGACTGACATTGGTTTCGTGAATCCATCGGCGAGTTGGTCTTTCGATGAAACATATGCAACATCTAGTAATCTCTTTGTTACTCTTTCTCGCACAAAGTGAAAATCGACCTCTATATGCTTAGTCCGGGCGTGAAACACAGGGTCAGTAGACAAATACTTGGATCCCATGTTATCGCACCAGAGTTTTGCTTTTCTTGGCACCTGTACTCCTAGTTCATTTAGCAAAGTTTGTATCCACATGATCTCTGCTGTGGCGTTCGCAAGTGCCTTATACTCCGACTAAGTACTTGATCGTGACACGGTTGCTTGTTTCCGTGCACTCCACGATACAAGATTTGATCCCAAAAAGATGGTGGATCCTCCTGTGGACTTGCGATCATCAAGGCAGTCGGCCCAATCTGCGTCTGAAAAACCGCTAACAAGCAAAGAGGATGATATGCTGATCTTTAATCCGAGTTTAGTTGACTGTTTTAGGTACCTCAATATTCTTTTGACCGCCAACCAATGTGTAGTTGTAGGGGCATGAAGAAATTGACATATCTTGTTTACTGCATAAGAGATGTCGGGTCGAGTGAGAGTCAAATATTGTAATGCTCCCACAATGCTTCGGTACTGAGTAGCATGACTTTGTCCAAGTGGACTTCCTTCATGAGCCGACAGTTTCTCTGTTGTTGACATTGGCAAGCTCAGTGCCTTACAACCTATCATTCCCACTCTTCTGAGTATGTCATTTGCATACTTCTCTTGCGCTAATACAATGCCATACTTTATTTTATTCACTTCTATCCCAAGGAAGTAATGTAGTTCACCCAGGTCTTTTAGTGCAAATTCCTTATTTAGATCCTTCATGAGGGCTTCGGTTGCTGCAGCCATAGAGCTCACAACGATAATATCATCAACATAAATTAACATAATCATGCTTACCGAGTCCTTGCTGTAATAGAACAGCGATGTGTCAGCTTTAGAAGCCTTGAAACCGATTTCTCAAAGTTGTGTACTCAATATTGAGTACCAAGCCCGGGGTGCTTTCTTTAACCCATACAATGCCTTGTCTAGTTTACACATATATTGTGGATGGGACAGACTCTCATATCTAGGAGGCTGTTTCATGTATACATCCTCCTCAAGATAGCCATGCAAGAAAGCGTTTTGCACGTCTAACTGCCTTAGGCTCCACCCTCTTGATACTGCAATGGACAACACCACTCGAATGGTTGCTGATTTCACAACAGGGCTAAACGTGTCTTCATAGTCTATGCCATATCTTTTCTTAAACCCCTTCGCAATAAGACGAGCTTTATACCTGTCAAGACTTCCGCCTCCTTTCTTCTTAATCTTGTATACCCACTTACAATCTATAACATTGATGCCTCTTTGCGGTGAAACCAGGTGCCATGTCTTGTTACTCATCAAGGCATTGTATTCAATATCCATAGCAGCCATCCAATTATTATCTTTCAAGGCTTCACCTATGTCTCGTGGTTGTCCTCCTGTTAAAGAATTAAAACAGGCATACTTTATGGTGCCATCAGTGTAAACTTTTTCTTTGCGTATACCATTTTGTAGTCGTGTCCTCGGTCGAGGTAGCTCCAGTCGAGCTTGTACCGATTCTTCATTTTGTGTTGATGATGGACCAGCCCCATGAGAATGGTATGCAAGAGATCTTGGTGCCACAAAAGATCCTGCTGGTGCGGAGTCCTGTACTTGCGGCATTGAAGACCCTAGTTGAGGCTGATTCGCTCCCCCTCGCTGTCAGCCGCTGCGATTGCTGGCTGATCAGGGATGGCAGTGTCGCGCTGTCCAGTGACAGCACCCTGCTGTCCGGAGCATCCTGGGATTCCGTAATCCCTAGGATCAGGTGCTGATTCTTCCTCGTTTCCGTGCCTGTTCTATTTCCTGCATCCACAATATTTTCTACACCAGAATTTGCAGCAGATCTGTTAGGAATATTAGACATATGACAAATTATATATTCCGGCGGTAACAAATTTGGAGACATCAAGGATATTTTAGAAGTAAGACGTGCACCAACATTTGGGTGAAGTCTCGAAAAAGGAAAATCATTCTCATCAAATGTTACATCCCTAGAGATGTAAACCCGGTCGGATGTGACTTCCAGACACTTAAATCCCTTGTGAAGATTACTATACCCCAAGAACACACATCTTTTGGATCTAAACTCAACCTTGTGTTTGTTGAAAGGCCGGATATTTGGCCAACATGAGCATCCGAATACTTTAAGGAATGAGTAATCCAGTTTTTGTTTATAGAGTCTGTCGAAGGGTCAATGCGACACTTCCCCCGGATCTTCTAAGGAGCAGTCTGTAGAGGTTCTTGTTCGGTGGGGCTTAGACCTCAAACTAGTGTTCTAGTGGAAGAGTATGAGACACGGTGGTTTTTACGTGGTTTGGGCCGCAAGGAGCATAACACCCTACTCTACGGTGGATTGTATTGCTGGTGAGTGTGTATGCGTATGTGAGTGTATCAGGGATTCTGAGTATGGTCCTCGTAGAGAGGGCGGTCTGAGCCTTTTATAACCAAGACCGGATGCCTTATAGGTGGGGCCCGAGGCCCGACAAGTGGTCCCAGGGAAATCTTATCCTAAATATCTAAGGCTTCTCGCATAAGCTTCCTCTGAGGGTGGTAGTGGAGACTCGCCATCATGTCGCCTCCCTTGTAAGTAGCCCACGCGCCGTTGCTGACGGTGGCAGGAGGTGTCCCGTTAGCTTGTCTTGTTGCCGCAAGGTACCCACTTGGATGAGTGGGATAGGCCTGCAATGCCTTCACTGTGATGTGATTGGTCATAGCGGTCTATGACCGTTTGCGTCCCCCACGTCGTGCACCAGGGGTGGTTGCGGGTCTTCAATGCTTGATCAGAGCAAAGTGCTCCACCTTTTAACACCCGCACCTTACCGTCTGGGGTGAGCTGCGGGACACGTGGCAACGTCGGGGCAGGTGAAAGTCTCTAGAGGGGGGGGGGGGTGAATAGGCAATAATCCCTAAAATGACTTAATCAAATGAGATTAAATTCCTGAGGCCGGACTTGTCTGGATAGGGCCGGACTAGTCTGCTCAGCACATGGTGAAAACCTAAAAACTTGTTTTCTACAAGTTATTTGCAGAATTTAATTTCATCAAAGAGATAAGAAATATGTGGTAAACTAATACAATTCAGATTGTGAACTTAAAGCTCTTAGATCACAAGTTTTCAACAATGATCAAAGTGAAAAGCAATATGAGCAACATGAACCCTAATAGCAATACTAGTGATCACGAAAAGTCAAAGACAAGTGAGACAAGATTTATCCCGTGGTTCAGCTCCACGAAGAAGCCTATATCCATGTTGAGAAGTCCACACAAGGACAGGGTCTCACTTGACCCTTCTCTCACCAAGCCACCACGATGGCCGACTTGGTTTCCACTATATCAATGGGCAATCACAAAGTTTGATGGGGATACTCACAACTTGAGGCTCCCACAAATCAATACAATGAGGAGCACACGAAGCTCAACTCACACAAGCCACAAAACACAACACAATGTGCAAGAGATCGAACCGAGAGCCAAAGCGCGATGATCTTTCTTTACTCTCCTCCCCAAACCCTAATCTCTTCAAGATTTGCTCTTAGAGGGTTAGTAGGACGAGTAGAAGGCTTTGGAAGGATCTAGGATGCTTGTGGCGGCGCTAGGGTTCAAGACATGTTAAAATGAGCCCGGGGGTCCCCATTTTATAGGGGTCCCGAGCCCCTTGTGCTGACCTCAGCAGAAGGGCGGACTAGTCCGGCCTCTGGGCCCGGACTAGTCCGGCCTTATGGGACCACTGACCTTTGGTCAGTTCCCGACAACTGCCACACTGTGCGACGATCGTCACGCTACCCGCTATATTTCCAAATTCAAACGATCACTAGACAACGGACTAGTCCGAAGTGGAACAGAACCGTTTGGTCCGTCCCAAAATGGACTTTTCTGGGTTGGCCCGGACTAGTCCGGCCACCGGGGCGGACTAGTCCGACCCTCTAGGGTTTCTCTCGGTCTATCTCACTAAGTCTCAAACGGACTAGTCCGTATCCAAACAGACAAGTCCGAACTTTTCTAGAGAGCTTTGGTCCGTCCAAAAACGGACAAGTCCGAACTTCTCGGACTTAGCTCCAAATTCACTCAGATTCACTCCAAAAACGTTTGGTCCGTCTCAAAATGGACTTTTCTGCCTGGCCGGACTAGTCCGGCCTCCTAGGGTTTCTCTCATTTTTGGCTTCTCACTTAGGTGTTTCACTACTCCACCACTGAGCCCTCTAGAATGATCTCATTGCAGATGATACATCTACCCTCTCACATGCTCATATCAGCTCAACAGCATAGAAACCCTAATTTCTATGCTTGAGTCTTTGACGCCCGTTTTATACTTTTCCTTTTTGAGGGTTTTCATCACATTTCAATCCTTGTACCTGTGCTTAAGATCACTTTAGCTCATTAGCCTCTTAATTGTCGTCGTCAATCATCCAAAACCCACGGGGATGCCTAGATGCACTTTCAGTAGGTCCTCGGCAGGAAGGCTTGCCCGGGTCCTTCGTGACACGTGGCAGCTCCGGGGCTCCCCAGGGTACGTGGCAGCTCCGTGGCTCTTCCCTTAGGGGGGTATTGGCCCTTCGCACTCCATGCCACGTGGCTGTCCCGGGGGCGCTCCCCGAAGGATGGGTGAGGTCACGTCCCTACATGTGGTGTCTCGGGAGCCCGTCACACCGGTGGGGCCACGCCCCATCTTCAAAGCTTACGTGGCAGTGCCGCAGCTTGATCTTCAAGGGAGGAAAATGACTTGGAATCTATAGAACGTGTGGCGCCTCTGAAACGCGCCTTGCTGTCTTCATCCTGTGTGCGAGGGTACCCCATCTGCAGGGTACCGACAGTGGCCTCTGGGTCCACCTTGGGGCGTGGTGAAGAGCCCAAGGGTGGAGCCCATTCCATGTCTTCTCGCACTCTGCTTTAAATTGTGTCTTGGATATCTGAAGCGGTGGGTGCTTTTGCCAATCGTCACCATGCGTCCTCTTCCGGTTGAGAGACTATGGCGACAAGATCTTTGCTTGCTGTAATATCTCTGCCTTCTGCAGCGCCTTTAACTGAGGCGGTTTCCGATGCAGCTATAGTACTTTTGTTCGCTTTGCCGCTATGGGGTCGCCTCAACGGCTTCCCAGGACGGCTGACTGACTGGGCCAGGACGTCAGTGCGGGGACGTAGGGACCATTGTCATGGGTGTCATGTGTTGATTAGTGCAGTCTGAGCATTTCCCCGAAGTACTAAGGCGCCGCAAGGGTGATCAAAAGGAAACCTCTGTTAGAGGAACGATTCCTCCCTTACTCAATTCCCACAGCTTGAGCTTTTGCCTTCTTCCTCGAGCGCCCGATCCTTCTTCACCTCTTTCGCCAAAGCCCTTTCCTTAGCTTGCTCCCATGGCTTCCCTATTGCCTCCTTCCCGCTTTCGATCGGCCAAAGATCTGGTGCCGATGAGGTGGCTCCTTGGCTGGGCGTCTTCGGAGTGCGGGTGGATGATCCGCTGTGGATCTCCCAACCTTCGGGATCTGCGTGAGGACGAGACTGTCCTCTTCATCGCCTACGCCACTATTGGGCTTGCACTCCCGTTGTCAAGGTTCTTCCTTGCAGTGCTGGGAGAGTAAGGGCTGCAACTTCACCACCTGTCGTCGAACTCCATTGCTCTGGTGGCTGTATTCGTCCACCTATGCGAGGTGTTCGTGGGCTGCCTGCCTATGGTGGATATGTTCTGCTATTTCTTCGTGATGAAGACAAATGGAAGGAGCGCAACAACTCAAGTGGGGGCCTACTACTTCCACCATCAAGACAATACCTCCCGGGGCTACATTGCCTCATTCAAAGGGGGCAAATGGAGCGATTGGAGGGAAGACTTGGTGATTGTGAGGACATACCCGCATCCCTCGCTGAAGCTGCCATCCGGTGGTCGAGGCTCCGATCCTACCACCTGGGAGGCGTCCCATGGTTTGCCAGCGGAGTACAGGCCCACACTGAGGAGGATCCAATTCTTGGCTGGCAAGGGCTTGACTTCCATGATGGTGTTGGCAGACTTCTTGCTCCACCGTATCGCCCCTCTTCAGCAGTGTCTGTATAGGGCATGGGTCTTCAATGACAAATATGACAAATGTCAGCTGAGTCAGGACACCCTGACTCCCAAGATGCTGGAGGAGATGCTGAAAACAATGACCTCTGATTTTGTTGACGATGAGCACGTCTCCATTCCAGATGACTGCCAGCCGCTCTATATGACCACCGATGTGAGGGCTGAACTGTGGAGCTCAATGCCAGAGGTCAAAGTATTCAGCCTCGCTTGCCTGCATCCCGAAGATACGGCTGGGGCCTCGGCTGTCCTGAAGCGGTGTCATGAAGCTGCGCATCCAGGGTCGGGGTCTTCCTCGCGTCCTTCGGCAAGGGCAGAGGCAGAGCCCTCAGCTACCTCTGACCAGGCAGTGGTCAGCCAGCCGACATCAGCTCCAGAGCCGAGAAAGCATTCTCGTACATTGGTCGGGGGTTCCGCTACTTCTATGCTGAAGAAGCGGAAGTTATTTCGGGGGGACGGAACCCCCATCTCCCGTTACCAGGGAGCCGGCGGGGCTGAAGCTTTTGTCGTAGACTTAGCCTCCGATTCCAGCGGTGGTCCTGGTTCCGGAGGAGGTGCCGAGGGTCCTGCCGAGACTACCACATCGGCTCAGGTTGACCGGGAGTCAGTACCATAGAAGGCAGCGCCGACGTTGTCGTCAGATCCTGGCGATCTTGATATATCACGCGGGGTGGGAGGCCAGGGTCATTGGAGTGTCCCAACTCCCCGGTAAGTTGCAGTTTTCTCCCCTCTGCTATTTCTCTTCTTTCCTTTTTCGTTCTTGACAAAGCTTTATCTTGGTTTCTTAGGGCTTCGTCAGCAAATTTGGCGCCCTTGGTCCTTCCAGGGGTGGGCTTGATAACCCCTGTCCTTCCCAGAGCTAGAATGGGGTTTGCCGTGCCGCGTCCTATGCCCGAAGGTGCGTCGGCCTTATGTGTCCTTGATTACTCTACGCCCCCATCCGACGAGGCAGGTGTGGCAGAAGTGGCGCCAAGCGTGGGAGTGCCAGGTGAGGGGGTGCTTGGTGAGAAGGTGCCAAGCGAGGAGGTGCCTGGCGAGGAGGGGGATACCTTGGTCGAGACTTCAGTGCCGCACAGCGGCACGACAGTTTTTGGGGCTCCAGCCGGGGAACCATCTGGTCCCCGGGAGCTGGTGTCTATTGTGGCGCTGGCCGGAGGAGCGGAGGGGCAGCCGTCGGTGGCGATGGTTGAGCCAATCCCTTTTGTCGACGCTGTTGCCATGACCCAATCCATCCTGCGCCAAACGCAGGCTGCTCTCACCCAAGAGTGGGATCAGCTTGCGGAGGAGCGGAACTTGGTGAAGCTGGTTGATGCCAAGAACAAGGAGCTTGAGTTGAAGTCCTTGAAGGCCCATGCTGTCGCCGATGCCTGCCTGAAGTTGTGCGAGGATCAGCGGCTGGAGTTGGTCCGCCGCGATGTTGCTATAGCTGAAGCGGAATGTGAGTTGGCAGCAAAGGAGGAGGAGGTCTTCTGGGGCTTGGCAGAGAAGCGTCGGGCTTTGGCAGACCTGGAGCTCGTCATCAAGCGCCGGGAGGACGATCTGGAGCGCCGTGCTTGGGAGCTCTCCGGCCGGGAGGAGGCTGCACAGAGAGAAGCGGAGAGCCTCCAGGCCTCCCGTACGGCCGAGGCCCAAGCGGTCCGGTACTTCCTAGCCTATGTTGGGGCAGTGCTGGTCCCCTCGGCCTTATTTCCATGCCGTGTGGGGAGCCATCTCAGGGGGTGGCCCAACTACTTCCTGCCTTGGACTCCCTCTGTTCGTTGCTGGGGTCGGTGAACACTGTCCTCACAACGCGATGGAGGCCGAAGGGAAGGAGTTGGCTGAGTTGGTGGCTTGCCACGTCCTTGTATGCTTCAGAAGCTGGTACCCGAAGATTCCATTGGAGGCGGTGGAGAAAGGTCCCCTTGGTGAGCGGGAGGATAAGGCTAGGGCCAAAGTCCAAGACCTTGCCAGGGAGGTTGCTTCTTTGTTCCAGCGGAGTTGAGGCCGGCGTCACCTGGGTGCAAGGCTTTTGTATCCGGGGATGCCCTCTTGTGTAAATAAATATTTATGAATTTGGATTCATGTTGTTTTGTCTGTTGGCTTGTCGAGTACTTCCAGATTGTTGCCCCAATTACTTATCTTGAGTAAGGTCTTGGAGAGCCTTTGTTCATGTTGTTAGCCTTTTAGGGACCAACGCTTCTACAATTGACGCGCCCGGTCTGTCGCTAAATGACGTCCTGCCTATGGAATCCCCCTTAGAGGCCCCTTGGTAGGCGTGACCAAATTGTTGGGTACACCTGCCACTTGAACGCAGGATGTCTTCGACTGGCCCCCGTCGGGGTGAGGGAGAATGAGTGTTGTCATTGCCGGCAGCCAGAGCTGGCTGCTCTGGCTCCTCCCTCCGTCGCTGTGAAGACGTCGACGACAGGCCCCCAGGGAGTGCCGGAGCTGGGTGCTCCGGTGTTTCCTACCACCGTCGTGTTGTCATGGAATACGAGCACCTGGTGGGCAAGATACCACAAGCGAACTTTGTTAGCAACAGAAATAGGGAAGGAGAGTGCACTCACTTGTCCGCGCTTGTTGCTGTCGCTGGCATGTCGAGACGTTGACGGCAGGCCCCCTGGGGGGTGTCGGGGCTGTATGCTCCGGCGCCGCCCACCATCATCGTAGAGTCGTTAACGACATGCCCCCTGGGAGGTGCCGTAGCTGGGTTCTCCAGCGTCGCCCACCACCTTCGTAGAAACACTGACGGTAAGCCCCTTGGGAGGTGCCGGAGCTGGATGCTTCGACGTCGTCCACCATTGTCGTATAGTCATCAACGGCATACCCCTGGTGTACAGGCTATCACAAGAGAAACCTGTTAGCAACAAGTGTGGGGCAGGAGATTTTGCTCACTTATTCGCGCTTGGTGATGTTGTTGACGTTCTGGGATGTCGACGACAGGCCCCTTGCGAGGTGCCGTAGCTGGATGCTCCGGCGTCGCCCACCATCTTCGTTGAAACATCGACGGCAGACCCCTTGGGAGGTGTATGGGCTGTATGCTCTGGCATCGCCCACCATCATCGTAGAGTCGTCAACGGCAGGCCCCCTGGGAGGTGCCAGAGCTGGATGCTCCGGTGACACCAACCATCTTCGTAGAAACGTCAACGGCGGGCCCCTGGTGTACAGGCTATCACAAGAGAATCCTGTTAGCAACAAGTGCGGGGGCAACAGAGTTTACTCACTTATTCGCGGTTGGTGTTGTCATTGACGTTCTGGGGCGTCAATGGCAGGCCCCCGGGGAGGTGCCGCAGCTGGATGCTCTGTTGCACCGTGCTTTATATGTCCTGCACACATAACAGAGGCGCATATTGTTTTTCTCGCTAGTGATCTTTTCCTATCCTTAAGTATAGTCATGTCTTATAGTCCTGGGCTGGTACACGGGATTTGGGTAATTCTGTGCATTGGCACTCAGGGTCTGACTTCCTTCTTATTCGGGGTGTGAGCGTCCTGGCCCCCCAGTACTTAGCTGCAACACTAGGAGGCAAAACGTACACGCTTAGGGTACAAAACCAAGCTAAGGATGTTGTGCGCTCTGGACCTCCAGCTCGGCGTTGGCCATTCGTGGGGAACCATTTGGCACCATAGGGCCCCAAGTAAGAGGGCAGCCACGAGGTTCCAAGACACCTTGCAGGTACCTTAAATACATCCGCCTGTAGCAGGGTTGCATGACTCTACTAGGGGCGATACAGAAAAAATTTCACTAAGTACACAAAGACGATGTACGGAAGATGAGTCTAGTTTGATTGATCACAAAATTAATAGGTAACGTAAGTGAGCATAAGAGAAAGCATATGGTAAGACAGTGATTTTCTTATCATTGGTGTTCATAGGAGTGAATTGGATTTACAATAAGGAAACGACCCACTCCAGTTGGCAAGGGAGGTAGAGTGTTCATGCTTAGGGTACATGACCATGCTAAATGGCTGAACACTCTGGACCTGTCCCTCCCAGAGCTTGGTTGTCCTACATGCCGTTCCCTGGCACCATGACACCCTACACTATCCTACTTTTAAGCTTAGGGATAGAACTTACGGAGGTGCTCTATGTTCCATGGGTTGGGGAGGGGCTCTCCTTCTTCCGTCGTGAGGTAGACACATCCGGGGCGGGATACCTGTATTACTCGAAAAGGGCCTTCCCAGTTGGAGGAAAGTTTGTGCGACCCTTCTCGAGAGAGTATGCGTGTAACACCCTCATATTCATGCATCATGCCCTGCATACATTCATACACATGTTTAACATTAATACACATAAAGAGGAACAAGTTTAAAATTGATTTGGAATAAAACCGCACTTAAAACGCAGGAAAGTGCGGACTAGTCCGATTTTGCTGAGGACTAGTCCGATTTCTCTCTCACTAAAAATGGACTTGTCTGTTTTTGCTGCGGACTAGTCCGATTTTTGGCACTGGAAACTTTTGGACTTGTCCGATTTTGTGCGGACTAGTCCGATATTCCATGAATCCTTGAAAAATTGCTGTCCTTGGAACTTTTCCGGACTAGTTCGGTGTTCCAGCGGACTTGTCCGTTTTCCTCTCTGTTCAAATTCGGACTTGTCTGATGTTTGACCAGACTTGTCCGATTTTCTCTCTGGACGACTTCGGACTAGTCCGGTCCTGTCCGGACTTGTCCGATATTTCGCGACTCCGAGTTGATCTTTTGTTTTACGACTTGTTTCTTGGGTTTCACGTTAAGTGGGCCTAGGGACGTCGTGCCCAACTCTTTTAGAGCCCATGTGGGACTCTAAACCGGCCTCTACTCATCCCAAAACTCGAAATCCATCTAACCCTAGCCTCCACCTCTATATAAACAACCCCACCTTGGATTAACATCTATTTGCCACTTTTCCACCCACCCAAACCCTAGTTCGTGGAGAGCCACCATCAAGGAGGGAGGAGAAGATCCCAAGCAAGAAGAAGAATAGGATGAAATGAAAGAGGATCAAGATCTCCACCGAGTTTCGTCCTTCACCACCAACTCATCTCCAAGTTCATCACCAACCCTAGATCATCAAGATCAAAGTGCTACCTCCAAGTTTCTTGATTCATTGGAGTCATAAACACCTGGTATACCTTCTATTCTCTTTTCCTTATGTGAATTCAACCCCTAATCTCCAAATTCACGTCGATCTAGAAAACCCTAATCTGCTGATCCCGTAAAGTGCGGACTTGTCCGGTCCCTAGCGGACTAGTCCGATCTTTCTGGTTAAATTGTGTTGAATTAATTCTAAAATTTGATCTAATTGAATCCAAACCTATATAAACTTGTTAAAGGCTATTAGAACTAGTTAGTGATCATTAAAAGCAATCTATTAACAAGTTCTACCTTGCATTTGCATCAATCATGCATGTCATGACATATTGAGTAATATTTGTGCAATCTTTGATTGTGTTTCTTGTCTTGTATGTTTATTGTGTGGATTAGACGGATTTGCGCTAGAGGGTGCCGCGGAGGATCTACAGCACCAAGAGTTTGAAGGCTTTGACCCTAATCAACAGCAAGAGCAAGGCAAGTGTCCTTGAAGCATATTGATCCTGTATTTAAAATAAATGTTTTGTTTGCAAAACTGCATGCTGTGTCAAATTGATGGGAATCATATGGTAGGAAGTTTACTAGAATTGTTTAACCACCCTTGTCACCTGGAATATATGGTAGAGAGTCAGGAAGGGCTTTTACCTTTTTGCTTTGCTTAATTAATTGGGATGGAAAAACAACACTACACATTTAATTAAGCATTAATGATATTTTGGTTAGTGTGAACTGGTCAATAAGATATGGTAATGGGTGATCTAAGCAAGCCTGTTATGTGGATGGGTTGGATGTTATGGTGGTTTGCTTGCTTTAGATCTAAGAACCGGTTCATGCGAGAATAAGCCAGGACTATAGTGCCACCACGAGGCCAAGTATGGGTGCGGCGTAGCTGATAAATTAGGGCTTTGCCAGTTCTGTTTAGACCATTGTGGATGCTCGGGGAAGGGGTAGTCGGATTGGGTTTGTTGATGATTGGTGGGACTACCCTGGGATCCGAATGGCTCAAGAGGGGGCCCTTGGTTGAAGATGTGCTCTGCGGGAGACATCGCCACCGGTGAAACCTCAGTGGGATCTAAATAGGCTAGTAATCCCTTTGTAAAGGCTATTTTGTGATCTCTTGGCCATACACCAAAGGAAGTGTAATTGGCATAAGGGAGGTTCTCTAGTCGCCGACAGGTGATGAAATCACAAACACGTGGGTAAAGAGGTACAAACTCTGCAGAGTGTTAAATAAAACTATCATGATAGCCGTGCTCCCGGTTATGAGCGCCTGGATGACCTACATGATTAGAGGGAATTTGGTATTGGGATGGTTATTGGAATGGTTATGGTTTGGTAATGGTTATGGCTGGTTATGGATTTAATTTCTGGTATTGAATATGGTTTTTGGCAATGGTGAAATATGGAATTATTGATGATGGTAGTGAATTGAGACTGGTATTATGATATTATTTATGACTATGATGGGTTTACTTCACATACATGTAATATATTGCTTTTCAAATGCTTTTATGTACTTTTCAGCACTTTGCCATTATTATTGTCGTCATTTGAATCAGCCACATGTCATACTTTCCACACTTGTTGAGTACGACATGTACTCACTCTTGCAATCCCCCCCCAACCGTTGCAGGTCAGGTTTGGGAGTTTAATGGTGATAATGCGGAGTTCTAGGCCGTGTCTACCGTCAACTTTGCCTGTGGTGTTTTTGGAGCTGCGTATATATATACCCTAGCGCTTATGCTGCTTAGTTGCTTAGTTTGCTTAATTAGAGTATTTCCGCTGCATTAGTTGAACTTGTCATAAATATTCATTAGAGCTTGTATTTGAAGATAATCTGGTTTGTGTAATAAAATTTGGTTAATTAATCTTGTTCTGTGGTAATTTTCTGTATACTCTTTTGTGATTGCACTCGTGTATGTGTGATGAACATCCTGGGCACACATATGCGTTAGCTTGGTTCATTTTTCGGAATCGGGCGTCACAGATTGGTATCAGAGCCACAGGTTGACCGTAGGACACAGCCTAGATAGAATGGACACTTTAGAACACATAGGAGCACTCAGGAATCGATTTGATTTTGTTGGTGTGCTGTTTGCTATATATATTGTTTGCTTGTGTGCTTAATAGAGGATTTTTGGGATGCTCTAGCATTGTCATGTCCACCTAGGCTAGTGTAGCTAGTTGTTTAGTTTCACATCCCTTGATGCATATAGTTGGGGACGTTCTCTAATTCTTACCTAATGCTTTTCTTCAGACGGTGAGGACTCGCAACCAGAGGGATGGCAATGACGAGGAGGAGAACAATGGAGTGCCTCAGAACAACATTGGACAAGGATCTACTCAGGGAGCTATCAACATTGAGCCACTATTGGCCATGCAAAACCAGCTCATGCAGACCATGATACAAACAATGGGACAACTGCAGGCTGGTAACATCAACAATCAGCCCCACATGCCTCCACCGCCACCCCACCTCCTCATAACCGATTGGGAGAGTTTATGAGGACTAGGCCGCCAACCTTTGCTCAAGCCACTGACCCTATGGATGCGGATGATTGGCTCAAGTTCGTGGAGAAGAAGCTAGCCATTGTCCAATGCAATGACCGGGAGAAGGTGCTATTTGCTTCTCATCAACTTATTGGAGCAGCTGCGGATTGGTGGGATGCTTATTGCAATGCTCATGAGAACCAAGAGAGAATTACTTGGGCCGAATTCAAGGAGAATTTCCGTTCTCATTATATGCCGGAGGGTCTTATGATTTTGAAGAGGCAAGAATTTGAGAATTTAAGGCAAGGAAGATCAAGCGTGAGTGAATATCTCAATAAGTTCACTCAACTCTCAAGGTATGCGGCTGAGGATGTTAGTCGGGACAGCCGGAAACAATACTTGTTCATGAGGGGCTTGAACAATGAGATCCAAGTACAATTGCTCAATTGTGATTATGCAAATTTTTAGAAGCTTGTGGACAAAGCAATTGTGGTTGAGAACAAGATCCATGAGATGGAGCAAGAAATCAAGAGGAAGGCACCATATCAAGGACAACAACAAGGAAGTAATGTGCGCCCTCGTCTTGCGCCACCCAATGCGCCCTATTACAGCTCCTCTATTCCTGCTCAATGCCCTGGATTTGCACCGCGCCCAACTCAGTTTGTGCAGCAGCACCCTGTTATGCAAGAACCTAGGCCTCCAATGCCTTATGCGCCTCGTGCTAATTTTCCTGCTGCAAGTGTTCAAAACCAAGCTCGTCCCAATAATTCTGGTGGAGTTAAGAAGTGCTATACTTGTGGATAAGCTGGACACTTTGTGCATCAATGTCCTAAGTCAGGCCTTGGTCAAGGAAGCAATGCGCCGAGGAAAAACCCAAGACCCAATGGAGGACAGCCACAAGGGAACCGTGGACAGCAGAATTTTGCTCGTGGCAACATGAACCATGTCTCTACGGAGGATGCTCAACAAGCGGATGACGTGGTCATTGGTATGTTTCTCGCCAACTTCAACCCCGTGACTATGTTATTTGATTCTGGAGCATCGCATTCATTCATTGCATCGAAGTATGTTGCCAAGTATAGTTTGCGTATCTCTTATATGAAGTTTACTCTATTGGTTAAGTCTCCTGGAGGAGAGATGAGGACAAATATAGTATGTCCAAAAGTAAGCCTTAGAATAAGGGGGGTAGACTTCTCCGCCAACCTCATTGTTTTGGATTCTTAAGGATTGGACATTATACTTGGTATGGACTGGTTGAGGAAGCACAATGGAGTTATTGAGTGTGCCACGAAGACGGTGAAGTTGACCAATGAGGAAGGGATCACCGTAGAATTTGAAGCATCTCAAACCGCACCAAAGCAATTGGAGCTAAATCATATGGACGGTGCCGCAATTGAGGAGATTCCGGTGGTGTGTGAATTTTTGGATGTTTTTCCGGACGAGTTGCCAGGTATGCCACCTGATCGAGACATTGAGTTTGTTATTGATTTAATACCTGGAACCGCACCTATAGCTAAGAGGCCGTATAGGATGCCTCCTATGGAATTAGCGGTGCTCAAGAAGCAAATTCAAGAGCAATTAGAGAAGGATTTTATTCGCCCTAGCTCTTCACCTTGGGGAGCGCCCGTGCTGTTCGTGGACAAGAAGGATGGATCCCAAAGGATGTGCGTGGATTACCGAGCTCTCAACGAGGTAACAATCAAGAACAAGTATACCTTGCCATGTATAGAGGACTTGTTTGATCAGATTAAGGGTGCTTGTGTCTTCTCTAAGATTGATTTGAGGTCGGGATATTTTCAAATGAAAATTAGACCATCGGACATACCCAAGACAGCTTTTAGGACACGGTATGGATCTTATGAGTACACTGTGATGTCTTTTGGATTGACAAACGCACCTGCCTACTTTATGTACCTCATGAATAAGGTCTTCATAGAGTACTTGGATAATTTCGTTGTGGTGTTTATTGATGACATTATGATCTACTCGAAGGATGAGAAGGAACATGAGGAACACTTGAGGCTTACGCTGCAGAAATTGAGGAAGCATCAAGTGTATGCCAAGTTCAACAAGTGTCAGTTTTGGTTGAAAGATGTTCCATTTTTGGGTCATATAATCTCAGGAGGAGGAGTATCAGTTGACCCCGGAAAAGTGAGAGACGTGTTGAAATGGGAACCACCGCAAAACGTCAAGGAAATAAGGAGTTTTCTTCGGATGGCTGGATATTACCGTAGATTCATCAAGGACTTTCCAAGATAGCCAAGCCTATGACAGAGTTGCTAATGAAGGGAAAGGCATTCCAATGGACTCAACCTTGTCTGAACAGTTTTGAGGAGTTGAAGAAGAGGTTGACAACATCCCCAGTTTTGGTATTGCCAGATGTAAGCAAGAGTTTCAACATCTATTGTGATGCATCAAGACAAGGACTCGGGTGTGTATTGATGCAAGAAGGTCAAGTGGTCGCCTACGCATCAAGACAACTGAAGAAACATGAGCAGAATTACCCCACACATGATCTTGAACTAGTGGCCGTGGTACACGCATTGAAGATTTGGAGACACTATATCCTTGGACATAGGTGTGAAATTTATACGGATCATAAGAGTTTGAAGTATATTTTCACACAAACGGATCTGAACTTGAGGCAACAAAGATGGTTGGAGCTCATCAAAGATTATGATTTGGGGATCAACTATCATCCGGGAAAGGCCAATGTAGTGGCCGATGCTTTGAGTAGAAAGGGAGTAAGTCATCGACTCACAGTTCGAGAGTTACCATCCGAGTTATGCAAGGAGTTTGAACGGTTGAACCTCGGGTTTGTAAATGAGATGGAGATGATGGATTTAAACCCAACCTTGGAGCAAGAAATTCGAGAAGAACAAACCACAGATGAGGAGATCAAGGAAATCAAGGAAAGGACCAAAGAAGGGAGAGAATTCAGATTTGATGAAGACGAACATGGTACCTTATGGCTTGTAAAGAGAATCGTTGTGCATAATGCAAAGCATATTCGGAAGACAATATTAAAGGAGGCACATGACTCACCATACTCGATTCACCCTGGTTGTACAAAGATGTACAAAGACTTGAAGACTAGCTATTGGTGGGATAGCATGAAGAAGGACATAGCTAAATACGTAGCATTGTGTGATGTGTGCCAACGAGTCAAGGAGGCACATCAAAGGCCAGCCGGACTATTACAACCATTGAAGATCCCGGAATGGAAGTGGGAAGAAATTGGTATGGACTTCATAGTTGGGTTACCACGTACTCAATCCGGGTATGACTCAGTTTGGGTAATTGTGGATCGCTTAACCAAGTCAGCTCACTTTGTCCCTGTGAAGACCAATATACAGCTGCACGATTGGACGAAATATACATGGAGCATATTGTGTGTCGACATGGAGTCCCGAAGAAGATAGTCTCGGATAGAGGTTCTCAGTTTACCTCCAGATTTTGGCAGAAATTGCATGAAGCAATGGGAACAAGGTTGAATTTTAGTTCAGCATACCATCCTCAAACGGATGGACAAACCAAGAGGACCAATCATATTTTGGAGGACATGTTAAGAGCTTGAGCTTTAAAGCATGGGAAAAGTTGGGACAAAAGCTTGCCATACGCAGAATTTTCATACAACAATAGTTACCAAGCAAGTTTGAAGATGTTACCGTATGAAGCGCTTTATGGGAGGAAGTGTAGGACACCTTTATTCTGGAATGAAGCAGGGGAAACTCAAGCATTTGGTCCGGATGTGTTGCAAGAAGCCTAAAAGCAAGTCCAAATAATTCGTGAAAACCTGAGGGCTGCCCAATCAAGACAAAAAGGTTATGCGAACAATAGGAGAAGGAAATTAGCCTTTGAAATAGGAGATTTTGTTTACCTCAAGGTGTCACCAATGAGAGGTCATAAGAGGTTTAACATAAGGGGCAAGCTCGCACCTCGTTATATTGGACCGTTCAAGATTTTGGACAAAAGAGGAGAAGTAGCGTATAAGTTGGAGATGCCAGCTCATCTTTCGGACGTCCATGATGTCTTTCATGTTTCCCAGCTCAAGAAGTGTTTGAGAGTACCGGAAGAACAAGTTCCAATGAGAGAATTGGAACTAGAGGAAGATTTGACTTATGCCGAGCAACCGGCCAAAATCTTGGAAACTAAGGAGAGGGTCACAAGGAACAAGGTCATTAGATGGTGTAAAGTTCAATGGAAGCACCACACAGAAAAAGAAGCGACGTGGGAGCTAGAAGATAATCTCAAGAAGGAATTTCCCTCTCTCTTCTCTTCCGCGTTGAATCTCGAGGGCGAGATTCATTTTAAGGGGGGTAGGTTTGTAACACCCTCATGTTCATGCATCATGCCCTGCATACATTCATACACATGTTTAACATTAATCCACATAAAGAGGAACAAGTTTAAAATTGATTTGGAACAAAACCGCACTTAAAACGCTGGAAAGTGCGGACTAGCCCGATTTTGCTAAGGACTAGTCCGATTTCTCTCTGACTAAAAATAGACTTGTCTGTTTTTGCTGCGGACTAGTCCGATTTTTGGCACTGGAAACTTTCGGACTTGTCCGATTTTGTGCGGACTAGTCCGATATTCCATGAATCCTTGAAAAATTGCTATCCTTGGAACTTTTCCGGACTAGTCCGGTGTTCCAACGGACTTGTCTGTTTTCCTCTCTGTTCAAATTCGGACTTGTCCGATGTTTGACCAGACTTGTCCGATTCTCTCTCTGGATGACTTCGGACTAGTCCGGTCCAGTCCGGACTTGTTCGATATTTCGTGACTCCGAGTTGATCTTTTGTTTTACGACTTGTTTCTTGGGTTTCATGTTAAGTGGGCCTAGGGACGTCGTGCCCAACTCTTTTAGAGCCCATGTGGGACTCTAAACCGGCCTCTACTCATCCCAAAACTCGAAATCCATCTAACCCTAGCCTCCACCTCTATATAAACAACCCCACCCTTGGATTAACATCTATTTGCCACTTTTCCACCCACCCATACCCTAGTTCGTGGAGAGCCACCATCAAGGAGGGAGGAGAAGATCCCAAGCAAGAAGAAGAAGAGGAGGAAATGAAAGAGGATCAAGATCTCCACCGAGTTTCGTCCTTCACCACCAACTCATCTCCAAGTTCATCACCAACCCTAGATCATCAAGATCCAAGTGCTACCTCCAAGTTTCTTGATTCATTGGAGTCCTAAACACCTGGTATACCTTCTATTCTCTTTTCCTTACGTGAATTCAACCCCTAATCTCCAAATTTACATCGATCTAGAAAACCCTAATCTGCTGATCTCGTAGAGTGCGGAATTGTCCGGTCCCTAGCGGACTAGTCTGATCTTTCTGGTTAAATTGTGTTGAATTAATTCTAAAATTTGATCTAATCGAATCCAAACCTGTATAAACTTGTTAAAAGCTATTAGAACTAGTTAGTGATCATTAAAAGCAATCTATTAACAAGTTCTACCTTGCATTTGCATCAATCATGCATGTCATGACATATTGAGTAATATTTGTGCAATCTTTTATTGTGTTTCTTGTCTTGTATGTTTATTGTGTGGATTAGACGGATTTGCGCTAGAGGGTGCCGCGGAGGATCTACAACACCAAGAGTTTGAAGGCTTTGACCCTAATCAACAACAAGAGCAAGGCAAGTGTCCTTGAAGCATATTGATCCTGTTTTTAAAATAAATGTTTTGTTTGCAAAACTGCATGCTGTGTCAAATTGATGGGAATCCTATGGTAGGAAGTTTACTAGAATTGTTTAACCACCCTTGTCACCTGGAATATATGGTAGAGAGTCGGGAAGGGCTTTTACCTTTTTGCTTTGCTTAATTAATTGGGATGGAAAAACAACACTACACATTTAATTAAGCATTAATGATATTTTGGTTAATGTGAACTGGTCAATAAGATATGGTAATGGGTGATCTAAGCAAGCCTGGTATGTGGATGGGTTGGATGTTATGGTGGTTTGATTGCTTTAGATCTAAGGACCGGTTCATGCGAGAATAAGGCAGGACTACAGTGCCACCATGAGGCCAAGTATGGGTGCGGCATAGCTGATTAATTAGGGCTTTGCCAGTTCTGTTTGGACCATTGTGGATGCTCGGGGAAGGGGTAGTCGGATTGGGTTTGTTGATGATTGGTGGGACTACCCTGGGATCCGAATGGCTCAAGAGGGGGCCCTTGGTTGAAGATGTGCTCTGCGGGAGACATCGCCACCGGTGAAATCTCAGTGGGGTCTAAATAGGCTAGTAATCCCTTTGTAAAGGCTATTTTATGATCTCTTGGCCATACACCAAAGGAAGTATAATTGGTATAAGGGAGCTTCTCTAGTCGCCGCCGAGTGATGAAATCACAAACACGTGGGTAAAGAGGTACAAACTCTGCAGAGTGTTAAATAAAACTATCATGATAGCCGTGCTCCCAGTTATGAGCGCTTGGATGACCTACATGATTAGAGGGAATTTGGTATTGGGATGGTTATTGGAATGGTTATGGTTTGGTAATGGTTATGGCTGGTTATGGATCTAATTTCTGGTATTGAATATGGTTTTTGGCAATGGTGAAATCTGGAATTATTGATGATGGTAGTGAATTCAGACTGGTATTATGATATTATTTATGACTATGATGGGTTTACTTCACATACATGTAATATATTTCTTTTCAAATGCTTTTATGTACTTTTCAGCACTTTGCCATTATTATTGTCGTCATTTGAATCAGCCACATGTCATACTTTCCACACTTGCTGAGAACGACATGTACTCTCTCTTGCAATCCCCCCCAACAGTTGCAGGTCAGGTTTGGGAGTTTAATGGTGATAATGCGGAGTTCTAGGCCGTGTCTACCGTCAGCTTTGCCTGTGGTGTTTTTGGAGCTGCGTATATATATACCCTATCACTTATGCTGCTTAGTTGCTTAGTTTGCTTAATTAGAGTATTTCCGCCGCATTAGTTGAACTTGTCATAAATATTCATTAGAGCTTGTATTCGAGGATAATCTGGTTTGTGTAATAAAATTTGGTTAATTAATCTTGTTCTGTGGTAATTTTCTGTATACTCTTTTGTGATTGCACTCGTGTATGTGTGATGAACATCCTGGGCACACATATGCGTTAGCTTGGTTCATTTTTCGGAACCGGGCGTCACAATGCGCCGCAGCACCGGGTCACCTGTCTTGATCTCTCTACTCTGCACGAAACACTCTTGGTAGCACCTTAGTGCCTGTCGATAACGTGCGTTTCGGATGGTGGCGTGCCTCCTTGTTTCGTTGATGATGTCGACGTCTTCTCGTCAGAGTTGGTCCTGCGAGGCTTCATCGAACACTCAGACTCTGAACGAGCCCACAACAATCTCTGGGGGGAGGACGGCCTCGGCCCCATCTACCAGAAAGAAAGGTGTTTCTCTTGTGGCATGGCTAGGTGACGTCCGGCTTGCCCATAGTGCACAGGGGAGCTCATCGACCCACTTGACACCATGCTTATCCAAGCTATCATATGTGTGTGTCTTGAGGCCCCTGAGGATCTCAACGTTGGCCCTTTTGACTTGTCCGTTTCCCTTTGGATGAGCCACAGATGCATGACACACTTGGACACCGAGGTCTTTGCAGTAGTCTTGGAAAGTTGCACTGGTAAACTGGATCCCATTATCGGTGATGATCCTGTTCGGGACCCCAAACCTGCAGACAATTGACTTGATGAATTTGACTGCAGACTCTTTGTTGATGTTGATCACTAGGGCTGCCTTCGGCCACTTGGTGCACTTATATATGGCAACGTAGAGGAACCGGTACCCTCCGACTGCCCTGGGAAAGGGTCCCAGGATATCCAACCCCCAGACCGCGAAAGGCCAGGAGGGCGAGATCATCTGCAGTGACTGTGCTGGGGTGTGGATTTGCTTGGCGTGGAACTGGCACACCTTACACTTCCTGACTAGTTTGACGGTGTCTTGTAGTGTTGTTGGCCAGTAGAAACCATGCCGGAAGGCTTTGCCAACCAGCATGCGGGAGGCCGCGTGATTCCCACACTCGCCTTCATGGATTTCTGCGAGCAAGTCGCAACCTTCTTGCTGAGTTATGCATCGTAGTAGTACGCTGTTAGCACCACGTCAACAGAGATCACCTTCTACCAGCACGTAGTGTTTTGCCATCCTCGCGATCCTCTCAGCGGATGTTGGGTCCTCCGAGAGGAGGTTGTCCTTCAAGTAGTCCCGGACCTCCGTGATCCACGCATCAGGACTCTCCTGGACTTCCATATCTTGGGTGCCAGGTGATTGGGGATCCCTAGTGATGCTCAAGAACCTTGGTGGCCCCCATGGTCGCAGGGCTGCCTTGGTTGCCAGCTCTGTGGAGCTGGGCTCACCTTCTTCATTAGGCCTTGCCGACGTAGCGGTCGGCTGCACCAACCTCCAGCTGAAGACCCCCTTTGGAACGGTGGCTCCTGTGGACGCCATGGTTGACAGGGCATCGACGATGGAGTTGTCAGCGCACGACACATGGTAGAGATCCAAGGCCTCGAATCCAGCTTCTAGCTTCTTGATATGTATCAGATATGCCGCGAGCTGTGGGTCGTTGAAGCAGCACTCACCCCAGATTTACTTGATGATCAGCTGGGAGTCTCCCTGCGCAACTGTGAGCCCGAAGATGAGGGCTTCGCACTCTGCCATGGTGTTGGTGGCCTTGAAGTCGAGGCACACTGTGTACTTGGACTGCTCCCCTATTGGTGAGGTGAGCAATACACCGGCTCCGACTCCTTGCTTCCTTGAGGATCCATCAAAGAAAAGCGTCCAGTGAGGTCCGGTAAGCACTGGAGCCCTGGGCTGCGGCTCACTGATCTCCCGATCCCCTGGGTTGCTTTGTGAAGGGGTCCATTCGGCAACGAAGTCCGCTAGAGCTTGACTCTTGATTGCATGTCGTGGCAAGAAATCAAGCTCGAACTCCGCTAATTCAGCCGCCCACTTGGCGATATTGCCAGTTGCGTTCGGGCTGCACAACACTGCTCCCAGTGGGAACGAAGTCACCACTGATACTCGGTGTGCCTGAAAATAATGGCAGAGCTTCCTTGACGCGATTAGCACCGCATAGAGAAGCTTGTGCACTTCGAGGTACCTTGTCTTTGCCTTATGCAGGAGTTCGCTGATGAAGTAGATCGGGCATTGGATGGTCCGGGACCTTTTCGGGGAATCCGACTCATCTTCTTTCCTTTGCTCCTGGTCCAGTGACTCCATGTCTCCTGGGCCTGGCGCTTCTTTTGGGGGCTGGGACCCAAAGGCTTCTTGGGTTCCGGGGCCTCCTAGGGGGACTCGGTCATCCTCTGGGGGCTGGGACCCAAAGGCTCCTTGGTCTATGGGGCCCCCTTGGGGGACCCGGACATCCTCTGGGGGCTGGGACCCAGAGGCTCCTTGGTCTTCAGGGCCCCCTAGGGGGACCCGAACGTCCTCTGGGGGCTGGGACCCAGAGGCTCCTTGGACTCCGGTGCCACCATTATTGGCAGCGTTGTCAGCTGTTGCTTCAGCTCGCGGAACGCCTTCTCCGCTTCTTCGGTCCAGACGAATGGTCCGGACTGGCGCATGAGCTTGAAGAACGAGAGGGCCCCCTCAGCCAGCCTAGAGATAAACCGGCTGAGCACTGCCATACACCCTGCAAGCTTCTGCACATCCTTGATGCGGGCTGTGGGCCGCATCAGCTCAAGTGCCTTGATCTTTTCTGGGTTGTCCTCAATCCCTTGGTGTGATACCAAGAAACTGAGGAGCTTCCCAGCTTTGACTCCAAACACGCATTTGTCTGGATTGAGCTTCGTGCGTGTGGTTCGCAATCTATCAAAGACTAGGTCGAGGTTTTCTAGTAGTGATGTATGTGACTGGATTTTTACTACAATATCATCGACTTATACCTCTACTAGGTCCCGAATGAGGTCCCCAAATGTTTTATGCATAGCTCATACAAAGGTGGGGAGGGCATTCTTAAGACCGTAAGGCATGGAGACATAGCAGTAAAGGCCATCTATGGTTATAAATGCGGTGTGTTCTTCGTCCTCTCTAGACATTGGGATTTGGTGGAACCCTGAATATGCATCTAGAAAGCATAACATATCGCACCTCGAAGTTGAATCTACGATTTGATCAATTCTAGGGAGAGGGAAAGGATCTTTAGGATATGCCTTGTTGAGGTTGGTGTAGTCAATGCACACCCGAAGCTTACTGCCAGCCTTGAGGACAACAACCGGATTGGCCAGCCATCTAGGATGGTGGACCTCCCGTATGAAGCCACCACTGAGGAGCTTTTTTGATCTCCTCGCAGATGAAGTTCTGCCGCTCGATGGACTGCTTACGGGGCCTCTGTTGCTGTGGCCGTGCGTCGGGGTAGATCTTCAAACAGTGCTCGATCACTTCCCTAGGGAAGCCTAGCATATGAAACGGTTGCCACGCGAAGACATCAACGTTAGCTCGTAGGAAAGAAGTGAGCGCCGATTCCTGCTCGCTGTCCAGACTCCCCGCGATACGGGTGGTCTGAGCCACATCAGAGCCATCTAGATTGTCTTGATGGGTACATCATCATCGTCGGAAGGCTGCACTCGTGGTGTAGTGATGCGGTTGTGCGCGCGCGGGTCTGGCGAAGGCTCATTCAACCCAACATTGTTCAGGACAGGTGCTGGGGCCGTCGCCAACGCTAGGAGCTTCTCTAAAACTGTCACCACAACAGCACGATCTCCGCAGATCTTTAGGATGCTGGAGGATGTCGGCATCTTTAGGATGAGGTAGCCGTAATGGGTTACAACCATAAACCGGTACAGGGCTGGCCTACCGATAATGGCGTGATAGGGGAGGCTAACCTCCACGACGTTGAACAGGATATTTTCCGTCCTGAAGTTCTCGGGTGTCACTAAGGTCACCCAGAGGTGGATGCAGCCGTACGGGATAACACTCTCCAGACCTACTCCCAAGAGTGATCTCGACGGGGCGAGCTCAGACACGGGGATCTTCAGCTTGCCGAAGGCCGCACGGCTGATGAGGTTGAGGCCGTCTCCACCATCTACCAGAACGTGGTAAATTTTTACATTGGCGATGGTGGGGGCGACGAGGAGGGGCAGCTGCCTGACTCCCGCCATGTTCTCGGGGCAATCGGAGGTGTCGAAGCTAATTGGCGTCTCCATCCATTTTTGATGCAGCGCTGGGGCATGCGTAGAGGCTGTCGAAGCCATTGCCCGGCGCAGGGTCTTGACTGCATTCCTGGATGCAGGTTCCCAAGATCCTCCACATATGATGTGGAGTGCTTTGCAACGCTCGTGGTCGCTGTTGAGATCGAAGTTCACAGCCTGGTGTACTGTTTCCACGGCGCGTTCTGGCCTTTGGAACTCCTTCTCCATGTGTTTGTCGACACGATGGTTGACCTTTCGTGGCTTGATCTTGCCGCAACTCTCAGGCTTGATAAACACCATTGTTGGTGAAAGCTCTACCACTCATTTGAGGGAAAAAGCCCCTACCTGGTGTGCCAAATGTCGAAGAGTCAATGCGACACTTCCCCCGGATTTGCAAAGGAGCAGCCCATGGAGGTTCTTGTTCGGTGGGGCTTTGGCCTCAAACTAGTGTTCTAGCGGAAGAGTATGAGACATGGTGGTTTTTATGTAGTTCGGGCCGCAAGGAGCGTAACACCCTACTCCACGGTGGATTGTATTGCTGGTGAGTGTGTATGCGCATGTGTGTGTATCAGGGATTCTGAGTCTGGTCCACGTAGCGAGGGCGGTCCGGGACTTTTATAACCAAGATTGGATGCCTTACAGGTGGGGCTCAGGGCCCGACAGGTGGTCCCGGGGCAATCTTATCCTAAAGATCTAAGGATTCTCGCATAAGCTTCCTCTGAGGGTGGCAGTGGAGACTCGCCATCTTGTCGCCTCCCTTGTCAGTAGCCCACGCGCCGTTGCTGATGGTGGCAGGAGGTGTCCTGTCAGCTTGTATTGTTGCTACAAGCTACCCACTTGGCTGAGTGGGATCGGCCTACAGCGCCTTCACTGTGATGCGATTGGTCATAGCAGTCTCTGACCGTTCGCGTCCCCCACGTCGTGCGCTAGGGGTGGTTGCGAGTCTTCAAAGCTTGACCGGAGCGGAGCGCTCCACCTTTTAACACCCGCACCTTACCATCTGGGGTGAGCTGCAGGACACGTGGCAGCGTCAGGGCAGGTCCTCGGAGGGAAGGCTTTCCCCGGTCCTTTGTGACGCGTGGAGGCTCCGGGCCTCCCCAGGGTACGTGGCAGCTCCATGCCTCTTCCCTTGGGGGGGGGGGGGGGGGGTACTGGCCCTTCGCGCTCCGTGCCACGTGGCTGTCCTGGGGGCGCTCTCCCAAGGATGGGTGAGGTCCCGTCCCTACACGTGGCATCTCGGGAGCCCGTCACACTGGTGGGCCATGCCCCATCTTCAAGGCTTACGTGGTAGCGCCACAACTTGAGCTTCAAGGGAGGCAAAGGCCTTGGCGTCTATAGAATGTGTGGCGCCTCTGAAACACACCTTGCTGTCTTCATTCTGTGTGCGAGGGTACCCCATCTGTAGGGTACCTACAGAGTCATTCTAGGGGCGTTTCATAACCTATCACTTTGCTTGGTGTTCAGTTTATAAGATAGGTTGCTGCCAAGAATGCCTCATGCCAGAATTTTAAGGGCATTGGAGCGTGTGTGAGTAATGAGAGACCCACCTCTACGATGTGCCAATGCTTCCTCTCTACTGCACCATTTTGTTGGTGCGCATAAGGACATGATACTCTATGAGCTATCCGAATTTGATCAAAGAATGTGTTCAACTTTTGATACTCTCCACCCCAATCGGTTTGCATGGATATGATTTTCCGATCAAATTGCCATTCAACAAGGCTTTGAAGTTCTCTAAAAATTTGAAAGACATCGGATTTTATTCTTAAGAGATAGATCCAAGTGAATTTACTGTGGTCATCAATGAAACTTACGTAGTATGTCCTCCTCCCTACTGAATTTGGCGCAGGACCCCATACATCAGAATGCACAAGTTCTAGAGGGAAGTTTGAAACATGGCTAGAATTGGAATAAGGCAACTGATGGCTTTTAGCCATTTTGCATGCATCACAAACTGACTCATCTTGGGCTAAGCTTGAACACGGTAGACTGTTTTTACTAACGACTTTTGACACAACTGATGGATGAAGGATGACCTTAACGGCTATGCCAACGCTCAAAGGATGGCTTTATTACTGAGAATGCTTGCTTGGATGATATCTTGGCAGGAAGGGGGTAGAGACCATTTGTGCACCATCCTTTAAGTATCGTGCTCTTCGTGGCCTGATCCTTGATTAGAAAACAAGAAGGGTGAAATTCAATAAACACCGAATTGTCTTTAACCAAATGATGAACATACATTAGGTTCTTTGTGGCTTTTGGAACATGGAGTATTCTATTCAAATAAAGATTGTGTGTATGAGCCGGAATAATAGATTGGCCAATATAACTAATTTACATACCTGATCCACTTGTTGTTTGTACTTGATCATTGCCTTTATACTTGTCTTTGACCGAGAGTTTTTCAAGATCACTGGTAATATGATCCGTTGCACCCGAATTGGCGTACCAATTCGTGTCAATCCCGTAGGACGGACCTGCACTTCCCACAAACTTCTTATTTGGGACATAATTCTCCTCAAACTGATACCAGCAGTTTGATGCTAAATGCCCTTTCTTGAAACAGATCTGGCATTGTGGTCTGTCATCCTTGTCGCCAATTGCATGTGTGATCCGGCCGCCATGTCCTCGTCCACGTGGACTGCGACGGCGACCGTCATGATTTTGTCCACCACGTCTATATGAACCACGACCTCGACTGGCCATTTTTGTTGATGAGCAAGAATCACCTTGTTGAAGGTTAAGCCTTGTTTCAAAGCTCAACTGTTGCAAATAGAGTTCAGCTACGGATATGGAATTTCCCCTTGCCACCATTGCTGATACTATTGGATTGAACTCAGAGTCCAGACCATTTAGTATAAATGCAGCCAGTTCTTCATCTTCGAGTGGTTGTCCTGCAGTGGCCATATCATCCCCAAGAGATCGCATCTTGGAGAAGAATTCAGATATTGTCGAGGTTCCTTTTATTGTAGTTGCTAACGCCAGGCGCAAGTTTATGACTCGTTCCCGATTCTGCAAAGCAAACATGTTGTTGATCGCTTTCCAGGCTTCTACAGCCGTTCTTGCCGTTGCTACCTGTCCCATGAGATCTCGAGACAAGGAGGTCAGTAGAAAACTAAGAATCTGTTGATCCCTTGCATACCAGTTATCATACGCTGGGTTTGGAACTTTCTTCTTCTTCCCATCTTCAACTTCAGCATCAAGAGCTATGGTCTTGCCATTTATATGCCCTCAAGACGTGCGCCACATATAGCAGCGAGCACTTGTGCAGCCCACACCGTGTGGTTCTTCTTTGAGAGCTTTTCGGTTACTTGGAGTCCGACAAGGGAGTTTGTGAGGGAGGACACCATAATCCCGATCTGGATATCCCAAGCTATGGTTACCATGAAAAACTCAGAGGCGGAAGCTGGATGAACCAGAGCTCTCAAACTCGAGAATCAACCGGGTTACGTGTTATATAGAAAACCAAAAGTACAAATAAGTCACGATGGTTGTTACAATGATCCTATCTTCTATCAACCAACTGGCAAAGGATAACTACAAGACATTAGCACCGGATTCTAAATTTTTTTTACATAAAATCATAATAGGCTCGACACCTAATCGACTCGTGTACATCTTCCAGACTTGATCTTGTCACGTTGTCTTCCAATACAGCTCCAGTTCGCTCGACCAAACACCAACATCTTCCTGATCCAGGGCGCGCTGCCGCTGCCGCTGGGAGCCACTAACCTCATCAACAGCAACAATGTCCCCTAAGTCGCCGGCCTTGGCGGCCAATCCAGCGACATCATCCAGAACAACGACAACACAGTCAACGGCAGAACAAGAACATCCCCTTTGTGAACCCCGGGGACCTTCCGTCAGTAGTCACGCTCCGGAACCTCCTCTTCGGCACCACCACCATCATTTTTTTTCAAAAAACATTAAAATGTTGGACCAATCTAGGAGGAACTAGATGGTCTAATATTGAAAGTGCATCTAGGACTCCCTTGTGGGTTTTGGATGATTTATGACAAGCAATTGGGAACCTAACCTCTTTGTTGAGATGAGTGCAGGTTTTTAATAGAAAAATGAGCAAAGTACCAAAAAGAAGGAAGAATGAGGAGCAAAGTGGAAATGAGCTCAAGGAAGAAGAATAGTAGATCATTGTGTATGGAGTGTGTTAAGAAAACACATCCCAAGAGCTCAATCACAATTAAACACACACATTGCGCAAAGTTACACAGGACCGGACTAGTCCGACTAACACCAGAATAGTCCGATATCCTTTCTGCACAAGATCGGACTAGTCCGATATCCTCTCTGACTAGAATTGAACTAGTCCTCCCCAGTGCGGACTGGTCCTCAAAACACTTCACAAGTCACACAAAATCGGACAAGTTCGATATTTGCACGGACTAGTCCGAAATACCCTCTGAACTAAATCGGACAAGTCCTCCAAGTGCGGACTTGTCATCCTATACACTCAGGGTTTCACATGTCTGGACAAGTCCAATGACTATCGGACTAGTCCGAAGATTTCTGGTAGCGAAATCGGACAAGTCCGTTTCTAGCCGGACTAGTCCGATATTTTGGGACACTTAGGGTTTGCTACACACAGCACACCGGACTAATCCGGTGACCACCACGGACTAGTCCGATCTTTCTGAACCCTAACAGTCACTTTCAGAAACCCATATAAATAGAGTTGCACGGCTATATTTTACAAACTCTCGAACCCTAGCACCGTCACACCTCCCAAGAGCCTCAAAACCACATCTCTCCACGAAATTAAGTGCAACAAAGATCAATCCCTTGGGGATTCACTCTAGTCATTGGAGAGACACATTCAACACCACATTGATCTCTTGGTTTGATTCTCTAACACACTCCTGCGATTTAATTGTAATCTTTTAAGTGTGTTCGTGGTGGTATTCTGTGTTGTAATCCAAGGGAGCTCTCAACGTGTGAGAAAGCCCCTTGAATTCGGTTATTCACCTCTTTGAGATAAGTGGAAGAGGATTGGCCTTCGTGGTGATGCGACGAGGGTAGGGTTGGAGAAGACCCGGTCCCTTTGTGGACTCCTCAACGTGGATGTAGGTTACCTATGTGGGAACTGAACCACGGGATAAATCTCTTGTGTTCTCTTTTGTGTTCATTGTCCTTACTTCATATCAATCTAGGGTTACAATTGATCTTGATTACTTTACGTTGAAATATCAAGTATAAGATTGAATTGTGATATAACCTGATTCATAACCTTGTAACACTTTGTTTAATCGTATATTTCCGCTGCATATATTGAAGAATAAAGTCAATCGATCAAACCTAATCAGTCTAGTCCGTATACACCGTACTAGTCTGCACTTTACCGGACTAGTCCGATTTCTCTGGTTTTGAACTGGTTGTTAAGTGTTACAGGATCCGACAATTTTCAAAAAGGCCTATTCACCCCCCTCTAGGCTACATTCAATTGGTATCAGAGCGGGTCCTTCAAGAAAGAGACTAATCGCTCGAAGGAGATCATGTCGGACATGAAGGACACCCACAAGAGCAACAACCAAGAGAAGGTTGATGATGAGAAGAACCTCAAGGTGGAGAAGCTTCTCGAAGCCATTCAAGACTTCGAGGACGACGATGAGGAGAAACTGGAGCTAAAGGCGCTCCTAAGAAAGAAGACACTTTCCAAAGGGAAAGTAAAAGTTGAAGAGAAGAAGAAAGGGAGTAGTCACACTGACTACTCCCGATATCCTTTTAACTATGATCGTCTCAATTCCAATAGCAATCATTATTTATCTATCCCACTTGGAAAAGCCCCACACTTCGATGCAAGTGATTACTCAATGTGGAGGCAAAACATGAAAATGCATCTAATTTCCCTCAATCCAAGTTTGTGGCATATTGTGCGCACAGGGATAGATATCCCGGATGACGATGAATAGCTCACCCCCAACCAAGAGCAGGCAATTCACCGAAATGCTCAAGCCGCGGCCGTAATAACCTCTTCACTCAGTCGGGACGAGTTCACCAAGGTGGATGGACTCGAAATTGCAAAGGAGATATGGGACACACTACAAACTGCACATGAAGGTGACCGACATGTGCGTGAAGCAAAAATCGAGATGATTGAAGGCGAGCTAGGGAGATTTGCAATTGAAGAACACGAGTCACCCCAAGACATGTACAATCGATTAAAGACACTTGTCAACAAGGTCAGATCATACAGAAGTAAGAAGTGGAATGAGCACGAGGTGGTAAAGCTCATTCTTAGAGCCTTTATGCCTTGCAACGTCACACTATGCTCCATGATCAGAGAAAGCCCCGGATACAAAAGGTCTACTCTGGATGAACTGCTTGGGAAGATAATCAACTTCGAGATGATGGAAAAACAAGCAAAACATGTCAAGGAGATTGCCGATCTCACCTCAGCAAAGAAGAAAGGGGTTGCTTTGAAATCCACTCTCAAGCTCCTATCCAAAGAAGCTAGAGAAGCACAACTAGAGGAAGATAGTGACGACGAGAGCAGTGAATTGGATGAAGAAGACATGATATTGATCATGAAGAAATTCAAAAGAATAATGAAAAAGAGACAAGGTACAAAGTCAAGTGAAGGAAAGTACAAGGAAAGACCGAAGCCAAAATTGACGCGGGCATGCTATAATTGTGGTGAATACAACCACTTTATAGTTGATTGCCCATATGAGGAGAACAAGAAGAAGACCAAAGAAGCCAAGTCTCAACCCAAGAAATTCTTCAAGAAGAAGAAACAAGCCGAACAAGCGCACATTGGGAAAGAGTGGGACTCAAATGATGAGTCCTCATCGTCCGAAGAAGAAGAGATGGCTAGCATAGTCATCGAGAAGACATCCAAGAAGTCTACCCTTTTCCCTACACTTGGCGCACGGAAGGGAGACGGCACTTGCCTTATGGCAAAGGAAGGTAAATGCAAGGTAACCATTAAATCCCCCTCTGTGCATTCCTATTCTAGCGATGATGAACTCAATAGTGATAATGAGGACATGCTTATTGGACTAGATAGGAAAACAGCTACTAAAATGAAATTTTTGCTTGATCAACTTTTTGAGAAGGAGAGGTTAATACATCGTCAAGAGGACATGATCATCTCCCAAAAGGAGGAATATGTCGAACTTGACAAACTTCTAAAACTTGAAAAGGAACGAAGCAAATCACTAGAGCTTGAGTTAGCTTCGAGCAAGGAAACTTGCCTGGAGCTAACTGACTCAAATGCCACAATCAAGGACCAGCTTGCTGACCTGATCAAGGTTAACAAGATCCTTGAAGTGCAGGTTGAGTCACTCAAGCTGAGTTAACCTTCCTCCTCTTCAAGTTCACCTTCTCAACTAACTAAAACTGATTTTGCTCAAGCTTGCACATGTAAGAAAAGTGACACCAGTTTGAAGGATAAGCCAACTTCTACAAAGGAAAAACATCCTGCCCAAAGTGGCATATTTGACAAGGAGAAGATCAAGTATACACGTAGTGCATACTTGGTCAAAATACCTCCAAATGTCAAATATGGCATTGGTTATTCTTATGGTGAAAAGCAACATGCTAGAAGCCATAAGAATAACAAGGAGAGGATTACCTTTATAAAAGGAAGGCCCTCTCAAATTGGAAAGTCACAGATTAAGACTGTAACTGCACAAGTACACCGGACTAGTCCGGTCGATGTCCGGACAAGTCCGGTCCTCCGGACAAGTCTGGCCCCCCAGACTAGTCCTGTACATAAACAACAACATCTATTTTTTAAAACTTTTGATGCCTCCTATGTGTTAATGAAAAATAATTTTGGCAAAGTTTATGCTGATTGTGTTGGGCCACACCATGGGAACACCAAGTCTCATGTGTGGGTGCCCAAATGCATTGTAACTAACCTCCAAGGACCCAAGCAAGCTTGTGTACCTAAAACCAAGGCATGATTTGTTTTTGTAGGCCTATTCCTCCGGTGGATCTAAATGGGTTCTAGACAGTGCCTGCACCAATCATATGACTGGGGAAAGAAGAATGTTCGTGGAATAAGAAGAGGATGAGGACCCAAACGAGGACATCTACTTTGGAGATAATAGTTAAGGAAGGGTGCTCGGTACTGGTAAAATTGCAATATCCTCTAAACACACACTTTCTCATGTTTTACATGTTGAATCCTTAGATTATAACCTGCTGTTGATATCTCAATTATGCGACAAAGGTTATAATTGCTTGTTCACTAACGAGGGTGTGACCGTTTCTAGGAGGAGTGATGGTTCTGTTGCATTCAAGGGTATGTTAAAGGGAAAGCTCTATCTTGTTGACTTCGACAAGGATAAAGCTAAACTTGACACATGCTTGATTGCAAAGACCAACATGGGTTGGCTGTGGCATAGATGGCTAGCGCATGTTGGTATGAGGAACCTTCAAAAACTCCTCAAAGGCGATCACATCCGAGGTTTAAAAGATGTTGTATTTGAGAAAGACAGGACCTGTAGCGCGTGCCAAGCCAGGAAGCAAGTTGGAGCACCTCACCCCGCCAAAAACGTTATGACTACAACAAGACCACTCGAGCTACTACACATGGACTTGTTTGGTCCAATAGCCTACATAAGCATTGGCGGTAACAAATATGGTATAGTTGTCGTTGATGATTTTTCTCGCTTCACTTGTGTTTTCTTTTTGCATGATAAGTCAGAGACACAAGGAACACTCAAGAAGTTCTTCAAGCGAGCTCAAAACGAATTCTCATTGACAATCAAGAATATTCGAAGCGACAATGGCATGGAGTTCAAGAACACACAAGTGGAGGAGTACCTTGATGAAGAAGGCATAAAGCACGATTTTTCAGCGCCGTACTCCCCACAACAAAACGGAGTTGCTGAAAGAAAGAATCGAACACTCATAGAGATGGCAAGAACAATGCTCGATGAGTACAAGACATCGGATCGATTTTGGGCGGAAGCGATTAACACCGCTTGCCACGCCGTAAATCGACTCTATCTTCATCGACTACTTGAGAAGACATCCTATGAGCTACTCATAGGTAACAAACTAAATATTTCATATTTTCGAGTTTTCGGTTCTCCATGTTATATCTTGAATAAGAAGCCTAGGTCTTCAAAGTTCGCTTCGAAGTCCGATGAAGGTTTCTTGCTGGGTTATGATTTGAACACTTACGCCTATCGTGTTTTCAACGAGACCTCCAGACTTGTTGAAGTAGCACGTGACATAGTGTTCGATGAAACTAATGGCTCCCAAAAGGAGCAAGTTGATCCATGTGAATTAGTTAAAGAAGAATCTCCTTGTCAAGCATTGAAAAGAATGGCTCTAGGTGAGGTTCGACCACAAGAGCCACCTCCACACGTACATGAGGAAGATGAACCACAAGAGGAGACCAACGATCAAGGGGGAGCTTCAACACAAGATCAACCACAAGAATATGAAGATAATCAACAAGTCAACGAAGGCAATCACTTAGGGGGAGAAGAAGATGATCATGAAGATACAACTCCTCAAGTGCCACACCCAAGAGTAAACCAATGTGTCCAAAGGGATCACCCAATCGACAACATCATTGGTGACATCCAAAAGGGAGTAACCACTAGATCTCGCATAGCTAAGTTTTGTGAGCACTATTCGTTTGTATCCTTTTTGGAACCACACAGGGTTGAAGATGCACTGAAAGATCCAGACTGGGTGGTGGCAATGCAAGAAGAATTGAACAACTTCAAGCGGAACAAGGTGTGGGAACTTGTGGAAAGACCCAATGCAAACATCGTCGGCACCAAGTGGGTCTTCCGCAACAAACAAGATGAACACGGGGTGGTGACAAGGAACAAGGCACAACTTGTGGCCAAAGGGTATTCACAAGACGAAGGTTTGGATTTTGATGAGACCTTTGCTCCAGTAGCTAGGCTTGAATCTATTAGAATATTACTTGCATATGCTACACACCATGATTTCAAGCTGTATCAAATGGATATGAAAAGCGCCTTCCTCAACGGACCAATCAAGGAAGAGGTGTACGTGGAGCAACCACCTGGGTTTGAAGACGAAGAGTTCCCCGACCACGTATTTAAATTGCATAAGGCTCTCTACAGTCTCAAAGAAGCTCCTAGAGCTTGGTATGAGTGTCTTAGAGACTTCTTAATTGAAAATGGATTTAAAATTGGCAAAGTTGATTATACACTATTTACGAATTTTTTTGATAATGATCCTTTTATTTGTCAAATTTATGTTGACGATATAATCTTTGGGTCAACTAACCAATCTTTTTGTGAAGAATTTAGTAAAATCATGACAAACAGGTTTGAAATGTCAATGATGGGAGAATTAAAGTACTTTTTGGGATTCCAAGTGCGGCAACAAAAGGAAGGGACGTTCCTAAGCCAAACCAAGTACACACAGGACATACTTAAGAAGTTTGGCATGGACAAGGCAAAGCTCATAAAAACTCCCATGGCAACAAATGGTCACCTAGATCTCAATGAAGATGGACCTAGCGTCGACCAAAAGGTATATCACTCCATGATTGGATCTCTACTCTATTTATGTGCATCTAGGCCAAATATTATGTTGAGTGTATGTTTGTGTGCAAGATTTCAAGCCAATCCTAAGGAATGTCACTTGACAGCCGTAAAACAGATCTTGAGATATTTAATTCATACACCCAACCTTGGTCTTTGGTACCCAAAAGGCTCAAAATTCAATCTCATTGGTTACTCCGATGCAGATTATGCTGGGTGCAAAGTAGATAGAAAAAGCACCTCCGATACATACCAATTCCTAGGGAGATCCTTAGTTTCTTGGTCCTCCAAGAAACAAAATTCCATTGCCTTATCCACAGCCGAAGCGGAGTATGTTGCAGCCGGGAGTTGTTGTGCACAACTCCTTTGGATGCGACAAACTCTAAGGGACTATGATTACAATATGAACCATATTCCACTCCTTTGTAACAATGAGAGTGCCATTAAAATTGCCCACAACCCAGTTGAGCACTCCAGAACTAAACACATAGACATAAGGCATCACTTTTTGAGAGATCATGCCATGAAAGGAGACATAGCCATTTCACATGTCAACACTCAAAAGCAATTGGCCGACATATTCACCAAGCCACTTGATGAAAAACATTTTTGTGAACTCCGAAATGAACTAAATGTCCTTGATGCTCGGAGTGTGGCTTGAAATGTTGCATACCTGTATGAATTCTTCAAAATATGTTGATTGGATTGTGAAAATCATCTCTCTCATTTTTCTCCGAAAAACTATGTCAATTACTAAATCTTGGTGAATTATGATCATTGCTTAATTGTTGTATGCTTACTGATCATATTCATCAAGATTATTTGATTTGTTTTGCCTCTCTATTCTCTACATATGTACCTTCAAATATATATGAATGGGCTAAGCAATTCTCACCTGGTGACCACGGACTAGTCCGTGGTTGCCCGGACTAGTCCGCCCATGCAGACTAGCCCACAGAGTGCCGGTTAGGCCAGACTAATCCGGTATTCAACGGACTAGTCCGATATAGCCCCTGGAAAAGTTCGGACTAGTCCGATCATCTCCGGACTTGTCCGATTTTTCGTGTCCATAACCCTAGCCGCCGCCGAACCCTAATTTCTTCAGCTCCACTCTTGCCTCACGCGCTCTCTCTCTTCGTGCTTGAGCTCCCAAGGCGATTTCTTGCTCCCTCCACCAAAAACCTTCGCATTTGGGCGGAAATCAAGCTTGTCCACTTGAATATTGAAGCTAGCAGACTTGTCCGACCTTCAACACCCTCAACTTCAAGCTTCAAGCGATTCTTCCTGTAATTTTTGCTCAAACCCTAGAATTCCCAAATTTCTTCATTGTTGATCATATAGCCTAGCATATTTCACTATATACATGCCTCCTTGATGTATTACATGTATGCTACACTTGTTGTGCATTAGGAATCAACTTTTGTCTAGTCCCTTAGGTTTTTGAGGATGAACACCGGACTAGTCTGGTCCATGCAGAGACAAGTCCGGTCCCCCGTACTAGTCCGTGCCTGTGCACCGGACAAGTCCGATGTTTCTGAACTCAAAACCTAATTCTTCAATTCCTTAATGCAATTCCTTGCTATCCTTTCACACCTATGCCTTGTATCATTCATTATCATTCATGCCACTCATTCCCAGGTCATGTCGAGCTCGGGCAATGATATCTTCGACTTTGAGGCCGAGATGGACCACGAGGTGGCACCTCAGACCTCGACGGGTCTTGGCAAGAAGCGGCAAGAAAGACCCTCCGAGCCAGCTCAGTCCCCTCCATAGGCTCGGAGGAAAGTGCTAGCTAAGAAGCCATCCTCGAAGGTGCCTGCTTCTAGGGCTACCACCTGCGGTGGCCCTAGCGCGACAAGTGCCCGCCTAGCAAAAGGCAAGGGCAAAGGAATAGCAACAGGCCCGGTTGGCCCGTTGAAACTTCATGCTCCAAGGGAAGGGGTCCGGGACCCCAATGAAGAGAAGTTCAATGGGAAGGGTAGTGAATCGGCGGCAAAATTCAGAAGCATCGATTGGTATGGCCAACCAAAGCAAGCTGCTGATGGAAGATTCTGGTGCAACTTCCATGCTGATTTCTACAGATCGGTGTATCTCCCAATGAAGACACCAGTTGTGCGCAGTTAGTGGATTGACTGGGCACATTTTGAGAAGAAGGGCTGCTCAGCGTTCGCTGATGTAGTGAGAGCCATTGAGAAGCATGGACTGAGAGATCTGTTTGCTTCTAGAAATAACTGGAATGATGAAGTGATTGCGCAGTTCTTTGCGACCTGTCACTTCTCTAGTGAGGATGAGGAGAGTGTCACTTGGATGACCCATGGATCCAAGTACAGTATTACTCAAGAAGAGTTTGCTAACCTGCTTCACCTTGACACCACAAGATCTGATTGCTTGGTCATACACAACATAGGTGTCATTGACAAGGATAGGATGAAGTTCCTATATGATCCAAACTCAAAGTTCAACCCTCCTTCCACCAAAAACATGAAGCCATTCTTTGTGGTGATGAACAGAGTGTTGAGGAAGACAATTGCTCCCAAGGATGGAGATGCTGGGAGTGTGCAAGGATACCTCCGGACTCTGATGAGGGTCATAAGCAAGGACCACCCATTTGATGTGGCGGAATACATTTGGAATGATATGGTGAACATATCTTGCACTCCCAACAGGTCTTGCGGATATGCTCCTTATCTAATGTTCGTGATTGAAAAAGTCACCGGGATTGAGTTTGTGAAAGATGTGGAGCATCTCCCTTTGAGGCCTCAAATGCCTCAAAAGCCGAGTGTGCAGGCTACTCCCTCACCGGCCTCTAGTCCCGAGGCACCGGCAAGATCAAGAGAAGATGCTAGGGCTGCCCCTGCTTCTAGTGCAGCCCCTCAAAAAGCTTCAGCCAGTGGAATTCTCAAGTACCTGGCTGCAATCTTTGCCTCCTGCAAAAAGGCCGAAGTGAAGGCACATAATCTCAACAAGAAAAGAAAGGAGGACATGAAGTATATCAAGGCAATGTGAAGCAAATTTGCCAGAAACTGGAGATTGATCCAATTGGGTCTCCAACAATCTCTGAAGACTCAAATTCTGATTTCACCAAGCTCGGGCCCTTGACCCCCTCCGAGCTTGCCTACTTTGGCGTTGGTGGCTCGAGTACCTCCGCATCTCCTCCTCCTCCTCCTCCTCCTCCTCCTCCTCCTCCTCCTCAAGCTGAAGATGAAGATGATGAAGACGACGATGAGAGGACCGACAACGAAGTGTGAAGACCTTAGGACCCTCCTCTTCCTCTTTTTGGTGTCTTGATGCCAAAGGGGGAGAGATTGAGGGGGAGTCTTAGTTGTAGCTGTAGTTTGCGAGGAGAGAGCTCTATGCTACAATTTTAACTCTTTTGTGGCTTGTAAAGTTTTAACAATGATCTTATGGTAATTATGGTTCTGTGATGCAATGATTTGATCCTTTGAGTAATATTCATGAAAACTGAGATTTTGCCCTAGAATGACATATATGCTTGCTATTGGGTAATTAATGTCAATTATGTCATTCTTAGTGTTTTAGTGCACTTAGTTATGCATCCCACCATAAAGAATGCACATATGGACTATGCTTTCACTACTTGATGTATTTTTTGGACTCATATGTGCATACTTTATGAAAATATCAATTTTTATCATATTTTGTGAAATCTCAATTGGTTGTCATCAATCACCAAAAAGGGGGAGATTGAAAGTGCATCTAGGACTCCCTTGTGGGTTTTGGATGATTTATGACAAGCAATTGTGATCCTAACCTCTTTGTTGAGATGAGTGCAGGTTTTTAATAGAAAAATGAGCAAAGTACCAAAAAGAAGGAAGAATGAGGAGCAAAGTGGAAATGAGCTCAAGGAAGAAGAATAGTATATCATTGTGTATGGAGTGTGTTAAGAAAACACATCCCAAGAGCTCAATCACAATTAAACACACACATTGCGCAAAGTTACACAAGACCGGACTAGTCCGACTAACATCGGACTAGTCCGATATCCTTTCTGCACAAGATCGGACAAGTCCGATATCCATCGGACTAGTCCGATATCCTCTCTGACTAGAATCGGACTAGTCCTCCCCAGTGCGGACTAGTCCTCAAAATACTTCACAAGTCACACAAAATCGGACAAGTCCGATATTTGCACGGACTAGTCCGAAATACCCTCTGAACTAAATCGGACAAGTCCTCCAAGTGCGGACTTGTCATACTATACACTCAGGGTTTCACATGTCCGGACAAGTCCGATGACTATCGGACTAGTCCGAAGATTTCCAGTAGCAAAATCGGACAAGTCCGTTTCTAGCCGGACTAGTCCGATATTTCAGGACACTTAGGGTTTGCTACACACAGCACACCAGACTAGTCTGGTGACCACCACGGACTAGTCCGATCTTTCTGAACCCTAACGGTCACTTTCAGAAACCCATATAAATAGAGTTGCATGGCCATATTTTACAAACTCTCAAACCCTAGCGCCTTCACACCTCCCAAGAGCCTCAAAAACCACATCTCTCCACAAAATTAAGTGCAGAAAAGATCAATCCCTTGGGGATTCACTCTAGTCATTGGAGAGACACATTCAACACCACATTGAGCTCTTGGTTTGATTCTCTAACACACTCCTGCGATTTAATTGTAATCTTTTGAATGTGTTCTTGGTGGTATTCTTTGTTGTAATCCAAGGGAGCTCTCAATGTGTGAGAAGGCCCCTTGAATTCGGTTATTCACCTCTTTGAGATAAGTGGAAGAGGATTGACCTTCGTGGCAATCCGACGAGGGTAGGGTTGGAGAAGACCCGATCCTTTTGTGGACTCCTCAATGTGGATGTAGGTTGCCTCTGTGGGAACCGAACCACGGGATGAATCTCTTGTGTTCTCTTTTGTGTTCATTGTCCTTACTTCATATCAATCTAGGGTTACAATTGATATTGATTAGTTTACATTGAAATATCAAGTATAAGATTGAATTGTTATATAACCTGATTCATAACCTTGTAACACTTTGTTTAATCGTATATTTCCGCTGCATATATTGAAGAATAAAGTCAATCGATCAAACCTAATAAGTCTAGTCCGTATACACCGGACTAGTCCGCACTTTACCGGACTAGTCTGATTTCTCTGGTTTTGAACTGGTTGTTAAGTGTTGCAGGATCCGAGAATTTTCAAAAAGGCCTATTCACCCCCCTCTAGGCCACATTCATATATTAAAAAGGAAATAGACACTCAAATTCATATCCAAGAGGATTCGAACCTAGATGGTCAGGTCTGCACCCACACCCTTAACCAACTGAGCTAGGCTCAGTTCGTGGCACCACCACTGTCATAGACGATGAGCTCACCGAGGGCCACGAGCTCGGTGCCGCGATGATCGGTGGGGCGCAGGGGTTCTATGTCGCCAACTCGTAGGGCGGCAGCAGCAAGACCATCTTCCTTACCGTAGTGTTCGAGGGCCCGGAGGCGCACGGCGAGACACTCAGCTTCTTTGGAGTCCACTGGATGGCCGCGCTGGAGTACCACATTTCAATCGTTGGAGGCACAGGTAGGTACGAGAATGCCAAGGTATCTGCTACCACCCACACCCTGCACCCTGACGACGAGAACACCACCGACGGCGTTGAGACTCTCCTCCAGTTCAACGTTCAACTTATTGGAGCTATTCCATTTCAAGTGTCATTGTAGGCTATGATGCCAAGACGTTTCATGCAATGCTGGTAATTCGAAGCATGCTACCTCTCTGCCATGTATGTAGTATTAGTAGAAGTTGCTTCGATAGTGTTAGAATAATAGGAACACATTGCCTATGTAACCAAGAGAGGTCCCCTCACCCCCTTATATACATGTACCACTCCCTATGGGTTTTTATCAATCAAATACATTAATTATTTTCTTTCCCAATATTTCTATCATGGTATCAGATTAGATTCATCCCTAACTTTCGCTAGCTACACCCGACTCTGCCTCTTGCGTAGAGTTTGGCTCCAGGTGAATCACCCCCCCTCGCCCCGCACGCGGTCTTTTTTTTCGGCGTGCCCCCGCCGCTGGAAAAATCTTGCGCGCACCCGCACTTTAGAGCGGGGTCCTTCGAAGACCGCAGCACGCCCACGTGCGGCCTTCCTTGCGGCTTGCCACTATAAGGATTTTGACCTGTTGCAACAATTGTACTGCAACAAATACTAAATCGTTGCAGTAAGCTTGGTCTTTTGCCATGATTCACTAATTCGTGGCATTAGCATCTATCGCCAAGGAACACGATCGTTGCATTAGGAGCTGTTGCCACGATTCACTAATTCGTGGCATTAGGATCTATCGCCACGAATCTGTTGCCACGATTCACTAGTTCGTGGCATTAGCATCTATTGCCATGGAACATGATCGTTGCATTAGGATTTGTTTCCATGATTCACTAGTTCATGGAATGAGGATCTATCGCCACGAATCTGTTGCCATGATTCATTAGTTCATGGCATTAGCATCTATCGCCACGGAACACGATCGTTGCATTAGGATCTGTTGCCACGATTCACTAGTTCGTGGCATTAGGATCTATCGCCATGAATCTGTTGCCATGATTCACTAGTTCGTGGCATTAGCATCTATCGCCAAGGAACCCGATCATTGCATTAGAATCTGTTGCCACAATTCACTAGTTCGTGGCATTAGCATCTATCACCACGGAACCCGATCATTGCATTAGGATTTGTTGCTACGATTCAATAGTTCGTGGCGTTAGCATCTATCACCACGGAACCTAATCGTTGCATTAGAATTTGTTGCCACGATTCACTAGTTCGTGGCATTAGCATCTATCGCCACGGAACGCGATCATTACATTAGGATATGTTGCCACGATTCAATAGTTCGTGGCATTAGCATCTATCACCGCGGAACACAATCATTGCATTAGGAACTTTTGCCACAATTCACCAGTTCGTGGCGTTAGGATCTATCACCACGAAACACAAACATTGCATTAGGAACTTATGCCACGATTCAAAAGTTTGTGTCGATAGGATCTATCGCCACGAAACACAATCGTTGTATTAGGATCTATTGACACGAAATACCGGTTGGTGGCGTTAAGATCTATCGCCACGGAACACAAACATTGCATTACATAGTTCACATACAGCTAGCTCACACAATACCTATATAAAAAAATCATCATCTTCGTTGTCCTCCCCCAATATTGGAGGTACAATACCATCATTGATATATGTATCATCATCGTCATCGTCGTCGTCATCGTCGTCATCTTCATTTGAAAGAGCGGAAGCATCACCGGTTGCTCCGTCAATGTCATTCCTATACCATGCGGTCATATCCTCATTTATATCAGTAAGTCGTCGATCATCAAATAATGTCTCATCCTCCATCGTCTCAGTGACATTATTTTCACTGTCTCCAGGGGGCATGGCAAAAGGTTTCGTGGCTTCGTTTTAACAACTGTAGCCCATTTAGGTTGCTTCACACTTCTAACGTAAAAAACTTGTTCTGCTTGGGTAGGCTCATACTTAAATTGAGAAATAGTAGTGTCAACATCTATCATTCTGTATCGATTCATTTTGTAGCCTCTGTTTTGGCTCTAACCGGAACAAGGCCGATCAAACCATTCACATTCAAATAACAGAACCTCTTGTTTTTTTTTCAAAATCAACAGAAATCATTTTCTTGATTACTCCATACCACTCATGATCACCACCCCGAACAACAACACCACTGTTTTGCGTCCGTAAATCTTTTTCCACCTCTGCTGTTTGAAAGAAGAAACCATTTATGAATGATCGACTAAAAAAATGTGCCCGACGATCAGGTCCTCTAGATAATTGTGACGCCCGGTTCCGAAAATGAACCAAGCTAACGCATATGTGTGCCCAGGACGTTCATCACACATACATGAGTGCAATCACAAAAGGATATACAGAAAATTACCACAAAACAAGATTAATTAACCAAATTTTATTACACAAACCATAATATCCTCGAATACAAGCTCTAATGAATATTAATGACAAGTTCAACTAATGCAGCAGAAATAAACTAATTAAGCAACTAAGCGAACTAAGCAAAAGGGATAACGCAGCTCCAAAAACACCACAGGCAAAGCTGACGGTAGACACGGCCTAGAACTCCGCATTATCACCATTAAACTCCCAATCTTGACCTGCAACTGTTGGGGAGGGGATTGCAAGAGTGAGTACATGTCGTACTCAGCAAGTGTGAAAAGTATGACATGTAGCTGATTCAAATGACGACAATAATATTTGGCAAGTGCTGAAAACTACATTTAAAACATTCGAAAAGCAATATATTACATGTATGTGAAGTAAACCCATCATAACCATAAGTAATATCATAATAACAGTCTGAATTCATTACCATCATCAATAATTCCAGATTTCACCATTTGCCAATAACCATATTCAATACCAGAAATTAATCCATAACCATCCATAACCATTACCAAACCATAACCTTCCCAAATTCCAATTTCCCTCTAATCATGGAAGTTGTCCAGGTGCTCATAACCGGGAGCACGGCTATCATGATAGTTTTAATTAACTCTGCAGAGTTTGTACCTCTTTACCCACGTGTTCGTGATTTCATCACCCTTCGGCGACTAAGAACCTCCCTTATGCCCATGACCCGTCGGTCATATTACACACTTCCGTTGGTGTGTGGCCAAGAGATCACAAAATAGCCTTTACAAAGGGATTACTAGCCTATTCAGACCCCACTGAGGTTTCACCGGTGGCGATGTCTCCCACAGAGCACATCTTCAACCAAGGGCCCCCTCTTGAGCCATTCGGATCCCAGGGTAGTCCCACCAACCATCATCAGACCCAATCCGACTACCCCTTCCCCGAGCATCCACCATGGTCCAAACAGCACTAGCAAAGCCCTAATTAATTAGCTACGCCGCACCCATAACTTGGCCTCGTGGTGGCACCGTAGTCCTAGCTTATTCTCGCATGAACCGGTCCTTAGATCTAAAGCAAGCAAACCACCATAACATCCAACCCATCCACATACCAGGCTTGCTTAGATCACCCATTACCATACCATATTTAACCAGTTCATGTTAACCAAAATCTCATCCATGCATAATTAAATTGAGTGGTATAGTTATTCCCATCCCAGTTGATTAAGCGAAGCAAAAGGTAAAAAGTCCATCCCGACGCTCTACCATAAATTCCAGGTGACAAGGGTGGTTTAGCAAGTCTAGTAAACTTCCTACCATAGGATTCCCATCAAATTGACACAAGCATGCAATTTGCAAACAAAACATTTATTTTAAAAACAGGATCAATATGCTTCAAGGACACTTGCCTTGCTCTTGCTGTTGATTAGGGTCAAAGCCTTCAAACTCTTGATGCTGGAGATCCTCTGCGGCACTTTCTAGCGCAAATCCGTCTATTCCACACAATAAACATACAAGACAAGAAACACAATCAAAGAGTGCACAAATATTACTCAATATGACATGACATGCATGATTGATGCAAATGCAAGGTAGCACTTGTTACTTGATTGATTTTAATGATCACTAATTAGTTCTAATAGCTTTTAACAAGTTTATACAGGTTTGGAGTTGATTAGATCAAATTTTAGAATTAATTCAACACAATTTAACCAGAAAGATCGGACTAGTCCGCTAGGGACCGGACAAGTCCGCACTTCGCGTGATCAGCAGATTAGGGTTTTCTAGATCGACGTAAATTCGGAGATTAGGGGTTGAATTCTCGTAAGGAAAAGAGAATAGAAGGTATACCAGGTGTTTAGAACTCCAATGAATCAAGAAACTTGGAGGTAGCACTTGGATCTTGAAGATCTAGGGTTGGTGATGAACTTGGAGATGAATTGGTGGTGAAGGACGAAACTTGGTGGAGATCTTGATCCTTTTTCGTTTCCTCCTCTTCTTCTTCTTGCTTGGGATCTTCTCCTCCCTCCTTGATGGTGGCTCCCCACGAACTAGGGTTTGGGTGGGTGGAAAAGTGGCAAATAGATGTCAAACCAAGGGGTGGGGCTGTTTATATAGAGGTGGAGGCTAGGGTTAGATGGATTTCGAGTTTTAGGATGAGTAGAGGTCGGTTTAGAGTCCCACATGGGCTCTAAAAGAGTTGGGCACGACGTCCGTAGGCCCACTTAACGTGAAACCCAAGAAACAATTCGTAAAACAAAAGATCAACTCGGAGTCGCGAAATATTGGACAAGTCCGGACAGGACCGGACTAGTCCGAAGTCGTCCAGAGAGAAAATCGGACAAGTCTGGCCAAAAATCGGACAAGTCCGATCTTAGTCAGAAAGGGAAACGGACAAGTCCGCTGGAACACCGGACTAGTCCGGACAAGTCCAAGGACTTAACAAATTTTCAAGGATTCATGGAATATCAGACTAGTCCGCACAAGATCGGACAAGTCCGAAGTTGTCCAGAGGCAAATATCGGACTAATCCGCAGCAAAAACGGACAAGTCCGTTTTTAGACAGAGAGAAATCGGACTAGTCCTCAGCAAAACCGGACTAGTCCGCACTTTCCTACATTTTAAGTGCGGTTTTGCTCCAAATCAATTTTAAACTTGTTCCTCTTGTTATGGGTTAATGTTAAACATGTATATGAATGTATGCAAGGCATGATGCATGAAAATGAGGGTGTTACAATAATGCATACAAATAATCAATTACTTTGCCTTCTTTGTGTAATGTCGTAATCTGTACACATTAATTAGTATAAAAGGGGTCATAGATAAACCAAATTCAGAACAGATATTTCTTCAATATTTCATCAAAGTAAAAACTTGCATGTACTTACTCGTTTTTGAAACCAATAAACAAACTCATCTCTATGGCGTTTTTCAACATCACAAGAATGAATCTTTTCAGCTCTTCAAAATGCTCACTAAAAAGGGTACAAAATTAAATTAGCCATCTACAATAAGCATGATCCAATATAGTATAGAACATTTGAGTGTTATACGTACTTGATCCATGGAGCGACCTCTTCAACATTAGAAATAATAAATGCCTGATATTATGTAGTTCTACCATAGTAAGTTGGCTCCATTTAAACCCTTTTTCAGAATTATAAACTTCTGTAAATATATTAGACTCGAGAGAAGGTTCATTCCTAGCTGCAGCTTCATGACGTTCTAGCCTATTAAGCTTGGTGCTGATGTTATCCAAAAACTGGCTACAAAAAGTCATACACTCTTCCATAATATATCCCTCAGCTATAGAACCCTTCGGGTGAGCTCTGTTACGTACATACCTCTTCAATGTACCAAGATACCTCTTAGTTGGATACATCCATCTGTAAGAAACATGTCCACCCAAGCGAGCTTCTTCGCCAAGATGGATTGGAAGATGTACCATGATATCAAAGAAAGCGGGAGGAAGCAACATCTCAAGCTTACAAATTGTTTCAGGAAATTTTTCAATCATCTTATCCACATCTGGTTCCGCCAATTCTTTAGAACAAATTCCAGAAAAGAATATGCTGAACTTAATTAAAGGTTGAACAACCTTTTTAGGCAATATGTCATGTATTGCAATAGGAAGGAGCTTCTGAAATATAATATGGCAGTCATGAGTTTTTAGACCTGATACCTTAGGTGCTGTTATGTCCACACTTCTCTTGATGTTTGAGGCATAACCATCGGGCATCTTCACATCCGTCAAAAACTTGCACAAGGTGGTCTTCTGATCTTTTTTGCAAAGTATATGATGCTGATGGACAATCATACTTCCCTTTCATACCCACCGGATGTTGCTTTGGCCGTATACCCATTCCCTGCATATCAAAACGAGCTTGTAGACTATCTTTTGTTTTACCATCCATATTAAGCAATGTCCCCAATATGCTATCACAAATGTTTTTCTCAATGTGCATGACATCCAAGTTATGACTTATTAGCAATGTCTTCCAATATGGGGGCTGAAAAAAATATACTTTTCTTCTTCCAACTATGCCACCTATCTTCCTCGGTGCGCTTTCTCTTATTATTCGTCTGTCCAAAACTCACTTGATCAAGAGTCTCGTATTGTTGGAGTACTTCGTGACCAGAGAGTGATGTTGGAGCCTCTCTATTCTCTATTTTGTTGTTGAAAGAAGCTTTGTCCCGACGCCACCGGTGATCCTGAGGTAGGAAATGACGATGACCCATGTAGCAATACTTTCGTCCATGTTTCAACCACAATGCGTCATTGTTTACATGGCAGTATGGACATGCTAGGCTACCTTTTGTGCTCCATCCACATAGCATTGCATATGTTGGAAAATCATTTATTGTCCACAATATAGAAGCTCACATGAGAAATGTCTCTTTCTTTGAACTGTCGTATGTTTCAACACCATCAGACCATAATTTCAGTATCTCATCAATCAAAGGATGCAGATACACATCAATGTTGTTTCCAGGTGACTTTGGCTCAGGAATTATCATTGACATCAACCAATAAGGCTGCTTCATACACAACTAAGGTGGTATATTATAAGGGATTAGAATCGCAGGCCATGTACTGTAAGAAACATTCATTACTCCAAAAGGGTTGAAACCATCAGATGCTAGCCCAAGTCTTATGTTACGAGTATCAGATGAGAAATTTGGGTGAATGCTATCAAAATGCTTCCATGCTTTCGAATCTGCTGGATGGTGTAATATTCCATCATCAATACGTTCTTCTTTGTGCCAGCGCATGTTTGATGTCGTTGATTCTGCCATATAAAACCTTTGAAGACGGGGAATAAGAGGGAAGTATCGTAGAATCTTGCGTGCTACAAGCTTCTTGGCTTTTCCACAAGGTAAAGCCTCTCTTGCATCCCCACTAGTACTATTTTTCCATCTTAATTCACCACATTTTGGGCATCGATCCAACAGAGAATAGTCCTTTCGGAATAACACACAGTCATTGACACATGTATTGATCTTTTCGTAGCTCAGCCCGAGGTCACGAACAACCTTTTGCACTTTATCAAGTGTATTAGGAATGAAATGGCCCTTTGGAAGCACATATGAGAATAGTTCAAGGATCAACTCACACGCTTTTTTGCTCAAACCAGTTAAACACTTTATCTGGTACAACCTGATAATGAAGGATAATAGGGTCACCTTCTCACAACCTGGATACAACTCCTTTTTGGCATCATTTAATAAGTCATAGAATGCCTTTGCACACCCAGTTGGCTCCTACTGGTTTATAGCATTTTCTAGATCATCAACATCTGTTGAAGTACCACCATGATCACCATTGCCTCTAAGAAGACTGGACAACATATTTTCCATAGCAGCATCATCAGAAATTATCTCCTCATTATTTGCTGATTGCTCAACAATATTTTTCTCAACTCGTTTTTCTCCATGGTGTACCCAACAAGTATAATCAAATGACATCCCATTACGAAGCAAGTGAAGATGAACTTCCTTGCGTCTCCCGTGGCAAATATTACGACATTTCGTGCAAGGACAAGGCTTACTTTCTTCTTCACGAGTGCCTTGGAATGCTAAATTTAAAAATGACTTCATTCATCCTGCCACTCCTTCGTACGCCTGTCTTTTCCCATCCATGTCTTATCTTCTGACATGGCTTCCTACAATTCAATCAATGTATCCGTAGGAGGATTGAACTACAATAACATTATGTGAGCAATTGTACATAGCGCTGTTGCTTCTCCACGTGCGGCGGCCGGCGTATGCTCCTCCACGCCAGTGGATGGCGGATGCTCTTCTAAGAGTGTGGCGGTCGGCGGATGCTCCTCCAGGAGCGTGGCGGCCGGCGGATGCTCCTCCAAGAGCTGGCGGCCGGCGGATGCTCCTCCAAGCGCGTTTTGTGCAATTGGGAGAGGGGCTGTTGTGGATCGAACGGTCCAGTGGGGAGGCAGCCAGGACAAAGCGTACGTGAAGCTATCAGAGTAGGCCCAACACTGCGCTGGGCCGCTTGTTATTCGTGGGCTGAAACTATGCCGAGTCACTTTGTATTCCTGGGCCGAAACTGAGCTGGAACGCTTGGTGTTCGTCCCCATGACGCGTGAGCCCATGTACGGGCGCACATCTCTGGCTCGGATCAGGATCCCCTGACTTAATCTTCAGTCACTGACATGTGGGTCCGGGACCACATGTCAGTGACCAAGTTACAAACCGCACAAAGTTAGGGGTTCCGTGGCAATTTGTAATCTAAATAAGTTAATGTAGCAATGGGGGTGGTATTCCGATCAAAGGGGAAAATTTGGCATCGTTAAAGGAGATGTTTTTCGATAAAAGGAGAAATTTTTAATTTGACACGGAAAGGGCCCAGCGTATGCGTGGAAAAATTATGCTTATAAAAAACCGTGATTTGTATCCCTCTCGGTTATCGCAGCGGCTCGACGTGTCCCATCGGCTTCACTGGCAGTTTTTTAATTTGACACGGAAAGGGCCCAAAGCTTATATAAAAAAACATCCGCCCAGTACACGCCTCATTCACATTCCATTTGACTTTGACCGGGCGAGTGGACGATGTCAAAAGGAACGTGGCTGAGTCTTGTACGACATATTGTTTCAATCGGATGTCTGACTACAATAGCGCGTGTTGCCGTATATTCTCGTTGCAACGAGCTCAACTTTCCGAGGTGGGACAAATCGTTAACAGGTTGTCAAAATCGCTCGCACGAATTCGTTATGGACACCGGGTATAGGAGTAGTGGTAATGATTACATCGCACATAGGTGCATTGGGCCAGTGTTACGTTGGGGCCAGTGGTATATAGATGGTGCCACGATCAGGGAACGACGATTGAAGACACGAGAAGGAAGTACGTGTGGTACCATCTGAGAACGGTATGCACTTGCTCTCTGGTGCGTCATTAAAGGAGATGTTTTTCGATAAAAGGAGAAATTTTTAATTTGACACGCGAAGGGCCCAGCGTATGTGGGGAAAAATTATGCTTATAAAAAATAGCAGTTTGCATGGCAGTTTTTTAATTTGACACGGAAAGGGCCCAGGGCTTTATCTAAAAAACATTTGCCCCGTACACGCCTCCTACACATTCCTTTCGACTTCGACCGGGCGAGTGGACGATGTCGAACGGAGCGTGCAGAAGTCTTGTATGACATATTTTTTTCAATCAGATGTCTGCCTACAATAGCACGCGTTGCCTTATTTCTTGACTACAGTACCTCCAAACGACACCATCGATACTATTCATGGCTTCATGCCGACACCAGCAACACTCCTTGTTGGTCCACTTCATGGCGACAGATCCGGCCGCATTGTAGCCGACGTGGGCCTCACCTTCGACCTGCCGGATATACTCGAAGGTGTCATGGGCCCCGCGGTCGGCGTCGTAGCGGAGCATGGCGAGGACGTAGGCCGCCACCATGTGGCCGTTCGCGGCTGCCCGGGCAAGGAACTGGGTGCCTGGCTGCGCGCGTCCGTGCAAGAAGACGAGGTCGAACCCGGTGATGTAGCACGCATGAGGGTTGCTGACGATTGCCATGCGCTCCACGAGGCAGTCGTAGATCCAGTTAAACTTCCAGATGCTCTCCCGCTCCAGCGCCACGCGCCTGCCCACGGCTCGATCCCGGCACGCCATGTGCATGGCCTTGCAGGTGGTGCGCACACTGGAGATGTCATCCATGGGCTGTAGGGAGGTTGCGGCGACCCACCCCGCGACAAGTCCGCAATATCATGCGGCAAGGGAAACTCCATGGGCTTCGAAGGGAACCAATGAGGGCGCGTGCGACGGAGACGAAGAGGAAGAGTACGTGCAGAGAAGAGGATGGACTGTGTGTGTTACGGAGAAGAGGATGGTGTGTCTTTATTAGTACGCGCGGAGAAGACGATGAGACGCGCGTAGTGATGGTTATGGCTTCTAAAGTGCACCGTTTGGAATGCTACTTGCGAAACTCATATGAATGTCTTTCCCTTCCGGAGGATTCCATTCCTTTAAATTATCCCGTGAGTTTCCTTTGATGCAAACTGGGGTTACGGCTTCTAAAGTGCAGTTGTACGCTACTTTAGCCGCTGGAGTTGTCAGCAGGCAGGAGATCGCCCGCAGCGGGGCCTGCAAAGCGGTCTGTAAAAAGTACTCCTCCCTCCGTTCCAACTCAACTCTATTTTTAGCTTTGGTCAAACTTACCTTTGACCAATGATTTCTTGCCTGATCCTTATCCTGATCATCAAGGTCCTCCGCCTGCTGCCCCAGATGACTTGGGGCAGAATGATCCTGACAACCAGAATGAAGTGTCAGATATGTTGTCCACGGTGCAGGGTTATTCAACAGAAGCAATAGGTAGCATATCCTAATCTTTCTCTTCATATATAGCGTGTTAACTAATTTTTCGACCCCAAATGATCTAGGAAATTACTCCAGATTTGATGATGCCATAAATTAATCGCTGCTCAAAACAATGACGGTGCTCATCAAGCTCGCAAGCTCAACTTCATTCATCCTCAAACTAGCTAATTATTTCAGATGGATTTACGTTAGGGGTGTGCATTCGGTCTACCTGATATTTTGGTTCGGGTATTTCGGTCTTTTTGCAAAATTTGGTTTCTTGAAATCACTACCCTAATTGTTGTAATAATATTAGGTACCCGAACATTTTGGGTACTGTAATTCCGGTTTGGTCTTCAGTCCTACCCGATATATCCGAATTGTACATTATATCCATGTCATATTTGCACAAATTTAATATGATTGATAAATTTAATCCCATAATGTAATTTATTATAAATTGACAAATGAAAAATTTATTTTAAATCCAACAACTTCACACATCACAACTTGAAAATAAAATATCTAAATTTGAATTGTTCATAGTTTAGCATGCATAATTTAACTTATTATTTGATGGACCGACTATACGGTTATTTCAATTACCCGAGAGTGGTACCCGAACCCGACATTTATTTTTCAGTTATTTATGTTTGCTACCCGAAAAGTACCTGATACCCGATATTTCAGTCTTTTCGGTTCTGGTCTCGGTTTTTTCGGTTTCGGTTTTTCGGTCTCGGTTTATTTGCCCACCTCTAATTTACGTAGTAGTAGCACATGGGATATACATATTTATCCTCCATGTTTTTTTGCAAAACTATCAAGTGATATATCGTATGTGCATATTACATATGTACAACTAATGTAAAATATAAAACTTTTTCAAAGGGAAGTCTTAGGTTTCGTCAAATCTATCTTTGAGATTTACGCAATTTCGATCTGTTTTAACAATACAAGAATTGTACTTTTAGATTCACCATGAAAATATTTCCATAATACACAATCTAGTACTACATGTTATTGAGGTTAATAAATTCCATATAAATCATTGGTCAAAGGTAATTAGTTCGACCAAAACAGAAATAGAGTTGAGTTGGGGCGGAGGAAGTATTATACGTTGCTGTTTGCCACATAAGGTTTGGTCCTTCGTTCAAGCTGTAGCCATTTGTACAGGCGGCTGATGTGACCGGGCGCACCGAGCTTACATGCGCGCCAGTCACCGAGGCGCCTTAAACGCACGCAGCGCATGCGCATCTTTGAATTCAGTTGGAATCGCTCCGCGTCCCATCACCACTACTGCGCGCGTTGAGAGACGAACAACCAGGCGGGTTCAAATCCCTTGCAGTACTGCAGGTGCAGTAGAGATGGCTGACATGAGGGCCCTATAGGGTGTGGGACCCACATGTCGGCCACCTCTACTGCACCTGCAGTACTGCAGAGGATGAGCACCCCAGCCATGCTGCTACTATGCTATAAGATCACCTGGGCACGCCATCATCTTCTCCGCATAACCACTCTTCCTCTCTTCCCAAAACCGCGACAAGAACACCATGGCTAACAACGCCGCCGCCAAGCCCGCCGAAGGACGCCAAGGGGAAGCGTCCCCGACCGGACTCCCCCCCGGACAAGGAGTGGGCTCTCCGAAAGATGGCGTGCGATGTATTTGACAATATATCACGTTCCATGTGTCGCCTTGGGCTTGGTCCCCTTCCAGAGTATGTTGTAATGGGGACTACAGGCCACTACGTCTTCGGCGTGACGCACTTGCCCGGTCGCCTCGACGTCCTCTGGGAGACGCTGGCGGACGAGCTTGGCGTCGTCGGCCGCGACAACCTGGTGGCGGCGACATCCAAGAAACTGGGCTTCCCGTCTCCGCCGTGAGAGGCGCCCCCGCCCAGCTAGGAGCCCAAGGAGGAGGAGGAGAAGGAGAAGTAGGTGGGGCGAGGTGGAGGAGAAGTAGTTTTTTTTTCTTGTTCTTAGTTGTGTTGTTTTTCTTTTCTTGTTTGTAGGTTGTGTTTTTATTTTTTCTTGTTTGTAATGTATCATCTTAAGGTAATGAACTTTATATTTCTGTTCATTGGTGCGCAGAAATAGTTCTAATGTTGCTATTCTAACGATAAACTAGTGGACTATTTATCTCTTTTATCTTTCAGAATGGAATATATTTCCACTTCCAACTCTACTGAGCTGGAGATCCAGAAAGTGACTATCACCTAGTTTATCTGACAGGACCAGCACGGAGAAGCCCACTCTCTCTGTTCAAACCCAACACGGTTCCAACATAATGAGCAATCAAACAGCAAAGCACGTAGTAAATCACAAAAAACGCAACAACATTTTCTGGAGTACGTATCAACTTTAGCCCATATTAGATGCTCGTGGGCGTAATTGCAAAAGGGTGAAGACAAAAAAGACTTGATTCAGATGGCTTGCAAAAACAAACTAGAAGTCAGGGTCATCGAAATTTTTGCCCGGTTTGGATTGAGTCTTAGTTATAGACTTTCATAATAATAAAATGTATCGGGTATTTTACTTTCACAAGTGTGTTATAAAATGTATCGGGTGTTTTACTTTCACTTTGTGTCATAAAGTGTACGCCGGCCACGTATCCTGGTCCAACCGTACAACTTCAAATAAAGGAGGGTTAGAAGATTGGTGGAAAATAATACAAACTTATAAGAAAAAAGGAGAAGAAGAAAAAGGATGGCGCGCGTTTCAATACATGAACCGTGACACTGTTGACATCCATCTTCATTGGCCAGTTCCCGATTCTGCTGGTCTTTCCAGCATGTATTCACACTAGCTACTCTCTGGTGACTGGACCCAGGGTATCCCGTGGCCCACCCGACATATCCAGTGGGTGGGCTCCTGAGAAATGTTGTTGTTGTTGTACGTGGTGTTAGGTTGAGACAATGCAACTTGTGGTCATAACGATAAGAATTAAAAATTCGAAAAGTATATAAGATTCAAAAATCTTCATTACTCTCTTTACTCCGGGCTCGGGCCCGTCAAATTCGGAAACTCCTTCGCTCATATCGTAACTGCATCAATTATATATCCAGGCCCATTTCTAATTAAAATCCAAACTAAAGGTGTATAAAAAGGTTTTTCACAAGAGAGAAGTTGTGCCGCGCCGTCGCAGATGGCAACCGTAGGGACGACAAAGAGAGAGACCCAATGGCGGGGACTCAGGTGTACAATGTGACGTTCGAGGAAGACGTGATCACCACCACCGTGACATCCTCCGGCAAGGCCGTGGAGGACTGGCTCGACGAGGTCCTCTCCGTCCATCGTCGGTGCCTTCACAAGCTCGTCGTCGAGTGGTGCCCCAGCTACTCCGTCGACCAGAACCCCATCACCGTTCTGCAGCTCTGCGTCGGCCGCCGCTGCCTCATCTTCCAGGTCATCCACGCTGACTACTTCCCCGACGAGCTGGAAGATTTCCTCGGCGGTTCCGACTACCGCTTCGTCAGCATCGGCGTGGAGGGTGACGCCGATAGACTTTGGAAGGACTGGCGGGTGAAGGTGGCCAAAACGGTAAACCTGGTCGAGCTCACGACGGAGGAGATGGATTGCCCGAGCCTCCGCCGCGTGGGTCTAAAGGACATCGCGAGCGCTGTGATGGGCGCCGACATGGAGAAGCCTTACGGGGTGAGGACGAGCAACTGGGACGCGTACAATCTCTCTGGCGAGCAGATCACCTATGCGTGCATCGACTCCTTCGTGTCCTTCGAGGTCGGCCGCAAGCTGCTCTCCGGTGACTACTGATCTTACCACCGAGTTTGCGGATCGGCTGCCGTCGATCATCCCGATATATGGAATTTGTAGGTGCATCGCTCAAGTTCTAGCTTTTGTGCTTGTGCGCCCAATCTCTCATAAAATTATTTTTTCTTGAGGAAACACTATATCTTGCTTTTAAAAACATGCAAGAATAGAAAAAAGAGCTTGTTTATTGGCTCTTTAATCTTGTTTTTAAAATATGCATCGAGGTCTTTCACATGCATGTTAGTTGTCCATGCATGCTACGCCCCAAACATGATCAACGAGCTTCAAACATGACGATCTCTCAACAAAAAATAGAACACGTAACGTCAGCAAACATGATCGAGGTCTTTCACATGGATGTTAGACATACATATGCATGCTACGTCCCAAACATGTATTCCAAGAATAGAATAATATTTCCTACCATGTATATATATATTTATATATTTATCATATTCTCTACCATGCATGTGTGTATGCTCTCAACCTATATGGCAGTTTAACTACCACACTAATGAAGAATATTATCCTGTCATCAATAGAGATAACAAATTTGACACAAGGATGTTCCCTCGACAGTACGAGGATAGAATGTGGACTACCATCGTCTAATAAGCACACAGCTATCACTACGTACGTACGTGGTTCATAAAATTAATCGATCGCATGCTACCATTATGTATCGTTGTACTTGTCTTTTGAAGAAACGACAGGCGTAGGCGCTAGCCGCTACGTGTTCTGATTTTAGGAACAAATGAACACACTTGTGAAAACACGTACACGCCACATCCGATCCTCAACGTCATCCAATTAACATGTTCGTCAACAAGGGGGCACACAAATCCTCAACACGTGACCAAACATGCTTGATTGCGAGTCTATTTCACATGCATTACATTCATGTCCACCATCATCCATGATAACGAAAATTACCAGTTCGATATGGACTCTCGGTCGGCAATGGTCGGATCCTTAAAAAAAAATATGGACTCTCGGTCGATTGCCACGCGTGTTCACGTCAATCTCCGCACCTTTGTGTGTCAAATTAAAAAACTGGCCGATGGGACGTGTTGAGCCGTGGCGATAACCGAGAGGAGGCGAACCGCGGTTTGGAGTAACTCTGACCGTCGATTCAAAAGCACAATTTTTGAAGCGTCCGATCATCTCCACTCACGCGCTTAGACGACGACCCGTATAAAGGCACATCGTCCTCTTCTTCTCCGTCGCACCTCTCGATCGATTTTAGCCTCCAAACTTCTCCTCTTGCTTCTCCGCCGCACCACCGTCAACCACCTCTCTCTCTTTGTTCGCACCTCCGTCGCCGAACAAATGGGTATCCCCACACCGAAGCGCTCTAGGTCATCGACATCCTCCGAACCTCCTTCTCTGTTTTCATCACCGCAAAGGCCGGTGGAACTGGAGGCGGCCCCGCACCTCCTCCACTCCTGTCTCCGCCCGCAGCGCCCGCACCTCTTCTGTCCGACTATGATGAGATTGTCCGCCTCATCGAGGAAAGCATCAAGATACTTGACAGCAAGCTTAAGGAGGTCACCGACAGCCTGTTCGCCGCCGACGTGCAAGCAAAAGCGCTCGACAAAATGGCGCAGGATGTATTTCACAATACATCTCACTCCTGTCGCCGACTGGGACTTGGTATCCTTCCCCACCACACCAGCATGGACTCCGTCGGCTACTACATCTTTGGGTTAGGCTTTGTTGCCGCTCGTCTCGACGACCTCTACGAGACGATCGGTGAGGAGGCCAGGGTGGAGTTTCGCGAGCAACTCGTGAACACCGTCAGCCGGAAGAAGTTCGATCTGGTGTTGGAGGATGCTCCACCGGCGGTTGCGGCAGAGGCGCCGACGGCGGATGCGGAGGCGGAGGCGCCGCCGGCGGATGCGGAGGCGGTTGCGGCGGAGGCGGTGGCGGCGGCGGAGGTGGACAAGTCCTCCTTCGAGTAGAGTAGGATGTGTAGTAGTTTTTTCTTTTGTTTTCTATGTGTTTTTTTCTTGTTTGTAATATATGTGTTGTTTTTATGTTAATAAAAAATGTCTTTTATTTTATGTTCATGAACAATGTGTCCTACAGTACATGCACTAACAAAAAACTCCCCCTTTTATCGAAAAACATCACATATGGAAAATTAACACATTAGTAATATTATACTGTATCTAATAAATACTCCCTTCTTATTCTTTTATTTGACATTTTGAACAAAGCATTGAACTAGATATGAACTAGAACTTCTTGTATGAACGACAATTAAAAAGATAAGGAGGGAGTATTAAACACATTAGTAGGACGTACGTAGTAGAATTATATTTCAAAAAATTACAAAAATAAAAAGCTACACTAATTAATTTTATTTCTTTTCTCTTTACCAGCTGTTATCGTGCCCGCCCCACCACCCCCACCCACCGGCCTGGTCCTAGGCAGAGTAGCCCAGAAATTTTCTGCGACCCTACCGCACAGCATCGCGCGTGCGCCCCCGCCTCACACGTCGTCCAATCAAAATCGCATAATCGTGGGAGCGGGACACGCGGGATTTCCATCCTTCGGTGTCCAGACAACAAACCCAGCGCGAAGCGAAGGATCTCAGCTGGATTTCCATGGGACGGCGTGCGGGGCGGGGGCGCACACGCGACGTTGTGCGGTAGGGCCGCAAAAAATTTATTTCCGCCTGACTAGGCCCAGAGTCGGACCTGCCTTTAAGACCATCCGCAGTGGTTCACGCTAAAGCTTTAGGCTGTGTTTGGGAGCACAGTTTTTCAATACTAAAGTTTTGGAAACCACAGTTTTTAAAATTACATGGCAATACCAAAGTATTTCAATAACACGGTTTTGTAATACCACGATTTTGCAATACATAGGACTGTTTGGTTGACAAACACCATTCTCTAAAAAATACCATCGTAATATCAAATACCATGGTGTTGCTAATTGCTCTAAAACTCCAAAATTACCATGTTCCCAAACACCATTACTGGCCTGCGAATCAGATGGTCTTATCTCTTAACCCCTTGGTGCGGAAATCAAATTCTCTGCGGCCCTTCCGCACAGCCGTCTCTGTGCGACCCTGCCCAGATGGTTGCCACATACGTTCACGCTCCAAATCTTACAGCCAAGGGCGCACTGCATGGTTCCCGCGACCGTACCACCCTGCCCTGATGATTGCCACGTACGCGAACGCACCAAATCTTGCAGCGCGCACGGGCACACGAACTCCACATCCAAACTTTGCTCAGCGATCCTAATAACTCGGCGCTCGGCGTGCACGATCCATCATCATGCGCACGAGCACGTACGACGCGGCCAAAATGATTTGTGTTTGGTTGCTTGTCTTGGATTGAATTGACTTGGATTAATTGGATGGTTCAGTCATGTGTTATTTGTTTTGCGGTCAGACGGGTGATCCAGGTTTGAGAAATATAAAATATTCCTCGCAAATGCTGGATGAGATGGTCCAGGATATTTGGTTGGATGTGATTCCACCCACCTTATATAATTATGCTTCTTAGCAATGTAATTAGTGATAATTACCTTTTATTGTTGATTAATAATTACAATTATGATATTAACATTAATATTTGCTAGTAATATGATAATTAGTATATAAACAATTAATATTATGAAATTATCAACTTTGATGATTCATTAATCCAATCAAGTTTCATCCAACCTACCAACAAAAAATTGGATCGTCCAGTCCATCCAACCAAACGTTAATTTGGATGATCCAAGACATAAAGAAATGGATGATCTATCTCCAATCCAACTTCGACGTCAAACCAAACGCAATTGATGACTGAGCACTTTGTCACATGTCACAAGAGTGTACGCACAAATGACAAATACACGGCCTCAACACCGGGTTTAGGGTGCATCGTGGACTAACCACATGACCCGACCAAACACTCACGTAATTACCATACACCTGCAAGAGCAACTACCTGGCCGCACCCTTCGCGTACGAACGGCAACGCCGACTGAATGTGGCCTAGAAGGGGGGGGGGGGGGGGGTGAATAGGCCTTTTTGAAAATTGTCGAGACATGCAACACTTAACAACAGTTAAAAACCAGAGATATCAGACTAGTCCGGTAAAGTGCGGACTAGTCTGGTGTGTACGGACTAGGTTGGTTAAGTTTAATCGATTAGAATGATTATTCAATGTATGCAGCGGAAATATACAATCAAATGAAGGATTTCAAGGTTGTATACCAAGTTATATCACAATTCAATCTTATGTTTAATGATTCAGCGTGAAGTAAGCAACTATGATTGAAACCCTAGATTATATTGAAGAATAAGAACGATGAGCACAAAAATGAGACACAAAAATTTATATCGTGGTTCGGCTCCCACAGAGACAACCTACATCCACGTTGAGGAGTCCACAAAAGGACCGGGTCTTCTCCAACTCTACCCTCGTCAGATCGCCACGAAGGTCAATCCTCTTCCACTTATAACAAAGGGGTGAATAACCGAATTCAATGGGCCTTCTCACACGTTGAGAGCTCCCTTGGGTTACAACACGAAATACCACCAAGAACACACTCAAAAGATTACAATTAAATCGCAGGAGTGTGTTAGAGAATCAAACCAAGAGCTCAATGTGGTGTTGAACGTGTCTCTCCAATGAACTAGAGTGAATCCTCAAAGGATCTATCTTTGTTGCACTTAATTTCGTGGAGAGATGTGGTTTTTGAGGCTCCTGGGAGGTGTGACGGCGCTAGGGTTTGAGAGATTATGAAATATGGCCGTGCAACTCTATTTATATGGGTTTCTAAAAGTGACTGTTAGGGTTCAGAAAGATCGGACTAGTCCATGGTGGTCACCGGACTAGTCCGGTATGCTGTGTGTAGCAAACCTTAAGTGTCCAGAAATATCGAACTAGTCCGGCTAAGAGCGGACTTGTCCGATTTCGCTTCTGCAAATCTTTGGACTAGTCCGATAGACAGCAGACTTGTCCAGACAGTGAAACCCTAAGTGTATTGGATGACAAGTCCGCACTTGGAGGACTTGTCCGATTTAGTTCAGAAGGTTTTTTGGACTAGTCCGTGCAAATGTCGGACTTGTCCGATTTGGACCAGAGAGAATATCGGACTAGTCCGGTTGCGGTTGGACTTGTCCGATTTTGTGTGACTTGTGAAGTGTTTTGATGACTAGTCCGCACTGGGGAGGACTAGTCCGATTCTAGTCAGAGAGATATCGGACTAGTCCGATGGATATCGGACTTGTCCGATTTTGTGCAGAGAGGTTCTCGCACTAGTCCGGTGTCAGTCAGACTAGTCCGGTCCTGTGTAACTTTGTGCAATGTGTGTTTTTAATTTTGATTGAGCTCTTGGGGTGTGTTTCTTTAACACACTCCATACACAAGGATCTACTATTCTTCTTTCTTGAGCTCATTCCCACTTTGCTCCTCATTCTTCCTTCTTTTTGGCACATTGCTCATTTTTCTATTAAAAGCATGCGCTCATCTCAACAAAGAGGTTAGGATCCCAATTGCTTGTCATAAATCATCCAAAACCCACAAGGGAGTCCTAGATGCACTTTCAATTTCCCCCTTTTTGGTGATTGATGACAACCAATTGAGATTTCACAAAATATGATAAAAATTCAGATTTTCATAAAGTATGCACATATGAGTCCAAAATACATCAAGCAGTGAAAATATAATACATATGTGCATTCTTTATGGTGGGATGCATAACTAAGTGCACTAAAACATTGAGAATGACATAATTGACATTAATCAACCAATAGCAAGCATATATGTCATTCTAGAGCAAAATCACAGTTTTCAACAAATACTACTCAAAGGATCAAATCATTGCATCACAGAACCATAATTAACTTAAGATCATTGTTAAAGCTTTACAAACCACAGAATAGTTAAAAAAACATAGAGCACATAGCATTGAGCTCTCTCCTCGCAACCTACAGCTAAGACTAAGACTCCCCCTCAATCTCTCCCGCTTTGGCATCAAGACACCAAAAAGAAGGAGAGGAGGGTCCTAAGGTCTTCACTCCTCGCTGTCGGTCCTATCATCGTCGTCTTTGTCATCTTCATCTTCAGCTTGATGATGATGAGGAGGAGGAGGAGCGGAGCTACTCGAGCCCCCAATGCCAAAGTAGGCAAGCTCGGAGGGGCTCAAGGGCCCGAGCTCGGTGAAGTCAGAATCTGAGTCTTCAGAGATACTGGAGACCCAATTGGCTCAATCTCAAGTTTCTGGCAAATTTGCTTCACATTTGCCTTGATATACTTTATGTTCTACTTTCTTTTCTTGTTGAGCTTATGGGCCTTCACTTCGGCCTTTTTGCAGGAGGCAAAGATTGCAGTCAGATACTTGAGGATTCCACTGGCTGAACCTTTTTGAGGGGCTGCCCTAGTAGCAGGGGCAGCCCTTGCATCTTCTCTTGTTCTTGCCGGTGCCTCGGGACTGGAGGCCGGCGAGGGAGCAACCTGCACACTCGGCTTTTGAGGCGTCTGAGGCTTCAAGGGGAGATGCTCCACATCTTTCACAAACTTAATCCCGGTGACTTTCTTAATCACAAACATTAGGTAAGGAGCATATCCACATGACCTATTGGGAGTGCAAGATATGTTCACCATGTCATTCCAAATGTATTCCGCCACATCAAACTGGCGGTTCTTGCTTATGACTCTCATTAGAGTCCGGAGGTATCCTTGCACACTCCCAGCATCTCCATCCTTGGGAGCAATCGTCTTCCGCAAAACTCTGTTCAACACCACAAAGAATGGCTTCATGTTTTTGGTGGAGGGAGGATTGAACTTTGAGTTTGGCTCATATAGGAACTTCATCCTATCCTTCTCAAGGACACCTATGTTGTGTATGATCAAGCAGTCAGATCTTGAGGTGTCAAGGTGAAGCAGACTAGCAAAATCTTCTTGAGTAATACTGTACTTGGATCCATGACTCATCCAAGTGACACTCTCCTCATCTTCACTAGAGAAGTGACAGGTTGCAAAGAACTGTGCAATCACTTCATCATTCCAGTTATTCCTGAAGGCGAAAAGATCCTTCAGGTCGTGCCTCTCAATGGCTTCCACTACCTCAGTGAAAGGTGAGCAGCACTTCTTCTCAAAATGTGCCCAGTCAATCCACTGACTGTGCACAACTGGTGTCTTCATTGGGAGATACACCGATTTGTAGAAATCAGCATGGAAGTTGCACCAGAATCTTCCATCAACAGCTTGCTTCGGTCGGCCATACCAATTGATGCTTCTGAATTTTGCCGCCGAATCAATGCCCTTGCCGTTGAACTTCTCTTTAGTGGGGTCACGGACCCCTTCCCTCGGAGCATGCAGTTTCAACGGGCCAACGGGACCCGTAGCAATCCCTTTGCCCTTGCCCTTTGCTTGGCGAGGGCCACTTGATGATGCAGCTGCCTTGGAGACTCGCTTCTTTGCCAACACCTTCCTCCGAGCCTGAGGAGGGGATGGAGCTGGCTCGGAGGGTATTTCTTGGCGCTTCTTGCCAAGACCCGTCGAGGTCCGAGATGCCACCTCGTGGTCCATCTCGGCCTCAAAGTCGGAGACATCATTGCCCGAGCTCGACATGACCTGAGAATGAGTGGCATAATTGAGAATGAATGATACAAGGCATAGGTATGGTAGGATAGCAAGGAATTGCATTGAGGAATTGAGAAGTTAGGTTTTGAGTTCAGATAAATCAGACTTGTCTGTGCATGGATTGGACTAGTTCGGTATTCAAACTCAAAAACCTAAGAAACAAGACAAATGTTGATTCCTAATGCACAACAACCTTAGCATAAACATAATATATCAAGAGAGCATGTATATAACAAGGAATGCTAGGCTGTTCGATCAACAATGAAGAAATTTGGAATTTCTAGGGTTTGAGTGAAAATTACCGAAGAATTTGATTGATGCTCGAAGAGAAGGGTGTTGAAGTACAGACTTGTCTGTGAACTTCAATCTTCGAGCAAGGATGCTTGATCTCCACCCAAATGCGGAGCTTTTTGGTGGAGGGGACGCAAAATCGCCTTGGGAGCTCGAGTGGAAGAGAGAGAACGCGTGAAGCAAGAGTGGAGGTGAATGAGTTAGGGTTTGGTGGCGGCTAGGGTTATGGACACGAAAAATCGGACAAGTCCGGTGGTGACCGGACTAGTCTGAACTTTTCCAAAGGACTATATCGGACTAGTTCGTTGTATGTCAGACTAGTCCGGCCTAACCGACACTCTGCGGACCAGTCTGCACGGGCGGACTAGTTCGGTAACCACGAACTAGTCAGTGGTCACCAGGAGAGAATTGCTTAGCCCATTCATATATATTTGAAGGTACATATTTAGATAATAGAGAGACAAATCAAATCAAATAATCTTGATGAATATGACTAGTAAGCATACAACAATCAAGCAATGGTCATAGTTCACCAAGATCTAGTAATTAACATAGTTTTTCGGAGAAAATTGAGAGAGATGATTTTCACAATCCAATCAACATATTTGAAGAATTCATACAGGTATGCAACATTTCAAGCCACACTCTGAGCATCAAGGATATTTAGTTCATTTCGGAGTTCACAAAAATGTTTTTCATCAAGTGGCTTGGTGAATATGTCGGCCAATTGCTTTTGAGTGTTTACATGTGAAATGGCTATGTCTCCTTTCATGGCATGATCTCTCAAAAAGTGATGTCTTATATCTATGTGTTTAGTTCTGGAGTGCTCAACTGGGTTGTGGGCAATTTTGATGGCACTTTCATTGTCACAAAGAAGTGGAATATGATTCATATTGTAACCATAGTCCCGTAGAGTTTGTCGCATCCAAAGGAGATGTGCACAGCAACTCCCGGCTGCAACATACTCCGCTTCGGCTGTGGATAAGGCAATGGAATTTTGTTTCTTGGAGGACCAAGAAACTAAGGATCTCCCTAGGAATTGGCATGTACCGGAGGTGCTTTTTCTATCTACTTTGCACCCGGCATAATCTGCATCGGAGTAACCAATGAGATTGAATTTTGAGCCTTTTGGGTACAAAAGACCAAGGTTGGGTGTATAAACCAAATATCTCAAGATCCTTTTTACTGTTGTCAAGTGACATTCCTTAGGATTGGCTTGAAATTTTGCACACAAACATACACTCAACATAATATCTGGCCTAGATGCACATAAATAGAGCAGAGATCCAATCATGGAGCGATATACCTTTTGGTCGACCCTAGGTCCATCTTCATTGAGATCCAAGTGGCCATTCGTTGCCATGGGGGTTTTTATGGGCTTCGCCTTGTCCATGCCAAACTTCTTAAGTATGTCCTGCGTGCACTTGGTTTGGCTTATGAATGTCCCTTCCTTTTGTTGTCGCACTTGGAATCCCAAGAAGTACTTTAATTCTCCCATCATTGACATTTCAAACCTGTCTATCATGATTTTACTAAATTCCTCACAAAAGGATTGATTAGTTGACCCAAAGATTATATCGTCAACATAAATTTGACAAATAAAAAGATCATTGTCAAAATTCTTTGTAAATAGTGTATATCTACTTTGCCAATCTTAAAGCCATTTTCAATTAAGAAATCTCTAAGACACTCATACCAAGCTCTAGGAGCTTGTTTGAGGCCGTAGAGAGCCTTACGCAATTTAAATATGTGGTCGGGGAACTCTTCATCTTCAAACCCGGGAGGTTGCTCCACATACACCTCTTCCTTGATTGGTCCGTTGAGGAAGGCGCTTTTCACATCCATTTGATACAGCTTGAAATTATGGTGTGTAGCATATGCAAGTAATATTCTAATAGATTCAAGCCTAGATACTGGAGCAAAGGTCTCATCGAAATCCAAACCTTCGACTTGTGAATACCCTTTGGCCACAAGTCGTGCCTTGTTCCTTGTCACCACCTCGTATTCGTCTTGTTTGTTGCGGAAGACCCACTTGGTGCCGATGATGTTTGCATTGGGTCTTGCCACAAGTTCCCACACCTCGTTCTGCTTGAAGTTGTTCAATTCTTCTTGCATTGTCACCACCCAGTCTGGATCCTTCAGTGCATCCTCAACCCTGCGTGGTTCCAAAAACGATACAAACAAATAGTGCCCACAAAAATTAGCTATGCGAGATCTAGTGGTTACTCCCTTTTGGATGTCACCGATGATATTGTCGATTGGGTGATCTCTTTGGATGCATTGGTGTACTCTTGGGTGTGGCACTTGAGGAGTTGTATCTTCATGATCATCTGCTTCTCCCCCTAAGTGATTGCCTTCGTTGACTTGTTGATTATCTTCGTATTCTTGTGGTTGATCTTGTGTTGAAGCTCCCCCTTGATCGTTGGTCTCCTCTTGTGGTTCATCTTCCTCATGTACGTGTGGAGGTGGCTCTTGTGGTCGAACCTCACCTAGAGCCATTCTTTTCAATGCTTGACAAGGAGCTTCTTCTTTACCTAGTTCACACGGATCAACTTGCTCCTTTTGGGAGCCATTAGTCTCATCGAACACTATGTCACGTGCTACTTCAACAAGTCTGGAGGTCTTGTTGAAAACATGATAGGCGTAAGTGTTCGAATCATAACCAAGCAAGAAACCTTCATCGGACTTTGAAGCGAACTTTGAAGTCCTAGGCTTCTTGTTCAAGATATAACATGGAGAACCAAAAACTCGAAAGTATGAAATATTTGGTTTGTTACCGGTGAGTAGCTCATAGGATGTCTTCTTAGTAGGAAATAAAGTTAAAGTCGATTTACGATGTGGCAAGCGGTGTTAATTGCTTCTACCCAAAATCGATCCGAGGTCTTGTACTCATCGAGCATTGTTCTTGCCATCTCTACGAGTGTTCGGTTCTTTCTTTCGGCAACTCCGTTTTGTTGTGGGGAGTACGACGCTGAAAATTCGTGCTTTATGCCTTCTTCATCAAGGTACTCCTCCACTTGTGTGTTCTTGAACTCCGTGCCGTTGTCGCTTTGAACATTCTTGATTGTCAATGAGAATTTGCTTTGAGCTCGCTTGAAGAACTTCTTGAGTATTCTTTATGTTTCTGACTTATCATGCAAAAAGAAAACCCAAGTGAAGCGAGAAAAATCATCAACGACAACTAAACCATATTTGTTACCGCCGATGCTTATGTAGGCAATTGGACCAAATAAGTCCATATGTAGTAGCTCGAGTGGTCTCGTTGTAGTCATGACGTTTTTGGCGGGGTGAGGTGCTCCAACTTGCTTCCCGGCTTGGCACGCGCTACAAGGCCTGTCTTTCTCAAATACAACATCCTTTAAACCACAGATGTGATCGCCTTTGAGGAGTTTTTGAAGGTTCCTCATACCAACATGCGCTAGCCGTCTATGCCATAGCCAACCCATGTTGGTCTTTACAATCAAGCGTGTGTCAAGTTCAACTTTATCCTTGTTGAAGTCAACAAGATAAAGCTTTCCCTTTAACATACCCTTGAATGCAACGGAACCATCACTCTTCCTAGAAACGGTCACACCCTCGTTAGTGAACAAGCAATTATAACCTTTGTCGCATAATTGAGATATGGACATCAGGTATAATCTAAGGATTCAACATGTACAACATGAGAAAGTGTGTGTTTAGAGGATATTGCAATTTTACCGGTACCGAGCACCCTTCCTTGACTATTATCTCCAAAGTAGATGCCCTCGTTTGGGTCCTCATTCTCTTCATAGTCCACGAACATTCTTCTTTCCCCGGTCATATGGTTGGTGCGGCCACTGTCTAGCACCCATTTAGATCCACCAGAGGAATAGGCCTGTAAAAACAAATCATGCTTTGGTTTTAGGTACCCAAGCTTGCTTGGGTCCTTGGAGGTTAGTTACAATACATTTGGGAACCCACACATGAGACTTGGTGTTCCCATAGCGTGGCCCAACATAATGAGCATAACCTTGCCAAAATTATTTCTCATTAACACATAGGAGGCATCAAAAGTATTAAACAATAACTGTTGTTGTTTATGTACAGGACCAGTCTGAGGGGCCGGACTTGTCCGGCCGACCGGACTAGTCCGGTGTTCATGTGTAGTTACTTTCTTAATCTGTGACTTTCCAATTTGAGAGGGCCTTCCTTTTACAAAGGTAATCCTCTCCTTGTTATTCTTATGTCTTCTAGCATGTTGCTTTTCACCATAAGAATAACCAATGCCATATTTGACATTTGGAGGTCTTTTGACCAAGTATGCACTACGTGCATATTTGATCTTCTCCTTGTCAAATATGCCACTTTGGGCAGGATGTTTATCCTTTGTAGAGGGTTGCTTATCCTTCAAACTGGTGTCACCTTTCTTACATGTGCAAGCATGAGCAAAATCAGTTTTAGTGAGTTGAGAAGGTGAGCTTGAAGAGGAGGAAGGTTCACTTAGCTTGAGTGACTCAACTTGCACTTCAAGGATCCTGTTAACCCTGATTAGGTCAAGAAGTTGGTCCTTGATTCTGGCATTTGAGTCAATTAACTCCAGGAAAGTTTCCTTGCTCGAAGTTAACTCAAGCTCTAGTGATTTGCTTCGTTCATTTTCAAGTTCTAGAAGCTTGTAAAGTTCGACATATTCCTCCTTTTGGGAGATGATCATGTCCTCTTGACGATGTATTAACCTCTCCTTCTCAACAAGTTGATCAAGCAAAAAATTCATTTTTGTGGCTGTTTTCCTATCTAGTCTAATAAGCATGTCCTCATTATCACTATTGAGTTCATCATCGCTAGAATAGGAATGCACAGAGGGGGGGTTTAATGGTTACCTTGCGTTTACCTTCCTTTTCCATAAGGCAGGTGCCATCTCCCTTCCATGCGCCAAGCGTAGGGAAGAGGGTAGACTTCTTGGATGTCTTCTCGATGGCTATGCTAGCCATCTCTTCTTCTTCGGACGATGAGGACTCATCATTTGAGTCCCACTCTTTCCCAACGTGCGCTTGTTCGGCTTGTTTCTTCTTCTTGAAGAATTTATTGGGTTGAGGCTCGGCTTCTTTGGTCTTCTTCTTGTTCTCCTCATATGGGCAATCAACTATAAAGTGGTTATACTCACCACAATTATAGCATGCCCACCTCAACTTTGGCTTCGTTCTTTCCTTGTACTTTCATTCGCTTGACTTTGTACCTTGTCTCTTTTTCATTATTCTCTTGAATTTCTTCATGAACAATACCATGCCTTCTTCATCGAATTCACTGCTCTCGTCGTCACTATCTTCCTCTAGTTGTGCTTCTCTAGCTTCTTTGGATAGGGGCTTGAGAGTAGACTTCAAAGCAACCCCTTTCTTCTTTGCTGATGTGAGGTCGGCAATCTCCTTGACATGTTTTGCTTGTTTTTCCATCATCTCGAAGTTGATGATCTTTCCAAGCAGTTCATCCGGAGTCATCTTTTTGTATCCGGGGCTTTCTCTGATCATGGAGCATAGTGTGACGTTGCGAGGCGTAAAAGCTCTAAGGATGAGCTTTACCACCTCGTGGTCATTCCACTTCTTACTTCCGTATGATCTGACCTTGTTGACGAGTGTCTTTAATCGATTGTACATGTCTTGGGGCGACTCATCTTCTTCAATTGCAAATCTTCCTAACTCGCCTTCAATCATTTTGATTTTTGCTTCACGCACATGTAGGTCACCTTCATGTGCAGTTTGTAGTGTGTCCCATATCTCCTTAGCAATTTCGAGTCCATCCACCTTGGTGAACTCGTCCCGACTGAGTGAAGAGGTAATTACGGCCGCGGCTTGAGCATTTTGGTGAATTGCCTGCTCTTGGCTGGAGGTGAGCTCTTCGTCATCGTCCGGGATATCTATCCCTATGCACACAATATGGCATAAACTTGGATTGAGGGAAATTAGATGCATTTTCATATTTTGCCTCCACATTGAGTAATCACTTCCATCGAAGTGTGGGGCTTTTCCAAGTGGGATAGATAAATAAAGATTATCATTGGAATCGAGACGATCATAGTTAAAAGGATATCGGGAGTAGTCGGTGTGACTACACCCCTTCTTCTTCTCTTCAAATATTACTTTCCCTTTAGAAAGTGTCTTCTTTCTTAGGAGCGCCTTTAGCTCCAGTGTCTCCTCATCGTCGTCCTCAAAGTCTTGAATGGCTTCGAGGAGCTTCTCCACCTTGAGGTTCTTTTCATCATCAACCTTCTCTTGGTTGTTGCTCTTGTGGGTGTCCTTCATGTCCGACATGATCTTCTTTGAGCGATTAATCTCTTTCTTGAAGAACCTGCTCTGATACCAATTGAATGTGGCCTAGAGGGGGGTGAATATGCCTTTTTGAAAATTGTCGGAACCTGCAACACTTAACAACCAGTTCAAAACTAGAGATATCGGACTAGTCCAGTAAAGTGCTAACTAGTCCGGTGTGTACGGACTAGGTTGGTTAAGTTTAATCAATTAGAATGATTCTTCAATGTATGCAGCAGAAATATACAATCAAATGAAGGATTTCAAGGTTGTATACCAAGTTATATCACAATTCAATCTTATGTTTAATGATTCAACGTGAAGTAAGGAACTATGATTGAAACCCTAGATTATATTGAATAATAAGAACGATGAGCACAAAAACGAGACACAAGAATTTATCCCATGGTTCAGCTCCCACAGAGGCAACCTACATCCACGTTGAGGAGTCCACAAAAGGACCGGGTCTTCTCCAACCCTACCCTCGTCGGATCGCCACGAAGGCCAATCCTCTTCCACTTATCACAAAGGGGTGAATAATCGAATTCAAGGGGCCTTCTCACACGCTGAGAGCTCCCTTTGGTTACAACACGAAATACCACCAAGAACACACTCAAAAGATTACAATTAAATCACAGGAGTGTGTTAGAGAATCAAACCAAGAGCTCAATGTGGTGTTGAACGTGTCTCTCCAATGAACTAGAGTGAATCCTCAAAGGATTGATCTTTGTTGCACTTAATTTCGTGGAGAGATGTGGTTTTTGAGGCTCTTGGGAGGTGTGACGGCGCTAGGGTTCGAGAGATTATGAAATATGGCCGTGCAACTCTATTTATATGGGTTTCTAAAAGTGACCGTTAGGGTTCAGAAAGATCATACTAGTCCATGGTGGTCACTGGACTAGTCCGGTGTGCTGTGTGTAGCAAACCCTAAGTGTCCCGAAATATCGCAATAGTCCGGCTAGGATCGGGCTTGTCCGATTTCGCTTCTGGAAATCTTTGGACTAGTCCAATAGACATCGGACTTGTCCGGACAGTGAAACCCTAAGTGTATTGGGTGACAAGTCCGCACTTGGAGGACTTGTCCGATTTAGTTCAGAGGGTTTTTCGAACTAGTCCGTGCAAATGTCAGACTTGTCCGATTTGGACCAGAGAGAATATCGGGCTAGTCCGGTTGCGGTTGGACTTGTCCGATTTTGTGTGACTTGTGAAGTGTTTTGATGACTAGTCCGCAGTGGGGAGGACTAGTCCGATTCTAGTCAGAGAGATATCAGACTAGTCCGATGGATATCGGACTTGTCCGATTTTGTGCAGAGAGGTTCTCGGACTAGTCCGGTGTGAGTCGGACTAGTCCGGTCCTGTGTAACTTTGTGCCATGTGTGTGTTTAATTGTAATTGAGCTCTTGGGGTGTGTTTCTTTAACACACTCCACACACAAGGATCTACTATTCTTCTTTCTTGAGCTCATTCCCACTTTGCTCCTCATTCTTCCTTCTTTTTGGCACTTTGCTCATTTTTCTATTAAAAGCATGCGCTCATCTCAACAAAGAGGTTAGGATCCCAATTGCTTGTCATAAATCATCCAAAACCCACAAGGGAGTCCTATATGCACTTTCACCGACCAACTTATACTTTTTGTACTACGTAAAAAGAATTTTTCTTGTCTATGAGCCAATAAACAAGCTCTTGTGATGCGGCTTTTGTAGTTAAAAAATGAACTACGACAAAGCAACAAGTTCATGGGGACAGGGGCAGTACATATGATCATCGACGTCTCTCTCACATGCATGTTATAGTTGTCCATGCATGCTACCCTACACCCCAAACATATGATCAACGAGCCAAACTATATATACAACATGTTAGTTGTCACGCCCCAAACATGATTAACGAGCCTCAAACTATATATGGCGATGTTTCAACAAAAAACAGAGAAAACACGTAATAATGTTGTCATCAAACATGATCGCCGCAAGGTTTTCAAGTGCATATGTTACTTGTCCATGCATGCTTCCTACATCCCAAACATGGTCAACGAGTCTCAAATATGACGATCTTCTGACAAAATTAGAAAACACCTAACGTCATCAAACATGCATGATCGAGGTCTTTTGCATGTCAAACTGAGAAAACATGAACGAGGGTTTGTGATATATATATATATATATATATATTGTGTGTGTGTGTGTGTTTGTTTGTGTGTTAATGAATGCATGAATGTGTGGTGTGTTCATCGTCTTGTACTTTTTTCTTGTGTTTTCCGTCGATCTTTCAACTATATATATATATATATATATATATATATATATATGACGATCTTTCAAAAAATAAGAGAAAACACGTAACGTCATGAAACATGATCGAGGTCTTTTGCGTGACAAACTGAAAAAAAAGCTGGAACATTGCATATACCTTGGGCCGGTGGGCCCTTTGCGTGTCAAAAATAAAAATTGGAACTGAAAAACTGAAACACCACCGGACGGACCTATAAAGTATGCCAGGTGGGCCACTGCATACCCTGGATCCTTTGCATGTCAAATTAAAAAACTGCATGTGAAGCAGAGATGGGACGCGTCGAGCTGTTGCGACAACTTAGAGGAAGCCAACCGCGGTTTGGATTAATTCGAAAGCGCAGTTTTCGAAGCGTCCGATCATCTCCACTCGCGTGGACCATCCGTAGTGGCGTACTGTAAAACATACTGGATACACTGTTTCGGAGTGTAATTTAGAGTACGTAGTGTAAAAGCTGAAGGAGAATAGTGTATAGAGTATGCTTTAGAGTACGCTGGTGCGCATGGTCTTAAGACGAGGACCCGCTATAAAGGCACACTCGTCCTCTTGCGTCTCCGCCGCACCACTCCATCTCCATCGATCGTAGCCTCCAAACTTCTCATCCTTCACCGCCGCACCATCGCCGACCACCTCTCGCTCTTTCTCCGCACCTCCGTCGCCGCACAAATGGGTAGCCCCGCACCGAAGTGCTCCAGGCCGTCGACGTCCTCCGAACCTCCTTCTTCTCCGTTTCCGTTGCAGCCAATGCTGGTGGAACTGGAGGCGGCGCCTGCACCTCCTCTGTCCCCTTCTTCGCCCGCGGCGCCCGCACCTCCTCATCCTGTTTGGGTTTAGGAGACTGTCCGCCGCGTCGAACACCGCTTCGATGAACTCGATCGGCGCCTGTAGGAGGCCACCGAGCACCTTTCCGCCACCGTCGGGCGAGCAAAAAATCTTGACAAATTGGCACGAGATGTATTTTCCGATACATCTCTCTCATGTGACCGTTTGGGTCTTGGGAAACTTCCCGTCTGCACCAGCATGGACACCATCGGCCACTACTGCTTCGGGTTAGGGTTTGTGGCCGGTCGTCTCAACGTCCTCTATGAGACGATTGAGGAGGTGGCTGGGGTGGATGGCCGCCAGCATCTTCTGCAGACCGTCGCCCGGAAGCTTCGGACTCAATTGCCGGAGGAGGCGGCAGCAGCGGCGGCAGAGGAGGAGGCGGCGGCGACAGCAGCGGAGGAGGTAGTGAAGTTGACCAATGAGGAAGGGGTCGCCATAGAATTTGAAGCATCTCAAACCGCATCGAAACAATTGGAGTTGAATCATATGGACGGTGCCGCAATTGAGGAGATTCTGGTGGTGTGTGAATTTTTGGATGTTTTTCCGGATGAGTTGTTGGGTATGCCATTTGATCGAGACATTGAGTTTGTTATTGATTAAATACCTGGAACTGCACCTATAGCTAAGAGGCCGTATAGGATGCCTCCTATAGAATTAGCGGAGCTCAAGAAATAAATTGAAGAGCAACTAGAGAAAGGTTTTATTCGCCCAAGCTCTACACCTTGGGGAGCGCCCGTGCTGTTTGTGGACAAGAAGGATGGAACTCAAAGGATGTGTGTGGATTACCGAGCTCTCAACGAGGTGACAATCAAGAACAAGTACACCTTGCCACGCATAGAGGACTTGTTTGATCAGATGAAGGGTACTTGTGTCTTTTCTAAGATTAATTTAAAGTCGGGATACTTTCAAGTGACGATTAGACCATCGGACATACCCAAGATAGCTTTTAGGACGCGGTATGGATCTTATGAGTACACTGTAATGTCCTTTGGATTGACCAATTCACCTGCGTACTTTATGTACCTCATGAATAAGGTCTTCATGGAGTACCTGGATAAGTTTGTTGTGGTGTTTATTGATGACATTATGATCTACTCGAAGGAACATGAGGAACACTTGAGGCTTACATTGTAGAAATTGAGGGAGCATCAATTGTATGCCAAGTTCAACAAGTGTCAGTTTTGTTTGAGAGAGGTGTCGTTTTTGGGTCATATAATCTCAGGAGGAGGAGTATCGGTTGACCTCGGAAAAGTGAGAGACGTGTTGAAGTGGGAGTACCCACAAAACGTAAAGGAAATAAGGAGTTTTCTTGGGATGGATGGATATTACCGTCGATTTATCAAGGACTTTTCCAAGATAGCCAAGCCAATGACGGAATTGCTAATGAAGGGGAAGGCTTTCCAATGGACTCAAGCTTGTCAAAACAGTTTTGAGGAGTTGAAGAAGAGTTTGACAACAGCCCCAACTTTGGTACGGCCAGATGTGAGCAAGAGTTTTGATATTTATTGTGACGCATCGAGACAAGGACTTGGATGTGTGCTTATGCAAGAAGGTTAAGTACTAGCCTATGCGTTGAGACAATTGAAGAAACATGAACAGAATTATCCGACCCATGCTTTAGAACTTGCAGCCGTGGTACACGCATTGAAGATTTGGAGACACTATATCCGTGGACATAGGTGTGAAATTTATACGAATCACAAGAGTCTTAAGTATATCTTCACATGAACGGATCTGAATTTTAGGCAACGGAGATGGTTGGAGCTTATCAAAGATTATGATTTGGGGATAAACTATCGTTCGGGAAAAGCTAATGTAGTGGCTGATGCTTTGAGTAGAAAAAGGGCTAAGTGATCAACTCACAGTTCGAGAATTACCATCTGACTTATGTAAGGAGTTTGAACGATTGAACCTTAGATTTGTAAATGAGATGGGGATGATGGAGTTAAATCCGACCTTGGAGCAAGAAATTCGAGAGGAATAGACCAAGGATGAGGAAATTCGGGAAATCAAGGAAAGGACCCAAGAGGGGAGAGAATTCAGATTCGATGAAGATGAACATGGTACCTTATGGCTGGGAAAAAATATTGTCGTGCCTAATGTGAAGCATATTCGGGAGACGATATTAAAAGAGGCACATGACTCACCTTACTCAATTCATCTTGGTTGTACGAAGATGTACAAAGACTTGAAGACTTGCTATTGGTGGGATAGCATGAAAAAGGACATAGCTGAATATGTAGCATTGTGTGATGTGTGTCAACGAGTCAAGTCGGAACATCAAAGGCCAGCTGGACAATTGCAACCATTAAAAATCCCGGAATAGAAGTGGGAAGAACTTAGAATGGACTTCATAGTTGGTTTGCCACGTACTCAGTCTGGTTATGACTCAATTTGGGTAATTGTGGATCGGCTAACTAAGTCAACCCACTTTATTCCCGTCAAGACCACCTATAATGGAGAGAAATTGGCGGAACTGTATATGGTAAGAATAGTATGTTTGCATGGAGTTTTGAAGAAGATAGTCTCGGATAGAGGTTCACAATTCACTTCCAGGTTTTGGCAAAAATTGCATGAAGCTTTGGGAACGAGGTTGAATTTTAGTTCAGCATATCACCCTCAAACGGATGGACAAACCGAGAGGACTAAGATTTTAGAGGACATGTTGAGAGCTTGTGCTTTAAAGCACGGGAAAAGTTGGGACAAGATCTTGCCATATGCAGAATTTTCATACAACAATAGTTACCAAGCAAGCTTGAAAATGTCACCATATGAAGAACTTTATGGAAGGAAGTGTAGGACACCTTTATTTTGGAAGAGGCAGGAGAAACTCAAGTATTTGGTCCGGATGTGTTGCAAGAAGCTGAAAAGCAAGTCCTAATAATTCGTGAAAACTTGAGGGCCACTTAATCAAGACAAAAAGGCTATGAGGACAATAGGAGAAGGAAATTAGCCTTTAAAGTGGGAGATTTAGTTTACCTCAAGGTGTCACCAATGAGAGGTCATAAGAGGCAAGCTAGCACCTCGCTACATTGGACCATTCAAGATCTTGGACAAAAGAGGAGAAGTAGCATATAAGTTGGAGATGTCAGCTCATTTTTCGGATGTACATGATGTATTTCATGTTTCCCAGCTCAAAAAGTGTTTGAGAGTACCGGAAGAACAAGTGCCCATGGAAGGATTGGAACTAGGAGAAGATTTGACTTATGCCGAACAACCGGTCAAAATTTTGGAAACCAAGGAGAGAGTCACAAGGAACAAGGTTATTAGATGGTGTAAAATTCAATGGAAGCACCACAAAGAAAAAGAAGCGACGTGGGAATTGGAAGATGATATCAAGAAGGAGTTTCCCTATCTCTTCTCTTCCGCGTCGAATCTCGAGGGCGAGATTCATTTTAAGGGGGGTAGGTTTGTAACACCCTCATTTTCATGCATCATGCCCTACATACATTCATATACATGTTTAACATTAACCCACATAAAGAGGAACGAGTTTAAAATTGATTTGGAGCATTTAAAATTGATTTGGAACAAAACCGCATTTAAAATGTTGAAAAGTGCGGACTAGTCCGATTTTAGTGAGGACTAGTCCGATTTCTCTTCGACTAAAAACGGACTTGTCCATTTTTGCTGCGGACTAGTCCGGTTTTTCCTTTGGAAACTTTCGGACTTGTACGATTTTGTGCGGACTAGTCCAATATTCTAAGAATCCTTGAAAATTTGCTAAATCCCTGGAATTTTCCGAACTAGTCTGGTGTTCCATCGGACTTGTCCGTTTTCCTCTCTGACTAAAGTCGGACTTGTCCGATTTTTGGCCAGACTTGTCCGATTTCTCTCTGGACAACTTCGGACTAGTCCGATCCTTTTCGGACTTGTCTGATATTTCGCGACTCCGAGTTGATCTTTTGTTTTACGACTTGTTTCTTGGGGTTCACATTAAGTGGGCCTAGGGACATCGTGCCTAACTCTTTTAGAGCCCATGTGGGACTCTAAACCGGTCTCTACTCCTCTCAAACTTGAAATCCATCTAACCCTAGCCTCCACCTCTATATAAACAACCCCACCCCTTGGCTTGACATCTATTTGCCACTTTTCCACCCCACCCAAACCCTAGTTCGTGGAGAGCCACCATCAAGGAGGGAGAAGGAGATCCAAAGCAAGCAGAAGAAGAGGAGGAAACGAAAGAGGATCAAGATCTCCATCAAGTTTTGTTCTTCATCACCAATTCATCTCCAAGTTCATCCACAACCCTAGATCATCAAGATCCAAGTGTTACCTCCAAGTTTCTTGATTCATTGGAGTTCTAAACACCAAGTATACCTTCTATTTACTTTTTCCTTACGTGAATTTGACCCCTAATCTCCAAATTTACGTCGATCTAGAAAACCCTAGTTCACTAGTTCTGCGAAGTGCGGACTAGTCCGACCTTCTGCAGACTAGTCCGATTTTGCTGACTAAGTTGTGTTGAATTGATTCTAAAAGTAGATCTAATCAAATCCAAACATGTATAAATTTGTTAAAATCTATTAGAACTAGTTAGTGATCATTAAAAACAATCTATTAACAAGTTCTACCTTGCATGTGCATCAATCATGCATGTCATGTCATATTGAGTAATATTTGTGCACTCTTTGATTGTGTTTCTTGTGTTGTATGGTTATTGTGTCGATTAGACGGATTTGCACTAGAGAGTGTCACAGAGGATCTACAGCACCAAGAGTTTGAAGGCTTTGAACCGAACCAATCCCAAGAGCAAAGCAAGTGTCCTTGAAGCATATTGATCCTGTTTTTAAAATAAATGGTTTGTTTACAAAACTGCATGCTTATGTCGATTTGATGGGAAATTCTATGGTAGGAAGTTTACTAGCTTTGTTTAACCACCCTTGTCACCTGTAATATATGGTAGAGAGTCGGGAAGGGTTTTTTACCTTTTTGCTTCGCTTAATCAACTGGGATGAGAAAACAACTATACCACTTAACTTAATTATGTATTTATAAGATTATAGTTAATATGAACTGGTTAAATATGATATGGTAATGGGTGATCTAAGCAATCCTGGTATGTGGATGGGTTGGATGTATGGTGGTTTTGCTTGCTTTAGATCTATGGACCGGTTCATGGAGCGACCATCTAGGATTTACAGTGCCACCACGAGGCCAAGTATGGGTGCGGCGTAGCTGATTAATTAGGGTTGTGCCAGTGCTATTTGGACCATTAAGGATGCTCGGGGAAGGGGTAGTCTGATTGGGTTTGTTGATAATTGGTGGGACTACCCTGGGATTTGAATGGCTCAAGAGGGGGCCCTTGGTTGAAGATGTGCTCAGTTGGAGACATTTCCACCAGTGAAACCTCAGTGGGGTCTAAATAGAACAGTAATCCCTTTGTAAAGGCTACTTTGTGATCTCTTGGCCACACACCTAAGGAAGTATGAGATGGCATAATTAAGATTCTATAGTCATCGAAAGGTGATGAAATCACAAACACGTGGGTAAAGCGGTACAACCTCTGCAGAGCGTGTCTAAAACTATCATGATAGTTGTGCTCCCGGTTATGAGCAATCTGGACCCTCACATGATTAGAGGAAAAATTGGGATTTTGGGATGGTTATGGTTGGTTGGTTATGGTTATGGTTGGTATTATGGTTGTGGATGGTTATGAATTGAATTCTGGTATTGATTATGGATATTGGTATGTGATGATAGATATGGAATATGGACTGGTATTATGATAACTATATGGTTTATGATGGGTTTATTTCATATACATGTAATATATTGCTTTTCAAATTTTTTAATGTATTTTTAAGCACTCAAACATTATTATATTCGTCATTTGAATCAGCCACATGTTATACTTTCCACACTTGCTGAGTACGGCATGTACTCACTCTTGCAATCCCCCCCAACAGTTGCAGGTCAAGATTGGGAGTTTAATGGCGATAATGCAGAGTTCTATGTCGTGTCTACCGTCAGCTTGCTTGTGGTGTTTTGGAGCTGCGCTATACCCTATCGCTTATGCTGCCTAGCTATTTAGTTTGCTTATTTAGTTTATTTCCGCTGCATTAATTTGAACTTGTCATTGATATTCATTAGAGCTTGTATTCGAGGATAATATGGTTTGTTTAATAAAATTTGGTTAATTAGTCTTGTTCTGTGGTAATTTTCTGTATATTCTTTTGTGATTGCACTCGTGTATGTGTGTTGAATGTCCTGGGCACACATATGCGTTCGTTTGGTTCATTTTCAGAACCGGGTGTCACATAATGCGTCCTATGCAGTATCGAAAAACAACTCCTTTCTGAAAAAGAGGCAAGATAACTGTTGTTCAATGTCTAGCCAAGAATTCGTTGTGTTGCGACAATCGACGACTCTTGGTTGAAACTCCATTGAGATCGTGGTTGAGGCTGCGTTTCTCCTCTTTTGTGTTCTTTCACTCATTTTTTTCATTTGTAGTTGGCGCATGGGAAAATGTATTTTTAGTATGTCGTAGTATATACTACATGTTATCATTTCATTGTGATTAATGTTATAAAATGTTGATTGTTTACCATCATCCTTTCATGGACTTGGTTGTATTTGCATATCGTTTGCATTAGCACATATACATTTGGCGATTCATATTTTTTTCGTATTTTTTTGGAATGTCCCACTAGCTAGCAGATGACTACTTTTAGATTTTGATCTCCATGCTCGGTAATGAAGATGAATTAAGAAGCGAGCAAGTTGTCCTAAGACAAAGTCTACCCCTCTAGCTGCACGCACCATGTGCAGGAATCGACGCGGCATGAGATGTAATTAATCATGATTGGATGCGTGCACAAGGGCACGGCTTGCGTCAAATTATCCACTCACGCGAAGATTTTATCGTTCTACTTGGCGCGCCACATTTGATATTTTGACAATTTAATTTTCACTACATGCGCCTCCAATTTCAGTCCCGCCTATTATTGTAACCCTATTTTAGCCACGATGAGTATAAATGGAAACACTGGCCTCCGTTCCCGACACACCGCCACCCCGCCCTTCCGGTGATCTCGCAGTACTCCAAATGTGTTGTCTCTCTGTCCTGTGTTTCATACTTGTATTCCTAAGAAATTCCCTTGTTTTCATTTCCCACGGCTTTTACAATTTTTCCCCCATGGATCTCGCAGTGACGCATCGAAGCTCTTGGTGGTGTTGACTCCTGGGTACAAAGTCGGGCAACCAAGTTTGACGGGCTCTACCGAACCTCTTCGTCGCCGACACCTCCCTGCGATATCGCATCCCGGACTCCAGTTTTGTGCTAGGTAAACTACACGATCCATGCCGTCTTTTTATAGAGCTATATTGGCTTGGTTCTACACGATCAATGCAGTTTTGTCCTAGTTAAGTTATACACGATCCATCCTGATATACGAAGATTAAATAAATTAACAAAGAAGAAATGTGGTCTTCTGTTTCACGAATTTAGTTATATATATATATATATGTATATATATATATGTATATATATGTATATATATATGTATATATATATGTATATATATGTATATACTACATCTGTCCCTAAATAAATATTGCTCCGACAGCTTATTACGGTAGTGTATTTCTAGTTCAATTCCTGGCTGGGAACGACAAATACTAAAAACCAGATGTAGTAGTATGTAATTTCTGGATTTAGAAGTAAATAACGCACGGGTTATCTGATCAACCACTCTAAATGTTGTACTCTCATTCCTGTTTTACAAATTTGTATTTCTAAGACTTTTAGTTCTCATGGTTTTTACACTTTTTTCTTTCTTGTGGCTTTCTCGGATCGTACGTTTTTTCTATTATTTCTTTTCTAATTCCTCCGTTAGTAACAAACACTACAGTTTATAGAAAGCACACTGTCCAATCCAAAATCTATGTCGGTCATGTAATCTGACGTTATCACTGTTATTTGGAATGACTACTTACAATGCTCTTTACATTAGGAACAAGACATCAAACCGTGATGTCATCTACAAGCATTCATGGTGGCCAACAAGCACCTGGTATAACTATAAATGTGTTTACTATAAAATTAAACAAATTTAGACAACATTAAATCGTTTGCATGGTACGCAGAGAATATTGCAGCACATGATGTTCAGGAACCCCGAGGTTCTTTACTCCCTGGTACTACTATGCATGAACCAACGGCAGGTATAGATATACAAACCAGAAATACTCCTTCCGCCCCAGCGTAATTTTAATTTTGGAGCTTAAGAAATGTCCCACTCCAACTCTATCCTCGGTAGTAGCTTCCAACTACCCATATCACATCACATTACTACCTACCTCTCTACCGTGCCATTTGTTTTGGCAGAGCGTGTTAGTTTTTTACTCCTTTGGCATTGAATTTGGAGCATTTTGAGAGACTACGTTCTGTCCTTTAGATGTATTGATGATGGGTGTATCATGGTCATTTGCATTCTTTCCCAGGCTCTACTAATTGTTTTAGCATCCCTTGCGATTCTACTTTCTTAGTACTTAGTCTTTATAGTTAACAGTTCATCAGCCTGTGTGATGGCGTGATTTTTTTATGCCTCCACGCTGTGCTCTCTCTCCGCCGGCCACTCCGACTAGCACCTGCGCCCACGCCCTGCTGCTGGTCACTTTAGTGTCCTCCCCGACGCGTCTCCCTCGCCCATCGCCACGTCTCATCCTTCGCGTGCCATGATTACCCCGCTGCCCGCAAATCCCTGGCCATTACTCGCCTTGCCACCAATCCTCCTCCAGAGTTTCGGCGAGACTGAACCCTCGCTTTGTTGAGCGTCGCAAGCTGGCAATATGCAGTACTGCACCTGCAGTAGCCACCACTGACAAGTAGACCTGATGTCTCATAGACCCACATGTCAGTGGCAGCTAATGCAGGTGCAGTACTGCGGAGGATTTCAATCCTGCAAGCTGCCTGCCTTATCTGTCTTGCATTCACCACCTGCTACCGTTGGCGTTCATTACTTGCCCTGCAACTAATAATTCTGTTCGATATGCGCTCCGGCTGATGTCAGTCAGACTGAACCGGCGAACCCTATCTTTGTCTAGTCTAGCGTTGCCAGCTGCATGCCCCCTCACAGTCTTGCCTGCTTTGCTCATGGACTGAAAATCATCTGCAGTACTTAAAGTGTGTACCGCCACTGACATGTGTACCTGATGGCTCATTTTAGGGTATGAACATCAACAAAGAAGTCAATAATATAACCCCCCCCATCAAAATAGTTGTCATTCAGACAGTCCTAACTACTGTAGTAGTTCATTTTTAATTCATTTGTTGGTCTGATACGACAATTAATATAAACCAGGAGGGAGTACTACAAAACAAAATGGTGCTAGCACGATGCGGTCATCCCATGCTCGTATTTGCCACACTCGTCCTGAAGATGGTATGAACATCAGACTTTTCTTCTTTTCACACTATTTGTACATGATACTAAACTTGTTCAGGCGGTAATTTGCTTTAATCGTTTACCGTTTGAATCAATGTAACAGAAGGAAGGAAGCTAGGAAGAAGTGTGGCTAAAGGACTTAAGGTTGCCAGAATACGCTATGCATCCCAAGTTAGTAGAACGGAGCATATGAAGCTACCAATTCAGTTCTCCGCTAGGTTGGTGCTGCAGTTGGTATTAATCAGTGGCACTTTGTCGATGATGTGGTTATGTTTACAAAAAGACATGCATCCCTCAGCGGTGCCAGGAAGTGGGCAGAGGTTGGCCATAGTAACAAGAGAGATATAGTACGAGACATTCTAGTTAGTGTTGTCACACCCCCACACAAGTATTTTTTTCTTGCAATCTCCATCTTGTACGTTTATAGCAACTTGTTATACAATGTATAGGATTCCTGGGACATGGAGGACACACCGGAGAGCGCAAGAAATTTTTTTAAAATTGCTGGTGAGCACTACAAGGGATGGCGCTCGACTTTGCATGCCACCTATAAGAGTTATTCGACCAATAAAGAACGTATACGAAACCAGCCTGCTGACGTAACGGCACCCGAGTGGTTGCACCTAATAGAATATTTTGGGTCTGAGTGATTCAAGATCAGCTAACTTTTTAATAGCTTCGCATCATACACAAAATATTTTATTTACTTTCATTTGTGGAATTAATTCTTAAAATTATTGCAGTAAATAAACAGGACCAATTCTCAAAATCCAAGAAGACAAAAGGCGTGTCACTTTCTTGGCTCCAAATCCTACGCCCAACTTAGTTACGAGAAGTTATAAAAAAAATCACACTTTTACTTTGCGCCGCAAATAATATGTATACCGACATGTTGAAGTTTACTTGTATTTTTTGTAGCGAGACCCAGAGACCGGAGAAGAACCCGATGAAATACAACTGTGGGAGGCAAGCCATTTGTTGGAGAACAGTAACTGGGCAAACAAGCTAGCAGAAGCTGTACATATGAGTAACACTTCAAACAATACCCAATTAAATAACTATTTGCAAATTACGTGTGACTTTTCTTTTTGTATATAGATCCAGGCACGTGCCCAAGTGGACGACATGGAAGCTGAGTAGGGAGGCCCAATTCCAAATGAGCAGAGAAACCACATCTTCCAGCGTTGTTATAGATCCTCAATCGGTTGTGCAGGATCACAAGTTTGAGGGCGTGGTTATATGGCTAACCCAACTGGTCCCGGACGTGAACGTATGCGTATCCAGATGTATGAACACCTCAACGACCAGGTTCGAAACTTAGAACATAGAAATACATGCCTTAATCAAATAGTGCAGGAGTTGGAAGGAAGAAATGATAGCTTAAAACCCAGATGGACTGCATAAACCAGAAGAATGAAGATTTAAACGTTCAAGTCCAGAACTTACAAGGTCAGATAGCAGTTGATCGTGAACAAACAGCTAAGGAAATGCAGGACATGCACGCCTAAATGGTTGAAATGCACAAAATGATGATGACGACCACTCCACAGAAGGTCCACCAAAGGAACCGCCAAAAGTCACCTGCTCCAACAATTAGTCCCGGTCAGCTTAGGAAAACTCTAGCATGCAAACACATCGCTTTAGTAATCCTTGAGTGTTGTTATGTGTGTTGTAATATCAATTGATGGATGTTTATTGTTAAACTTGTGATTCTGTTGCCACTAATTTTCAAACCTGGTGCATTCGAGTTCTACTGCCGCTAATTATAAAACATGGCATTACAAATTTCTTGTCACGAATGATAAATTGTTGCAATAGGAAGTTAATGCCAATACAGATGATAAAACGTGGCAATAGAATGACAAAACGTTGCAATATAAACATTTGGCAACGACTCAAAAAACATTGCATTAAAACACTATTGCCACAGATAAGAAATCATTGCAATACCAAACTATTCGCCACGGATGCGAAATCATTGCCGTACCATACTAGTTCCAACGGATCTGAAATCGTTGCAATACGGTACTATTCACCATGTTTGTGGACTCGTTGCAATACCCAACTATTCGCCACGGATACGAAATCGTTGCAGTATCAGACTAGTTCCAACGGATTTGAAATCGTTGCAATACGGTACTATTCGCCACGTTTGTTGACTCGTTGCAATAACCTACTATTTGCCACGGATGTTAAACCGTCGCAGTATCATACTATTTGCCACAGCTGTGACATCGTTGCAGTACCATACTATTTGCCACGAATGTGAAATCGTTGCAATACCGTGATATTCGTTGCAATATGGTAAATCGTCGCTACACCATAACTCGTTGCAATATGTTACTATTTGCCACGGCTGTGAAAATCGTTGCAATACTGTAGTATTTGCCACGAGTGTAAAAATCGTTACAATCACATACTATTACCACGAACACGAAATCGTTGCAATATAATGATATTCGTTGCAATATGTTAAATCGTCGTAATACGCTAAATTGTTACAATAACATACTATATGCCACGAATGTGAAATCGTTACAATACCGTACTATTGCCACGCTTGTGAAATCGTTGCAACCACATACAAATACCACGAATGTGAAATTGTTGCAATACCATGCTATTTGTTGCAATATGTTAAATCGTCGCAATACGCTAAATTATTGTAACAACATACTATTTGCCACGAATATGAAATCATTGCAATATTGTACTATTTGCCACTATCGTGAACCCGTTGCAATATCGTACAATTCGTTGCGACACGTTAAATCGTCGCAATACATGAAAACGTTGCAATAGCGTCCTATTTGCCACAGATGTAAAATCGTTGCAATACCATATTATTCGTCACGGATGCCAAGGCGTCGCAAATAACCTATTGCCGCGGGAATTATTACGACAATTCGTAAAAACTATTGCCACGCTCTTTTTCGTTGCAACAGCGACCTATTGCGATGAAAAACAATCTATTGCGACGAATTTTTTGTTGCGATAAATCGGAATCCTTGCGGTGTGCACATAGTCTACTTCGCCTCCACGCGCCGCATGTCCGCGGTCTCTGCTGCAGCAGAGCGACGCCCGTGCGTCGTGTTTCTTACTTCTTGATGGCTTCCGTTAGCGATGGCTCCCCGGACGCACAAGCAGCCTCACAGGACATCGCCTTGTCAGCTGAGCTAACTCGATTGACTGAGGAGGCGGATCGGCTGGCCATCGAGGTAGCACGTGCATGTGCAGCGGCCGAAGAGGCGCATCGCAAGCTGCTTCTCGCAGCCGATGAGATTCATCGTGACTTGATCAACCACGACCCCTCTCCTCCGGCGGTTGACAATGTTGCTTCTCTGCATGCTCAACCAATCGCCATCCTCAACATCAGGTCAATGATCCCTTTTGCCCTCGGCAACCTTTTGTCGCACTATAATCGGTGGAAGAGTCTCTTCCTCAACACCCTCTGGAAGTACGAGCTCTCCGATCATGTCCTCACCAACATTGATCCTGCTATCATCGACTCTCATTGGCGACGCATGGACTGCACCACCATCTCCTGGCTTCATGGCACCATCTCTCCTGATCTTATTGAGATCGCCTCGTATGGCATACCCACCGCTTGTTCCATCTGGCTCGGGCTTTAGGAGCAGTTCATCGGCAACCGGGAGACTCGTTCTATGATTTTGGACGCTGAGTTCCCCACATTCATCCAGGGTGACCTCTCCATCATCGACTATTGTCGTCGTATCAAGTTGATGGCCGATGCACTCGTTGACTTGGGCGAGGTCATCCCCGACCGCACTCTCGTTCTCACGATGCTTCGTGGGCTGAACGAGCAATACTCTCACATGGCGTCCCTTCTCAAGTGACAGCTCCCCTTTCCCACATTCGCCGAGGTCCGCAACGACCTCCAACTTGAGGAGATCAAGATGAAGTCCAAGTCGGGGAACGCCAATGCATTGGCGGCCACCTCCGTAGGCGTGGGATGCACCCTGTCTTCTGCATCTGGTGGTGCTCCTCCACGTGCTACCGCTCCTGGTGGCCTTGCATCAAGCACTCCTACCTCCGGCGCTGCTGTCTCTGGCCCCTCGTCCTCTAACCGAGGTCGAAACCGGTGTAATCATAACAAGCGTAATGAAACAAGTAAAGGCGGTGGATTTCCCACTCCAGGGAATTCATGGAACGGGACCCTACAGCTTTGGGGTGGTGTTGCGCCCTGTCCCGGTCCTCCTCCAGGCTTCCCGGCATGTCCACGCGCACTTGCTCCTCCTCAGCAGGCTCTTCTGGCGCACGGAGGACCCTACGACGCATATGATAACCAGTCACCAGGCCCCCGGACACCTGGCGACCCGACCATGCAATTCTACTACAACCCAACTACAACTGGCGATAGTCAAACCACTTCCTTCTACAGCGACCAGACCGCCGCTTCTGGTAATCCAATCACCAGATCTTTGTACGGGGGAGCTTCCAACTACGCCGTGTCTTCTACAACATGGGATCAGGACGAGCTGGCTAACTCGTTTAACACCATGTCACTGACGCCGCCACCGTCCGCTGAATGGTACATGGACTCTGGCACCGATAGCCACATGTGCTCCTCCTCCGGTAACCTCTCCTCCTGTCACCCTCCTTCTTTTTCGACTCCTTCATTTATTGTTTTCGGTAATGGATAATTTCTACCTGTCACCTCCACGGGTGACACTTCTTTTTCTACATCTGCTCATCCTTTATATTTGCATTGAGTTCTTGTGTCTTCTCACATAATTAAAAATTTGGTTTATGTTCGTCAGGTCATCACTAATAACAATGTTTCCATTGAATTTGATACGTTTGATCTTTTTGTGAAGGATCTGGACACTAAGAACGTAATCGCCAGATGTAATAGTTCCGGGAAGCTCTACCACATCTCCTTGTTGATGCTTTTTCCACCACATGCCTTAGCTGCAGCCACCACACCGTCTACGCTTTGGCATTGCCGTCTTGGTCATTTAGGTTTTGAGGCTTTGTCTAGGTTATTTCCACAATGTAATAAACAGGAGCTTGACACTCTTTATCATGTCTGCCAGCTTGGTCATCACACACGTCTTCCATTTTCTCTATAAAATTCTCATGCTTCAAACAACTTCGATTTAATACGTTGTGATCTATGGACATCTCCCGTGCAAAGTGTTTCTAGTCACAAGTATTATCTTGTTGTTCTTGATGACTGCTCTCATTTTTCGTGAACTTTTCCTCTACGCCTCGAATCTGACACTTTTCCGACCTTGTCACAGTTCTTTGCCTATGTATCCACTCAATTTGGCCGCACCATAAAGACAGTCCAATATGACAATGGTCGTGAATTCAATAATTCCACATCACGTGCATTCTTTCTCCTTCTTGGTGTTCTTTTGTGTCTCTCTTGTCCTCACACGTCTCCTCAAAACGGGTGTGCTGAACGTATTATTCGCACCACCAATGACACTATGTGCTTGATTATGTTCCAAGCTAGTGTCCTGGTCGGTTATTGGGTAGAAGCGCTCCACACCGCTACACACCTCATAAACTTGCGACAATCCAAAACGCTCTCATTTGCCACACCACATTTTGCCCTCTTTGGAACCCAACCTGGTATTTCCCACCTACGTGTTTTCGGATGCAAGTGCTACCCAAATCTTTCTGCTACAGCTGAACACAAGTTTGCTCCTCGCTTTACAGTTTGTGTCTTCCTTGGCTATCTATCCGATCACAAAGGATAGCAATGCGTAGACTTAGCCACAAACTGCATCATTATTTCTCGTCATGTCACTTTTGACGAGTCCTCCTTTCCATTTGCGGAAATCTCCAACCCTCCTTCATCTCACTTTGACTTTCTTTTTGATACTAACGATTCATCGGTGTTCCCTAACACTGACTATTTTGCAAGTACCCATAAACGTGGGCCTCCACCAGGCTTCTACAAGCCTAGCGGTCAGACCTCGGCTCCAGCTGATCAGACCGCGCCTATGCACAGAGGCCTTCTCGGCCCCTGTCCACCTGGCGACATCCCCAACAGAGGCCAGGCGGGCCTCTGTTCGCCTCGCCGTCCCAGGTTTTGTACGTGGTCCACGGTCCGTCCTCGAGGTGCCACCCGTCGACAACGAGCATAACATGCAAACACGTGGGAAGGCTGATCTTCGTCTTCCTATGCAGCGGCTAAACTTTTAAGCATCAACGTTGTCACATATTTCGAAGACTTATCGTGGTGCTCTCGCCGATCCCAATTGGCGAGAGGCCATGATCGAGGAATTGACCACTCTACAGGCCAACAACACTTGGGGTCTCATTCCATGTCCTCCAGGTACGAATGTCGTGACTGGGAAGTGGGTTTTTTGCCACAAGTTTCATCCAGATGGCTCTCTTGATCGCTACAAGGCTCGTTGGATTCTTTGTTGTTTTACTCAACGGCCGGTGTTGATTTTGGTGAGACTTTCATCCCTATAGTGAAGCATGCTACAGTTCGTACCGTTCTTTCACTTGCACTCTCTCGTGATTGTCCCGTTCACCAGCTTGATGTGAAGAATGCTTTTCTGTATGGTACTCTATCCGGGATAGTCTATTGTGAGCAACCTTCTGGTTTTCTTGATACGGCTCATCTGGATTTTGTTTGCCGACTGAACAAATCCCTATATGGTTTGAAGCAAGCTCCTCTGCTTGGTACAGTCGCTTTGCTTCTTATATTATCTCATTTGGATTTATTGGTGCTCGGTCTGATACTTTTCTTTTTGTCTACTGACACGTCGCAGACTTTGCTTATCTATTGATGTATGTGGATGATATTATCTGTCGCATTATTGATGCTCTTGCTACAGAATTTTCAATGAAGGATTTGAGCAACCTACATCATTTTCTGGGCATAACTGTTACTCGGAGCAGCGCAGACTTCTTCCTCTCACAGCGACAGTGCATGGTTGAGATCCTTAAATGAGCGGGCATGACTGATTGTAAATCATGTTCTACTCTAGTCGACACGTGTGCCAAGTTATCATCCGATGGTGTTCCGGTTTCATATGCTACTCACTATTGTGGTCTTGCTGGAGCCCTGCAGTATCTCACCTTCACTCGACCCAACATTGCATATGTCGTGCAATAGGTGTGTCTATATGCATAATCCTTGTGAGCCCCATCTTGCGTTGGTGAAACACATTCTTTGATACATTCGAGGCACCTTGGATCATGGTCTTCGGCTTCATCGCTTTTTGGTTAGCAAGCTTGTGGCATATTCTGATGTTGATTGGGCCAGTTGTCCTAACACACGTCATTCCACCTCCGGATATGGTATCTTCCTTGGTGATATGATCTCCTAGTTTTCGAAGCGCCAACACACGATATCCCGCTCCAGCGCTGAAGCAAAATATCGTGTTGTAGCCCACGCATCGTCGAAGCTTCTTGGTTGCATTGGTTGCTGGAGGAACTTCACTGTCTACTTCAGAAGGCCACTTTGGTCTATTGTGACAATGTCAGTGATATGTATCTCTCGAACAATCCGGTGCAGCATCAACGCACCAAGCATATTGAGATTGATTTGCACTTTGTTCGCGATAAGGTGGCCACTGGTGCAGTTCTCCATGTTCTCACCAGCTCACAGTATGCGGACATCCTCACCAAGGGGTTGCCATCTTCGGTGTTTGTGAAGTTTCGATCCAATCTGAATGTTCTAGCTAATAGACGTTCAGACTGCGGGTGAGTGTTAGAATAATAGTACCACATTGTCTGTGTAACCAAGAGAGGTCGACCCCTTATATATATGTACCAATGCCCTAAGGATTTTAATCAATCAAATACAATAATTATTTTCTTCTCCAATATTTCTATCAGATAGTACCAATTGAGTAAATTATGTGTCTTTCTGGTATTCTTAAATGGTAAAATAAATGCTCCCAAAGAAATGACATGAGAATATGAGATCCTGTGTAAAGTTAAATTGGGCGAGTTGCAAAAACGTTCAAGACAGAAAAAGGGGTCAATATTCATGTAGATCTCTAACTGTTTACAGAAACACTACGATTTGACAAGAACTCATAATTCTATGACGACATTTATATACCAACAAACAAGTTTGTGTCACAAAGTTGCCCTGGAGGAAGAAATTTTAGGCGAATGCTCTGTACGCCTATAGCTGAGCTTGTCAAGGCACCACAATGATCCGTTGGGTATAATAATATTGTGTTCCGAGTTCCATAAGTTGCGTTCCTCAATTCTTCTCCATTATGATCTTCTGGAAGTCATTCCTCATTTTCCCTCCATTATGCGTTTCTGGAAGTCAGAGACCATGCGTGGCAGTCCTTGTTTCAATGAGATTTTCGGCTCCCAGTTGAGAAGGGATTTGGCCTTAGAGATGTCAGGTTTTCTCATGTGTGGGTCATCTGCAGTATTGGGCTTAAACTCCATAGATGCGCCTGGGTCAATAGTTTCTTTTACTACCTGCAGAAAATAAGGGCAGTGTCATTACCTGATAGACGATGTCGGGTTCAGGAACACATCCACAATTGAAGATTTCTGGAAATGGAAGCTAAATACAGTACAGAGGCCACACCTGTGCAAGCTCTAACATGGTAAATTCTCCTGGATTTCCCAAGTTGAAAGGTCCAATATGCTTACTTTCCATCAGAGTTATCAACCCATCAACCTATTCATAGAAGTCAACATATTTCAGGATTTTAATATGTGGAAAATAAATTTTCTTGGGTAAAATGCTGATTCAAGAAGAATCGCTTAAGAAAAGAGTTAAACAGAGCATTGCATGTACGATATGAATAATTTTTGTAATACAAAAACCAAGGTATTTCTGTATATAGCAAGGGAGATGGAAACACTGAATAAGTACCAAATCTGAAACATATTGGAAGCTTCGAGTTTGTTTTCCATCACCATAGACTGTCATTGGTTGTTTCCGCAAAGCCTGAAAATGAGCCGCTGCCAATCTTTACAAAAAAATACTGAACTTTCATGATATTCCACTTGTCCTAATAACTGGAATTAGAGATGTAGACAAACCTGTGCAACAAAGTTGCTTACGACTCGACCATCATCTAAACACATACGAGGGCCATATGTGTTGAATATGCGTGCAATCCTCACCTGTGACAGCTTTATGTCAAGTTTGCTTTTCAAGAAGTGGAATATAATTTTATAACAATGATGCACAAATATCATAAGCGAGATATAAACAACATTGAGCCAAAGAGCGAGATGAACTAGATTTTTCCAAAAACAGAACTAGCTATCAAAGCTCCAAATCACCTACCGCAATCCGTTACATCATCAAACTCGACTAATGCACTGTTCCCTTATACCTCCCTGAATTCCCTCCATTTATTAATAACATTATTTTGAACATCCTATCTAGACAAATGTAGAAACAAAAGTTGCTCTTTGTTCCCATTTCAACTCAACTAGATCAAGTGAATTCCATCTGCCACAAATATCAATTGCATATTCTAAAAATAATAAAAACGATTAGGCATATCATTGTCCTACTTATTTGATCATTGTTATTCTCCAGTTAAGTGGATAAGGAAACGTATGAATACAAGATCTCATGGAGCATTCAAGCCCAATATTAGATATTTCAAGCCATCTATGCAATTAAAACATCACTAATACGCAGCAGACAAATTTATATCTGTGAAGTTGAAATGCAAACTTTATCAAATCACAAATTAAGTAGTTCTGATCCTGCATGACCCAATATGTTTTTAGGTCTCGTGTCTCATTTCCAATAACACAGTCTGTAGCTAGATCCCCATTACAAACTGAGCTTACCTCAACACCAGCACCACGATGATAGTCCATGGTAAGAGTTTCTGCCGTTCTCTTTCCTTCATCATAACAGCTCCTAACACCTTAACATTATCGCATAGTAAAATGTATCATAATGGAGTGGAGTGGAGTGGACAAACTTAAAAGTGGCAGTCTCCTAACATATTCAACACAAAACAAGCTCACCTATGGGATTGACATGGCCCCAGTAGCTCTCCTTTTGTGGATGCTCAAGAGGATCACCATACACCTCGCTGGTACTGGTCAACAAGAACCGGGCCCCGACTCTCTTTGCCAACCCCAGCATGTTCAATGTCCCCATCACATTTGTCTTGTAACCACCGGTTAAGGAGTCCATTTCGGAATAAAACAAGGTAAGAACAACACGACATATGTAAATTCAGGTTCTTTCAGGAAATGCTGAACAAGACAAACAAACTGTCCATTAGGAATGTGCGTTGTCCACCTAACATTCAAGAAGGCGACTAGGATGCAAACAATTTTTTGGGTGTAGTCATACAAACAAATTTTTTAGGTCACATGATTCCTCCTACGGTTACTGTTTCTTTTTTCACTTAAAACCTTCTACCAAGCAACGATGTCGACATTTCTTTTTCTTTCAATTTGCATTGCGGGGCAAAGGGGATTAAGCGAGAAAAATGCAGTGACCGTAGGATGAAGATCATGTGACCTAGAAGAGTTGTTTGCACGATCACATCAAAGAGTTGTTTGCATTTTATTCATCTCCCAACATTCAAGCGTCTATATGTGGAACTAAATAAAGATAAAATGACAAATGGAACCCATTTCTTAAGAATGCCATGAATTAAGAGGTAGAAATGGTGAGCGGAAAGGATATGATGGTCTTGATGGGGTTGAATTTGTAGTGCACAGGAGACGCCGGGCAGGCGAGGTGGTAGATCTGGTCAACCTCGAGGAGGATGGGCTCGACGACGTCGTGGCGGATGAGCTCAAAGCGCGGGTTGCCGAGGTGGTGCGCGACGTTGTCCTTGCGGCCCGTGAAGAAGTTGTCGACGACGATGACGCTGTCCCCGCGAGCGAGTAGCTTGTCTACAAGGTGGCTGCCGACGAATCCGGCGCCGCCGGTAACGACAACCCGCAGGGAGCGCTTGCGGACGCCGACGGGGAGGCGGCGCGCAGCGACGGAGACCCTGCCACGTGGGTTTCTAGTGGCTACGGCTGCGGCGACGACGGAGGAGCTGGCGCCAGGGTGCGCGGAGGGGGAAGGGTAGAAGATGAAGAAGGAGGAGGCGATTAGGAAGCCGAGGAGGACGAAAAGGAGGCGCTGCTCGCGGAGGAGGTAGGAGGCGAGGGTACGTGAGAGGGAGGTGCGGTGGTGGTGCGGGCGGTGCTGCTTGTTCATGCTCGACTGCCGGTGGAGCTGCTTCATCGATCGCGGAGCGGCGTGCGCTCGCCGGAGGCGGAGAGGAGTGGTGGCGAGGCGAGACGGGCGGGAGGAGCGCGGGGCTGGCACGTGTGACGCGGGGCCTGCAGGAATGCGATGCTTCCTGCTGCGGTGGCTTGTCCCCCGTAGATGCCGCACGTGCGTGGAACCGTTCTTTGTCTTTGCTTTGATGTAAGATTCAAATTATTAACTAAATAAGTAACATGTGAGTTTGTATCATTCAGCGACCGCATAGCGCAGTGGATTAGCGCGTCTGACTTCGGATCAGAAGGTCGTGGGTTCGACTCCCACTGTGGTCGATTGCTCCTTTTGTGTGGTTCAATTTCTTTTACACCCTCCATTCTTAAAATTACTCGTCACTCTCTAATTTATTTTAAGATAGAAGGACAAGTAATTTGAAATGAAGAGACTAATAAAATTTGTTTGTTCTACGTGGCTTTCTTCGGTAGGAACTAAATATTGTTTTGTGTCGCTTTGTTTGTTCACGTCTCATGATCGGCTCCAACTCATGGCACCACAACTCTGACTTCTTTCAGATTCTAAGATCCATATGATATATGTGGTTCAATTTCTTTTACACCCTCCATTCCAAATTACTCGTCACTCTCTAATTTATTTTAAGATAGAAGGACAAGTAATTTGAAATGAAGAGACTAATAAAATTTGTTTGTTCTACGTGGCTTTCTTCGGTAGGAACTAAATATTGTTTTGTGTCACTTTGTTTGTTCACGTCTCATGATCGGCTCCAACTCATGGCACCACAACTCTGACTTCTTTCAGATTCTAAGATCCATATGATATATGCTATATGAATCTGGTCCAGCTGGTCCCTCCAAATCTTCTGGCAGTGATACAACACTAACGTAAGGGCGCGATTGACATGTCTCCGCTCCATAATAGAGTAACTTTGATCTAAAATGCTGGAATAGAGTAACTCTGTTGTGATAGTGGAGTCGCCGATGAAGATGTTTGGTTGAAACTGTTCCTAACTCTTAAAAAGAGAGATTTTGGAATGCATTATCATTTATACTCTTAGCCTTTGTTGGGCCCGTCCCTCTTTTCTAGACCAAAATGCAAATCTCGAAGGGACTGTTTCTCAAGTTCTATGACTGAAATTTGGTTGTATTTTTTTGAACAAACGATTTCTATTGTGACTTGACCCGAACTTGTTCATATTTCGTTTTTTTTTTGCAGGACCGAACATTGTTACGTGTTGTAATAAAAGAATGCTATTGTGACTTGTGTCAGGTGCCTGATCCACCTAATATTTTTTTGAAACAAAAAGGTAGAATGAATCTTATTTTCCTAATGTATTTGAATAAAAAAAGTGAAACCATATGAATTACAACTATTCACCTATATGAAATCAGAACTAGCAGAACACCAATTTGATGAAATCGTCACCAATCGCTTGTTCATAAGTGTTCATAACCTTGCAAACATCACCCAATCAAAACATTGAATCATCATACAGACTACAATACCATAGACTCATCACATAATTAAAAAAATCACCCGAACATCACATGGTCAGAGGCAGGAGAGGAACAAAAGTGGTGGACAAATATACATAGCCAAATTGATGTGCCTACGAGGTTGAGCTCCTTGGCGAGCCCTGTGAGGCAGTGTTGCGGCACCGAGCCGCATGCCTGAGATGCCGCACGAACGGCGCTAGGCGGCAGGAGAGAATGTCGGGCTCCTCCACACGCACCGCCGAGGCGCGTTGGTGGGGGTGGTCGGGGACGAAGCAGGACGAGCGAAGCGGGCGAGGCAGGAGCCGTCGGGCGAATGGGCCGGTGTCGGGCGAGGAACGCGAGGCTGACGACGCATGCGAAATGGGTGTCGATGACCATGGCGAGCGAGCGTCGATGGCCAGGGCGGTGGCGCCCTAGGGTTTGGCACCGACGGGTGGCGCGCGGGCAGCGCCGAAGACGGTGCGAAGCGGCGGACCAATGGCGTGCGAGGTAGAGGACCAACGGCGTGCGCGAAGAGGGAGTCACGGGAGGCCCGCCGAATGGCAGGGGGCGGCGGCTCTCTACCCGATCGTTTTTGTACGGGATGAGTTTGGGAGAATAGAAATGAATGTTTTCTTTGTAACCGGTGGTAATTGCGAGTAAATAATTCTGAACTCCACAACTAGGTATATATTTGCTGGTTTTAGAGCAGGAAAAGGGGTACTCCATAAAAATGAACTAGAGCTTCACAAACTCTACAGAGCTGGACCCCTCTACGGAGTTTAGGAGTTGAGGTTTTTGGCTCCCTTTTACCAGCTCCCCTCTAGAATTTGGCTTCAGAGTCAATGACAAACACCCCGTAAATATATGCATGATCATGACCCCTGAGATACAATGGTCAACCGTATACATTCCAATAAACTCGGTGTAAACTGCCACCCCTTGTTATTGAATTTAGCCATCGGCCATGTACATTACTGCAGATAGATTGGTTATCAGAAACATATATGCAGCATATGCTGTGCTCCTTATGCACGGCCGTAGACCAATTCATCTCAACCTCTCGTCAATGCAGTGCAGTAGCATGATGTACTTCCTCTTTTCTCGAAACTGTCGTTTTCTAATCTTAAAGTGCATATGTGGAGAAAAGACTGAAGAAAGACATCTGTCGGAGTTTGATTCCGACAATTCTCCTGGTACTACCGTTGGTAGACCGTGGAGTTTGTAGTTCGGTTGTGGACGCGCAGAGATTCAGAACACGATGGCAAGTTGACACAAGAATTTACGTGGTTCGGGCAGCCTAAGCGTAATACTCTACTTCACGGAGTGCGTAGTTGTTGTATTTAGTGTCTGAGCGCTTGTGGGCGTGTGTAGACTTATGTGGAAGTCTAGAAGAGTCCTCATGTGTATCGCTCGACCAGTCCTTTTATAGTACAAGGACTGGTCGTTACATCGTTAGCCTGACCCGACATGTGGCCCTAGCGGTTACTGATGTTTAATATACAATTAATGAGCTTAATTATCCTTAATAGTATGGTAACGTGCCTTGACAGTGACGTTACTGGTATTAAGGGCCCTCTGATCGTGTGTCATTAAGATGGTATTAATGACACTTAACTGGGTCTTGAAGTCTTTAATTGTCCTTTGAAGGTTCGAGCCGTTGGGGCTCCACCAGTCTGATTGTTGAAGTTAAAGGTCCGGCGATTGGACGCGTGGCAGCTCCGGAGCTTACCGTTTGGGACGGGTAGTTCCGGTGCTATTGTACATGTGTCGATACCGGAGCTTCTCTCTGCGGAGGTTTAGGTCCGGGGGTGCTGCACAAGTATTTAGCTTGGAGCTTTCCCATGTGTGGGATGTAGCTCCGGTTGGAGGATACACGTGGCAGCACGGGGACTAACCATATAAGGGAGGTAGGTCCGGTCCCGCTTGACACGTGGGGCCTTCGAAGGTCTTCAACTCAGACAGGTGAAGTTTCTTTGCTCTTTTTGCAGTCCCAAGGGGTATTCGGTACGCAGGGTACCGACAAGGGCCCCCTGGGCCCACCTCTAGGAGAGACCTTTTGGATGAAGTTGTTCTGCCGGAGGTAGGTCCATCCTTCGGTTTTTCAGTCGTGTCTTCAAGGGTCTTTGGACGTGCTGTTGGCGGTAGTTCGCAGTTAAACCATCGCCGCGTGGCATATCCAGGATGCGGCAGGTGAGATCTGAGCGTGCGGATCTCACGCAATTGAAGGTCGCCGGTTCCCGATACGAAAACCGTATCGGTTCCGCGCGCCCTGTCAGGTCGTGGCCCTCGGGCTTCCCGCCTCTCATGATGACAATTGTTCGCCTAGGGTAAGGACCTCGACTTGATCGTCGGGGTGGCCCCGGGCCCCCTTGTCATTGGCAGGGTGAAGTTTTTGAACTGTATCATTGGCTCCTCTGCGGTTCCATCCAAGCGTTGCGGGGGCTTACTTAAGAAGGAAAGCGCACACCGTTTGGGGATTCTTTACACCTATATTTGAACTTGCGCTTGAATCCTCCAAACTTTTGCTTGCTTTTCATCTCTCGCCCCGCTGTGCTGCGATGGAGTTGGGTCTTCGCAGGAGCCGTCTTACGAGCGACGGTGATCTGAAGAAGGTCCGGACCCTCATGGGGTGGTCCAGCGACTCCTTCAACCGCCTGGTCCGCGCTGGCAAGCTCCCGTTCAAGAAAGAGCGTGCTGGCGATACGGTGTACTTCTCCGCGTACGCCATGGTGGGACTGATCCCACCCTTCTCCACTTTTTTCTTGATGCTACTTGACTTCTATGGTTTGCAGTTGTACCACCTCAGTCCTCACACCATTCTTCTCGTGTCCACCTTCGTCCACTTCTGCAAGATGTGGGTGGGTATTTCCCCCTGCGTTGAGCTCTTCCGCACCTTCTTCACTATCCACACCACCGGCAAGAGTGACAAGTACCTTGGCTTCTATTATTTTGTAAAGCGCAAGAAGTGCCCGTACAAGTACTTGAGGTCGTTCCCTTCCGGCAAGTGGGACGACTGGAAGAAGGATTGGATTGTCATCACGGTAGAGGAGCACGAGAAGCTGGAGCTGCCCGAAGGTCTCCCCAATGTCGACACTGAAGCTTGGAGCGAAGTTCTTGTGCTATCGGACGCCTTCAACCCTGCCCTGACCAGGATCCGCCAATGTGTGGAAGGAGGGGTGACTCTCAGGCGGTCTTTTGCAACTTCCTGGTCAACAGGTGGGCTCCACTGAAGAAGAGGGAGAAGCTCGCCTAGGCCCTCAATAGCATAATGGACGATGACCGGAGCGAGACCGGTTTGATGTCCAACCTGGAAGGCGCAACTTTGGAGCTTCACCTCAAGAAGTTCCAGCACGGCATTGACGTCGAGGGCGATGACTTGACTCCACCGGCGGCTTTCCTCCCTCTGAACATGGAGGCGGAGTTCAGAAGGGAGCTCCAGCGGAATATGCCGGTGCTTGACGACCTCAGTGAAGTTGAGAGGCGTTCGACCACCGGGTTGGCAATCCCCGGAGCTTCCGAAGGTGGCTCCGCTCCTGCCCCGAAGCCAAGAGCTGAAGTCACAGGCAAGGGAAAGGAGTTGGCCGAGCCCTCGAGCCGCAAGAGGAAGTTGAAGCATTCCGACGGAAGGTCCATCAGACCTGCTCCTTCCTCGATAGCTCCTTCTCCCTGGCGGAGGAGGTCTTCTATGGCGGCAACCACTCCAGCATCGGCATCTCATCGGGATGCTAGCTCCGGCCATGTGGCTCCAGTACTAGGGCCAGCTGAGGCTCTAGGTCTGAAGGTCCTTCTCAGTCGAGGGGGGCCTCAACCAAGACGATGCCGATGCCGGCAGTAAGCTCCGAGGAGCCTCCTGGAGCTACTAAACCAGTGGCGACAGGTCCGGTCCTGAGCGTCCGGTGAAGAGATTCCACGCTAGCTGGAGCGGAAGCCTTCCGAGGTACATTTTATTTTTTTTACCTCAGTTGATTGTTTTTTTTTTGTAACCATATTTTGAGTTTCATCGTCCTTCATCCACAGGGTACCCAAGAAAGGGGTTGAAGCTCCAGTTCCTGCAACAGCAACTGATGCTGTGCAGACGGAGGCTCCGGCTCCAGTTCTAGCACCGCCCCAAGAGGTGGCGGAGGCCGCGGCAGCTCCGGGACCAGCTGTTGTGGTCCTTGACCTCGAGTCATCCCCATGAAGCTCTCGTGGTAGTGCCGGACCACGGGAATGAAGATGTACCAGCGGCACCGGCTCCGGAGGTTGAAGCTACGGTTTTGGATGCTGAGATGATGGACGCTCCGGCCTCAGAGCCGGAGGTAGCTGCAGTTCCAGCCCTAGAGTCGGATGTTGTTGAAGCCCCGCCGGCAGAGCCGGGTGTTGATGAAGTTCTAGCGCCTGAGCCGGTTGTCGCAGAAGTGCCGGCGTCCGAGGCGGTGGAGGTCGAAGCACCGGCACCTGAACTGGCGGCGGAGGAGGCACCAGCACCGGAGCTGAAAGTGGCCTCAGCTCCGGCCGAATCTTCAATGCCTGCCCCAGAGGTGGTGGTTCCGAAGGTGCCCGCGCCTGAGCCAGAGTGCCAAGACGAAGCTGTCGGTCCTCCGCCTGAGGGACTAGCTGCTGATGACCTGGCGGCGGGACCTTCAGAGCCGACTCCGGAAGTAGAAACTTTTGTTGCAGGACCTTCCTCGGCAGCGACCGAGGCTATCCCGGAGGGCGGACCTAGTGTCGTGGAAGCTCAGGGGACCTATCTTGTATAGTGGGACCCAATTTTTGTTATGGAGAACCTGCTGGAGCCAGCGGAGAGGACCCCGGCAGGTCCAGAGCCAATCTCTTTGTCGTTATCCATCGACAATGCCTGCTCCAGCCTTCGTCAAGTTCAGCTGCCCTTTTATCACGACAGCAAGGCCCTCGAGGAGGAGCGCCAAACCCTTAGGAGGTGGCGTAACCGGCTCCAATTCGAGACCAAGCTGGCGCAGACGAGGCTGGCCGACGACAAGGAGTGGGTGAAAAGGGAGAAGGTCCGGTTGGAGTACTGGGGTCAGCTGCTGGATGAGAGGGAAAGCATGACGCGATCCCTCGACGACCAGTCCCGAGCCATCCATTAACGGGCTGTGGCTGCTAATGAAGAAGCGAATGATCGCCAAGAGAAGCTCAGCGCCATCCATGACAGCCTCGTCAAGCGCCGGGAGGCTCTTGAGGAGCGGGAGAAAAAGCTCGAAGATGAAGAGCAAAAACTCCTAGAGCTGCGTGATGACCTCGTGAAGAGGGAGGGGGAGCTTACTCAGAGGCTGGCTCTGGGTGACAAGAGTCTCGCGGAGCGCACCAAGAAGCTATAGGAGCGCTGCGAGAAAGAGGAGAAGAAGGTCTGGCAGCGAGGACAAGACCTCAACAAGTGGGAGAATGAAATTGCTGCCAGGGAGAAGAAAGTGCGGGGATGGGAGAAAGACCTGGTCGACCGCCAGAACAAGATCCACGTCTAGGAAGAGGAGCTTGGAAAACTCAAAAGGCAAGTTGCTGAAAAGATTCAACAGAATGCCAAAGAGGTTGAGCGCCTTGCCCGGGAGGATTCGGAGCTTGCGGCGACCAAGAGATCCTTGGAAGAGGTGCGAGGCTCAAGGGCTGTGGAGTCCCAACAAGTTTTGGACTTCTTGGGTAAAGCCAATGACGCGCTGACGTTGCTAGGCTTCAGTCCGGTGCGCCCGGATGATCCGGAGCTGGAGCTAGACCTGGCGTTGAAGGCGTTGAGCTCGGCGGGCAGCAAACTCAACAATATGGGCGATGTCATCACGGACCAGTTGGAAACCGAAGGACAATCCCTGGCGAAGAACGTCGCAGAGTACATGCTGACGTGCTACACAAGTCGAGATCCTTACTTCTCACTGGACTCGGTGCTTGAAGGTCCCATCGACGGAGAGGGAGACGCCGCCAAGGCCAGCATGTCGGAGGTTGCCCAGAAGGTCGCCTCATTCTTCCATAGGGTTTAGGACTTTCTCTTTCTAGCTCCTGCTTGTATCTTCTCTTCTTTTTCTCCAATTTTGTGATCTCTTGTCTCCAGATTAATGAAATCTAAGAATTTTATGAATTTCATTTTTTGTCTTCAACACCTTTGTCCCACTTGGCCCCTGGTAGATGTACACAATTTGATTGTGAACATGTACCAAGAGGATGTAGCATTTTTTTGAAGACTTGTGTGCTTCAAACTTGTAGTTTGTAGGTCCGAAGTTGTCGATAGTAGGGCCCCCCTGAGGTTTTCGGAGCTTAGTAGCTCCGGCAGTGACCCTTGTCAACACGTAGAGCGTCGACAGTTAGTCCTCTGAGGTTGTCGAAGCTTGGTAGCTCTGGCAGCGACCACTGTCAACACGCAGTGCGTCGACAGCAGACCCCACTGGGGAGTCTTCCCACCATCTTTTCTTCACGTTGATGGTTGGCCCCCTGGATTTGCCAGAACTTAGTAGCTCCGGCGATGCCTTCTATCAATGTTTGAAACATCGACAGCGGGCCACCTTAAGAGGTGTTAGAGCTTTGATAGCTCCGACTTCATTTACCATCATCATGAGATCTTTATTTTTCCTGCATATTGAAGTCAAGAAAAACAGTAAAATCCATTTCCTATCTATAACTCAATTGCGGCTTACTATTCCCGAAAGAAATTTTTTAGGTCGAATGCAATTCTATATACAATCAAGTGCATTGGCTTGTTTTCTCCAGGTCCGATCATTTCTGGACTCTCCTTACTTCGGCCTGCCGGGGTGTAGGTAGAGTGGCGTACTTAGGGTGCAGGACCAGGCTAAGTCGATAGCACACTCCGGACCTAGATTGGCTTGGCGACATTCAGGCGAGTAGGCCATTAACAATGTTTAGACCCGGAAGAATTGACAATGCAACTTGAATTATATATGAATTGGTCGAGCTAAAGTTTCTTAAGAATTGCACAACTTTGTTATAGACAAGAAAGAGAAAAATAAAAAATATTGAGCATGTACAAAATAAATGCACGTGGAGTCTGTTTTCACACAATGATGTCTTTCATTATAGGTCCGGGGGACAGGGGAAACAAGTACACTCTTAGGGTACAAAACCAGACTAAGTGTGTTTCGAGATTGACCCAAGGTAGCTAGCTACAGTTTTAGTTCTGAGACTGTGACAAGTGTCGCCTGAACTTTGTGGACCTTCCGAAGAAGCTCCGGCTGTTCTCCCAGAGGAGCTACCCGACTCTGTACAATGACTCTATAACATGCATCACATGTAACTATAGACTCACCTCCGTGATGTTAAGTGTAGAACTTACGGAGGTGCTCAATGGTCCAAGGATTAGGGAGAGGTGTCCCATCCTCGGTTGCCAAGCGAACGCATCCGGGACGGGATACTTTGATCACTCGGAAGGGTCCTTCCCAGCTGGGGGAGAGTTTGTTTAACCCTTCTCGAGTCTATATTCTCTGTAGCACTAGATTCCCTTCCTCGAGCTGTCGGCTGTGAACATACCTTTGGTGATAGCGCCGAAGAGCTTGGCGGTATCGAGCATTCCGAACAGCTGCTCAACACCTTCCCTCTTCAACGAGGTCAAGGTCTTCACGCCGGAGCTGGTCCTGTGTGGCATCATCAAAGGTCCGGACCCGGAGTGACTCCAAGGTGATTTACGGAGGAAGGACTGCTTCAGCTTCGTACACCAGGAAGAAGGTTGTTTATCCAGTTGACCAGTTTGGAGTTGTCCTGTTGGCCCACAAGGTGGGTGGAAACTCTTCAATACAGTTGGCTCCATGTTTTTTTAGGTGCTCATATGTGCGCATCTTGAGTCCGTTTAGGATTCTGCATTTGCTCTCTCAGCTTGGCCATTGCTTGCTGGATGAGCTACGGAAGCATAGCTGACTTGAATGTTGAGGTCTTCGCAATATCCTTGAAATGCAGAGCTTGTGAATTGGGTCCCATTATCAGTTATGATCTTGTTTGGGACTCCAAATCTGCATATGATGGAATGCAAGAAATTGATAGCTGATTGCTTGTTTATTGTCACAACTGGAGTTGCTTCCGGCCATTTGGTGAACTTGTCGATGGCAACATACAGGAACTTGTAACCTCCGACGGCTCTTGGGAAAGGTCCCAAGATATCCATCCCCCACACACCGAATGGCCATGTAGGAGTTATCATTTGTAGAGGTTGAGCTGGTGTGTGAATTTGCTTTGCATGGAACTGGCATGCTTCACATTTCTTCACTAGCTCGGTTGCATCTTGGAGTGCTATAGGCCAGTAAAAACCATGCCGAAAGGCTTCACCGACCAGCATGCGGGAAGACGTGTGGTTCCCACACTCGCCTCCATGGATTTCTACGAGGAGGTCGCAACCTTCTTCCCTTGTAATTCACTGCATTAGGACACCGTTGGCACCACGTCGGTAGAGATCCCCTTCTACCAGTGTGTATCTTTTAGCCAATTTGACTATCCGGTCAGCAAATACATTATTTTCGCGAAGGAAATTGTCTTTCAAGTAGCTCCGGATCTCGGAGATCCATGCATCGGAGCTAACTTGAGCATTTGAGTCTTGCGTGATGGGTTGCTCGGAGCTTCCTGCAGCACCTACGACCCTTGATGGACGCCATGGTAACAGGGCCATCGGGACCGCCAGCTTTGAGGTGCTGGTCTCGCCCCCTTCGCTCAGTTCGGCAGGCTGAGCTGTTGGTCTTGACAATCTCCGGACGAAGGTTCCGTTGGGTGCCGGAGCTCCGATTGAAGCTTTCGTCGAGAGTTCGTTGGCTTCAGTGTTGTTGAGACGCTGGACATGGCAAAGATCCAGGACGTCGAAGTCCTTTTGAAGCTTCTGGACTTCAAGTAGGTATGCAGATAGTTGAGGGTTGTTGCAGCAGCATTCACCTTTTACTTGTTTTATGACGAGCTGCGAATCACCCTTTACCAACAGCTGCTTGACACCATATGATAGTGCCACCTTGAGCCCATAGATTAGTGCTTCATACTCCGCCATGTTGTTGGTCGCCTTGAAGTCAAGGTGAACCATGTATTTGACCTTCTCCCCGGTCGGAGCGAGGAGAAGGACTCCAGCTCCGCCCCCTGCTTCTGCATGGAGCCGTCGAAGTAGAGAGTACTGTTAGGCTCGATGAAGACCAGAACCTTGGGTTCTGGCTTCTGCTCACTGGGGCCCCCAGGGTTTGATGGATAAGGTGTCCATTCCGCCACGAAGTCCGCCAATGCTTGACTCTTGATTGCTTGTCTTGGGACGAATTCAAGATCGAACTTGGCCAATTCCGCTGCCCACTTTGCAATGTTCCCAGTGGAGTTGGGGTTATGCAAGATTGCACGCAGTGAATAAGAAGTTACCACTGAAATCTTGTGAGCTTGGAAGTAGTGTCGGAGCTTCCTAGAAGCAATAAGAATTACGTAGAGCAGCTTATGCACCTCCAGGTACCGAGTCTTGGCGTCATGGAGTACTTCGCTGATGAAGTACACTGGGCGTTGGACTGTGTGGACCCTCTCGATGGGGCCCGGAGCTTCCTCCTCATCAACCCAGACCCTCTCGGAGGGGTCCGAACCTTCGTCGGGGACCTCCAGGTTCTTGCTTGAAGAACTCGTAGCTTCTTGTGCAGTGACCTGGACCTTCCCGGAGGGGTCCGGATCTTGTTGCTAAGCAACAGCAACTTCTTCATTTGAAGGAAGTTGATCTTCTGGCATCTCTCCTTGAGGATCCGGGTCTGGGAGCTGGGACCCAGACTCGTCTTCAGTAGCTCTGGACCCCCCCCCCCCCCCCGGAGGTGTCTAGACTCCTGAACTGGAGATGGTTCTGGTCTTTCCGCAACCAGGACCATGCTGACAACTTCGTTAGTTGCCGAAATGTAAAGCAGAAGTGGTTCACCAGGATTTGGAGCTACCAAAGTTGGTAGAGTGGTGAGGAGCTGCTTTAGCTCTTGGAAAGCCTTTTCTGCTTCTTCAGACCATTGGAATGGTCCGGACTTCCTCAATAATTTGAAGAAGGGTAGCGCCCGTTCTGCCAGTGTTGAGATCAACCGGCTGAGTGCAGCTAGACATCCAGTCAGCTTCTGGACATCCTTGACGCGGGCTGGTGGCCGCATGTCTTCAATAGCTTTAACCTTCGCCGGATTTGCTTCTATTCCTTCGTGGTTCACGAAGAATCCAAGAAGCTTTCCGGAGCTAACCCCATAGACACACTTGTCCGGGTTCAACTTCGTGCGTGTGATTCGCAACTTGTCGAAGACAGCTTGCAAGGTGTCAAGAAATGACTCCTTGTTCTTGATCTTGACGACGATTTCATCGACGTACACTTCCACTATATCTCTGATGAGCTCTCCAAAAATTTTGTACGTAGCTCGTACAAACGTTGAAGCAGCGTTTTTGAGACCGAATGGCATGGCAGTATAACAATATAATCCATCTACTGTGATGAAGGAAGTATGCTCTTCATCTTCCTTAGACACTCTGATTTGATGATACCCAGAATATGCGTCTAGAAAATACAGTAATTCGCACCCGGAGGTGGAATCCACTATCTGATCTATTCTAGGTAGTGGAAAATTGATCCTTAGGACATGGCTTATTCAGTGTAGTGTAGTCAATACACATACGAAGCTTCCCGCCGGCCTTGGGTACAACGACTTGGTTCGCCAGCCATTTTGGGTGGAAGACTTCTCGGATGAATCCAGCTTCAAGCAACTTCTTCACTTCTTGACATATGAAGTTTTGTCGCTCTACTGATTGCTTCCAAGGCTTCTGATGTACAGGCCGAGCGTCGGGATAAATCTTCATATTGTGCTCAATCACTTCCCTAGGGATCCCAAGCATTTGTAACGGTTGCCAAGCAAACACGTTGACATTAGCCCGGAGGAAAGTGACGAGCGCGAGTTCCTATTTGTCATTCAGACCTCCCGATATACGGGTGGTCTTAGCAGCATCGGAACCAATTTGGACGACTTTTATGGGGATGTCGTTGTCGCCGCTTGGTTGCACGTGAGGTGCAGAGGTTGAGCCTCGATGACGAATGCTCAGAGGTTTCGAATCTTGCTCCTTTCCGAATTCTTCCTCGTGCGCTGTAGCAAGCGCATGAAGTTCTTCTAGAGCAGTAACTCCGGCGGTGCGATCTCCGCGAATCTGGAGAACACCTGCTGGAGTTGGCATCTTCAACACTAAGTAGCCATAATGAGTAGCAACCATGAATTTATACAAAGCTGGCCTGCCCAAGATGGCATTGAATGACAAGTTGATCTGCGCCACGTCGAAGACCAACTCCTCAGTGCGGTAATTCCCCCGGGTCCCGAAGGTCACCGGGAGAGTAATGGCACCGAGTGGGGTTATGGCCCCCGAACCTACTCTGGAGAAAGGTCGGGAGGGGCGAAGATCCGAAGGTCGGAGCTAAAGCTTGACGAAAGCTTCGAAGCTTATGAGGTTCAGCCCCGAGCCTCTGTCCACCATTACGTGGTGGAGCTGGATGTTGTTGATGGTCGGATATACCATCAGTGGAAGTTGGCCAGCTCCGATCATGTTCCGAGGGCAGTCCGAAGCATCGAAAGTGATGGTAGTGTCCATCCACTTTCGGTGCGGCTCCGCCCTGGCAGTGGGAGCTACTGAGGCCATGTGCTGCTGCATTGTCTTGAGGACATGGAGGGAGGTGATGTCCCACGAACCACGAAAGATGGTGTTCATGGTCTTCCGACGCTCGTTGTCGAAGACGTCGAAGTCGTCATCGATGGAGGTGTAAACAGCCTTCAGGACCTTTTCTGGGTCCTGAAAGCCTAACTCCTCTTCAGCCGGAGCTTCGTCGATTTTTTGTTTTCCTTCCCTTTGACGGAAAGGAACTTCTTCCCGGCGCTGGTTGTAGCACTCAGCGAGGTTCTGGACCTCTCGGCGGCCTTCCAAGTTGTGGTTGTTCGTCTTGTGTATGGGACACCACATCTTGGAGCTGCCACCGTCTTCAGACGATGGCCAAGATCATTTCTCGGGGCGTGGCCCCCGGCCACCTGGAGCTGCAGCAGCTGCAGTAGTGCGTGTGTTGGCTGACGGCTTTTTCTTCTTCTTACCACTCCCGGAGGTAGTGGCTTCACCTTTGGAGGACTTTTTTTGTCCTCCGGGGGTGGTTGGGAGTACATTTCACAGCCCTCCGCAGCCTTGGCACACTTGTCTGCCAAGCTGAAGAGTTTCGTGACGCTAGTGACTTCCTTGGTCGCCAGCTTCTCTAGCATCTTCTTGTCTCGCACGCCATGTCTGAATGCACAATAATAGAAGCGCTTGAGATAGAAGGAATGGTATTTCATACCTGGGAAAACCTCTGGATGAAGGATCGCAGGGACTCCCCCCCCCCCTTCTGCTTGACAGCAAAAAGGTCCAGTTCTGTGACTGGTCGGGTGTATGAGCTCCCGAAGTTGGCAGTGAACTGTTGGCACAGCTCCGCCCAACTGTGAGGCGGAAGGCTCATGAACCAAGACCTAGCAGTCCCAGTCAAAGCCACGGGGAAATAATTGGCCATAACGACCTCATTGCCTCCAGCCGCAAGGATTGCGGTGCAGTAGATTTGGAGAAACTTAGCGGGATTGGTAGTCCCGTCAAATTTTTCCGGCAAGTGAGGCCAGAACTTCTACGGCCATATAACCATGCGTAGGTGCATGGCCAGGGTAGAACAGCCTCCTCCTACTCCCTCGGGAGCAGGACTTTCCCGAGCCTCTCGCCTCTCGCGAGCACGCTCGATATGGATGCGGCCGTCCTATTGACGGTAACGGCGATCAAGCTTCACCCGGAGGTCGTGAGTCGAAAGCCTGGTTACCGTATGGGTACGTCGCGCCCCGGAAGGCAACGACGTCGCCTGTTGAGACGCAACATGCCTCCTATGTTGTGAAGCGTGCGGACCAAGTCTACCCTGTCTGATGCTGCGATGGGGCCCGCCCTGAGGGGGGAGGACCTTTGTTGTTGATGCGATCGGCTGCTGCTACAACCAAATGTTTCACATCAGCTCTCCACTGCTCTATTGCACACTGGGATGCTCCTGGAGGCGGTGGACGTTGGAGAAGAGCACGCGCAGCATGGAGCGCGTGTTCAGGGTTGTTGTTCACTGATGGAGTGACCGACGTGGACGCCCCATCTCGCTGTCCAGCTTGATTTGCCGGTGCAGACAGTGATGGTGGTGGTATGACTCCTGCTGGAGCCACAACACCTGCCGGCTGCTGCATGTTGGAGAGATTGCCTCCAGCAGGTTGCGCAGCAGGGTTGCCGTTGGACGATCGAGCAGCAGAGTTCACCATTCTTGAATCTCGGGCGCCCCTTCCTAGCACGCCAACTGTTAGAGTTTGATTCCGGCATTTCTCATGGTACTACCATTGGCAGACCGCGAAGTTTATAGTTTGGTTGTGGGCGCGCAGAGATTCAGAACACGATAGCAAGTTGACACAAGGATTTACGTGGTTCTGGCCGTCTAAGCGTAATACCCTACTCAACGGAGTGTGTAGTTGTTGTATTGAGCGTTTGAGCGCTTGTGGGCGTGTGTAGACTTGTGTGGAAGTCTGGAAGAGTCCTCATGTGTATCGCTCGACCAGTCCTTTCATAGTACAAGGATTGGTCGTTACATTGTTAGCCTGGCCTGACATGTAGCCCTGGCGGTTACTGATGTTTAATACATAATTAATGAGCTTAATTACCCTTAATAGTATGGTAACGCGCCTTGACAGTGGCATTACTGATATTAAGGGTCCTCCGATTGTGTGTCATTAAGATGGTATTAATGACACTTAACCGGATTTTGAAGTCTTTAATTGTCCCTTGAAGGTCCGAGCCGTTGGGGGTCCACCAGTTTGATTGTTAAAGTTGAAGGTCCGGCGGTTAGACGCGTGGCAGCTCCGGAGCTTACCGTCTGGGACGATTAGGTCCGGTGCTGTTGTACACGTGTTGGTACCAGAGCTTCCCTCTGTCGGGGGTTAGGTCCGGGATTGCTGCACAGGTATTTAGCCCGGAGCTTTCCCATGTGTGGGATGTAGCTCCGATTGCAGGATACACGTGGCAGCACGGGGACTAACCACAGAAGGGAGGCAGGTCCGATCCTGCATGCCACGTGGGACCTTCGGAGGTCTTCAACTCAGACATGTGAAGTTCCTTTGCTCTTTTTGCAGTCCCAAGAGTTATTCGGTACGCAGGGTCCCCACAACATCAATTTTCCTGTCGTTTTCCATGGCACGTGAGAAAGTGATAAATTTTCCGTCTGTTACGCAGTTGCTTGATTTTTTTTGGATTGGCGATTTGATAGGTGAATTGGACAACTGGGCATTGAAACAAAAATGAATGAGGAAAGGTAATGGGGGGCCTTTGGTTCTTGTTATTACAGCCATTGTTGCTACATTTCGAGGCGTCTCCGAGCTTGATGGAAGCAAACAACCAAGCAGGGCCTGCAGGGGAGGACAGGCCGTCGGGCCAGCCCGAGCAGATGGACTCGCCAAGGGCGTTGCAGGCTGCTAAGTGGCGCAAGAAGATGACAAAGCAGCTGACCGGGAAGCGTGACGACACGGCGATGCACGCGGTGGCGCGCGCCGGGCTGGTCGGCTCCGTGCGGGAGATGCTGTCCGGCAAGACATCCGAGGACCTGGGCGCGCTGCTTTCGATGTAGAACCAGGACGGCGAGACGCCGCTGTTTGTCACCGCCGAGGACGGGTACGTGGACCTGGTGGGCGAGATGATCAAGTAGCACGACGTCGCCACAGCCGGCATCAAGGCCCGCAGCGATTACGACGCGCTCCACATTGTTGCGAAGCAAGTGGATGTAGGTATTGCCACCTGTCGCATGCCCATGAGTTTGTTAGTACTTAGCTTGTTTTAGAAATTTTTAGTTTCCTCAAATAATCATGCACGAGTGAGTCAAGGATCTGTCTTGTGCCTCACAATGCCGTTTCAAAACGCGTCACACGACGTGGTCACCACGCTGGCGCGCACACGCGTAGAGTTAAGATAGATCCGAGTCTTACGCATCCACACGCTGATCGCCAAGAGATGGAGACGTGGAGGGAGTGGCGGAAGACTCAGGCTAAGTTTGTTACTAGACGTTGTAAGCACTTCCTATTTTAATCAAACAAACAGAGGAGTCATTTCAGCGCTGCTCAACACCGTTGTTCATCAAGCCAGTTCGCACTCGCATTCATCGATTCCACTAAGAGTTCGTGAGTGAAAATTCGCAACAATTGGCATCAGGGTCACATTCAACATCTGGACTCGCGACGACACAATTGAGTAGGCGCTCATGTCATGTCGACATTCATCTTCGCCGGCACGACGCTCATCAGAGACGTCACGCCGCCAGTCGGCACCAGCAAGAACGGAGGCGGTGCTGGAACACTGGTTATCCACCGTATCACCAAGGAAGCCAGCAGCGGGGGATCTTTCCCGATGCTCACAAAGACGAACTACCACGAATGGGCGGCAAACATGAGGGTGATGCTGCAGGCCAAAGGCTTGTGGGTCGTCGCGAGCCTCGGAACAAACAACTACATTGAAGATCAGATGGCTTTGGAGGTTCTTATTAATGTGGTGCCCTCAGAGCTCGTATTAGGAATCGGCGACCTTAAATTGCGTGAGATCCACAGTCAAAGATCTCATTTGCCACATTCAAAGCAAGCCACGCAGCGATGGTTTAAACCCGAACCATCACCCCAACGGCATATCAGAAGACCTTTGAAGTTATAGTGCGGGAATCGAGGATGGTCCCACCTCCGATAGAATAATAACCCAAAGGGTTTCTCCCAGAGGTGGATCCAGGGGCCACTGTCGGTACTCTGCGTACCGGGTACCCCATGATACCGTAAGAAGTGCAAGAGAGTTCCACCTCTCAGAGTTGAAGGTTCCCTCAGGCCCCACATGTCACACGGCACTAGACCCGCCTCCCTCATATGGGTAGCTCCAAAAATGCCACGTGTAATAGCAGACTGGAGCTGAACTCCCAACAGAGGGAAGCTCCAGAGTTGACACGTGGATAATAACCCCGGACCTAACTAACCCCCAGTAGAGGGAAGCTCCGGTGCCGCCACGTGTATAATAGCTTCGTACCCATCTCACCGCGAAGGGAAGCTCCAAAGCCACCACGTATGGATCCTCCAGACCTTACACCAACGGGGATATTGACGAATCTCCAACAGCACAGACATTCAAGGGACAGTTAAAGCGGCAGTTACAAGACCTGATTACATGACATTAATGCTATATTAATGACACACGATCAGTGAGCTATTAATAGGGGTAACACTACTATTAAGGCATGTTATTACACTGTTAATCACTCTTAATACTCGTAGACCGTGTATTAGGCTATTAAATATGCCAGTACCACATGTCGGGTCAGGCAAATATTGTAATGGTCAGTTCTTAGACTATAAAAGGACCGCGTCGCACAGTACGTGGACAGGCAAGTTGATATGCACATTAGCGCTACAAAAATCCCAAATACAACAACACATACTCTGTGGAGTAGAGTATTACGCTCAGGCGGCCCGAACTACGTAAATCTACTGTGTCATCATCTTGTTCCTGATTTCCCGTGCCCAAACTGATACAAGAACCTCCGTGGGCTACATCTAATAGTACCGAGGGAAGTGTCGTTCATACGCATCGACATTTGGCGCGCCAGGTAGGGGGCGCCTGAGATCGCAAGATGGTGAACTCCGCCGCAGGATCTTCCAATGGCAACCACGCTGAACGGCATGCTGGAGGCAATCCCTCCAACATGCAACAGCCAGCAGGCGCCGTTGTCCTGGCGGGTGTCATCCCACCACTGCCACCATCTGTTCTAGCAAATAATGCTGGGCAACAAGATGGGGGCATTTGTGTTGATCACCGCATCAGCAAACAACAACCCCGAGAATGCGTTAATTGTTGTGCGAACTCTGTTGGAGCGTCCACCAGCGCCTGGAGCACCTCAGGATGCGATGGAGCATTGTCGCGCTGATGTGAATCATCTGGTTATAGCCGCAACCGATGCCATAAGCAACCAAGGTCCTCCCCCTTCGGGGCAGGGAACAGCTCAACGTAGGACCTTGTTTGGAAGACTTGGTCCTCACGTGTCACAACACCGACGGCGTGCTGTATCTCAACAGGTGACTTCGCTGCCTTCCGGGGCACAACGCACCCACACCATCATCAGGCTTTCGACTCATAACCTGCCATCAGAACTTGATCGCCGTTACCGACAGCGGTGAAAGTGCATCTAGGCATCCCCGTGGGTTTTGGATGATTGATGATGACAATTAAGAGGCTAATGAGCTAAGTTGATCTTAAGCACAAGTACAAGGATTGAAATGAGATGAAAACCCTCAAAACGGAAAAGGGGAAAACGGCCGTCAAAGACTCAAGCGTAGAAATTAGGGTTTCTATGGTATTGAGTTTATATGAGCCGTATCATGTGAGAGGGTGGTTGTATCATGTGCATTGAGATCATACCAAGGGGCTCAAAGTGGTGGTTTAGAGAAAAACCTAAGTGAGAAGTCCAAAATGAGAAAAACCCTAGACGGTTGGATTAGTCCGACCGTGGCAGACAAGTCCGTTTTTGGACGGACCAAACACCTCTGGAGTGTTCCTGAGTGATTTTGGAGCTAAATCCGAGAAGTCCGGACTTATCCATTTTTGGACGGACCAAAACTCTATGGAGTAGTTCGGACTTGTCTGTTTGGGCACGGACTTGTCCGCTTGGGACTTAGTGTGACAAACCGAGAGAAAACCCTAGGGGGCCGGACTAGTCCGCCCCTGTGGCCGGACTAGTCCGGACCAACCCAGAAGAGTCCGTTTTGGGACGGACCAAGTGGTTCTGTTCCACTTTGGACTAGTCCGTTGTTGACTAGACTAGTCTAGTGTCTAGTGACCGTTTGAATTTGTAAATTTGGCGGGTAGCATGACGATCGTTGCTCAGTGTGACAGTTGTCAGGAACTAACCAGAGGGTCAGTGGTCCCATAGGGCCGGACTAGTCCGTGGTCTAAGGTCGGACTAGTGCGCCCCTTTGCTGATGTAAGCAAAAAGGGCTCGGGACCTCTATAAAAAGGGGACCCCTGGGCTCATTTGAATGAGAGAAGAACCCTAGCGCCGCCACAAGCAACCTAGAGCCTTCCAAAGCCTTCTACTCGTCCTACTAACCCCCTAAGAGCAAATCTTGAAGATATTAGGGTTTGGGGAGGAGAGCAAAGGAAGATCATCTCGCTTTGGCTCTCGGTTTGATCTCTTGCACATTGTGTTGTGTTTTGTGGCTTGTGTGAGTTGAGCTCCGTGTGCTCCTAATTGTATTGATTTGTGGGAACCTCAAGTTGTGAGCAGCCCCATCAAACTTTGTGATTACCCATTGATATAGTGGAAACCAAGCCGGCCATCGTGGTGGCTTGGTGAGAGAAGGGTCAAGTGAGACTCGGTCCTTGTGTGGACTTCTCAACATGGAGGTAGGTTTCTTCGTGGAGCTGAACCACGGGATAAATCTCGTTTCACTTGTCTTTCCCTTTTTGTGATCACTAGTATTGTTTTTAGGGTTCACTTTGCTCTTATTGCCTTACACTTCGATTATTACTCTAAACTTCAAATCTAAGTGTATAAACCTCTCAATCTGAGCTTCACGAGTTTACTACACATTGCTCATATCTTTGGTGAACTTTAATTCCGCAAATAACTTGTAGAAATCAAGTTTTAGGGTTTCCACCCTGTGCTGAGCGGACTAGTCCGACCCTGTGCAGACTAGTCCAGCCACAGGAATTTAATCTCGTTTGATTAAGTCATTTCAGGTATTATTGCCTATTCACCCCCCTATAGGCGACTTTCAATTGGTATCGGAGCAGGCTTCTCCCCAAGAGTCTAATAACTCGGAGAAGTAATGGCCGGAAGGGGTGACAACGAGGTTCCGGTGGTCGTCGATGACACCAAGACAAAGAACGTCGATGTTCTTCAAGACGATCCAAATGACGACGAAGAGGTTCAGATGCTCAAAGCACAGCTTCGAAGCTCAACGTGCCGATGAAAGAAATCAAGCCAATTGCTTCGGTCAACATCGACAACGGGATTAGTTCACAAGACTACTCCCGGTATCCTTACAATTATGAGCAACGTACCGCTAGCAACCATTACTTATCTATTCCCATTGGCAAACCTCCTCAATTTGATGGAAATGATTATTCTATGTGGAAGCATAATATGAAGATGCACCTCATTTCCTTAAACCCTAGCTTGTGGCAAATTGTGATGACAGGTGTTCACCTTCCTAAGAATGAGGAAGACATCACTCCGGAGCAAGCCGTCCTTCTACATCGCAATGCTCAAGCCGTTGGAGTGATTACCTCCTCATTGACTCATGAGGAGTTTAACCGCATTGAAGGGTTGGAGGTTGCCAAGGAGATTTGGGATACCCTCAAGACGGCGCACGAAGGCAACCACGTCATAAGGGAAGCAAAGATCGAGATAATCGAAGGAGAGCTTGGGAGATTTATCATCATGGAGGGTGAATTTCCACATGATATGTATGACCGCCTCAAGACTCTCATCAACAAGAGTCGGTCATATGGAAGCACCCGGTGGACCGACCACGAAGTAGTAAAGAGAATGATTCGAGCATTCATGCCTCGAAATGTCACTCTTTGCTCACTAATTCGTGAAAGTTCGGGCTTCCACAAGATGACTCTCGAAGAAGTGCTAGGGAGAATCATCAACCATGAGATGATGGAGAAAGAAGCGATGTTCTACAATGATCTACAAAAGCTTTCCTCCTCCAAGAAAAGGGATGTTGCATTCAAAGCAACGTCCTCAAGATCACAAGAAAAGGAATAAAGTGATGAAGAGAGTCCTGACACCGATGAAGAAGAAGCTCTCTTTATCAACAACTTTAAGAGGATGTTTAGAAGAAGGAGGGGGAGCTACCAAAATGAGAGGAGAATCAAAGACAATGTGACGCCCGGTTCAGAAGATGAACCAAGCTAACGCATATGTGTGCCCAGGATGTTCAACACACATACACGAGTTATTCACAAATGATAAACAGATAATTACCACAGCTCAAATTATTAAATAAGTACTCTTATTACATAATTCATTAAATCCTCGAATACAAGCTCTAATGAATATTAATGACAGGTTCAACTAATGCAGCGGAAATAGACTAATTAAGCAACTAAGCAAACTAAGCAAAAGGGATAGCGCAGCTCCATGCAACACCACAGGCAAAGCTGACGGTAGACACGGCCTAGATCTCCGCATTATCGCCATTAAACTCACAATTCTGACATGCAACTGTTGGGGGGGATTGCAAGAGTGAGTACATGTCGTACTCAGCAAGTGTGGAAAGTATGACATGTGGCTTATTCAAATGACGAATGTAATAATGGCTAAGTGCTGAAAAGTACAGTAAAACATTTGAAAAGCATTATACTATGTCTATGTGAAACAATCCCATCATAACCATCATATTAACAAAATATAAACCATATCCAATTATTGCCAACATCATCATTATCCATGTCCAGTTACCGTAACTCAAATTCATATCCGTAACCATAAGCCAAAAACCATCCATAACCATTACCAACCCATAACCATAAACCAACCATAACCATAACCATATCCCAATTTCCCTCTAATCATGGAAGTTGTCCAGGCGCTCATAACCGAGAGCACGGCTATCATGATAGTTTTAATTAACTCTGCAGAGTTTGTACCTCTTTACCCACGTGTTCGTGATTTCATCACCCGCCGGCGACTAAAGAACCTCCCTTATGCCAATTACACTTCCTTTGGTGTATGGCCAAGAGATCACAAAATAGCCTTCATAAAGGGATTACTAGCCTATTCAGACCCCACTGAGGTTTCACCGGTGGCGATGCCTCCAACTGAGCACATCTTCAACCAAGGGCCCCCTCTTGAGCCATTCGGATCCCAGGGTAGTCCCGCCAATCATCAACAAACCCAATCCGACTACCCCTTCCCCGAGCATCCACAATGGTCCAAACAGCACTAGCAAAGCCCTAATTAATCAGCTACGCCGCACCCATACTTGGCCTCGTGGTGGCACTGTAGTCCTAGCTTATTCTCGCATGAACCGGTCCTTAGATCTAAAGCAAGCAAACCACCATAACATCCAACCCATCCACATACCAGGCTTGCTTAGATCACCCATCACCATACCGTATCGACCAGTTCACATTAACCAGAATATCATTAATACATAATTAAATGTGTAGTGTTTGTTTTTCCATCCCAATTAATTAAGCGAAGCAAAAAGGTAAAAACCCTTCCCGACTCTCTACCATAAATTCCAGGTGACAAGGTTGGTTTAACAATTCTTGTAAACTTCCTACCATAGGATTCCCATCAAGTTGACACAGCATGCAGTTTTGCAAACAAAACATTTATTTTAAAATAGGATCAATATGCTTCAAGGACACTTGCCTTGCTCCGGCGGATAGGGTTGCTCAAGCGCTTCGAAGTCTTGATTCTGAAAATCCTCGTACACGACCTCTTGAGCACTTCCCTCTACTCGTGATCACACATACAAGAAAATACATACAATTCAACATGATGCACACACATTAATCAGCATGCGATGATATGCATGCATGCAAAGTACAATAATTAATTCACTACGGTTGTTTATAAATTAGATGCAACTAGTTCATACGTGTTCATACGAGTTTACGGGGGTTTTAGGGTAGATTAATGCTGCTAAAAATAAAAAGACAATGCAACTAAAATCAATTTATGTCTATTAGATCTAATGCGTCGCTAAAATTCGCATCGGGAACGAATCCTACCGTAGATGTGACGGCTTCAATGATCGCGGGATGGGGACAATGCGTAGACGAAGTAGATGCGCAGGGTTCTCTGACGGCACGACGACGGCAACGATCTCCGGTGGACGGCGACGCCCTCCTATTTTTCCTCCTCTTCTTCCCCTCTTTTTTTCTTCCTTTTCTTCCCCTTCTTTTCCTGGCGGCGCAGCTCTCTGGTGCCTCCTTTTTTTCTCTGTTCCGGCGGTGGGTTCTATCGTGGAGGCGGCGTGCTGTTGGGATCGAGGGAAAATCTAGGGACCTACGGTCCTTTTTATAGGCGCGAGACAGGGTGGGGGCCACGCGGTCGGGCGCGTCGGCGCCGAGAATCGCGGTTCGGGGCGGCAGCGGGAATCGCGGGGCGTGGGGTCCAGGGGCGCTGCGCGGGACGGGAGCGAGGCGCGGTGTGGGACCCGGCGTGCCGCGGTGCGGGCGTGGGAAATCGGGCAGCTGGGGGGGGGCGATCGAGGCGGGGGGGGGGGGGGGGGTGCCGGGCGGCGGGGTGCTGCGGGACTCGGCGCGTGCGCGTGGGGGCGTCAGGCGGCGAGGCCCGGGTGGCGCGGCGCGGGAGCCAAGGCGGCAGGGCGCAGCGTGGGAGGGCGCATCGGGGCGCGCTGGTGCGGCTCGGCGCGGGTGGAGCCGGGAGCAGGCGGCGGTGGGGCCAGGGCCAGGCGGCGGGGTCAGGCGCCTCGGGGCGGCGCGCATCGTGCGGGCGGCCAGCGGCAGGCGGGGCCCAGCCGTGCGGTGCGCGTGGGCGTGGGGGCCGAGGCAGGCCGCGGTCGACGGGGCGGGGCTGGCGGCTCGGCCGGTGGCCAGCAGCCCCTTCCCCTTTTTTTTCTTTTTTTTTCTTTATATTATTATTATTATATTTTATTATTTATATTTTATTTATTTTATTTATCTTATTCATTTTATTTATTTATTATATATATTTATTATTATACAATTTATTTATATATATTTCTTTTTATCTATTATTATTATTATTTTATATTTCTTCTTTTTGCTACACCATATATGTATGTTTTATCTTTTCTTTTATTCTATTAATATTTAATGCATGATCATGTATGTAATGCATGATGCGAAAATTGAGGGTGTTACAAACCTACCCCCCTTAAAGTGAATCTCGCCCTCGAGATTCGATAGCGTGGAGAAAAGGTGAGGGAATTCTGCCTTCAGGTCTTCTTCATGTTCCCATGTAGCTTCGGCTTCCGTATGGTGTTTCCATTGCACTTTGCACCAACGGATCCTCTTATTTCTCGTGACCCTTTCTTTTATGTCCAAAATTTTGATAGGTTGTTCGACATAGGACTAATCCTCCTGAAGTTCTAACTCGTCCATCGGCACTTGTTCTTCCGGTACCCTGAGACACTTTTTGAGTTGGGAAACATGAAACACATCATGTACGTCTGAAAGATGAGCTGGCATCTCCAACTTATATGCTACTTCTCCTCTTCTGTCCAAAATCTTGAATGGTCCAATATAACGAGGTGCGAGTTTGCCTCTTATGTTAAACCTCTTATGACCTCTCATAGGTGACACCTTGAGGTAAACAAAATCTCTTATTTCAAAGGCTAATTTCCTTCTCCTATTGTCCGCATATCCTTTTTTTCTTGATTGGGCAGCCCTCAAGTTTTCACGAATTATCTGGACTTGCTTTTCGGCTTCTTGCAACACATCTGGACCAAATACTTGAGTTTCTCCTCCCTCATTCCAAAACAAAGGTGTCCTACACTTCCTCCCATAAAGTGCTTCATATGGTGACATTTTCAAGCTTGCTTGGTAACTATTGTTGTATGAAAATTCTGCGTATGGCAAGCTTTTATCCCAACTTTTCCCATGCTTTAATGCACAAGCTCTTAACATGTGACGCCCGGTTCCGAAAACGAACCAAGCTAACGCATATGTGTGCCCAGGATGTTCAACACACATACACAAGTGATTCACAAATGATAAACAGATAATTACCGCAGCTCAAATTATTAAATAAGTACTCTTATTACATAATTCATTATATCCTCGAATACAAGCTCTAATGAATATTAATGACAGGTTCAACTAATGCAGCGGAAATAAACTAATTAAGCAACTAAGCCAACTAAGCAAAAGGGATAGCGTAGCTCCAATCAACACCACAGGCAAAGCTGACGGTAGACACGGCCTAGAACTCCGCATTATTGCCATTAAACTCATAATCCTGACCTGCAACTGTTGGGGGGATTGCAAGAGTGAGTACATGTCGTACTCAGCATGTGTGGAAAGCATGACATGTGGCTGATTCAAATGACGACAATAATAATGGCTAAGTGCTGAAAAGTACAGTAAAACATTGGAAAAGCAATATATTATATGTATGTGAAGTAATCCCATCATAACCCATGTATCCATAATAATACCAGTCTGTAATTCACCATTACCAATAACCATAATCAATGTCATAGACCATAATTCCAGATTTCACCATTTGCCAATAACCATATTCAATACCAGAAATTAAATCCATAATCATCCATAACCATTATCAACCCATAACCATAACCATAATATCAACCATAACCATTACCAAACCATAACCATTCCAATTTCCCTCTAATCATGGAAGTTGTCCAGGTGCTCATAACTGGGAGCACGGCTATCATGATAGTTTTAATTAAACTCTGCAGAGTTTGTACCTCTTTACCCACGTGTTCGTGATTTCATCACCCTTCGGCGACTAAGAACCTCCCTTATGCCCATGACCCGTGGGTCACATTACACACTTCCGTTGGTGTGTGGCCAAGAGATCACAAAATAGCCTTTACAAAGGGATTACTAGCCTATTTAGACCCCACTGAGGTTTCACCGGTGGCGATGCCTCCAACTGAGCACATCTTCAACCAATGGCCCCCTCTTGAGCCATTCGGATCCCAGGGTAGTCCCACCAATCATCGACAAACCCAATCCGACTACCCCTTCCCCAAGCATCCACAATGGTCCAAACAGCACTAGCAAAGCCCTAATTAATCAGCTACGCCACACCCATACTTGGCCTCATGGTGGCACTGTAGTCCTGGCCTATTCTCGCATGAACCGGTCCTTAGATCTAAAGCAAGCAAACCACCATAACATCCAACCCATCCACATACCAAGCTTGCTTAGATCACCCATCACCATACCGTATCGACCAGTTCACATTAACCAGAATATCATTAATACATAATTAAATGTGTAGTGTTGGTTTTTCCATCCCAATTAATTAAGCAAAGCAAAAAGGTAAAAACCCTTCCCGACTCTCTACCATAAATTCCAGGTGACAAGGGTGGTCAAACAAATCTAGTAAACTTCCTACCATAGGATTCCCATCAAATTGACACAGCATGCAGTTTTGCAAACAAAACATTTATTTTAAAAACAGGATCAATATGCTTCAAGGACACTTGCCTTGCTCCGACGGATGGGGTTGCTCAAGCGCTTCGAAATCTTGATTCTGAAAATCCTCGTACACGATCTCTTGAGCACTTCCCTCTACTCGTGATCACACATACAAGAATATACATACAAATCAACATGATGCACACACATTAATCAACATGCGATGATATGCATGCATGCAAAGTACAATAATTAATTAACTACGGTTGTCTATTAATTAGATGCAACTAGTTTATACGTGTTCATACAAGTTTACGGGGGTTTTAACGTGGATTAATGCTGCTGAAAATAAAATCATGGTGCAACTAAAATCAATTTACGCCTATTAGATTCAATATGATCGCTAAAATTCGCATCGGAAAAACGAATCCTACCGTAGATGCGACGGCTTCGAAGATCGCTGGACGATGACGACGCGTAGACGAAGTAGATGCGCAGGGTCCTCCGGCGGCACGACGGCGGCGACGCGATGGCGACGTCGATCTCCGGCGAACGGTGGCGCCCTCCTCTTTTTCTTCCTCTTCTTCCCCTTCTTTTTCTTCTTTTTTCCCTAGGCGCAGCCCCTGGTCCCCTTTTTCTTCTGTACCGGCGGCGTTCCTGGAAGGCGGCGGCGTTTCTGGGATCGGGGAAAACCTAGGGACATACGGTCCTTTTTATAGGCGCGTCGGGAGGGGGGACTCGATCGGGGAGTCCGGCTCGGTACCGAGAGCGCGGTCGCGGCGGGAATATCGGGATCGGGTACGCGGGAGCGGCGCTGCGTTCGACCGAGCGGCTCGGTCGACGCGGCCAGGTGCGTGATTTTCGGCGGGGCCGGTACGGGGCGCTTACGCGGGCGGGGCGCGTGGCCAGCGGGGGCGTTCGGCGGGCGGGGCGTTCGGCCGAGCCGGGCGGGAATCGAGGCGCGGGTGCGGGAGGCCGGAGCGGAAGGCGGGAGCGGGATTCGGCGGGGTGTGGCGCGTGGAGGCAGGGGGGCCCAGGCGGCGGGGCGTGGCGCCTGGCGGCTGCAGCGGGGTGGGGCCCGTGCCGGGCGGCGAGACGCGGGAGCCAGCGGGGCCGCAAGGCTGGCTGGGCCGGTCGGCGGCCTGGCCGGCGGTTGAGGTTTTCTTCTTTTTTTTTCTTTTTTTTTTTCTCTTTTTTATATATACAGTTATTATATATCATTATATATATTATATATGTTTATTATTATAATATTTTTTATTATTTATATTTTATTTATTTTATTTATCTTATTCATTTTATTTATTATTATTATATATATATATATATTTATTATATAATTTATTTATATATATTTCTTTTTATCTATTATTATTTTATATTTATTCCCTAATACATGTTTCAGGCTATAATTATTATTTTCTATTTCTTCTTTTGCTACATACTTTTATATATTTTATCATTTTTCTTTTATTCTATTAATATTTAATGCATGAACATGTATGCAATGCATGATGCGAAAATTGAGGGTGTTACAAACCTACCCCCCTTAAAGTGAATCTCGCCCTCGAGATTCGATAGCGTGGAGAAAAGGTGAGGGAATTCTGCCTTCAAATCTTCTTCACGTTCCCACGTTGCTTCGGCTTCTGTATGGTGTTTCCATTGCACTTTACACTAACGGATCCTCTTATTTTTCGTTACCCTTTCCTTCACGTCCAAGATCTTGATAGGTTGCTCGACATAAGACAAATCCTCCTGAAGTTCTAACTCGTCCATCGGCACTTGGTCTTCCGGTACCCTGAGACACTTCTTGAGTTGAGAAACATGAAACACATCATGTACGTCTGAAAGATGAGCTGGCATCTCCAACTTATATGCTACTTCTCCTCTTTTGTCCAAAATCTTGAATGGTCCAATATAACGAGGTGCGAGCTTGCCTCTTATGTTAAACCTCTTATGACCTCTCATAGGTGACACCTTGAGGTAAACAAAATCTCCTATTTCAAAGGCTAATTTCCTTCTCCTATTATCCGCATAGCCCTTTTGTCTTGATTGGGCAGCCCTCAAGTTTTCACGAATTATTTGGACTTGCTTTTCGGCTTCTTGCAACACATCCGGACCAAATACTTGAGTTTCTCCTGCCTCATTCCAGAATAAAGGTGTCCTACACTTCCTCCCATAAAGCGCTTCATACGGTGACATTTTCAAGCTTGCTTGGTAACTATTGTTGTATGAAAATTCCACGTATGGCAAGCTTTTATCCCAACTTTTCCCATGCTTTAATGCACAACCTCTTAACATGTCCTCCAAAATCTGATTGGTCCTCTCGGTTTGTCCATCCGTTTGAGGATGATATGCTGAACTAAAATTCAACCTCGTTCCCAAAGCTTCATGCAATTTTTGCCAAAATCTGGAGGTAAATTGAGAACCTCTATTCGAGACTATCTTCTTCGGGACTCCATGTCGACACACAATATGCTCCATGTATATTTTGGCCAATCGTGCAGCTGTATACTTGGTCTTCACAGGGACAAAATGAGCTGACTTGGTTAAGCGATCCACAATTACCCAAATTGAGTCATACCCGGACTGATTACGTGGTAACCCAACTATGAAGTCCATTCCAATTTCTTCCCACTTCCATTCCGGAATCTTCAACGGTTGCAATAATCCGGCTGGCCTTTGATGTTCCGCCTTGACTCGTTGGCACACATCACACAGTGCTACGTATTCAGCTATGTCCTTCTTCATGCTATCCCACCAATAGCAAGTCTTCAAGTCTTTGTACATCTTTGTACAACCAGGGTGAATTGAGTAAGGCGAGTCATGTGCCTCCTTTAATATTGTCTACCGAATATGCTTTTCATTAGGCACAACGATCCTCTTTCCAAGCCATAAGGTACCATGTTCGTCTTCATCAAATCTGAATTCTCTCCCTTCCTCGATCCTTTCCTTGATTTCCTTGATATCCTCATCTGTGGTTTGTGCTTCTCGAATTTCTTGCTCCAAGGTTGGGTTTAACTCCATCATCTCCATCTCATTTACAAACCCGAGGTTCAACCGTTCAAACTCCTTACATAACTCGGACGGTAACTCTCGAACTGTAAGTTGATGGCTTACTCCCTTTCTACTCAAAGCATCGGCCACTACATTGGCTTTTCCCGGATGGTAGTTGATTCCCACATCATAATCCTTGATGAGCTCCAACCATCTTCGTTGCCTCAAATTCAGATCTGTCTGTGTGAAAATATACTTAAGACTCTTGTGATCTGTATAAATTTCACACCTATGTCCGAGTATATAGTGTCTCCAAATCTTCAATGCATGTACCACAGCTGCAAGTTCTAAATCATGTGTTGGGTAATTCTGCTCATGTTTCTTCAATTGTCTTGACGCATAGGCGACCACTTGACCTTCTTGCATCAATACACATCCAAGTCCTTGTCTTGATGCATCATAATAGATGTCGAAACTCTTGCTTACGTCCGGTAATACTAACACCGGCGCGGTTGTCAACCTTTTCTTTAACTCCTCAAAGCTATCCTGACAAGCTTGAGTCCATCAGAATGCCCTCCCTTTCATGATTAATTCGGTCATAGGCTTGGCTATTTTGGACAAATCCTTGATGAATCGGCGGTAATATCCAGCCATTCCAAGAAAACTCCTTATTTCCTTGACGTTTTGCGGTGGTTCCCACTTCAACACATCCCTCACTTTACCGGGGTCAACCGATACTCCTCCTCCGGAAATAATATGGCCTAAGAAGGAAACTTCCCGTAACCAGAATTGACATTTACTGAACTTGGCATACAATTGGTGCTCCCTCAATTTCTGCAGCGTAAGCCTCAAGTGTTCCTCGTGATCCTTCTCATCCTTCGAGTAGATCATAATATCATCGATGAACACCACAACGAACTTGTCCAAGTACTCCATGAAGACTTTATTCATGAGGTACATAAAGTAGGCAGGCGCATTTGTCAATCCAAAAGACATCACGGTGTACTCATAAGATCCATACCGTGTCCTAAAAGCTGTCTTGGGTATGTCCGACGGTCTAATCTTCATTTGAAAGTATCCCGTCCTCAAATCAATCTTAGATAAGACACAAGCACCCTTCATCTGATCAAACAAGTCTTCTATGCGGGGCAAGGTGTACTTGTTCTTGATTGTTACTTCGTTGAGAGCTCGGTAATCCACACACATCCTTTGAGTCCCATCCTTTTTGTCCACAAATAGAACGGGCGCTCCCCAAGGTGAAGAGCTAGGGCGAATAAAACCTTTCTCTAGTTGTTCTTGAATCTGCTTCTTGAGCTCTGCTAATTCCATAGGAGGCATCCTATACAGCCTCTTAGCTATAGGTGCAGTTCCAGGAATTAAATCAATAACAAACTCAATGTCTCGATTGGGTGGCATACCTGGCAACTCATCCGGAAACACATCCAAAAACTCACATACAACCGAAATCTCCTCAATTGCGGCACCGTCCATATGATTCAACTCCAATTGCTTTGGTGCGGTTTGAGATGCTTCAAATTCTATGGTGATCCCTTCCTCATTAGTCAACTTCACTGTCTTTGTGGCACACTTAATAACTCCATTGTGCTTCCTCAACCAGTCCATACCAAGTATAATGTCCAATCCTTGAGAATCCAAAACTATGAGGTTGGCGGAGAAGTCTACCCCCCTTATTCTAAGGCTTACTTTTGGACATACTATATTGGTCCTCATCTCTCCTCCAGGAGACTTAACCAACAGAGTAAACTTCATATGAGAGATAGGCAAACTATACTTGGCAACATACTTTGATGCAATGAATGAATGCGATGCTCCAGAATCAAATAACATAGTCACGGGGTTGGAGTTGGCGAGGAACATACCAATGACCACGTCATCCGCTTGTTGAGCATCCTCCGTAGAGACATGGTTCACGTTGCCACGAGCAAAGTTCTGCTTTCCACGGCTTCCTTGTGGCTGTCCTCCATTAGGTCTTGGGTTTTGCCTCGGCGCATTGCTTCCTTGACCAAGGCCTGACTTAGGACATTGATTCGCAAAGTGCCCAGCTTCTCCACAAGTATAGCACCTCTTAACTCCACCAGAATTATTGGGACGAGCTTGGTTTTGAACATTTGCAGCAGGAAAATTAGCACGAGGCTCATAGGGCATTGGAGGCTTAGGTGCTTGCATAACAGGGCGCTGCTGCACAAACTGAGTTGGGCGCGGTGCATAACCAGGGCGCTGAGCAGGAATAGAGGAGCTGTAATAGGGTGCATTGGGTGGTGCAAGGCGAGGGCGCACATTACTTCCTTGTTGTTGTCCTTGATATGGCGCCTTCCTCTTGATTTCTTGCTCCATCTCATGGATCTTGTTCTCAACCACAATTGCTTTGTCCACAAGCTTCTGAAAATTTGCATAGTCACAATTGAGTAGTTGCACTTGGATCTCATTGTTCAAGCCCCTCATGAACAAGTATTGTTTCCGGCTGTCCCGACTAATATCCTCAGGCGCATACCTTGAGAGTTGAGTGAATTTATTGAGATATTCACTCACGCTTGATCTTCCTTGCCTTAAGTTCTCAAATTCTTGTCTCTTCAAGATCATAACACCTTCCGGCGCATAATGAGAACGGAACTCTCCTTGAATTCGGCCCAAGTGATTCTTTCTTGGTTCTTATGAGCATTGCAATAAGCATCCCACCAATCTGCAGCTGCTCCAACGAGTTGATGAGAAGCAAATAGGACCTTCTCTCGGTCACTACATTGGACAATAGCTAGCTTCTTCTCCACGGACTTGAGCCAATCATCAGCGTCCATAGGGTCAGCAGCTTGAGCAAAGGTCGGCGGCCTAGTCCTCATAAACTCTCCCAATCGGTTATGAGGAGGCGGGGGTGGCGGTGGAGGCATGTGGAGCTGATTGTTGATGTTGCCAGCCTGCAGCTGTCCCATAGTTTGTACCATGGTCTGCATGAGCTGGTTTTGCATAGCCAGTAGCTGCTCAATGTTGATAGCTCCCTGAGTAGATCCTTGTCCGATGTTGTTCTGAGGCACTCCATTGTTCTCCTCCTCATCATTGCCATCCATCTGGTTGCGAGTCCTCACCATCTGAAGAAAAGCAGTAGGTAAGAATTAGAAAACGTCCCCAACTATATGCATCAAGGGATATGAAACTAAACAACTAGCTACACTAGCCTAGGTGGACATGGCAATGCTAAAGCATCCCAAAATCCTCTATTAAGCACACAAGCAACCAATATATATAGCAAACAGCACACTAAGCAAAAACACATCGATTCCTGAGTGCTCCTATGAGCTCTAAAGTGTCCATTCTATCTAGGCTGCGTCCTACGGTCAACCTGTGGCTCTGATACCAATCTGTGACGCCCGGTTCCGAAAACGAACCAAGCTAACACATATGTGTGCCCAGGATGTTCAACACACATACACGAGTGATTCACAAATGATAAACAGATAATTACCGCAGCTCAAATTATTAAATAAGTACTCTTATTACATAATTCATTATATCCTCGAATACAAGCTCTAATGAATATTAATGACAGGTTCAACTAATGCAGCGGAAATAAACTAATTAAGCAACTAAGCCAACTAAGCAAAAGGGATAGCGTAGCTCCAATCAACACCACAGGCAAAGCTGACGGTAGACACGGCCTAGAACTCCGCATTATTGCCATTAAACTCATAATCCTGACCTGCAACTGTTGGGGGGATTGCAAGAGTGAGTACATGTCGTACTCAGCATGTGTGGAAAGCATGACATGTGGCTGATTCAAATGACGACAATAATAATGGCTAAGTGCTGAAAAGTACAGTAAAACATTGGAAAAGCAATATATTATATGTATGTGAAGTAATCCCATCATAACCCATGTATCCATAATAATACCAGTCTGTAATTCACCATTACCAATAACCATAATCAATGTCATAGACCATAATTCCAGATTTCACCATTTGCCAATAACCATATTCAATACCAGAAATTAAATCCATAATCATCCATAACCATTATCAACCCATAACCATAACCATAATATCAACCATAACCATTACCAAACCATAACCATTCCAATTTCCCTCTAATCATGGAAGTTGTCCAGGTGCTCATAACTGGGAGCACGGCTATCATGATAGTTTTAATTAAACTCTGCAGAGTTTGTACCTCTTTACCCACGTGTTCGTGATTTCATCACCCTTCGGCGACTAAGAACCTCCCTTATGCCCATGACCCGTGGGTCACATTACACACTTCCGTTGGTGTGTGGCCAAGAGATCACAAAATAGCCTTTACAAAGGGATTACTAGCCTATTTAGACCCCACTGAGGTTTCACCGGTGGCGATGCCTCCAACTGAGCACATCTTCAACCAATGGCCCCCTCTTGAGCCATTCGGATCCCAGGGTAGTCCCACCAATCATCGACAAACCCAATCCGACTACCCCTTCCCCAAGCATCCACAATGGTCCAAACAGCACTAGCAAAGCCCTAATTAATCAGCTACGCCACACCCATACTTGGCCTCATGGTGGCACTGTAGTCCTGGCCTATTCTCGCATGAACCGGTCCTTAGATCTAAAGCAAGCAAACCACCATAACATCCAACCCATCCACATACCAAGCTTGCTTAGATCACCCATCACCATACCGTATCGACCAGTTCACATTAACCAGAATATCATTAATACATAATTAAATGTGTAGTGTTGGTTTTTCCATCCCAATTAATTAAGCAAAGCAAAAAGGTAAAAACCCTTCCCGACTCTCTACCATAAATTCCAGGTGACAAGGGTGGTCAAACAAATCTAGTAAACTTCCTACCATAGGATTCCCATCAAATTGACACAGCATGCAGTTTTGCAAACAAACATTTATTTTAAAAACAGGATCAATATGCTTCAAGGACACTTGCCTTGCTCCGACGGATGGGGTTGCTCAAGCGCTTCGAAATCTTGATTCTGAAAATCCTCGTACACGATCTCTTGAGCACTTCCCTCTACTCGTGATCACACATACAAGAATATACATACAAATCAACATGATGCACACACATTAATCAACATGCGATGATATGCATGCATGCAAAGTACAATAATTAATTAACTACGGTTGTCTATTAATTAGATGCAACTAGTTCATACGTGTTCATACAGGTTTACGGGGGTTTTAACGTGGATTAATGCTGCTGAAAATAAAATCATGGTGCAACTAAAATCAATTTACGCCTATTAGATTCAATATGATCGCTAAAATTCACATCAGAAAAACGAATCCTACCGTAGATGCGACGGCTTCGAAGATCGCTGGACGATGACGACGCGTAGACGAAGTAGATGCGCAGGGTCCTCCGGCGGCACGACGGCGGCGACGCGATGGCGACGTCGATCTCCGGCGAACGGTGGCGCCCTCCTCTTTTTCTTCCTCTTCTTCCCCTTCTTTTTCTTCTTTTTTCCCTGGGCGCAGCCCCTGGTCCCCTTTTTCTTCTGTACCGGCGGCGTTCTTGGAAGGCGGCGGCGTTTCTGGGATCGGGGAAAACCTAGGGACCTACGGTCCTTTTTATAGGCGCGTCGGGAGGGGGGACTCGATCGGGGAGTCCGGCTCGGTACCGAGAGCGCGGTCGCGGCGGGAATATCGGGATCGGGTACGCGGGGAGCGGCGCTGCGTTCGACCGAGTGGCTCGGTCGACGCGGCCAGGCGCGTGATTTTCGGCGGGGCCGGTACGGGGCGCTTACGCGGGCGGGACGCATGGCCAGCGGGGCGTTCGGCGGGCGGGGCGTTAGGCCGAGCCGGGCGGGAATCGAGGCGCGGGAGCGGGAGGCCGGAGCGGAAGGCGGGAGCGGGATTCGGCGGGGTGTGGCGCGTGGAGGCGGGGGGCCCAGGCGGCGGGGCGTGGCGCCTGGCGGCTGCAGCGGGGTGGGGCCCGTGCCGGGCGGCGGGACGCGGGAGCCAGCGGGGCCGCGAGGCTTGCTGGGCCGATCGGCGGTTGAGGTTTTCTTCTTTTTTTTTTCTTTTTTTTCTTTTTTTTTATGTATACAGTTATCATATATCATTATATATATTATATATGTTTATTATTATAATATATTTTATTATTTATATTTTATTTATTTTATTTATCTTATTCATTTTATTTATTTATTATATATATATTTATTATTATATAATTTATTTATATATATTTCTTTTTATCTATTATTATTATTTTATATTTATTCCCTAATACATGTTTCAGGCTATAATTATTATTTTTTATTTCTTCTTTTGCTACATACTTTTGTATATTTTATCATTTTTCTTTTATTCTATTAATATTTAATGCATGAACATGTATGCAATGCATGATGCGAAAATTGAGGGTGTTACATAACATGTCCTCCAAAATCTGATTGGTCCTCTCGGTTTGTCCATCCGTTTGAGGATGATATGCGGAACTAAAATTCTACCTCGTTCCCAAAGCTTCGTGCAATTTTTGCCAAAATCTGGAGGTAAATTGAGAACCTCTATCCGAGACTATCTTCTTAGGGACTCCATGTCGACACACAATATGCTCCATGTATATTTCAGCCAATCGTGCAGCTGTATACTTGGTCTTCACAGGGACAAAATGAGCTGACTTGGTTAAGCGATCCACAATTACCCAAATTGAGTCATACCCGGATAGAGTACGTGGTAACCCAACTATGAAATCCATTCCAATTTCTTCCCACTTCCATTCCAGAATCTTCAACGGTTGCAATAATCCGGCTGGTCGTTGATGTTTCGCCTTGACTCGTTGGCACACATCACATAGTGCTACGTATTCAGCTATGTCCTTCTTCATGCTATCCCACCAATAGCAAGTCTTCAAGTCTTTGTACATCTTCGTACAACCGGGGTGAATTGAGTAAGGCGAGTCATGTGCCTCCTTTAATATTGTCTCCCGAATATGTTTCTCCCGAATATTGTACTCCCTTTCTACTCAAAGCATCGGCCACTACATTGGCTTTTCCCGAATGATAGTTGATTCCCACATCATAATCCATGATGAGCTCCAACCATCTTCGTTGCCTCAAATTCAGATCTGCCTGTGTGAAAATATACATAAGACTCTTGTGATCCGTATAAATTTCACACCTATGTCCGAGTATATAGTGTCTCCAAATCTTTAATGCATGTACCACGGCTGCAAGTTCTAAATCATGTGTTGCGTAATTCTTCTCATGTTTCTTCAATTGTCTTGACGCGTAGGCGACCACTTGACCTTCTTGCATCAATACACACCCAAGTCCTTGTCTCGATGCATCACAATAGATGTCGAAACTCTTGCTTACATCCGGCAATACCAAAACTGGGGCTGTTGTCAACCTTTTCTTCAACTCCTCAAAACTATTCTGACAAGCTTCAGTCCATTGGAACGCCTTCCCCTTCATTAGCAATTCCGTCATGGGCTTGGCTATCTTGGAAAAGTCCTTGATGAATCGACGGTAATATCCAGCCATTCCAAGAAAACTCCTCATTTCCTTGACGTTTTGCGGTGGTTCCCACTTCAACACATCCCTCACTTTACCGGGGTCAACCGACACTCCTCCTCCGGAAATAATATGGCCTAAGAAAGAAACTTCCCGTAACCAGAATTGACATTTACTGAACTTGGCATACAATTGATGCTACCTCAATTTCTGCAAAGTAAGCTCAAGTGTTCCTCGTGTTCCTTCTCATCCTTCGAGTAGATCATAATATCATCGATGAACACCACAATGAACTTATCCAAGTACTCCATGAAGACTTTATTCATGAGGTACATAAAGTAGGCAGGCGCATTTGTCAATCCAAATGACATCACGGTGTACTCATAAGATCCATACCGTGTCCTGAAAGCTGTCTTGGGTATGTCCGATGGTCTAATCTTCATTTGAAAGTATCCCGACCTCAAATCAATCTTGGAAAACACACAGGCACCTTTCATCTGATCAAACAAATCCTCTATACGGGGAAAGGTGTACTTGTTCTTGATGGTCACCTCGTTGAGAGCTCGGTAATCCACACACATCCTTTGGGATCCATCTTTCTTGTCCACAAATAGAACGGGCGCTCCCCAAGGTGAAGAGCTAGGGCGAATAAAACCTTTCTCTAGTTGTTCTTGAATCTGCTTCTTGAGTTCCGCTAATTCCATAGGAGGCATCCTATACGGCCTCTTAGCTATAGGTGCAGTTCCAGGTATTAAATCAATAACAAACTCAATGTCTCGATCAGGAGGCATAACTGGCAACTCATCTGGAATCACATCCAAAAATTCACACACTACCGGAATCTCCTCAATTGCGGCACCGTCCACATGATTCAGCTCCAATTGCTTCGGTGCGGTTTGAGATGCTTCAAATTCTACGGTGATCCCTTCCTTATTAGTCAACTTCACCGTCTTTGTGGCACACTCAATAACTCCATTGTGCTTCCTCAACCAGTCCATACCAAGTATAATGTCCAATCCTTGAGAATCCAAGACAATGAGGTTGGCGGAGAAGTCTACCCCCCTTATTCTAAGGCTTACTTTTGGACATACTATATTTGTCCTCATCTCTCCTCCAGGAGACTTAACCAACAGAGTAAACTTCATATGGGAGATAGGCAAACTATACTTGGCCACATACTTCGATGCAATGAATGAATGCGATGCTCCAGAATCAAATAATATAGTCGCGGGGTTGGAGTTGGCGACAAACATACCAATGATCACGTCATCCGCTTGTTGAGCATCCTCCGTAGAGACATGGTTCACGTTGCCACGAGCATAATTCTGCTGTCCACGGCTTCCTTGTGGTGCTCCTCCATTGGGTCTTGGGTTTTGCCTCGGTGCATTGCTCCCTTGACCAAGGCCTGACTTAGGACATTGATGCGCAAAGTGTCCAGCTTCTCCACAGGTATAACACTTCTTAACTCCACCAGAATTATTGGGACAAGTTTGGTTTTGAGCATTGGCTCCAGGAAAATCAGCACGAGGTGCATAAGGCATTGGAGGCCTAGGTGCTTGCATAACAGGGCGCTGCTGCACAAACTGAGTTGGGCGTGGTGTATAACCAGGGCGCTGAGCAGGAATACAGGAGTTGTAATAGGGTGCATTGGGTGGTGCAAAGCGGGGGCGCACATTACTTCCTTGTTGCTGTCCTTCATACGGCGCCTTCCTCTTGATTTCTTGCTCCATATCACAGATCTTGTTCTCAACCACAATTGCTTTGTCCACAAGCTTCTGAAAATTGACATAATCACAATTGAGCAATTGCACTTGGATCTCATTGTTCAAGCCCCTCATGAACAAGTATTGTTTCCGGCTGTCCCGACTAACATCTTCAGGCGCATATCTTGAGAGTTGAGTGAACTTGTTGAGATATTCACTCACGCTTGATCTTCCTTGCCTTAAGTTCTCAAATTCTTGCCTCTTCAAGATCATAATACCTTCCGGTACATAATGAGAACGGAAACTCTCCTTGAATTCTGCCCAAGTGATCCTCTCTTGATTCTCATGAGCATTGCAATAAGCATCCCACCAATCTTCAGCTGCTCCAACGAGTTGATGAGAAGCAAATAGGACCTTCTCCCGGTCACTGCATTGGACAATAGCAAGTTTCTTCTCCACGGACTTGAGCCAATCATCAGCATCCATAGGGTCGGCAGCTTGAGCAAAGGTTGGCGGTCTGGTCCTCATGAACTCTCCCAATCGGTTATGAGGAGGCGGGGGTGGCGGTGGAGGTATGTGGGGCTGATTGTTGATGTTATTGCCAGCCTGCAGCTATCCCATTGTTTGTATCATGGTCTGCATGAGCTGGTTCTGCATAGCCAGTAGCTGCTCAATATTGATAGCTCCATGAGCAGGTCCTTGTCCGTTGTTGCTCTGAGGCACTCCATTGTTCTCCTCCTCATTATTGACATCCCTCTGGTTGCGAGTCCTCACCATCTGAAGGAGAGCAATAGGTAAGAATTTAGAAACGTCCCCAACTATATGCATCAAGGTATATGAAGCTAACCAACTAGCTATACTAGCCTAGGTGGACATGGAAATGCCAAAGCATCCCAAAATCCTCTATTAAGCACACAAGCAAACAATATATATATAGCAAACAGCACTCTAAGCAAACACATCGATTCCTGAGTGCTCCTAAGTGTTCTAAAGTGTCCATTCTATCTAGGCTGCGTCCTACGGTCAACCTGTGGCTCTGATACCAATCTGTGACGCCCGGTTCAGAAGATGAACCAAGCTAACGCATATGTGTACCCAGGATGTTCAACACACATAAACGAGTGATTCACAAATGATAAACAGATAATTACCATAGCTCAAATTATTAAATAAGTACTCTTATTACATAATTCATTAAATCCTCGAATACAAGCTCTAATGAATATTAATGACAGGTTCAACTAATGCAGCGGTAATAGACTAATTAAGCAACTAAGCAAACTAAGCAAAAGGGATAGCGCAGCTCCATGCAACACCACAGGCAAAGCTGACGGTAGACACGACCTAGATCTCCGCATTATCGCCATTAAACTCACAATTCTGACCTGCAACTGTTGGGGGGATTGCAAGAGTGAGTACATGTCGTACTCAGCAAGTGTGGAAAGTATGACATGTGGCTTATTCAAATGACGAATGTAATAATGGCTAAGTGTTCAAAAGTACAGTAAAACATTTGAAAAGCATTATACTATGTCTATGTGAAACAATCCCATCATAACCATCATATTAACAAAATATAAACCATATCCAATTATTGCCAACATCATCATTATCCATGTCCAGTTACCGTAACTCAAATTCATATCCGTAACCATAAGCCAAAAACCATCCATAACCATTACCAACCCATAACCATAAACCAACCATAACCATAACCATATCCCAATTTCCTTCTAATCATGGAAGTTGTCCAGGCGCTCATAACCGGGAGCACGGCTATCATGATAGTTTTAATTAACTCTGCAGAGTTTGTACCTCTTTACCCACGTGTTCGTGATTTCATCACCCGTCGGCGACTAAAGAACCTCCCTTATGCCAATTACACTTCCTTTGGTGTATGGCCAAGAGATCACAAAATAGCCTTTACAAAGGGATTACTAGCCTATTCAGACCCCACTGAGGTTTCACCGGTGGCGATGCCTCCAACTGAGCACATCTTCAACCAAGGGCCCCCTCTTGAGCCATCCGGATCCCAGGGTAGTCCTGCCAATCATCAACAAACCCAATCTGACTACCCCTTCCCCGAGCATCCACAATGGTCCAAACAGCACTAGCAAAGCCCTAATTAACCAGCTACGCCGCACCCATACTTGGCCTCGTGGTGGCATTGTAGTCCTGGCTTATTCTCGCATGAACCAGTCCTTAGATCTAAAGCAAGCAAACCAACATAACATCCAACCCATCCACATACCAGGCTTGCTTAGATCACCCATCACCATACCGTATCGACCAGATCACATTAACCAGAATATCATTAATACATAATTAAATGTGTAGTGTTGGTTTTTCCATCCCAATTAATTAAGCGAAGCAAAAAGGTAAAAACCCTTCCCGACTCTCTACCATAAATTCCAGGTGACAAGGTTGGTTTAACAATTCTAGTAAACTTCCTACCATAGGATTCCCATCAAGTTGACACAGCATGCAGTTTTGCAAACAAAACATTTATTTTAAAACAGTATCAATATGCTTCAAGGACACTTGCCTTGCTCCGGCGGATAGGGTTGCTCAAGCGCTTCGAAGTCTTGATTCTGAAAATCCTCGTACACGACCTCTTGCGCACTTCCCTCTACTCGTGATCACACATACAAGAAAATACATACAATTCAACATGATGCACACACATTAATCAACATGCGATGATATGCATGAATGCAAAGTACAATAATTAATTCACTACGGTTGTTTATAAATTAGATGCAACTAGTTCATACGTGTTCATACGAGTTTACGGGGGTTTTAGGGTAGATTAATGCTGCTGAAAATAAAAAGACAATGCAACTAAAATCAATTTATGTCTATTAGATCTAATGCGTCGCTAAAATTCGCATCGGGAACGAATCCTACCGTAGATGTGACAGCTTCAATGATCGCGGGATGGGGACAATGCGTAGACGAAGTAGATGCGCAGGGTTCTCCGGCGGCACGACGACGGCGACGATCTCCAGTGGACGGCGATGCCCTCCTCTTTTTCCTCCTCTTCTTCCCCTATTTTTTTCTTCCTTTTCTTCCCCTTCTTTTCCTGGCGGCGCAGCTCTCTGGTGCCTCCTTTTTTTCTCTGTTCCGGCGGCGGGTTCTATCGTGGAGGCGGCGTGCTGTTGGGATCGGGGGAAAATCTAGGGACCTACGGTCCTTTTTATAGGCGCGGGACAGGGTGGGGGCCACGCGGTCGGGCGCGTCGGCGCCGGGAATCGCGGTCCGGGGCGGCGGCGGGAATCGCGGGGCGTGGGGTCCAGGGGCGCTGCATGGGACGGGAGCGAGGCGCGGTGTGGGACCCGGCGTGCCGCGGTGCGGGCGTGGGAAATCGGGCAGCTGGGGGGGGCGATCGAGGCGGGGGGGGGGGGGGGGGGGGGGGGCGGTGCCGGGCGGCGGGGTGATGCGGGGCTCGGCGCGTGCGCGTGGGGGGCGTCAGGCGGCGAGGCACGGGTGGCGCGGCGCGGGAGCCAAGGCGGTGGGGCGCAGCGTGGGAGGGCGCATCGGGGCGCGCTGGTGCGGCTCGACGCGGGTGGAGCCAGGAGCAGGCGGCGGTGGGGCCAGGGCCAGGCGGCGGGGTCAGGCGCCTCGGGGCGGCGCGCATCGTGCGGGCGGCCAGCGGCAGGCGGGGCCCAGCCGTGCGGTGCGCGTGGGCGTGGGGGCCGAGGCAGGCCGCGGTCGGCGGGGCGGGGCTGGCGGCTCGGCCGCTGGCCAGCAGCCCCTTCCCCTTTTTTTCTTTTTTTTTTCTTTATATTATTATTATTATATTTTATTATTTATATTTTATTTATTTTATTTATCTTATTCATTTTATTTATTAATTATATATATATTTATTATTATATAATTTATTTATATATATTTCTTTTTATCTATTATTATTATTATTTTATATTTCTTCTTTTTGCTACACCATATATGTATGTTTTATCTTTTCTTTTATTCTATTAATATTTAATGCATGATCATGTATGCAATGCATGATGCGAAAATTGAGGGTGTTACAGACAAGCCCAAAACAAGATCAAAAAGGGCTTGTTACAATTGCGGAGAATATGGCCACTTCATTGTGGATTGTCCACATGAAGAAAACAAGAAGAAGAAAGATGGCAAGTCCAAAGAGAAGAAGTACTTCAAGAAGAAGAAGCAATCCAGACATGCCCACCTTGGGAAGGAGTGGGATTCAAATGAGGAATCCTCCTCCGATGAAGATGAGAAGGTAGCAACCATTGCTATGAAGAAGACAACAACAGAGATCAAGCTCTTCCCCAACTTGGAGATCTCAAGGACAACATGTCTCATGGCCAAGGAGGGAAGAAAGAAGGTTAAATCTAACTCCTCTTCTTCAATTTCTTCTCATGATGACTTTGATAGTAGTAGTGAAAATGAACACATGCTTAAAGACATGAGCAAAAGCATCGTGAAGAGACTGAGATTGTTAACGGAAGATATATTTGAGAAGGAAGAACTCATCAACCGTCTTGAGGACATGCTCATCCAACAAAAGGAGAGATGTCAAGAGGTTGAGGAGCTCTTGGAGCTTGATAGAGAAAGAAGCAAGACACTTGAGCGTGAACTCGCTTTGAGCAAGGAAACTTGCTCAAACCTTGAGAACACTACAATTGTGCTCAAGGATGAACTTGTTAGTTTGACACAAGCTAACAAAATCCTTGAGACGCAAGTAAAGTCTCTCAAGGTCAATGCACCTTCTTCCTCTACAAGCTCACCTTCCACAAATGTTAAATCTGAAGCATCTCAACCTTGTAAATGCTCAAACTTAATTATAAAACTTAAAGATGAGCTAAAGTCGGCACAAAACAATCAAGCACCCAAGGGTGGCATTTTTGACAAGGAGAAGGTGGCATATGCATGTAGTGCATTTACCAACACAAGACATCCCCTTGTCAAGGATGGTCTTGGTTATTCTAGGGGGATCAGTCAAAATGCCAAAACACCCAAGAATGGCAAAGACTTGATTGTCTTTGTCAAAGGAGGCTCATACAACACTAAGGGAAAGAACATTACTACTACACCTAAAATGCCTAAGAAATAACTGCATCCATTGTTCCATGATTTTGATGCCTCATATGTTTTATTAAGGAACAAGTTTGGAAATGCATATGCTAGGTATGTTGGGCCACACCAGAAGAGTCCCAAACCTTGTGTGTGGGTGCCCAAGTGCCTCTTGACTAACATCAAAGGACCCAACACCGTTTGGGTACCTAAAGCCAAGGCTTAAATCTTTCTTGTAGGCATACTCCTCCGGTGGAACCAAGTGGGTCCTTGACAGTGGATGCACAAATCATATGACTGGAGAGAGGAAGATGTTTGTGGAGTATGAGCTTAATGAAGATCCAAGTGAAGGAATCTATTTTGGGGACAATAGCCAAGGAAAAATCCTTGGCACCGGTAAAATTGCTATATCCTCTAATCATACTCTTTCAAATGTCTTACATGTTGATTCACTTGATTATAACCTCTTGTCCATATAACAACTATGTGAAAAAGGTTATAATTGTTTATTTACTAATGAGGGTGTGACCGTCACAAGGAGAAGCAATGACTCAATTGCCTTTAAGGTTGTACTCGAGGGAAAGCTCTATCTTGTGGATTTCTCCGCGGATAAAGCCCAACTTGATACATGCTTAATTGCGAAAAATAACATGGGATGGCTTTGGCATAGGAGGCTAGCCCATGTTGGAATGATGAATTTGCAAAAACTCCTTAAGGGCGAGCACATCTGTGGTTTAAAGAATGTTGTGTTTGAAAAGGATAGGCCATGTAGCGTATGCCAAGTCGGAAAGCAAGTTGGAGCACCTCATCCATCCAAGAACATTATGACAACATCAAGACCATTGGAGCTTCTACACATGGATCTCTTCGGTCCAATCGCCTACATTAGTATTGGTGGTAATAAATATGGTCTTGTCATTGTTGATGATTTTTCACGTTTCACTTGGGTGTTCTTTTTGCATGACAAGAGCAAGACTCAAGGTGTCCTCAAGAGATACTTGAAGAGAGCTCAAAATGAGTTCTCCTTGAGTATCAAGACCATTAGGAGTGACAATGGCACCGAATTCAAGAACACCCAAGTTGAAGAGTTTTTGGATGAAGAAGGCATCAAGCATGAGTTCTCGGCCCCCTACTCCCCTCAACAAAATGGGGTGGCCGAGAGAAAGAATAGGACTCTAATTGAGATGTCAAGAACCATGCTTGATGAGTACAAGACGTCGGACCGGTTTTGGGCGGAAGTGGTCAACACCGCTTGCCATGCCATAAATCGGTTGTACCTTCACCGCATTCTTAAGAAGACGTCATATGAGCTCCTAACCGGTAACAAACCCAACATCTCTTACTTTCGTGTTTTTGCGAGCAAATGCTACATTCTGAACAAGAAGCCTAGGACTTCAAAGTTTGCTTCTAAGTCCGATGAGGGTTTCTTGCTTGGCTATGACTCAAACACTTACGCCTATCGTGTCTTTAACAAATCCTCCAGAATTGTTGAAGTAGCACGTGACGTAGTGTTTGATGAGACTAATGGCTCCCAAGTGGAGCAAGTTGATCATCATGTGCTAGATCAAGAAGAAGCTCCACAAGTGGTGATAGGAAGGATGGCACTTGGAGACATACGACCACAAGAGCAACCTCAAGTCACAAGTAACCATCCTATACATCAAGCAAGCTCTTCCTCAAATGATCAAGATCAACCTCCCCAAGATGCGCTTCAAGAAGATGAAAATGAAGGCATCAATCAAGGGGGAGACAATGAGGATGAGGTAGACCAAGATGATGAATCAAGACCTCAAGCACGTCACCCAAGAGTGCATCAAAGCGTCCAACAGGACCATCCCGTTGACAATATACTTGGAGACATCTCCAAGGGGGTAACTACTCGATCTCGTGTTGCAAATTTTTGTGAACATTACTCTTTTGTTTCTTCCTTGGAGCCCCACAAGGTTGAAGCAGCACTACGAGATCCGGATTGGGTGATGGCCATGCAAGAAGAGCTCAACAACTTCGAGAGAAATAAAGTATGGGAGTTTGTGAAGAGGCCAAATGCAAATGTTGTAGGAACGAAATGGGTGTTCCGCAACAAACAAGATGAACACGAGGTGGTTACAAGGAACAAGGCACGACTTGTGGCCAAAGGGTACTCACAAGTTGAAGGTTTGGATTTCGAAGAAACCTTTGCTCCCGTAGCTAGGCTTGAATCAATTCGTATATTACTTGCATTTGCTACTCACCATGACTTTAAGCTATATCAAATGGACGTCAAGAGCGCATTCCTCAATGGTCCAATTAAGGAAGAAGTATATGTGGAGCAACCACCTGGATTTGAAGATGAAGAATTCCGAAACCATGTGTACAAATTGCGTAAGGCTCTCTATGGACCCAAACAAGCTCCTAGAGCTTGGTATGAGTGCCTTAGAGACTTTCTAACTCAAAATGGTTTTAAAATTGGAAAGACGGACTATACTCTATTCACTAAGCACTTTAATGATGATTTGTTTGTTTGCCAAATATATGTCGATGACATTATATTTGGTTCTACTAACAAAGCTTTTTGTGATGAGTTTTCCAAGATAATGACAGAAAGATTCGAGATGTCCATGATGGGGGAGTTGAAGTTCTTTATAGGTTTTCAAGTGAAGCAACTCAAGGAAGGCACGTTCATTAGTCAAACCAAGTACACACAAGATATACTCAAGAAGTTTGACATGGACAAGGCCAAACCCATCAAGACTCCTACGGCAACCAATGGGCATCTCGATCTCAATGAAGATGGTCCAAGTGTAGACCAAAAGGTATATCATTCTATGATAGGCTCATTATTATACTTATGTGCATCTAGGCCCGATATCATGCTTAGTGTGTGTATGTGTGCTAGATTTCAAGTTGCTCCAAAGGTGTGTCATTTGACCACCGTTAAGAGAATTCTTAGATATTTGGTTCACACACCAAGCCTAGGACTTTGGTACCCCAAAGGCTCTAAGTTTAACCTCATTGTATATTCTGATGCAGACTATCCGGGGTGCAAAGTTGATAGGAAGAGTACATCAGGAACTTGCCAATTCCTTGGTAGATCTCTAGTGTCATGGTCCTCAAAGAAACAAAACTCCATTGCACTTTCCACAACCGAAGCGGAGTATGTCGCCGCCGAAAGTTGTTGTGCACAACTTCTTTGGATGCGACAAACTCTTAGGGACTATGACATAAACTTGTGCCATATTCCTCTCCTATGTGACAATGAGAGTGCCATCAAAATAGCTCACAATCCAGTTGAACACTCAGGAACCAAACACATCGATATACGCCACCACTTCTTGAGAGATCACTCCATCAAAGGAGACATTGCAATTTCCCATGTGAGAACCGATAAACAATTGGCTGATATATTTACCAAGCCCCTAGATGAGAAAAGGTTTTGTGAACTTAGGAGTGAGCTAAATATCTTGGATTCTCGAAATGTGGCTTAAGTCTTTCACATCTGATTGCAATATTCAAAATTCACGCATGCTTGCAAAAAAAACTCATCCTCCTCAATTTTTCACAAATTATTTTGAAATTATTGAATCCTTTTGAATCATGGTCATAGTTTGATTGTTGATTGCTTACTGACCATATTTACAAAGATATTTTGTGAAATATAGTCCAAAAGGATCAAATCTCCACTCAAAACTCAATATATAGGAGTTTTAGGTCTTAGAACCGGACTAGTTCGCTCCTTGTACCGGACTAGTCCGGTGGTATGAGCTGTCCGAACCCAATCCGGATGCCGGACAAGTCCGGGTCCCTGATCGGACTAGTCCGGCCCTTGGGGACTTAACCTCCCCAGGGTGCCCTCGACCTCTCCACTTCATTTCAAACACTCTCTCCAAAAACGCTCGAAAACCGTCTCCCCAACGGTGATTTTTTAGTCCATCCACCAAATCTCGATTTCAATCGGTGGATTGAAGCCCCAAGGTGCTTAGGAACTTTTCCCCAAGCATCGGAGACCACTTCCCCTTCCACATTTCAACAAATCGAAGACTTGAAGAGGTATTCTTGACCTAACTCCAAAATCCTTGGAATTCAATTCTCTTTGGTCCTTTGATCAAAACTGCTTCACAAATGTTGTTGTACACATCAATGTGATCATGTAGCTCCATTTTTGTGGTAGGATCTGTAGTTTTTGCAAAATTTCCCTAGATTAGGGTTCTTGCCGTGTGAACCGGACTAGTCCGGCCACAGGGCGGACAAGTCCGATCTGGTGCGGTCTAGTCCGACCCCTGGGCGGACAAGTCCGGGTTACACAGTGAAAATCCTAACCTAGGTTGATCTTGTGAATTCTACCATTTTACTCTAACTTCCTTGACTCATTCACATTCCCTTGCTTCTCTTGTTAGCAATAATGTCGGACAATGAGTACGTTCCTCCCTCCGACTCCGAGACTGAAGCAGAGAAGCAGGCTCTCTTTCGCTGGAAACAAAGAGAGGATCAAGAGATGGCAGATGCGTACTTTGCCTCTCAGAGGGCAAAGAAGACGCAGCGTGAGGAGCACAACTCCGCTGCTGTCGAGGCTGCCCCATAGAGAAAGAGGCTTGTGACCTTGGGTGAGCAAGCCAAGTCCCAGGGGGCAAGATCCTCCAAAGATAAGGGCAAGGCCCCTGTTGATGCTCCACCCAAGAAGAGTGTGATTGTGGCCAAGAAGGCAGCAAGCAAACTGAAGAAGGGTGCCCCACAACCCATTGGACCCTTGAGGATGTCCTCTCCTGCACAGAACCCAAACCGTGCAACTGCTTTTGATGTCAACATCTTCAAGGGCAAGGGGGCTGAGAAGGCACGCAAATTGAGGAAGACAAATGTTTATCAGCGTGACAGGAGCACAGTGGATCCCCGATTCTGGTGTGACTTCCACTGTGACTACTACAGGACAGTCTATATGACCAAGCAAACTCCTGTCACAAATGCTCAATGGATCGACTGGGATTACATGGCCCAGAAAGATGATCAAGCCTTCAATGCTGTGATTGAGTTTGTCGAGAGGCATGGTATGAAGAAGCTTATGGCTTTCTAGTAAGCCTTGAATGTGGAGGTAATCACTCAGTTCTACTCCACCCTTTACTTCCACACCGATGGGGGCAGGAGGATCACCTGGATGACCCATGGAGAGCAGTACTCTACCACCTTTTGGGAGATGGCTCAGTTGCTTGACTTGGAGGATCAACTGTATAATTAGATCATCATTTCCAATCTGAAGTCAGTTGATCAGGACACATTGGAGTACATATATCCAAGTCATGGACAATATGAGGCTGGGCACATCAGAAATATCAAGCCCTTCTATAGTGTGCTTAACCGGGTCCTCAGAAAGACAATTGCCCCCAAGGATGGAGATGCAGGGATAATCCAAGGCAATTTGAGGCATTTAATGGTCCTCATTGATGGAGATGTCCGCTTCAATATGGTGGACTATATCTTTGATGACATCTTCAACATCTATCACACCCCCAATCGACCATGTGGATACGCTCCGTACATTATGTACATGATCGAGAAGATCTCTGGGCTCACTTTCAAGAAAGACATCATTCACCAGAGGCTTCGACCACAAATCTCTCCTCCGGAGCCAGCTGCCCCTCGGAGGAAGAATGCGGATCCTCCTGCTTCTTCCTCTCGCTTTGTGCCATCTCCTCCACCACCTCCGCCTTCGACACAATGCGGAAGCGGCTTCTTCAAGTGCTTCAAAGATCTCTTTTCTTCGTGCCGGAAGACGGAAATTTGGCAACGTCGCATGGAGCGTCGCAATGAGAAGTATCTCAAAGCGATGTGCGACAAGCTGGACATCCCTATGTTCCCTGCCAAGGAGAGCGATGGTGAGCTCACTTCCTTTCCCGAGTTTGTCGCCGAAGAGCTCACTGAATTTGGAGAAGCTGGAACTTCCACCGCGGCCCCGACCGAGGATCCGGTGGCCACAGAAAGCGACAGCGAGCCCCAAGGCGACAAGATGACTCCGACTCCGCCGATGAGTAGTCCTAAGGGCTCTTCCTCTCTTCTTTTACTTTTTGGTGTCTTGATTCCAAAGGGGGAGAGATAGCAAGGAGATAGCTTGACGGGCTCTTAGATCTAGGGGAGAGACAAAGGGGGAGAGATGAAGGGGGAGAGAGAAAATAGATTGATGTTGATGTATGAGTGTATTGATCCATGTTTCTATGTTGGACTTATGTTTTAAAACTCATTTCAAGTTGTTTTGTAAGATTTAATCTATGTATTCATGTGTCTTGCCTAAATTCGTGATGTGTTGCCTCATTTAAATGTTTATTTTGCATAATCAACGCCTTATCACACTTTATGAACACATCACTTAGGCACCCCACCATAATATGTATATGTAAGAGAACTCTCTCAATCTCTTTACTCATGATGCATATATTGAGAGGGAGTCACTCATACAAATACATGTTATGAAAACAAATTATTAACCTTATTGTTGAAGTCTTAATGTGATGTCATCAATTCACCAAAAAGGGGGAGATTGAAAGTGCATCTAGGCATCCCGTGGGTTTTGGATGATTGATGACGACAATTAAGAGGCTAATGAGCTAAGTTGATCTTAAGCACAGGTACAGGGATTGAAATGAGATGAAAACCCTCAAATAGGAAAAGGAGAAAACGAGCGTCAAAGACTCAAGCATAGAAATTAGGTTTTCTATGGTATTGAGTTTATATTAGCCGTATCATGTGAGAGGGTGGTTGTATCATGTGCATTGAGATCATACCAAGGGGCTCAAAGTGGTGGTTTAGAGAAAAACCTAAGTGAGAAGCCCAAAATGAGAAAAACCCTAGGAGGCCAGACTAGTCCGGCCTCTGGGCCGGACTAGTCCGACCGTGGCAGACAAGTCTGTTTTTGGACGGACCAAACGCCTCTGAAGTGTTCCCGAGTGATTTTGGAGCTAAATCCGAGAAGTCTGAACTTGTCCGTTTTTGGATGGACCAAACCTCTCTGGAGTAGTTCGGACTTGTCCGTTAGGGAACGGACTTGTCCGCTTGGGTCTTAGTGTGACAAACCGAGAGAAAACCCTAGGGGGCCGGACTAGTCCACCCCTGTGGCCATACTAGTCCGGACCAACCCAGAAGAGTCCATTTTGGGACGGACCAAGTGGTTCTATTCCACTTCGAACTAGTCTGTTGTTGACCGGACTAGTCCGGTGTCTAGTGACCGTTTGAATTTGGAAATTTGGCGGGTAGTGTGACGATCGTTGCTCAGTGTGACAGTTGTCGCAAACTGAACAGAGGGTTAGTGGTCCCATAGGGCCGGACTAGTACATGGTCTAAGGACGGACTAGTCCGCCCCTTTGCTGATGTAAGCAAAAGGGGCTAGGGATATAAAAAGGGGACCCCGGGCTCATTTGAATGAGAGAAGAACCCTAGCGCCGCCACAAGCAACCTAGAGCCTTCCAAAGCCTTCTACTCGTCCTACTAACCCCCTAAGAGCAAATCTTGAAGAGATTAGGGTTTGGGGAGGAGAGTAAAGGAAGATCATCTCGCTTTGGCTCTCGGTTTGATCTCTTGCACATTGTGTTGTGTTTTGTGGCTTGTGTGAGTTGAGCTTCGTGTTCTCCTCATTGTATTGATTTGTGGGAGCCTCAAGTTGTGAGCAGCCCCATCAAATTTTGTGATTACCCATTGATATAGTAGAAACCAAGCCGGCCATCGTGGTGGCTTGGTGAGAGAAGGGTCAGGTGAGACCCGGTCCTTGCATGGACTTCTCAATGTGGAGGTAGGCTTCTTCGTGGAGCTGAACCACGGGATAAATCTCGTTTCACTTGTCTTTCGCTTTTTGTGATCACTAGTATTGTTTTTAGGGTTCACTTTGCTCTTATTGCCTTAAACTTTGATCATTACTCTAAACTTCCAATCTAAGTGTTTAAACCTCTCAATCTGAGCTTCACAAGTTTACTACACATTGCTCATATCTTTGGTGAACTTTAATTCCGCAAATAACTTGTAAAAATCAAGTTTTAGGGTTTCCACCCTGTGCTGAGTGGACTATTCTGGCCCTGTGCAGACTAGTCCGGCCACAAGAATTTAATCTCATTTGATTAAGTCATTTCAGGTATTATTGCCTATTCACCCCCCCCCCTCTAGGCGACTTTCAAGCAGGACGGTCGTTTCCATATCGAGCGTTCTTGCGAGAGGCGAGAGGCTTGGAATAACCCTGCTCTTCAGGGAGTAGGGAAATGTTGTTCTGCGCTGGCCATGCACTTACGCATGGTCAGATGGCCACAGAAGTTCTAGCCTCATTTGTCGGAGAAATTCGACGGGACTGTCAACCCGACCGAGTTTCTTCAAATTTACTCCACTGCTATACTTGCGGCGGGGGGGGGGGGGGGGGGATGAGGTCGTGATGACCAACTACTTCCCAGTGGCTCTAACTGGGAAAACTAGATCCTGGTTTATGAGCCTCCCGCCTGACTCCATCAACAGCTGGGCGGAGTTATGCCAACAGTTCACTGCCAACTTCGGGAGTTCATACACCCGACCCGATACTGAACTGGACTTGTTTGCTGTGAAGCAAACAACAGGGGAATCGCTGCGATCCTTTATCCAATGATTTTTCAAGTACGCAATACCATCCCCTCAATATCGAGTGCTTTCGTTATTGTTGCATTCATACAGGGCGTTCGAGACAAAAAGATGTTGGAGAAGCTGGCGACCAAAGAAGTCACCAGCGCCACGGAACTCTTCAGCCTAGCAGATAAATGTGCTAAAGCTACGGAGGGCCGTGAGATGCACTACAAACCACCTCCGGAGGCCAACAATAAATCCTCCAATACTGAAGCCACTACTTCCGGAGGTGGCAAAAAGAAAAAGAAGTCCAACGGCAAAAAGAAGTCGTCAGCCGGTGCACCTACTGTTGCGGCTGTCGCAGCTCCGGGTGGCCAGGAGCCACGCCCCGAGAAACGACCTCGACCATTGTCAGAAGACGGCGGCAGCTCCAAAGTGTGGTGTCCGATACACAATACAGAAAAGCACAGTCTGGAAGAATGCCGAGAGGTCTAGAACCTTGTCGAGCGCTACAACAAGCACCGAGAAGAAGCTCCTTTCCGCCAGCGGGAAGGAAAACAAAAAGTCGACGAAGCTCCGGCTGAAGAGGAGCTTGGATTTCAGGACCCCAAGAAGGTTCTGAAGGTCATCTACTACACCGTCGACGACGACTCCGACGTCTCTGACAACGAGCTTTGGAAGACGTTGAACACCATTTATGGTGGTTCTTGGGACATTACCTTTCGCCGCATCCTCAAGACAATGCGGCGGGACATGGCTGCTGCAGCTCCCACCGCTAGGGTGGAACCTCATCAGAAGTGGATGGACACTCCCATCACTTTTGATGCATCAGACTGCCCTCGTAACATAATCGGAGCTAGCCAACTCCCATTGATGGTGTCTCCGACCATTAACAATGTTCAACTCCACCATGTATTGGTGGGCAGAGGTGCAGGGCTGAACCTCATAAGCTTTGGAGCCTTTGTCAAGCTCTAGCTCCGACCTTCGTACCTTTGCCCCTCTCGACCTTTTTCTAGGGTAGGTCCGAGGGCCATTACCCCTCTCAGATCCATCACACTCCCAGTGACCTTCGGGACTCGGGAGAACTGCAGAACCGAGAAGTTGGCCTTTGACGTGGCGCAGATCAGTTTACCATTCAACGCCATATTGGGCAGGCCTGCTTTATACCGGTTCATGGTTGCCGCCCACTATGGCTACTTGGTGTTGAAGATGCCAACACCTTCGGGCGCTCTCCGGATCCACGGGGATCACACTGTAGGAATCACTGCATTGGAAGAACTCCACGCGCTTGCTACAGCACAGGAGGAAGCATCCGGTAAGGAGCTAGCTCCGAAACCTTCGAGCTCTCGTCATCGAGGCTCAACCTCTGCACCACTTGTGCAACCAAGCGGCAACACCGACGTTCTCGTCAAAGTCGTCCAAATCGATTCTGATGCTGCCCAGACCACCCGTATATCGGGAGGTCTGAACAACAAATAGGAACTCACGCTCATCACTTTCCTCCGGGCGAATGCTGGCATGTTTGTCTGGCAACCGTCACAAATGTCTGGGATCCCTAGGGAGGTGATTGAGCACAATCTGAAGATTTATCCTGACGCACGGCCAGTACACCAGAAGCCCTAGAAGCAATCAATTGAGCGGCAAAACTTCATCCAACAAGAGATCAAGAAGTTGCTTGAAGCTGGTTTCATCCGAGGGGTTTTTCATCCAAAATGGCTGGCAAATCTAGTCGTTGTACCCAAGGCATGTCCAAAAGATCTATTTCCACTGCCTAGGATAGATCATATTGTGGACTCCACCTCCAGGTGTGAGCTATTGTGTTTCTTCGATGCATATTATGGATATCATCAGATCCAAATGTCTAAGTAAGATGAAGAGCATACATCCTTCATAACCTTTGTGCGAGCTATGTACAAAACATTTGGAGAGCTAATTAGAGACTTAGTGGAGGTGTACGTCGATGACATCGTTGTGAAGATCAAGAACAAGGAGTCACTCCTTGACAATTTACAAGCCATCTTCGACAAGCTCTGCATCACGCGCACCAAGCTGAACCCGAACAAGCACGTCCTCGGGGTTAGCTCCAGGAAACTCCTAGGTTTCTTGTTGACTCACCGAGGAATTGAAGCAAACCTGGCAAAGATCAAGGCTATAGAAGACATGTGGCCTCCATCCCACATCAAGGACGTCCAGAAGTTAACTGGATGTTTAGCTGCGCTCAGCCAGTTCATTTCAAGACTGGCAGAGCGGGCGCTACCCTTCTTCAAACTCTTGAGGAAGTTCAGACCTTTCCATTGGTCTGAAGAAGTAAAAAAGGCATTTCAAGAGCTGAAGCAACTCCTCACCACCCTACCAATTCTGGTAGCTTCGAACCCCGGTGAACCTTTACTGCTTTACATTTCTGCAACTACAGAAGTTATAAGCATGGTTCTGGTCGTGAAAAGACCGGAGCCACATCCAGTTCAGGAGCATAGACCCTCCAGGAGGGTTCGGAGCTACCTGAAGGCGAGTCTGGGTCCCAGCCCCCAGACACCGATTTTCAAGACAGAGTGCTAGAAGATCAACCTCTCTCATCTAAGGGAGTTTTAACGGCTGTTCAAGAAGATTCGGACCCATCAGGGAGGGTCCGGGTTGAACACGAAGAAGATTCGGACCCCTCCAGGAGGGTCCGAGAAGCTCAACAAGAGGACTCGAACCCCTCTCAGAGGGTCCGGGTTGATGAAGAGGAAGCTCCGGGCTCTTCCGCAAGAGTCCGGACAGTCCAGCGACCAGTGTACTTCATCAGCGAAGTACTCCACAACACCAAGACAGACTACATTGAGGTGCATAAACTGCTTTATGCAGTCCTTATTGCTTCAAGGAAGTTTCGTCACTATTTCCAAGCTCACAAGATATCAGTGGTAACTTAATATTCACTGTGTGCTATTTTGCATAACCATAATTCTACTGGGAACATTGCAAAGTGGGCAGCAAAGCTGGCCAAGTTTGATCTCCAATTCGTGACAATACAAGCTATCAAGAGTCAGGCTTTGGCTGACTTCGTGGCAGAGTGGACTCTCCCTCCATCAAACCCTGGGGGCCCCAGTGAGCAGAAGTCGGAACCCAAGGTTCCGGTATTCACCAAACCTCACTGGACTCTCTACTTCGACGGCTCCGTGCAGAAGTAGGGGGCGGAGCTAGAATCCTTCTCCTCGCTCCGACCGGGGAGAAGGTCAAATATATGGTTCACCTTGACTTCAAGGCAACCAAAAACATGGCGGAGTATGAAGCTCTCAACTACGGGCTCAAGGTAGCACTATCCTACGGTCTCAAACAGCTGTTGGTGAAGGGTGATTTGCAGCTCATCATAAAACAAGTTAAAGGTGAATGCTGCTGGAACAATCTCCAACTAGTCGCTTATCTACTTGAAATCTAGAGGCTTCTGAAAGACTTTTAAGTCTTGGATCTCCATCATGTTCAGCATCTTCATAACGTTGAATCCGATGAACTTTCGACGAAGGCTTCAACCGGAGCTCCAGCTCCTGACAGAATCTTCATCCGGAGGTCGTCAAGACCAACAACTCAGCCTGTCGAACTGAGCGAAGGGGGCGAGACCAGCACCTCGAAGCTGGCGATCCCAGTGGCCCTGTTACCATGGCGTCCACCAAGGGTCGTAGGTGTTGTCGGAAGCTCTGAGCAACCCAACACGCAAGACTCAGAAGCTCAAGTTAGCTCTGATGCTGTAACACCCTCATTTTCTTGCATCATGCCTTGCATACATTCATATACATGTTTAACATTAACCCACATCAAGAGGAACAAGTTTAAAATTGATTTGGAGCAAAACCGCACTTAAAACGCAGGAAAGTGCGGACTAGTCCGATTTTGCTGCGGACTAGTCTGATTTCTCTCTAACTAAAAACGGACTTGTCTGTTTGTGTTGCGGACTAGTCCGATTTTTGGCACTGGAAATCTTCGGACTTGTCTGATTTTGTGCGGACTAGTCCGATGCTCCATGATCCTTGAAAAATTCGCTAAGTCCTTGGACTTTTCCGGAGTAGTCCGGTGTTCCAGCGGACTTGTCCGTTTTCCTCTCTGTTCAAATTCGGACTTGTCCGATGTTTGTCCAGACTTGTCCGATTTTCTCTTTGGACGACTTCGGACTAGTCCGGTCCTGTCTGGACTTGTCCGATATTTCGCGACTCCGAGTTGATCTTTTGTTTTACGACTTGTTTCTTGGATTTCATGTTAAGTGGGCCTAGGGACGTCGTGCCCAACTCTTTTAGAGCCCATGTGGGACTCTAAACCGGCCTCTACTCATCCCAAACTCGAAATCCATCTAACCCTAGCCTCCACCTCTATATAAACAGCCCCACCCCTTGGTTTGACATCTATTTGCCACTTTTCCACCCACCCAAACCTAGTTCGTGGAGAGCCACCATCAAGGAGGGAGGAGAAGATCCCAAGCAAGAAGAAGAAGAGGAGGAAACGAAAGAGGATCAAGATCTCCACCAAGTTTCGTCCTTCACCACCAATTCATCTCCAAGTTCATCACCAACCCTAAATCATCAATATCCAAGTGCTACCTCCAAGTTTCTTGATTCATTGGAGTCCTAAACACCTGGTATACCTTCTATTATCTTTTTCTTACGTGAACTCAACCCCTAATATCAAAATTCACGTCGATCTAGAAAACCCTAATCCGCTGATCTCACAGAGTGCGGACTTGTCCGGTCCCTAGCGGACTAGTCCGATCTTCCTGGTTAAATTGTGTTGAATTAATTCTAAAATTTGATCTAATCACATCCAAACCTGTATAAACTTGTTAAAAGCTATTAGAACTAGTTAGTGATCATTAAAAGCAATCTAGTAACAAGTTCTACCTTGCATTTGCATCAATCATGCATGTCATGACATATTGAGTAATATTTGTGCAATCTTTGATTGTGTTTCTTGTCTTGTATGTTTATTGTGCGGATTAGACGGATTTGCGCTAGAGAGTGCCGCGGAGGATCTACAACACCAAGAGTTTGAAGGCTTTGACCCTAATCAACAGCAAGAGCAAGGCAAGTGTCCTTGAAGCATATTGATCCTGTTTTTAAAATAAATGTTTTGTTTGCAAACTGCATGCTGTGTCGAATTGATGGGAATCCTATGATAGGAAGTTTACTAGAATTGTTTAACCACCCTTGTCACCTGGAATATATATGGTAGAGAGTCGGGAAGGGTTTTTACCTTTTTGCTTTGCTTAATTAATTGGGATGGAAAAACAACACTACAAATTTAATTATGTATTAATGATATTCTGGTTAATGTGAACTGGTTGATATGGTATGGTAATGGGTGATCTAAGCAAGCCTGGTATGCGGATGGGTTGGACGTATGGTGGTTTGCTTGCTTTAGATCTAAGGACCGGTTCACGCGAGAATAAGCCAGGACTATAGTGCCACCACGAGGCCAAGTATGGGTGCGGCGTAGCTGATTAATTAGGGATTTGCTAGTGCTGTTTGGACCATTGTGGATGCTCCGGGAAGGGGTAGTTGGATTGGGTTTGTTGATGATTGGTGGGACTAGCCTGGGATCCGAATGGCTCAAGAGGGGGCCCTTGGTTGAAGATGTGCTCTGCGGGAGACAACACCACCGTTGAAACCTCAGTGGGGTCCGAATAGACTAGTAATCCCTTTGTAAAGGCAATTTTGTGATCTCTTGGCCACACACCAACGGAAGTGTGTAATATGACCGGCGGGTCATGGGCATGAGGGAGATTCTTAGTCGCTGAAAGGTGATGAAATCACAAACACGTGGGTAAAGAGGTACAAACTCTGCAGAGTTAAATAAAACTATCATGATAGCCGTGCTTCTGGTTATGAGCACCTGGACAACTTCCATAATTAGAGGGAATTTGGTATTGTGATGGTTTTTGGGATGGTTATGGTTGGTAATGGTTATGGATTAATTTCTGGTATTGAATATGGTTATTGGTAAATGGTGAAATCTGGAATTATTGATGAGGATGGTGAACTATGGATGGGTATTATGGTATTACTTATGATTATGATGGGTTTATTTCACATACATGTAATATATTGCTTTTCAAATGTTTTTATGTACTTTTCAGCACTTTGCCATTATTATTGTCGTCATTTGAATCATCCACATGTCATACTTTCCACACTTGCTGAGTACGACATGTACTCACTCTTGCAATCCCCCCCAACAGTTGCAGGTCAGGATTGGGAGTTTAATGGTGATAATGCGGAGTTCTAGGCCGTGTCTACCGTCATCTTTGCCTGTGGTGTTGATTGGAGCTGCGCATATATATCCCTTATGCTTAGTTTGCTTAGTCGCTTAATTAGTTTATTTCCGCTGCATTAGTTGAACTTGTCATTAATATTCATTAGAGGTTGTATTCGAGGATAATATGGCTTGTGAAATAAAATTTGGTTAATTAATCTTGTTCTGTGGTAATCTTCTGTATACTCTTTTGTGATTGCACTCGTGTATGTGTGATGAACATCCTGGGCACACATATGCGTTAGCTTGGTTCTTTTTTTTCAGAACCGGGCGTCACAGATTGGTATCAGAGCCACAGGTTGACCGTAGGACGCAACCTAGATAGAATGGACACTTTAGAGCACATAGGAGCACTCAGGAATTGATTTGATTTTGTTGGTGTGCTGTTTGCTATATATATTGCTTGCTTGTGTGTTTAATAGAGGATTTTGGGATGCCTTAGCATTGCCATGTCCACCTAGGCTAGTGTAGCTAGTTGGTTAGCTTCATATCCCTTGATGCATATAGTTGGGGACGTTCTCTAATTCTTACCTATTGCTTTTCTTCAGATGGTGAGGACTCGCAATCAGAGGGATGGCAATAATGAGGAGGAGAACAATGGAGTGCCTCAGAACAACATTGGACAAGGATCTACTCAGGGAGCTATCAACATTGAGCAGCTATTGGCTATTCAAAACCAGCTCACGCAGACCATGATACAGACTATGGGACAGATGCAGGCTGGCAACATCAACAATCAGCCTCACATGCCTCCACCGCCACCCCCGCCTCCTCATAACCGATTGGGAGAGTTTATGAGGACTAGGACACCAACCTTTGCTCAAGCCGCTGACCCTATGGATGCGTATGATTGGCTCAAGTCCGTGGAGAAGAAGCTAGCCATTGTCCAATGCAGTGACCGGGAGAAGGTCTTGTTTGCTTTTCATCAACTAGTTGGAGCAGCTGCGGATTGGTGGGATTCTTATTGCAATGCTCATAAGAACCAAGAGAGAATTACTTGGGCCGAATTCAAGGAGAATTTATGTTCTCATTATGTGCCGGAGGGTGTTATGATCTTGAAGAGGCAAGAATTTGAGAATTTAAGGCAAGGAAGATCAAGTGTGAGTGAATATCTCAATAAGTTCACCAACTCTCAAGGTATGTGCCTGAGGATGTTAGTCGGGACGGCCGGAAACAATACTTGTTCATGAGGGGCTTGAACAATGAGATCCAAGTGCAATTGCTCAACTGTGATTATGTCAATTTCCAGAAGCTGATCCGTGAGATGGAGCAAGAAATCAAGAGGAAGGCGCCATATCAAGGACAGCAACAAGGAAGAAATGTGCGCCCTCGCCTTGCACCACCCAATGCGCCCTATTACAGCTCCTCTATTCCTGCTCAACGCCCTGGCTATGCACCGCGCTCAACTCAGTTTGTGCAGCAGCGCCCTGTTATGCAAGCACCTAGGCCTCCAATGTCTTATGCGCCTCGTGCAAATTTTCCTGCTGCAAATGTTCAAAACCAAGCTCGTCCCAATAATTCTGGTGGAGTTAAGAATTGTTATACTTGTGGAGAAGCTGGACACTTTGCGCATCAATGTCCTAAGTCAGGCCTTGGTCAAGGAAGCAATGCGCCGAGGCAAAACCCAAGACCTAATGGAGGACAGCCACAAGGGAACCGTGGGCAGCAAAATTTTGCTCGTGGCAACGTGGACCATTTCTCTATGGAGGATGCTCAGCAAGCGGATGACGTGGTCATTGGTATGTTTCTCGCCAACTCCAACCCCGCGACTATGTTATTTGATTCTGGAGCATCACATTCATTCATTGCATCGAAGTATGTTGCCAAGTATAGTTTGCCTATCTCTCATATGAAGTTTACTCTATTGGTTAAGTCTCCTGGAGGAGAGATGAGGACAAATATCGTATGTCCAAAAGTAAGCCTTAGAATAGGGGGGGTAGACTTCTCCGCCAACCTCATAGTTTTGGATTCTCAAGGATTGGACATTATACTTGGTATGGATTGGTTGAGTAAGCACAATGGAGTTATTGAGTGTGCCATGAAGACGGTGAAGTTGACCAATGAGGAAGGGATCACTGTAGAATTTGAAGCATCTCAACCCGCACCAAAGCAATTGGAGTTGAATCATATGGACGGTGCCGCAATTGAGGAGATTCCGGTGGTGTGTGAATTTTTGGATGTTTTTCCGGACGAGTTGCCAGGTATGCCACCTGACCGAGACATTGAATTTGTTATTGATTTAATACCTGGAACTGCACCTATAGCTAAGAGGCCGTATAGGATGCCTCCTTTGGAATTAGCGGAGCTCATGAAGCAAATTCAAGAGCAATTAGAGAAGGGTTTTATTCGCCCTAGCTCTTCACCTTGGGGAGCGCCCGTGCTGTTCGTGGACAAGAAGAATGGATCCCAAAGGATGTGCGTAGATTACCTAGCTCTCAACGAGGTAACAATCAAGAACAAGTATACCTTGCCACGTATAGAGGACTTGTTTGATCACATGAAGGGTGCTTGTGTCTTCTCCAAGATTGATTTGAGGTCGGGATACTTTCAAATGAAGATTAGACCATCGGACATACCCAAGATAGCTTTTAGGACACGGTATGGATCTTATGAGTACACCGTGATGTCTTTTGGATTGACAAACGCGTCTGCCTACTTTATGTACCTCATGAATAAGATCTTCATGGAGCACTTGGATAAGTTCATTGTGGCGTTTATTGATGACATTATGATCTACTCGAAGGACGAGAAGGAACATGAGGAACACTTGAGGCTTACATTGCAGCAATTGAGGGAGCATCAATTGTATGCCAAGTTCAACAAGTGTCAGTTTTGGTTGAGAGAGGTGTCGTTTCTGGGTCATATAATTTCAGGAGGAGGAGTATCGGTTGACCCAGGAAAAGTGAGAGACGTGTTGAAGTGGGAACCGCCGCAAAACGTTAAGGAAATAAGGAGTTTTCTTGGGATGGCTGGATATTACCGTAGATTCATCAAGGACTTTTCCAAGATAGCCAAGCCTATGACGGAGTTGCTAATGAAGGGCAAGGCTTTCCAATGGACCCAAGCTTGTCAAAATAGTTTTGAGGAGTTGAAGAAGAGGTTGACAACAGCACCAGTTTTGGTACTACCAGATGTGAGCAAGAGTTTCGACATCTATTGCGACGCGTCGAGACAAGGACTTGGATGTGTATTGATGCAAGAAGGTCAAGTGGTCGCCTATGCATCAAGACAATTGAAGAAAGATGAGCAGAATTACCCCACGCACGATTTGGAACTCGCGGCCGTGGTACACGCATTGAAGATTTGGAGACACTATATCCATGGACATAGGTGTGAAATTTATACGGATCATAAGAGTTTGAAGTATATTTTCACACAAACGGATCTGAATTTGAGGCAACGAAGATGGTTGGAGCTCATCAAGGACTATGATGTGGGGATCAACTATCATCCAGGAAAGGCCAATGTAGTGGCCGATGCCTTGAGCCAGAAAGGAGTAAGTAACCAACTCACAGTTCGAGAGTTACCATCCGAGTTATGCAAGGTGTTCGAACGGTTGAACCTCGGGTTTGTAAATGGGATGGGGATGATGGAATTAAACCCAACCTTGGAGCGAGAAATTCGAGAGGCACAAACCACAAATGAGGAGATCAAGGAAATCAAGGAGAGGACCGAAGAAGGGAGAGAATTCAGATTTGACAAGGACGAACATGGTACCTTATGGCTTGGAAAGAGAATCGTTGTGCCTAATGTAGAGCATATTCGGGAGACAGTATTAAAGGAGGCACATGACTCGCCTTACTCGATTCACCCTGGTTGTACAAAGATGTACAAAGACTTGAAGACTTGTTATTGGTGGGATAGGATGAAGAAGGACATAGCTGAATATGTAGCATTGTGTGATGTGTGCCAACGAGTCAAATCTGAACATCAAAGGCCAGCAGGATTGTTGCAGCCATTAAAGATCCCGGAATGGAAGTGGGAAGAAATCGGTATGGACTTCATAGTTGGGTTACCACGTACTCAGTCCGGGTATGACTCAATTTGGGTAATTGTGGATCGCTTAACCAAGTCAGCTCATTTTGTCCCTGTGAAGACCAAATATACAGTTGTACAATTGGCCGAAATATACATGGAGCATATTGTGTGTCGACATGGAGTCCCTAAGAAGATAGTCTCGGATAGAGGTTCTCAATTCACTTCCAGGTTTTGGCAAAAGTTGCATGAAGCTTTGGGAACAAGGTTGAATTTTAGTTCAGCATATCATCCTCAAACGGATGGACAAACTGAGAGGACCAATCAGATTTTGGAGGACATGTTAAGAGCTTGTGCCTTAAAGCATGGGAAAAGTTGGGACAAAATCTTGCCATATGCAGAATTTTCATACAACAATAGCTACCAAGCAAGCTTGAAAATGTCACCATATGAAGCGCTTTATGGGAGGAAGTGTAGGACACCTTTATTCTGGAATGAAGTAGGGGAAACTCAAGTATTTGGTCCGGATGTGTTGCAAGAAGCCGAAAAGCAAGTCCAAATAATTCGTGAAAACTTGAGGGCTGCCCGATCAAGGCAAAAAGGCTATGCGGACAATAGGAAAAGGAAATTAGCCTTTGAAATAGGAGATTTTGTTTACCTCAAGGTGTCACCAATGAGAGGTCATAAGAGGTTTAACATAAGGGGTAAGCTCGCACCTCGCTGTATTGGACCATTCAAGATTTTGGACAAAAGAGGAGAAGTAGCGTATAAGTTGGAGATGCCAGCTCATCTTTCGGACGTCCATGATTTCTTTCATGTTTCCCAGCTCAAGAAGTGTTTGAGAGTACCGGAAGAACAAGTGACAATTGAAGAATTGGAACTAGAGGAAGATTTGACTTATGCCGAACAACCGGTCAAAATCTTGGAAACTAAGGAGAGTGTCACAAGGAACAAGGTCATTAGATGGTGTAAAGTTCAATGGAAGCACCACACAGAAAAAGAAGCGACGTGGGAATTGGAGGATGATCTCAAGAAGAAATTTCCCTCTCTCTTCTCTTCCGCGTTGAATCTCGAGGGCGAGATTCATTTTAAGGGGGGTAGGTTTGTAACACCCTCATTTTCATGCATCATGCCTTGCATACATTCATATACATGTTTAACATTAACCCACATCAAGAGGAACAAGTTTAAAATTGATTTGGAGCAAAACCGCACTTAAAACGCGGGAAAGTGCAGACTAGTCCGATTTTGCTGCGGACTAGTCCGATTTTTCTGTGACTAAAAACGGACTTGTCTGTTTTTGCTGCGGACTAGTCCGATTTTTGGCACTGGAAATCTTTGTACTTGTCCGATTTTGTGCGGACTAGTCCGATGCTCCATGAATCCTTGAAAAATTCGCTAAGTCCTTGGACTTTTCCGAAGTAGTCCAGTGTTCTAGCGGACTTGTCCATTTTCCTCTCTGTTCAAATTCGGACTTGTCCGATGTTTGGCCAGACTTGTCCGATTTTCTCTCTGGATGACTTCAGACTAGTCCGGTCCTGTCCGGACTTGTCCGATATTTCGCGACTCCGAGTTGATCTTTTGTTTTACGACTTGTTTCTTGGGTTTCATGTTAAGTGGGCCTAGAGACGTCGTGCCCAACTCTTTTAGAGCCCATGTGGGACTCTAAACCGGCCTCTACTCATCCCAAACTCGAAATCCATCTAACCCTAGCCTCCACCTCTATATAAACAGCCCCACCCCTTGGTTTGACATCTATTTGCCACTTTTCCACCCACCCAAACCCTAGTTCGTGGAGAGCCACCATCAAGGAGGGAGGAGAAGATCCCAAGCAAGAAGAAGAAGAGGAGGAAACGAAAGAGGATCAAGATCTCCACCAAGTTTCGTCCTTCACCACCAATTCATCTCCAAGTTCATCACCAACCCTAGATCATCAAGATCCAAGTGCTACCTACAAGTTTCTTGATTCATTAGAGTCATAAACACCTGGTATACCTTCTATTATCTTTTCCTTACGTGAACTCAACCCCTAATCTCCAAATTCACGTCGATCTAGAAAACCCTAATCTGCTGATCTCGCAGAGTGCGGACTTGTCCAGTCCCTAGCGGACTAGTCCGATCTTCCTGGTTAAATTGTGTTGAATTAATTCTAAAATTTGATCTAATCACATCCAAACCTATATAAACTTGTTAAAAGCTATTAGAACTAGTTAGTGATCATTAAAAGCAATCTAGTAACAAGTTCTACCTTGCATTTGCATCAATCATGCATGTCATGACATATTGAGTAATATTTGTGCAATCTTTGATTGTGTTTCTTGTCTTGTATGTTTATTGTGCGGATTAGACAAATTTGCGCTAGAGAGTGTCGCGGAGGATCTACAGCACCAAGAGTTTGAAGGCTTTGACCCTAATCAACAGCAAGAGCAAGGCAAGTGTCCTTGAAGCATATTGATCCTGTTTTTAAAATAAATGTTTTGTTTGCAAACTGCATGCTGTGTCAAATTGATCGGAATCCTATGATAGGAAGTTTACTAGAATTGTTTAACCACCCTTGTCACCTGGAATATATGGTAGAGAGTCGGGAAGGGTTTTTACCTTTTTGCTTCGCTTAATTAATTGGGATGGAAAAACAACACTATAAATTTAATTATGTATTAATGATATTCTGGTTAATGTGAACTGGTTGATATGGTATAGTAATGGGTGATCTAAGCAAGCCTGGTATGCGGATGGGTTGGACGTATGGTGGTTTGCTTGCTTTAGATGTAAGGACCGGTTCATGCGAGAATAAGCTAGGACTATAGTGCCACCACGAGGACAAGTATGGGTGCAGCGTAGCTGATTAATTAGGGCTTTGCTAGTGCTGTTTGGACCATTGTGGATGCTCGGGGAAGGGGTAGTCGGATTGGGTTTGTTGATGATTGATGGGACTACCCTGGGATCCGAATGGATCAAGAGGGGGCCTTTGGTTGAAGATGTGCTCTGCGGGAGACATCGCCACCGGTGAAACCTCAGTGGGGTCTAAATAGACTAGTAATCCCTTTGTAAAGGCTATTTTGTGATCTCTTGGCCACACACCAATGGAAGTGTGTAATATGACCGATGGGTCATGGGCATGAGGGAGATTCTTAGTCGCCGAAAGGTGATGAAATCACAAACATGTGGGTAAAGAGGTACAAACTCTGTAGAGTTAAATAAAACTATCATGATAGTCGTGCTTCCGGTTATGAGCACCTGGACAACTTCCACGATTAGAGGGAATTTGGTATTGGGATGGTTTTTGGGATGGTTATGGTTGGTAATGGTTATGGATTAATTTCTGGTATTGAATATGGTTATTGGTAAATGGTGAAATCTGGAATTATTGATGAGGATGGTGAACTATGGACGGGTATTATGGTATTACTTATGATTATGATGGGTTTATTTCACATACATGTAATATATTGCTTTTCAAATGTTTTTATGTACTTTTCAGCACTTTGCCATTATTATTGTCGTCATTTGAATCAGCCACATGTCATACTTTCCACACTTGCTGAGTACGACATGTACTCACTCTTGCAATCCTCCAACAGTTGCAGGTCAGGATTGGGAGTTTAATAGTGATAATGCGGAGTTCTAGGCCGTGTCCACCGTCATCTTTGCCTGTGGTGTTGATTGGAGCTGCGCATATATATCCCTTATGCTTAGTTTGCTTAGTCGCTTAATTAGTTTATTTCCGCTGCATTAGTTGAACTTGTCATTAATATTCATTAGAGATTGTATTCGAGGATAATATGGCTTGTGAAATAAAATTTGGTTAATTAATCTTGTTTTGTGGTAATCTTTTGTATACTCTTTTGTGATTGCACTCGTGTATGTGTGATGAACATCCTGGGCACACATATGCGTTAGCTTGGTTCTTTTTTTTTGGAACTGGGCATCACAGATGCATGGATCTCGGATATTCGGAGCTACTTGAAAGACAATGTCCTTCCTGAAGACGGTGCATCCGCTGATCGGATCGTCAGGTTGTCTAAAAGATACACACTGGTAGAAGGGGGTCTCTACTGGCGCGGTGCCAACGACATCCCAATGCGGTGCATTGCAAGGGAAGAAGGCCGCGAGCTCCTTGCGGAAATCTATGGAGGCGGGTGTGGGAACCACGCATCTTCCCGCACGTTGGTTGGTAAAGCCTTCCGGTATGGCTTTTACTGGCCTACAGCACTCGAGGATGCAGTCGAGCTAGTGAAAAAATGTTAAGCGTGCCAGTTCCACGCAAAACAAATTCACACACCGGCTCAATCACTGCAAATGATACCTCCTACATGGCCATTCGCTGTGTGGGGCATGAACATCTTGGGACCATTCCCAAAAGCCGTCGGAGGTTACAGGTTCCTGTATGTCGCCATTGACAAGTTCACCAAGTGGTCGGAAGCTACTCCAGTTGTGACAATCAACAAGCAATCAGCAATCAAATTCTTGATGTCCATAATATGCAGATTTGGAGTTCCAAACAAAGTCATAACTGACAATGGAACCCAATTTACAAGTGTTGCATTTCAAGAATATTGCGAAGACCTCGGCATTCAAGACAGCTACGCCTCAGTAGCTCACCAGCAAGCAATGGTCAAGCCGAGAGAGCAAATGCAGAAATCCTAAAAGGACTCAAGACATGCACATATGAGCGCCTAAAAAAGCATGGAGCCAACTGGATTGAAGAGCTTGCATCTACATTGTGGGCGAACAGGACAACACCTAACCGGTCAACTGGGGAGACACCTTTCTTCCTGGTGTACGGAGTTGAAGCAGTTCTTCCTCCAGAGATCACCATGGGGTACCTGCGGGTCCGGACCTTCGACAAAGCCATGCAGGACCAGCTTTGGCGTGAAGACCTTGACCTCGTCAATGAGGGAAGGTGCTAAGCTGCTGTTCGGAATGCACGATATCGCCAAGTGCTCCAGCGCCACCATCAAAGGCATGTGCACAACCGACTGCTCAAGGAAGGCAATATGGTGTTGCGGAAAATACTAACTCGTGAAGGGATGAATGAACTTTCCCCCAGTTGGGAAGGTCCCTTCCGAGTGATCAAAGTATCCCGTCTCGGATGCTTCGCTTGGCAACTGAGGACGGGACCCTGCTTCCTAATCCTTGGAACATCGAGCACCTCCATAAGTTTTATACTTAGAATCACGGAGGTGAGTCTGTAATTACACACAATGTATGTTATAGAGTCAATATACAACGGGTAGGTCCTCCGGGAGAACATCTGGACCCCTTCGGGAAGGTCCGGGAAGTTCAAGTAACACTTGATACAGTCACAACACTAAAAGTGTAACTACCTGCCCTGGGTTAGTACAACATGTATAACACATTTAGCATGGTCATGTACCCTAAGTGTGTCCTTGTCTCCCCTGTAATTCAGATCTATATTGAAAGACATTGTTGTGTGAAAACAGACTCCGCGTGCATTTATTTTTTGTACAAGGCTCAGTATTTCGAATTATTATTTTTATTCATCTTGTCTGTAATGAAGTTATGCAATTCTTTTTAAGTTTTAGTCCAAGTTATTCATATGTGTCACAAGTTATATTGTTGGTCTTTTTGGATCTTAACATTGCTGCATAGTCTACTTGCCCGAACGCCAAGCCAACATATGTTCGGAGTGTGCTATCGACTTAGTCTGGTCCTGCACCCTAAGTACGCCACTCTACCTACACCCCGACAGACCTCAGTAGGGTGAGTACTAAAAAAGCATACGGGTCTAGAAAGATTACATCAATATGCTTGTTATCATATTGAATTTCTTCGGATCTAAAACTGAAATAAGAAAGATAAGTCACAAATAATTTATAGACAAGAGGATGCATTCTACTCTTTTTTCTTGTCTTTAATGTACAGGAAAAACACAACGATGGTGGATGACGCCGGAGCTATCAAGCCCCGACAACCTCCAAGGGGCCGCCGTCGAAGTTTTCACACGTTGATAGTGGGTGTCATCGAACCCACCGACAACCCTAGGAGGGCCACCGTCGACGTTCTACGATTGATGGTGGATATCACCGGACCTACCAAGCTCTGACAACCCCAAGGGGCTCGCTGTCGATGTTCTATGCGTTGATAGTGGGTATTGTCGGAGCTATCAAGCTCCAATAACCGCAGGAGGCCCGCCGTCAACGTGGAAAAAGACTTCGGGCCTAAAATCTACAAGCTCGAAGCGCTCAAGTCATCAACATACTGTTAAAACCTTTTGGTATATGTTCACAATCAAATACATCTACCAGGGGGCCAATAAGACAGAGCACAATATATTGAAGACAAAGTGAAATTCATGGCAGAAAGAGTGGATTTCATTAATTCAAAGTATTGGATTACAAAATCAGGTTTACAGTAAGAGACAAAAAGAAAATGTCCTATCTACTGGAGGATCTAAGTCCTATGGGAAAACGAAGCAACCTTCTCACCAGACTCTTAGATATTAGCTTTGGCGGCATCCTCCTCTTCAGCAACGAGTCCTTCAAAGACTGGATCAAGAGAAAATTGGGGGTCTCGGCTTTTGTAACACGCCAAGACATACTCGGCAACGTTTTTGGCTAGAGATCTCTCCTCTATCTCTAGCTAATCAGCGGTGACATTAACCATTGCATCGAGTTTGCTGCCAGTAGAGCCAAGTGCCACCAGCGTCTGGTCCAGCTTCTGCACTGGGTCCTCCGGGCGTACTGGACTAAAGCCAAGAGGCACAAGGGCCCTGTCCGCATGGTCCAGAAAATCCCACAGCATCAGGGATTCGGTTGCCCGCGAGCTCTGCAGCTCCTCCAGTGACCTCCGAGTGGTCGCTAGCTCCGAACTCTCCCGAGCGAGACATTCAACCGCTTTAGCATGTTGCTGCATATTCCCAGCTACTTGCTTTTCACGGTCATTTAGCTCCGTCTCCCAGAGGTGGATGCAGTTTCACCGTTCCGCCAGGTCCTTCTCCCTGCCCCTCACTTTCCCTTCTCTGGCGGCAACATCAGCTTCTCTTTTCGAGAGCTCCTGTCCCAGTTTCCAGTACTTCTCCTTTTCTTCTGCACTCCACAGATCCAAATTTTTAGTGCGATCTGCCAAATTTTGCTCAGCCAGAGTTAATTTCTGGGTGAGCTCCTCCTCTCTCTTCAAAACATCCTCCTACCGTTCCAAGAGCTTCTCTTCTCTTGTATCAAGGTACGCTCGACGTTTCAGGAGGACCTCATTTAATTCCTTGAGGCTTTCATGACGCTCATCAGCAGCATCACGCCTTTCCATGGCTTGCTCGAGGATCTCCCGAGAATTAGCATCGAGCGCCCTGATGGCGGTTTCCTTCTCTTCCAACAGTTTGCCCCAGTACTCCATTCGGGCCGTTTCCCTTTTCACCCGCTCCTTCTGATCAGTAAGCCTTGTCTGTGCAAGTTTGGTCTCGAAGTGGAGCCTATTGCGCCAACGCCTCAAGGTGTGGCGCTCCTCTTCAAGAACTTTGCTCTCATGATCGAATGCGAGTTGAACTTGTCGGAGGCTCGAGCAAGCATTGTCTACGGACAGCGCCAAGGGGATAGGCTTCGGACCTGCTAAGGTCATCTCTGCTGGCTCTAAGGGGTCTTCAAGAACAAAAATTGGGTCCCACATCACAGGTGTGGTTCCTTGAGTTTCTACGTCACTAGGGCCGTCCTCCAGAAGCTCTTCGGCAGCAGTAGAAGAAGAACCCGCTGAGGGAACTTCTACCTCCGTAGCTAAAGCCAAAGGTCCTGCCTCTGGGTCTTCAGTCGCTGGCTCCGTAGGTGGAGAGCCTGCCACCGCCTCTTCATGGTGCTTCGGCTCTGGCACGGAAACCTCTGGAGCAGTTACCTCCGGGGCAATGGTTGGGGCTTCACCCGGTGCCTCTACCATCGCCGGCTTAGGTGTCGGTACATCAGTCAGCTCCAGCTCGGCAGCCGGAGCTTCAATCATCTCCGGTTCAGCAACCGGACCTTCAACAACTTCTGGCCTGAGGGCCGAAGTTTCAACTACCTTCCGCTTAGTGGCCGAAGATTCTGTCATCTCCGGTTCAACGGCCAGGGCTTCAATGACTTCCGGCTCAAGGACCGAAGCTTCTGGCACCACTGGCCCCGCAACAACTTCTGGTGCAGGAATCGGAGCCTCAGTAACCTCTGGCTCGGACACCGGAGCTTCCGACATCTCCAACTCCCGCACTGGAGCCTCAGCCTCCGACGCTGTTGCTGGCGGTGCATCTTCAACTTCTTCCCCGTGGTTCGGCGCTACCACGGGATCTTCTAGCGATGACTTTGAATCCAGATCAACGACAGCTAGCGTCGGAGCTGTTGTGACCTCGGTCACCACTTGAAGAGGCACCGGGGTTGGAGCTGGACTTTTTGTCCACACTGCTTCGGCAGTTGCGACAGAGCCCAGAGCCTTAGACTTCGACTTTGACGCCCTGCGGGCAAAAAATTGGAAGATTTAAAACATAACAAAAATTGTAGTGGCAAATCAAGGTGATAAAGCAAGCTTACCTTGGGAAGCTACCGCTCCAATCGGCGCATAACCTCTTCGCCGGAGGCTCGGAGCCGGAGCTTGCCGTGGTTGGCACGGAGGGAGCTCCGGAATGTTGCCCGTAGCCTGCTGTCATTGTTGGTGTTGCCCCAGCCGAGGTCTCCCTCGGCCGGGAAGAACCTCCGGACCTAGAGCCCCTCGCTAGCACCAAGACCGAAGTCAACTGTCCAGAACTGGCGCCTCTCGAGGACGCTTGCACTGGAGGAGGTGTAGCCGCAGAAGATCTCCCTCGTCGGGGAGAAGGGGCTGTTGTAGATGGAGCAGGCCTGACGGACCTCCCATCAGCATGCTTCAGTTTCCTCTTTCGGCTGGAAGATTCAGCTCGCTCCTTGCCCTTGCCCTTGCCAATGTCTTCAACCCTCTAGCTCGGAGCAGGGGCGGCCACCTCCTCAGAAGCTCCGGGGATTACAACCCTGGAGGTCCGGCGTTTTTCCACCTCGCCAAGGTCGTCTAGCGCCGACGTCTTCCTTCGGAGCTCCCTGCTGATCTCTGGAATCATGTTTAAAGGCTGGAAAGCAGTCGGCGGAGCTAAGGCATCATCGTCGACAAGCCCATGCTGAAATTTCTTGAGATGAAGCTTCAATTCTTCGTCGTCCAAGTTGGATTTCAAACAGGTTTCAATCCGGTCATCATCCATCACGCTGTTGAAAGCCCAGACGAGCTTCTCCCTCCTCCTCGACGGAGCCTACCTGTTCACCAAGAAGTTCCCGAAGACCATCTGGGGGGTCACTACACCCTCCACACACTCTCGGATCCTGGTCAGGACAGGGTCGAATGCATCTGACAGCTTCAGAACTACATTCCAGACATCAGTGTCGACGTTGGGGAGTCCTTGGGGCAGCTCCAACCTATCGTGCTCATCCACTGCAATGATGATCCATTCCTTCTTCCAGTCATCCCATTTGTCGGAGGGAGACGACTTCAAGTACTTGAAGGAGCAGTTCTTGCGCTTCACAAAGTAATATAAGCCAATCAGCTCAGTCCCCTTGCCGGTGGTGTGAACTGTGAAGAAGGTCCAGAACAACTCGACGTAGGGAGGCACACCCACCAACATCTCGCAGAAGTGGACGAAAGTGGACAGGAGCAGAAGGGAGTGCGGGACGAGGTGATGCAGTTGGACGCCGTAGAAGTCCAACAACACCAGGGTGAAGTTTGAGAATGGTGGGATCAATCCCACCATAGCGTATGCTGAGAAGTACACCATCTCCCCGCGGCTCTCCTTCTTGAAGGGGAGCTTGCCAGCACGGACCAGGTGGTTGAAGGAGTTGCTAGACTATCCCATGAAGGTCCGGACCTTCATCAGATTTTTCTTACTATGGATGCGGCTCTTGGGAAGACCTAACTCCATCGCGGCCAAGTGGAGCAATGGAAAGGAAAGCTAGGCAACGTTTGGGAGGCTCTAGGCACGAGTTTGATCGAAAGCATAAAGAATCCTCAAACCGTGCATACTTTCCTTCTTAAGTAAGCCTCCGCGACGCTTGGATGGAAACCGCAACTAGAGCAGGGTTACGTTTCAAATATCTACCCCGTTAATGACAAGTGGGCCCGGGGCCACCCCCAACGAAGAGATCGAGGTTATTACCCCAGGCGAACCGTTGTCATGATGGACGGCGGGAAACCCAAAGGTGACACCCTAACAAGGCGCTCAGAATCGATACGGTTTTTGTATTGGGAACCAACGACCTTCATTTGTGTGAGATCCACACTCAAAGGTCTCATCTACCGCATTCAAAGCAAGCCACACGGCGATGGTTGAACCCCGAACCATCACCCCAACGGCATATCAGAAGACCTTTGAAGTTACAGTGCTGGAGTCGAGGATGGTCCCACCTCCGGTAGGATAATAACCTAAAGGGTTTCCCCCAGAGGTTGGCCTGGGGCCACTGTCGGTACCCTGTGTACCGGGTACCCCATGATACCACAGGAAGTGCAAGAGAGTTCCACCTGTCAGAGTTGAAGGTTCCCTCAGGCCCCACATGTCACACGACATTGGACCCGCCTCTCTCATATGGGTAGCTCCGGGAATGCCACGTGTAATAGCAGACCGGAGCTGAACTCCCAACAGGGGGGAGGTCCAGAGTTGACACGTGGATAATAACCCCGGACCTAACCCCCAGTAGAGGGAAGCTCCGATACCGCCACGTGTATAACAGCTCCGGACCCATCTCATCGCGAAGGGAAGCTCCAGAGCTGCCACGTGTGGACCCTCCGGACCTTACACCAACGGGGATATTGGCAGATCTCCAACAGCACGGACATTAAAGGGACAATTAAAGCGGCAGTTACAAGACCTAATTATGTGTCATTAATTCTATATTAATGACACACGATTAGTGGGCTATTAATAGGGGTAACACTGCTATTAAGGCACGTTATTACACTATTAATCACTCCTAATACTCGTAGACCGTGTATTAGGCTATTAAATATGCCAGGGCTACATGTTGGGTCAGGCAAATGTTGTAACGGTCAGTCTTTACACTATAAAAGGATCGCGTCGCACGATACATGGACAGGCAAGCTGATACACACATTAGCACTACAGAAATCCCAAATACAACAACACACACTCCATGGAGCAGGGTATTACGCTCAGGCGGCCCGAACCACGTAAATCTATTGTGTCATCATCTTGTCCCTGATCTCTGCGCACCCAAGCCAATACAAGAACCTCCGCAGGCTACATATAGTAGTACCGGGGAAAGTGTCATTCATACGCATCGACACACGTCTTTCGTCACGCTTGAAGGTGAACAACAACAGTGCACAGGAACGCCCAAAGGATTCGTCGAACAAAAAGGATCGTGGCTGCGGGCATGGAAACCGTAGCTACGGGAGTGTCAGACGCAGTGTGGCAAATGACAAGTGTCACTATTTTGGAAAGAAGGGACACTGGGCGAGAGAATACAGGAAAAAGAAGAAGGATGAGGAGGTGAACATAGCACCAGTTCATGACGGGTTCGAGAACAACTTGCAGGTGGCGCGTGCATGCGCCAAGGCGGAGCCGAAGATGTCCTCCCGCGAGGTTCACCTTGAGGAAGACAAGTTGTTCGTTCAACTCGGTGAAAGAGAAGGAGGAGGAACCACGAGCTGGATACTTGACTCCGGTGCTACTAACCGCATGACGGGGGAGCCTGGTACATTTTCCAAGCTCGACAGCAACGTGCACAGGAGTGTGCGGTTGGGTGATGGTTCAGTGACCGGAATCGAAGGGCATGGCAAGGTCACATTTCAGTGCAAGGACGGCAAGCACAGGGCGATGAAGTACGTCTACCTTATCCCAAGGCTCAAGGCAAATATCGTCATTTTGGGCCAGTCGGGAGAAGAGGGTCATCAGATCTTGATGGTTGATGGTTTTGTCAAGATCTAGGACAGACATGGAACACCTCTGGTGAAGGTGAGGAGGGGTGCAAATAACTTGTACACTCTGGAGATCAACGTGGTGCAACCTACATGCATGGTGGCGTAGGGCCGAAATGCGACGTGGAGGTGGCACGCCCGGATGGGGCACCTAAACTTTCCAAGCCTTAAGAAACTGGTCGAAGAAGGTATGGTGCACGGACTTCCTAAGATCACCCAGACAAAGGAGGTATGCGACAGGTGTCTGGTCGGGAAGCAACGACGTCATCTGTTCCCAGGAGAGGCAAGCTTTAGGGCGACAAACAAGTTGTAATTGGTGCATGGGGACCTGTGCAATCAAGTGAGCTGGCAACCCCGAGAGGCAACAAATTCTTCTTCCTGTTGGTCGGCGACCTTAGCTGGTACATGTGGGTGACTCCGATCAGTGCCAAGGACCAGGCCATGGATTTGTTCGTGGCCTTCCAATCACGAGCTAAAATTGAAGTCGGATGGAAGATCAGAACGCTCCGCATAGATCATGGTGGAGAATTCACGACAAAGTCATTTGTCGAACACAGCACCAAGGAAGGCATCCAAAGCTACTTGGCGACCTCGTATTCCTCGGGGAAAAATGGGGTGGTCGGGCGCAGGAACCAGACGATCATGGGGATGGCTCGAAGCATGCTCAAGTCGATGAAGATGACCGGTTGGTTCTGGGGGGAGGCAGTGAGAATGGTGGTGTATGTACTCAATTGATGTCCCACTCAAAGTTTTGAACATCGAACCCCGTATGAGGTATGGCATGGCAAGAAACCTAGTGTCAAGCAGGGGAACAAGAGACTGTGCAAGACTGATGATCGAAGCACTCCCATGGTGTTTGTCGGGTATGAACTAGGAAGCAAGGCCTGGCGTTTTTATAACCCTAACACCCAACGTGAGTACGTGTCACGGGATGTCGTGTTTGAAGAAGGTCGACTGTGGGATCGGGAAGAAGTTGGTGTGGACATGACCTCGGAAGACGAGGACATCTTCAGAGTGGAGTACATCGTTCATGGCATGCATCCTGTGAGTCTTGGTGACCCGACACTATCGCCTGCGATGCTAGTGCGCAGCGACACAACACCACAAGAGGATGGATGTCCAGGGTCAGGCGCGACAATCCCTACTCCAGAACTGGTGAGGTTTGTGTCGCCACCAGACACGATGCCAAATTTGGACAAGGAAGCTGATGATGCACCATGGCGTTTTCGTACCATAGAAAACGTCTTTGAAACAACGCCCGTCTATGACCATCGGAATGTGGACGCTGAAGAGTTGCTCACTGTCATTGTTGAAGAACCATGCACATTAGAAGAAGCCTTGAAGATTAGAGAATGGCGTGCAACCATGATAGAAGAGTTCACATCCATTAAGGAGAATGGAACTTGGACATTGGTACATCTTCCAGAAGGACACCGTGCCATCGGATTTAAGTGGGTCTTCAAGCTTAAGAAGGACGAGCTTGGGAATGTCGTGCGTCACAAAGCGAGGCTCGTCGCAAAGTGATACATTCAAAAGCAGGGGGTCAACTTTGAGGAAGTGTTCGCGCCAGTCGCCGGGATGGAGTTCGTGCGGATTGTGCTGGCCGTCGTGGCACATTTCGGATGGCGCATTCATCATATGGACGTTAAGTCTACATTTTTGAACGGGGATCTCGCTGAGGAAGTCTACGTCGTTCAACCGTCGGGTTTCACTTCTGAAGGCAAGGAGAAGATGGTTCTCAAACTCCACAAGGTGTTGTGTGGCCTGCGCCAGGCCCCTCGCGCCTGGAACAGCAAGCTCGATGAAAGCCTCAGCCAACTTGGTTTCAACCGGTGCAAATCAGAGCACAATCTGTACACTAAGTTTGGAGGAGGAACAAGACTCATTGTGGGTGTTTATGTAGATGACTTGCTGGTTGTGGGGGAGAACATGGAAGGCATCAGGCGCTTCAAGGAGAAGATGAAGGAGAAATTCTGGATGAGTGATTGTTGACGGCTATTATATACCAATTTCACCCATCAATATAACTCAATTATGTGAAGTAAATATCATTTCTTGCACACATCACCTTTCTGTTTAACCTATTTCCACTTTTACTTAGAGAATTTGGTGCATGCAGGTATTTTATACAGAATTGAAGTGAAACAAGGGGATGGATCCTATAAAATATCATTCTAGCCAATCAAGCGCCGACATGTGGCACCACATGGATCAAATGGCCCACAAACAGAAGTATCCGAGGCCACCAATGGTGTAGCACCCATATCAAGGGATGGGACCCACCTGGTAGTGACCTGGAGAAAGCATACGTGAAACGGTGCAAAGACCAGGTCGGCCGACCCCCCCTAGTCGGCCGACCTGGTCTTGGTTCCAAACTCGGTCAGCTTCCACGTGTTGGCTCCTCCCGGCTTGAAAAAGTCAGTGGTGACTGATTCGCGCACTTTTGGTGGCGGGAACCGACCCTTCTCCACCTATAAATAGGACCCCTCACCCCTCACATCAACAAACACCACTTGAGCATTCACTCTCTTGTATATATTAGTTCTCCAAGTCCTTAGCGGAGGTTAGGATGTAGAGAGAAGCCTCTAGTCCCAAGTCCAAATTGGAAAAAGTATGGCTCATGTATCTTTTCTTGTATTTGTAACTTTATGCATTATAATAGTAGTATTATTAGTCTCTCTTTATTCATATACTTGGGTAAAGCATTTCTTGTTTAATTGTGGAGTCCATGTATGTGTTAGGTGTAAATGTTGTTATGGTCTAGACATAATGCCATTATCATGTTATCATAAATATCATACACCTTCACTATAGTCTAATTAGGTAATAATATGATTATGTTAATATGGATATGTTAGTGCTTGGATCCAACATTGTTTCAACAATGTTTAGGTTAGTCATTGCCTTGGGTGAATATTATGTTGCAACTCTTAAGGTATTTACTTAGCATGCAAGTGTGGTGCTTAGATAGTTAAGTAGTGTTAGATGCATCGTAGTGCACGGGTTGTAGAGGTAGGCGGTAGGTGGTGACAACCCTATCCGTCCATTGTAATCCTCCACGTTCGGCTACGATGTAGGCTCTTAGTAGGAGTCGCCTGACAGACCAGGATAAGCTCGTGCCCGACATGTTGGGCCATTAGACCCTAATATTCGCTATTAGAGTATTCATGTGTAATTTATTAGGTTTGTATATGAGTAATTAGAGCACAGTAGGAGTAGCTCCGTCTCGTAGTCTAACCCTCACTAGGGCAACCTTACCCTTAGAGTAGATTGCTTAGGTGTGTGTCACACTATCCTTATTATTATCTTACCCCTTTTTTGATAAATACTTAGTATCCTATACCTTGATCATAAGAATAGTGTTTAATTTACTTCACCGCCTTCCTTTGGGATAAATATGATATCCTTGAGAATACTTTTGGGTGAAAACAATTTTTGTGCGCTTGCGGACCTCATCTCTTACTGGAGATGTGTTGTGATGTTAAAAACGTCAACGGTGATCTGGGAACCTATCATACTACATCATAGAAGTGAAGCAAGGAAGGCATTGCATTGAACTGTGTCAAGGTGCTTATGCGGCACGACTGTTGAAACGAAGTGGCATGGGAACCTGAAATGGGTGTGCGACACCTGGAACCACGCCTGAAGCTGACCAAGAGAAGCACGGCACCACTGGACGATACCACTGCATATCGGAGCATGATCGGAGGGCTCAGGTACTTGCTGCACACTCGACCCGATCTTACCTTCAGTGTTGGATATCTGAGTTCATGGCTGAACCTCAAGAAGAGCACATCGTGGTGTTGAAGCATCTGTTGCGTTATGTGGCCGCCACAGTCAGGTATGGTTTGTTCTATACTCGAGGAGAAGGAGCCTTTGTGTTATAGGGTTATATCGATAGTGATTTTGGAAGATATGTAGATGACCGGCGAAGCACTATGGGGGCAATCTTTTTCCTTGCTGAGAATTTTGTCAGCTGGATGTCTCACAAGCAAAAGGCAATGGCAAAGTCCACATGTGAAGTTGAATACATGGCAAGTGCAGCAGCAGCCAGCCAAGTTGTTTGGCTTCGACGTGTACTTGAAGAAGTAATTGGGATTCAAGTCCCAGCGCTGGTGATTAAGATGGACAACACGGCAACAATTGCACTCGCCAAGAATCCAGCCCTGCACGATAGGAGCAAACACATTAATATCAAGTTCCACTTCGTCAGGGAGTGTGTGGATCGTGTTGAAATCGTTATGGAGCACGTCGGGACAAAGGAAGAACTCGCCGATATCCTCAGTAAGCCGTTGGGACGTCTTCAGTTTCAGGAGCTTCGTGAGAAGATTGGGGTCATGCAATTCAAACATCAGAAGTAGGGGGACATTGTTAGTACTTCTGAGTTTGTTTTAGAAATTTTTTAGTTTCCTTAAATAATCTTGCACGTGTGAGCCAAGAACCTGTCTTTTTCCTCACGGTGCCGTTCTAGAACGCGTCACACGACGCGGTCACCACGCCGGCGTCCACGCACGTAGAGTTAGGATGAATTTGGGTCTTACGTATTCACACGCTGATCGCCAAGAGATGGGGACGTGGGGGAGTGGCGGAAGAGTCGAGCCAAGTTTGTTACTGGACGTTGTAAGCACTTCATATTTTAATCAATCAAACAGAGGAGTCATTTCAACGCTGCTCAACATCGCTGTTCATCCAGCCAGTTCACACTCGCGTTCATCCATTCCACCAAGAGTTCGTGAGTGAAAATTCGCAACAGAGTTCGCCCAGTGGAAGATCAGGAATGTGACGTGATGGCACGTTTGATGTCATCGCGATGCCATGCAAACGTGGTGTGGAGCTGCTGCAGGCGCTGCCGGAGCTGTCCATGACGGTGGACGCGTCGACTAAGACGGCGCTGAACACGGCGGCGACGCAGGGGCACATGGAAGTGGTGAGGCTCCTGCTGCAGGTGGACAGAAGCCTGGCGCTGATCACGCGTAGCAACAGCAAGACGGCTGTGCACTCGGCGGCGCGGAACGGGCACGTGGAAGTGGTGCGCGCGCTGCTGGAGGCGGATCCCAGCACAGCGCTGCGCACGGATAAGAAAGGGCAGACGGCGCTGCACATGGCCGCCAAAAGGGCACCCGGCTGGACCTCGTCGACGTGCTCCTCGCCGCCGAGCCGGCGCTGCTCAACGTCACGGATAACAAAGGAAACACCGCGCTGCACATCGCGTCGCGCAAGGAGCCCACCCGGTGCGTCGCCGCGTAATTGCAGGTGGGGTGATGTGCCAGTTACTTGTCAGTAAGAATCTGTGTTTTTCTCTGCAGATAATAATGTGAGAAACTGAGATGCCATAATCATACTTAGTCACTAATAATCATTCGGGTACAAAGTCGAATACAAATCTGAAAACAACATTAAGCACCAATCCGGGACACAAGTGTGCACACCTTCTTCCTCCCGTTTCTTTGCGTTGGACGACGAAGCTGCCATCTAGCCAATATGGCGACAGCCACTAGAAGAGCAGTTAGAGGTCTTCCCTTTATTTTCCCTCAACTAGCAAATTGGTTGCTCTTAGTATTAGAAATGTGGATTAGTGTTAATCCGTATCCTGCACTGAATCACATCCTTCTTATTTATAGTTGTTGTAGGGACACAAGAGGGGGTCACCCTTTCACTGAAACGGACATGTCTCCCGATTAAGACATATCCATTTAGATTAGGCACATGTTAATTACAGTTAATATGTGATTAACTGTCTTAATCAAGAGTTCACACTTCTAACATTCTCCCCCTTAAACTCGGATTCAAAACTAAGCAACTTACTTAATACTAAACTTAGTGTCACTCTCCTTATGCTTGATATATAGGGTACGACGCATCGAAACAGTCATTTACATACTGTTTGACTCGAAGACCACAATACATCTTACACTCAGAAAATGACCTTATTCTTAATTTTGGCCCCTAAATATCCAGTGATCATAGGTTCTCCCTTAAACCCATGCTAGCTATGTGTTCACTGAACACGTTGGGTGGAAGACCTTTTGTAAGCGGATCCGCGAGCATTCGCTTGGTACTTATATGCTCAAGACTTATGGTATGATCCTGGATTCTGTCTTTCACAACATAAAACTTAATGTCGATGTGTTTGGCAGCACCACTCGACTTATTGTTGTGAGTGTAAAATATTGTGGGCTCATTATCGCAATATAACTTAAGTGGCTTTTCAATGCTGTCGACCACTTTAAGACCGGGTAAAAATTTCTTAAGCCAAATTGCCTGTCCGGTGGCCTCATAACATGCAACAAACTTGGCATACATCGTAGAAGATGCAGTAACGGTTTGTTTGGAACTTTTCCACGATATAGCTCCATTCGCGAGGGTGAATATATAACCTGACGTGGATTTCTTAGTATCCACACAACCCGCGAAATCTGCATCTGAATACCCCACTACTTCAAGTGGGTCTGACTTACTATACATTAACATGAGGCCTTTTGTGTCTTGCACATATCTTAATGCTTTCTTAACTGCTTTCCAGTGGTCAATCCCTGGATTTGACTGATATCTTCCAAGCATTCCGGTCACAAAAGCTAAGTCAGAGCGAGTACAAACTTGAGCATATATAAGACTTCCGACAGCAGAAGCATATGGAACCGACTTCATTTGATCGATCTCATATTGGTTCCTGGGACATTGAAAATTCCCAAACTTATCGCCCTTGACAATCAGAGCAGGCGAAGGCTTACTTTTATGCATACTGTACTTTTTAAGTACATTTTCTAAGTATCCTTTTGTGATAAGCCCAATACCCCCTTACTTCTATCTCGGTGAATTTCTATGCCCAATACATAGGATGCTTCACCAAGATCTTTCATATCAAAATTAGGGGATAAAAACCTCTTAGTTTCTGATAGTAGATTAACGTCACTACTTGCAAGTAGTATGTCATCCACATAGAGCACGAGAAAAATAAATTTCCCGTTCTTAAAATTTGCATAAATGCAATTATCTTCCTCATTCTCTTTAAATCCAAACTTTCTTATAGTTTCATCGAACTTGAGATACCACTGTCTAGATGCTTGTTTAAGTTCATAAATAGACTTCTTCAAATGGCATCCCATATGTTCCTTACCCTTAACGACAAAACCTTTCGGTTGTGTCATATAGACGTTCTCATAAAGATCACCATTTAGAAATACCGTTTTTACATCCATTTGATGCAATTCTAAATCATAATGTGCTATTAAGGCCATAATAATTCTAAAAGAATCTTTACATGAGACGGGTGAGAATGTCTCATTGTAATCTATGCCTTCTCTTTGAGTAAAGCCTTTTGCCACAAGTCTGGATTTAAACTTATCAATATTCCCTTTGGAGTCACATTTGATTTTGTAGACCCATTTACAGCCTACCGTTTTGGCTCCATTGGGAATCTCAACTAAATCCCAGACTTTATTAGCATCCATAGACCTCATTTCATCCTCCATAGCTTTACGCCATTCAGATGATTTGGGGCTTCTCATAGCTTCTTCAAATGTGGTGGGATCACTCCCCATTTGAATCGCCTCACTCATATAAATCTCATAATCGTTCGGAATGGTCGATCTTCTTTCTCTTTGAGATCTTCTTAATTGCACATTATAATCATTTTGGGGCTGTTGTTGCCCTTCATTATTAATGGCAACAGGTTCATAATCTTGAACCTCTCTTACTAATTCTGTTGCCAATGGAGAACAAACGACAGGTGCTGAATTTTTAGCAGCAGTAGATAATGAGAAATATGGTTCTTGAATCATAGGAGTGGGTACATAAACCCGCTTCTCTTCAAGATCAATTTCTCGTCTTACCGTACTCCCCCTGATTATAGCATCCTCTAAAAAGATGGCATGCCTCGTTTCTACAAACTTAGTAAATCTTTCTGGACAGTAGAAATGATATCACTTACTTTTTTCTGCATAGCCAATAAAATGACAACTTATTGTCTTGGCATCCAACTTACCAATGTTTGGGTTAAATATTTTTGCCTCAGCGGGACAGCCCCACACATGCATATAACTTAACAAGGGCTTATGTCCCGTCCATAATTCATACGGTGTTTTTGGCATCGACTTAGTAGGAACCCGATTTAGCACGTGAATGGCGATTTTTAATGCCTCCATCCACAAACTAATCGGCAATTCTGATTGACTTAACATGGATCTAACCATATCCATTAGCGTACGATTTCGCCGTTCCGCTACTCCATTTTGTTGAGGTTCGCCTGGTGTAGAATATTGGGCGACTATACCATTTTCCTGTAAGAACCGTGCAAATGGTCCAGGAACTTGGCCATATGGGGTATGCCGACCGTAGTACTCACCACCACGATCGGATCTTACCACTTTTATCTTAATATTGTGTTGATTTTCAATTTCAGCCTTGAATATCTTAAATTTATCCAACGCTTCGGAGCGCTTTTTAATTGGGTAAATATAGCCATAGCGAGAATAGTCATCCGTAAAGTTATGAACGAATCAAAACCATCAACGGATACTACGGGAAATGGACCACAAATATCTGTGTGGATTAATTCCAAAATTCCCGTGCTGCGTATGGCACCTTTCTTATTTTTCTTAACAAATTTGCCTTTAATGCAATCTATGCATTCTTCTGAATCCGAAAAATCCAATTGAGGAAGAATCGATTGTGAAATCAGTTGTTCAATTCTCCTCCTTGAAATATGGCCTAAGCGATAATGCCATAATTTCAAAGACATTTCAGAATCGATTCTCTTGCACTTATTCTTATGAGAGGAAATCTGATCGTCGCTTACAACATTAACATTATCATGTATAGACAATAGGTATAACATGCCTTGTCTCATAGCAATACCAATAATCTTATTATCATACTTAATTATACACTTATCTTTGTCAAATTGGCATACATAACCATCATTGTCTAAACATGAAACTGAAATTAGATTTCTACTTAATGAGGGTACATATAATACATCATGAAGTGTAAGTACAAAGCCATTTTTTTAGTTCTAATGGATAATCTCCTATGGCTTCAACTCCCGCTTCATGACCATTGGCAACTTTAATTGCCCTTTCCCCTCTTTTTAGGGTCCTCCTCGTATTTAACCCCTGCAAGGAATTACAAACATGCACAGTGGCACCTGAGTCAATCCACCAAGTGGATGAATTATAGTCTAAATACATGGATTCATCAATAAAGGTAACAAAATCATTACCATTTCTGCAACACCATTTAAGGAAGCCTACACAATCCTTTTGATGGTGACCTTTGTCTAAACAAAAGCGACACTGATCTTTATCCACTTTCACATCCTTTTTGTATGGGTGTTTTTGTGGAGCCTTACCCTTACCTTTATCATGGTGAAAAGGACCATGATTCTTAGTAGATTGCTTAGAAGAATAATTCTTTTGAGTCTTGCCTTTTCCCTTCACATAATTAATAGCATCATTGACATGAAGGGCCTTAATCCTCACTTCCTCCTGAACACACATAGCGATGAGTTTTTTTATGTTCCATAGTTCAGGTTGAGAGTTGTAGTTGATGGCAAATGTTTCAAATTCCTTAGGAAGTGAGGCAATGATGAGATGCACGATGAACTCATCTTTGATCCCCAAATCCATAGGCTTAAGCTTTGCAGCCATATTTGTCATCATTAAGATGTGCTCTCGCACACCATCTCCATAATACTTTTCAGTAACAAGCCTCTTGATAAGAGTGCTTGCTGTGGCTTTAGAAGAACCAGTGAACTGATTCTCTATCCTTTGGAGATACTCAATGGCAGTGTCACATTCATGAATTGTTCCCCGAATGGCCTCAGTAATAGTGCCCTTAATTACCATCAAACACTTCCTGTTTGATTTCTTCCACTTATAACAATCAATGTCATAAGCCAATAACTCATTAGTATAGTCCTTTGTCCTCTCAGCAAATGACTCTCGAGTTTCATCATCTTCTTGCACTGGCTCCACAGGTGCAACAGGATATGGAGTGGTGAGAGCCAAATCTATCTCGGAGACTGCCAACGCAATCTCCAACTTCTCCCTCCATCTTCCATAATTGCTTTCATTGAGTGGCTCAATGGAACCAACGAAACTCAGTGCAACATTAGCATTGGAGGAACCTTCATTACCAAAAACACAAAAGAATCATAAGTGAATGCATATGATAATTATATAAGAACAACTTAAAACATAGTAATTTATCTTTCGCTTTGGTTACTCGACCAAATTACTATGAACTTAATTCTTCAAAAGAAGAAGAATGTCACTAATGCCTTTCGCTTTGGTTACTCGGCCAATAATGACATAAAATACTAAATAACGTGCAATTTTATTTTTCACTTTGGTTACTCAATCAAAATTACATGCAACTTAAAAAATTTCAAATAACATAGCAATTTATCTTTCGTTTTGGTTACTTGACCAAATTGCTATGACATTTTAATATCAGCAAAAGCATAAAAATGGGCATAAAATATCTTAATTACTCAATATTCCACAGCATAATTAAATTGATTTTGTTGAGAATATACTTAATTTCAAGAGGAAAAAAAATATATCCAAAATGCAAGAAAACATGCAATGCTATGTCCAATAAAAAATACTTATTTTTCTCAGCAAAAATAATTTAATCAATAGGCCTCACTGATACCATTGTTTATCTTTTTGTGTGTGTGTGTGCGATTTATGATACTGTACGCGTATCTTTTTTCTTACTGCGATTATTTTCTCTTAATGCAGATCCGAAATCAAAGATCTGGTTTTTTTTATGCTGCCATACTTAATTATTCTGCAGCATATTAAGAATATATGGAAATCAAATCAGTTATGATTTCTTTCTTTTATCTTAACATGCTGTGGATGAACATATCAAAAATAAAATCCCGAATATATCCAGTGACTAAACCGGCTCTGATACCATTGTGAGAAACTGAGATGACATAATCATACTTAGTCACTAATAATCATTCGGGTACAAAGTCGAATACAAATCTGAAAACAACATTAAGCACCAATCCGGGACACAGGTGTGTACACCTTCTTCCTCTCGTTTCTTTGCGTTGGACGACGAAGCGGCCATCTAGCCAATATGGAGACAGCCACTAGAAGAGTAGTTAGAGGTATTCCCCTTATTTTCCCTCAACTAGCAAATCGGTTGCTCTTAGTATTAGAGATGTGGATTAGTGTTAATCTGTATCCTGTACTGAATCACATCCTTCTTATTTATAGTTATTGTAGGGACACAAGAGGGGGTCACCCTTTCACTGAAACGGACATGTCTCCCGATTAAGACATGTCCATTCAGATTAGGCACATGTTAATAATTGTGTTAATCACGAGTTCACACTTCTAATAAATAAAACGTTTGCTGGAGCTTCCGGACACGGACCTCAAGGCGATCAACCGGTCCCGCGAGATAGCGCTGGACACGGCGGATAAGATGGGCAACATGGAGGTGGCCGGCCTGCTTGCCGAGCGCGGCGTGTTGTCGGCGCGCGCCATCAGCCCCGCGGCGGGCGGCAACCCGGCGGCAGGCGCTGGGCGAGGCCAACATCTCCCACGAGAAGACGTTCCTCGTCTTCTTCGTGTTCGACTCGGTGTCGCTCTTCATCTCGCTGGCCGTGGTGGTGGTGCAGACGTCCGTCGTGGTGATCGAGCGCAGGGCCAAGAAGCAGATGATGGCGGTGATCAACAAGCTCATGTGGGTGGCATGCGTGCTCATCAGCGTCGCGTTCCTGGCGCTGTCGTTACTCGTTCGTCGTGGTCGGCCGCTCGGAGCGGTGGCTGGCCGTGGCCGTGACCATCATGGGCGCCACCATCCTGGTCACCACCATCGGCACCATGCTCTACTGGGTCATCGCGTACCGGATGGAGACCAAGAGGATGCGCAGCATGAAACGCTCGTCGCTCAGCCGCTCCCCCGCTCCTTCTCCTGCTCCGGCATGTCGGAGGGCGAGTGGATCGACGAGGAATTCAAGAGGATGTAAGCCATCTGATCGAGAGGACTTAGGCTTGCGCGGCGTTGCTTTTGCTACGTGCTATGCCGACGACGTTGGCGTGCCCGGGCCGCGTGACAACTTTCAGTTTGGCGTGGGACTATTTCTCGGTTGCTGAATTTTGACTGCAAGAGAGAACTAAACTGACCGCGGATTTGATATTAATTTTCCCCCGAGAGTCGAGACACAAGAACGGAGATACGAGAATGAGAAGTAATTGTACAAGCGCTAAGCGAACAGTCTACGATTACAGCACAGGGCTACAGATATTACAAAGATTATCTGGGCCTTGCTAAGGTTTCAGCTAGCCCACGCCACATCTCTTGATCTCTCTTCATTTTAGAATACTTGTCACTCCTCATTTTTGGAACGAAGGGAGTAACACACTTTCTGAAAGTAGTAGAGTGCGGGCCAACAAACACTAACTAGCAATTCAATCGAATATTTTATTAAAAAAAGAAAAATATTCGGGTTTGCAACTGGGTAATTTTTTAGTAGTTAAATGGGTAATTTTCAACATAAGAAGATGTATTTGCCTTTTGCAATGCATAACTAGAATGACAACTACAGTAGGAAATAACTTGAATGCAAATAACTTTTTTAGGTGCAATCGTGCAAAAAAAAATCTTCAAAATCACAGGATCTTAATTTTGTGATCGTTGCACTTTTTTTACTTAAACCTCCCAGCTGATAGTACAATTCTTTTTTTTAAAAAAAAAGTGATTTATGAAGGGACCTATGAGAGGGACTTAAATAAAAAAATCCAGCAATAGTTGGATGAAGATCTTGTGGTTTATGAGAACCTTTTATACAATTGTACGAAAGTGTTATTTGCATTCTAATTATTCTCATTATTGTGAGGTACCGGAGAAAACAAAAACAGGTGCCGCACTTACATATGATGTTTTCCGAAACTATTTTGGATGGGAAAAAAATTACAGTGATACTATAAACTACCATTGCAAAAATATTGACCCCACATGGAATACGTATTTTGTGAACAGGAAGGAGATGCGGTGCAGCCTACTGCAACTTACTGCACGCAAACAGTGGCCATCATTTTTTTGCGATGGACCACAAAGTTTAACTGATACAGTAAATCGGCTCACGATGTTCTGCTACAGTACTTTTACTACTATAATACTTTCCACAAAGCAGATTGACGTATCTTGACCGTAAGCTTCAGAGTCGATGGACACAACTAGGAGTGCTTAAGTTGCAGTCCCAGTTAGATCTTAACTTCGCAGAGGCATACTATAAAGTCTACTTAATAAATATAAATTTAGAAGATTTAGATAAAGATACGGAAAAAATAGAGAAAGATAAGTCTTTAAAATATGCTTTAGAAGGTGCATCTGCGCATAGACTTACAACTGTGCATGAACCGAGTCCCTGGTGACGAAGGGTTACTCCCTCCGTCCATCACAAACGTTATTTTTAAAATTCAAATTGCGTATGAGTGAAGATGGTAAACAACTATACTACTCTCAATCAATGCACATAATCAGCTCCGGTCAGATAAAAAAATTCACCAACCAATAAAATTACAGTGAAAGCAACAGAGCTTACATTGAAAATGAAGAGTGGAGTACGGGGAGTGGACATTCGGAAGAGAGAAGGTAAAAATAAATAGACTCGGCATGTGCATAAGAGCAGCAATAGAGTTTTTGTAGAACAAAATTTTAAGTTTAGAAATAACGTTTGACTAGGACGGAGTTAGTACAACGCATCTTGTACCAAAGAAGTTACTGGGTCTGTACTGAGACACATCGCTCCAGCGACCGACCGGGTGGAGTTGACCTTGTACTAGAGTACAGACAGCTACGGTTTCTTACTCCTCGGGAACAAGTGTCTCCTACAGAGCTGAGTCGAGAGACAGGAAAAGGCCTGACCCGCTTGGTCCCTACGGGACTACGACCCATGCACACCGACGTGTCGCGCCTCGGTATCCTCGCAAAGGGAACGAGTCGACGGAAAAGCACGGCAGCTGAAATCCTTGCTCCGGTTGCCATCGCCTTTTACAGCGTCATCACAGGCTGTGCGTTACGCTGGAGAACAGTGAAAGGCGCATGCGTCCACATGCCCCCGAACTGGACCAGCCTCAGCGTATGCGGCCATCGCTTATCGCCAGTGGAACCAAATTATCCAAAACGTTCTCATCCAAACATACATAGCCTTAACCGCGCCACTCACAACTCACCTCAAAGCGAAGGTATTTTTTACGTTTTTCTCCTGCATCTTTTTCCCACTACTACTCGAGTGCCTTTGCCATTGCACTGCCTGGAGAGAAGTAGTTAGCTCGGGCGACGAGCAAAGAAGGGCAGTGAGAGCCCAGCGGGCAAAGTTGCCCGCGCAAAGGAGCTTTAACGTCGTCTTTTGCCTTCAAAAGCTGTTGGATAAATGGGCTTCGCTCATATAATATTCAGAATTAATTCCCAATAAATCTCAGAGGCCCATTAGGGCAAGAGGGAGTAGTGCTAAGTGTTTAGTCCTACATGGGAAGTGGAAATAGAGCAACCCCTACATATAAGGGAGGTTGCTCTTTCACTCCTTGAGTGAGAGAGAAGAGAGGAAGAGAGGGATGGCCCACACGCGCTCCTCCTCCTCCTCGCTCGCCTCGCCACGCCACGCCCCACACACGTGCACGCGCCCGCGTGTTCGTGTGAATTCAAGTCGAGCCCAGATTTTATATTTTTGCAGAAAATTAAATTGGGCTTTTGGGCCTTCGAATTTTTGGGGCTACCGAGTCAGAGTCCAAGTCGTTGGAGACGGACGCGTCTACGACTGCGGAGTCAGTTCGGATCTGGACTCTCCGGATCACATACGAACCGCCTCCTGGGACTCTATAAATACGGGCGTCCGCGGTACGGCAGCGTATCCCACGATCAGATCGTTCCCACGTCCGCGTTCCTTGCGCCGCCTTCTAGTCTACTCCATCCTGAGCGCCGGCGTGCACCGACGATCGGGAGAGCAGGTCTCCGGAACCTCTCGCCCTTGCGATCCTGCACCGGGAGAGGGCGAATAAGGTTTTTAGGAAGCGCTCCGCGCAACTGCTCGCGTTCTTCACCACGGCTCGTCTACCGAGCAGATCGGGCGCTGCGGCTCAACGTCGTCACCAACGCCTGCAGCGGCTGTTCGTCGTCGGATCTACAGCGGTGCGATCGACTTCAAATCGATACGCGTTATTTCTCATCCCGTCTGTCTGCCGATCGCTGCTGTTTTTCTCGTGTTTTTCCGGAATGATTCAGTAAATTGCCTCTAATTTTCTAACAATCCAAAAACTTTATTAGGCAATTTCCTGAGTTGAACATGATGACTTTGGCCGATGCACTGAGGCTGGAGAAATTCTCTGGCGTGCACTTCAAGAGGTGGCAAGTTAAGGCCACGCTCTGGCTCCAATCGCTTAAGATCTTCTGAGTAACCGAGGGCAGGCCTCAAGATCCTTTGTCTGTTGAAGAACAGACAAAGTTCGAGGAAGTCAATTCTGTCCTGAGAGGATGCATCTTAAGTGTTCTTGATAATAAACTCTGTGATGTCTATCTGACAGTCACAAATGAGAAGGAGCTCTGGGATGCACTTAACGCTAAGTATGGTGCAGCCGATGCAGGTGGTGAACTGTATATCATGAAGAATTTTCATGACTACAAGATGGTTAACAACTGTCCTGTAGTTGAACAAGCTCATGAAATACAGTGCCTTGCGAGAGAGCTCAATCTCTTTAAGTGTTCTTTACCCGACAAGTTTGTGGCTGAGTGCATTATTGCAAAGTTACCTCCATCATGGAGGAACTTCGCCACAACCCTCAAACACAAGAGACAGGAAATATCAGTTGAAAACCTGATAGCATCTCTTGATGTTGAGGAGAAGGCTCGGGCTAATGACGCTACTGAGAAAGGAGGCGAGGGTCAATCTAGCGCCAATGCTAATATGGTGCAGAAACCCTATGTCAAGAACAAAGGGAACAAGTCTCTATTCAAGCCAAACAAAACTACTGCTTTCAAGAAGAAGAAGTCAAACAAAGCCAATGATGGCTGCTGCTACACCTGTGGGGAGCAGAGACATATTTCCAAGAACTGTCCTGAGAGGGCAGATCGCAAAGGAAAAAAGAATGTCAACATCGTGACATCTAGCAATGCAGATGGGTACGGTAATTCCTTTACTGTTCTTTCTGTTTCTCAAACACCATCTTGGTGGTTTGATATGGGTGCTAATGTTCATGTATGTTTTGACATGTGCATGTTTACTTCTTACCAGTTCGTCCGGGATTCCGCCGTCCTAATGGGGAATGGGTCACATGCTTCTGTTCGTGGTGTTGGCACGGTCGATCTGAAGTTCACTTCGGGAAAGATTGTCCAGCTGAAGAACGTGCAGCATGTCCCTACTATGAACAAGAATCTTGTTAGCGGTACCCTTCTATGCAGAGATGGGTTTAAAGTAGTTTTAGAGTCCAATAAAATAGTTGTGTCTAAGCATGGACAATTTATTGGTAAAGGCTATGAATGCGAAGGTCTGTTCTGCTTTTCTCTTTCGGAGTTTAGTAATAAGTCAGTAAACCATATTTGTGGCAGTATTAATAATGATGCAAGTGTTTGGCATTCTCGTTTATGTCACGTTAATTTTGGTTTAATAAATCGGCTATCTAGTCTCAAATTAATTCTGGAATTCACTATTGTCAAAGGTTCTAAGTGTCATAGTTGTGTGCAGTCAAAGCAACCTCGAAAGCCTCAGAAGGCAGTCGAGGAGAGAAACTTGTCACCATTAGAACTCATACATTCTGATCTATGCGAGATGAATGGTGTGTTGACAAAAGGTGGAAAGAAATATTTTATGACATTAATAGACGATTCTACTAGATTCTGTTATGTTTACTTGTTGCAAACTAAAGATGAAGCTTTAGACTACTTTAAAATCTATAAATCCGAAGTAGAAACTCAATTAGAGAGAAAGATCAAACGTCTTAGGTCAGATCGTGGTGGTGAGTATTTTCCCAAAATATTTGATGATTTTTGTGCGGAACACGGTATTATACATGAGAGGACGCCTCCCTATTCACCCCAATCAAACGGGATAGCCGAGAGGAAAAACCGCACATTGTGTGACTTGGTGAATGTCATGTTAGACACGTCCGGTTTATCTAAGGCATGGTGGGGGGAGGCTCTATTGACTTCATGTCATGTCATAAACCGCGTTCCAAACAAGAATAAAGAGAAAACCCCTTATGAGGAGTGGGTTGGGAGAAAACCATCACTTTCATACTTGCGTACTTGGGGATGTTTGGCAAAAGTCAATGTTCCAATTACCAAGAAACGCAAGCTGGAACCAAAGACAGTGGATTGTATCTTTCTAGTCTATGCTCATCAGAGCATCGCATATAGATTTTTAGTAGTTAAATCTGAGGTATCTGATATGCATGTTGATACTATTATGGAATCTCATGATGCAACATTTTTTGAGAATATTTTTCCTATGAAAGATATGCATAGCACTGCTAGGATCTCTTCTGAAATTTGTCCTGAATCCACCACAACTAGCGAGTTTCTTGATACACCGTTTGAGAATGTCCCAGAGGAAGAACACAATGAAATAACTCAGTCGAGTAAGAGATCACGGATTGCAAAATCCTTTGGTGATGATTTCATTGTGTACCTTGTGGACGATACTCCTAGATCCATAGCAGAGGCATATGCATCACCTGATGCAGATGACTGGAAAGAAGCAGTTCATAGTGAGATGGACTCAATTCTTTCCAATGGAACCTGAGAGTTAACTGAACGGCCATACGGGTGCAAACCAGTAGGCTGCAAGTGGGTGTTCAAGAAGAAGCTCAGACCTGACGGTACTATTGAAAAGTACAAGGCAAGACTAGTTGCAAAGGGCTATACTCAAAAGGAAGGTGAAGACTATTTTGACACCTATTCACCTGTCGCCAGAATGACAACAATTCGTGTACTACTTTCTTTGGCTGCCTCTTATGGTCTAATCATCTATCAAATGGATGTAAAGACAGCTTTCCTGAACGGAGAGTTGGAAGAGGAGATTTATATGGAACATCCTGATGGGTTCGTAGTAAAAGGTGAAGAGACAAAGGTGTGCAAATTGTTGAAATCCTTGTATGGCCTGAAACAAGCACCTAAGCAATGGCATGAGAAGTTCGATAGTACTTTGATATCTGCGGGTTTTGTCATTAATGAGACTGATCGGTGCGTGTACTATCGCCATGGTGGGGGCGATAGCGTTATGTTATGCTTGTATGTAGATGATATACTCATTTTTGGTACGAGCATTAATATAATTTCTGAGGTCAATTCTTTTATATCAAAGTGTTTTGATATGAAAGATCTGGGAGAAGCTAATGTTATTTTGAACATTAAGCTGAACAAGGATGAGAGTGGAATTACTTTAAGTCAATCCCACTATGTTGAGAAAATCTTGAGCCGGTTCGGCTTTATGGATAGCAAGATTTCTCCAACGCCCTATGATCCCAGCGTGATACTTAGAAAGAACAAGAAAGAGTCAAGAGATCAACTCAGATATTCTCAGATGATCGGTTCACTCATGTACTTAGCTAGCGCAACCCGTCCTGATATCTCGTTTGCTGTAAGCAAACTGAGCAGGTTCATGTCAAACCCGGGTACAGATTATTGGCATGCATTTAAAAGGATTATGCGCTATCTGAGAGGTACAATGAGTTATGGAATTCACTATACTGGGCATCCGGCCGTGCCTGAGGGTTATAGTGATTCGAACTGGATCTCTGATGTTGATGAACTCTATGCCACGAGTGGATATGTGTTCACTCTAGCTAGTGGCGCTATATCATGGAGGTCTTGCAAACAGATCATTTTAACGAGGTCAACCATGGAAGCAGAACTCACTGCTTTAGAGACAGCCACTACGGAGGCAGAATGGTTGCGAGAGCTCTTGATAGATTTGCCTATAGTTGAGAAACCATTGCCGGCAATCCTTATGAACTGTGACAATCAGACGGTGATTGCCAAAGTGACCAGTTCTAAGGATAATGCAAAATCATCAAGACACATCAAGAGACGTTTAAAATCTGTCAGGAAAATGAGAAACTTCGGAGTTATTACTGTTTCGTACATACAAACAGAAAAAAACCTGGCAGATCCCTTTACGAAGGGTCTATCACGTAATGTGATAGAAAGTGCATCGAGAGAGATGGGTTTGAGACCCATTGATGTGACACCATAGTAGTAACCCAACCTATGTGATCGGAGATCCCGTGAATTAGGACATGGGAAAACAAGCTAGTAGTTCACCGAGGAGAGTACTTCCTTTATACCCTCTCTATGTGAAGATGCACACTTGTACTCTCAAACTGTAAGGCAGGTTGGCGAATTGTCTTAATGTATTTCTGTTGGCTATGTGTAGCAAAGATGCCGTCCTACAGGGCAGTCTTGAAGGAAACACACCTATATGAGCTCCGACTGTCCAACGTCGCAGTCTGTGAGATTTGGGTGATCTCTAGAAAGCTCATGAAGAGACCAAGGAGTACGACGCATATGCTCCGCCCGCGGGGTAGACTACTGGTAGTCAAGTACTGGTAATGGTCTTTGGGTGAAGTCAGTTCACACAAAACTTGCAATTCAAGGCGTAGTCCATTGTTCAAGTTGTGACCTGATGAAACTTGAGGATCTAGGCAGAAGTTCAACTTCACAGTCTCTGCCGAAAACACTAGTATATTAAACAAGGAACGAGAATGACCTCTCTCCTAATGGCTTTGAGATCTGGTGGGGGGTTGTTGGATAAATGGGCTTGGCCCATATAATATTCAAAATTAATTCCCAATAAATCTCAAAGGCCCATTAGGGTAAGAGGGAGTGGTGCTAAGTGTTTAGTCCCACATGGGAAGTGGAAGTGAAGCAACCCCTACATATAAGGGAGGTTGCTCTTCCACTCCTTGAGTGAGAGAGAAGAGAGGAAGAGAGGGGTGGCCCACGCGCGCTCCTCCTCCTCCTCCTTCTCGCTCGCTCGCCTCGCCACGCCACGCCTCGCCTTGCCCCGCCCCGCGCACGCGCGCGCGTCTGTTCGTGTGAATTCGAGCCTCGAGCCGAGCCTAGATTTTATATTTTTGCAGAAAATTAAATTGGGCTTTTGGGCCTCCGAATTTTTGGGGCTACCGAGTCACAGTCCAAGTCGTTGGAGACGGACGCGTCTACGACTGCGGAGTCAGTTCGGATCTGGACTCTCCAGATCACATACGAACCGCCTCTTGGGACTCTATAAATACGGGCGTCCGCGGTACGGCAGCGTATCACACGATCAGATCGTTCCCACGTCTGCATTCCTTGCGCTGCCTTCTAGTCTACTCCACCCCGAGCGCCGGCGTGCACCGACGATCGGGAGAGCAGATCTCCAGAACCTCTCGCCCTTGCGATCCTGCACCGGGAGAGGGCGAATAAGGTTTTTGGGAAGCGCTCCGCGCGACTGCTCGCGTTCTTCACCACGGCTCGTCTACCGAGCAGATCGGGCGCTGCGGCTCAACGTCGTCACCAACGCCTGCAGCGGCTGTTCGCCGTCGGATCTACAGCGGTGCGGTCGACTTCAAATCGGTACGCGTTATTTCTCGTCCCGTCTGTCTGCCGATCGCTGCTGTTTTTCTCGTGTTTTTCTGGAATTATTCAGTAAATTACCTCTTATTTTCTAACAAAAGCTTGGGATTTCTGGTCTGCTTTGCCGATTCTATTTAAGCCGCTGAAACTGGCCGCACTGTACTCGCACTAGTAACATGATGCGGGCCTTGCTAAACAAAACTGAATTTTGTCAGGTCACTTGTCTTTATTTATACAGTTTTTGCTTATAGGGGAACGAAACATTCTTGTCATATTTCATGGGTACGAGTCCACATCAAGCTAGATCCATTCAATGCGATGCGGTCAAAGAATTTAAGGGCCTGCCTGTGCCAGTACAGTGGCGCCACCGCGCTGCCGGAACACCGTGACAAAAACCAACAGAACAGGCGGTCGTCGCTCGTCACGCCGGGTCATGTGCGGCCGCTACGGGGAGAGAGAGAGTGCGGGTGGTTGCGCACCTTCATCACCGCGCGCTCGCCTTTCCGGCCTTTAATGATGCCCTAGCTTTCGCCGGCCTATCGAATCGCGCGCTTTTCCTCCGGGCTCGGCTCGCATGATCGCAAATCTCATGGCCACCGCGATCTGTTCCGCCGCGCCATCATTCCGCTAATCCACCCGTCGTCCGTCGCCACCGGCATCGCCGGAGGTAGTCCCCTCCCCTAATTTTCTAGGTCGGCGTTCCTCAGCGGCAGCTTCTCGTGGAGGAGTAGAAACTGTAGCTCGTAGTCGTGGGCGTAGCAGCCCGCTTTACTCGCACTGAATGAGCGGGCGGCAGCTCCGGCAGCGGACACGGCAGACTGGCAGTCGTAATGCCGGGTGATGAAAACGTGGTCCTTCGTTCGGTCAGGAAAATGGCGTCATCTACAGCACATGTGTTTCTGAAACCGTGACCACGAAACATGGGCGTTCTGAAGTTCTCTCGTCTTTATCGGACTGAAGAATTCGGCACACAAGCTGAGATAGACAGACAAGCATAGAAATGCACTTCACATTATTGTGATCACTTTTGAAATCCATTTGCACACGTCACTGCTCATTACTAGTGGTAGCTAGTAGCAGTAGGCTGGCGCGGATCGAGTCGGATTGCTAGGCCAGCTGGAAGGCGGCCCGGGGCAGAGGGCGGCGTCGCTGACGCTCTTCCGGGCGAGCCCTAGCTGCTGCTGCGACCGCTTGCAGTAGGCGATGGCGCCCTGGATGAGCCCCTCCGACTCTGACCGCGCGCTGTTGCTCCTCTTCAGAGCCGGGCCAACGCCACCGCCACCGCCGGCACATGAGCTCCTCCTGGCCGAGGACGATGACAGCGGCTTCGCCGGTGCCGCTGCTGGTGACGTCGTCGTCGCGTGCCGCCACCGGATCACGCCGGAGAACGACCTGCGCTGGCGAGCGGCGAACTCCTCCTCGTCCATCAGCTTCTCCTGCTCGATGCTGCTCCTCAGGGTGGTCGGCGCTGCCCTGCTGGTGCTGGTGCGGATGCTGCCGCAGCCGTTCTTGGTTTCGCCATATGGCGCATTACAGCTGGCCTTCTTGGTGTCGCCGTATGGCGTCGCCCTGATCTTCCTGGCCCGGACGGAGGGGCCATGACACCGCTCGTCGGCGCACGAAGTCCTTGCGAACAGCGACCGGAAGAAGGCCCGCGACGCTTGCAGCTTCGCCTGGACCGTCCGCGTGGCCTTCCTGCGCCGGGAGCCCTCCCTCGACGCCGGCTGCGCCTGCGTGTCGCGGAACCCCGCGGAATGCGAATGCTGCAGAGGAGCAACCGTCGCGGTGCTCCTCCTGCCGCCGCCACAGCCACCGCCGCCCGCATCAGCTTCCTGCATCTTGGCCACCCGGCCCCGGCAGAGCAGTTCGTCCGCGCTGCTCCGGCGCACCCGGAACTCCAACTCCCCGCATGAACTGAGATCCAGGTCGATGTACTCCTCCTCCCCGAACGAATGCACAATGGTGGCAGCACCCACAGAGGTGGCTGCTGCTCTCGCCATAGCCGCGCCGCCTTGCTGCGCTCTCGCTCTGGGGCACATTGCCTGCTCCGATGGGCCGGGCAAGCAAGCGAGAAGATGAGTTAATATGAGGAGGCAGTGTCAGGGGTTTTGAAAAATTTTATGGGCAAGCAATGGCAGGCAGTGTGGCAGGGCAGGAAGGGGGATCCAAGAAAACAGAATGGTGGTGGGGGTGGGAAGCCGGGACCCCTCCTGTATTGGAGGCTGCTGGCTTGTCTTGTGCTCAGCTCATTCCTACTCCCAGATAACAATCAGATGTGGGTGTGCTCTTCCTGCAGGGGTCTAACATGCAGTTGTACTGTTATGTGTAGCGTTTTCAAGTATAAATAATCACATTTCACAAAAGCGGCCAGTAACCAGATTTGTGTACTTGTAAATATGGGCGATCAAACAAGTTCTGCCGGTTATTTTTTTTCTTTCTTGAGAATTTGCTCAAACTAATATTGTGCACACCTCCTGACTGTCAATGCCACTCCATAGCACACCTTTATGCAAATGTTATCAGAAATCAGAAACAAATTCAGAAAAAAAAATAACTAGATCACAGGACTGTTACTATTTGTTTACTCTTTGCATGGCTATGCATGGTGAACACTGAACACGTATGGATTAAAAATACAAAAAGTCGAGGTTGACAAAGCTAAGGCAACGCCTTTGCGCAGAGAAAGGATTGAGACCTTCTTTTGTTCCTTTGCGTTCTTTAGCGTCCGTGATCTTTCCGCTGTCAACTAAAGCTGGAGTAAAGAACAAAGGAGGGGGGGAAAAAGGATAAGGACGCAGACAGGTAAAAGAGGAGACGGTTGACTTTCACAATGCAGGATGGAGCAGTAAATAGACGCATAAACATGTATGACGTTCTCTTGTCATATGTGCAGATTGCCGAAGCCAACGTTCACAGGATACGACGGTAGAAAATTCCGAGCAGCAACGAGCATAGGGGATCTAGACAGCATGTCCGTGAGGAGAGTTTTCTCCGTTGAATTGCAAAATTTAGAGAGACAAGAACACAATTGATTCAACTGCTATTGATTCATTCATTTATATAGTGTCTGATACTTAAATGTATTCAAAAATATTGCAGGTCTTTCTTCAGAAAGAGTAAGAGCAGTCATATATCCTCTGAAAATCAAACTTATCTTGATGTCAAGAGCTCATGTCGGGTAATTATGACCATCAAGTGCAAGTTCTTCAAACTAGCGAGACATTGATTCTACATGTAGGAAACCAGATATTTTATTAATAAAATCATCATGGTGGTGTTGTAATTTGTGTTAATCATAATAAAAAACACATTACATTTATTCTTTCTTATCTAACCAAATATAGGAAAATGACTTGACAAGAAGAACTAATGTATGTATATTTTATGCTGAAAATGGTCAATTAAAGAAATAGTCAAATTAAAATGAATTATACACTTTATTGTATTAAGGTATGATTCATAATGCATTAAGCCAAATTATAGAAAAATGGCTTAATCAAAATGAGTCAATTTACTTTATATTTTATGTCTATTGTTATTTCCATCATAAGCCAAAATTTTAAAATTAGCTTTAATGATGAAGTTTGTAAAATTTGTAAATATAATAAACAAAATTCAGAGTTGAGGCCAAATTTTAAAAATAGCCTAAACAATGAATTTTGGACAATGTGATTTTTGATTTATATATTTGGCCAAAATTTAAAAATTAGCCAAATATTTGCAAATAAATAATATTTAAATGCAATATACACATTGTCATAATCAATATTGATCATAATCATATTTACAGAATATTTGCAATACACACTTGCTCAAATTTAAACTACACTTAAACTTTAAATTTAAACTGTAAATTGAAAAACGGTAAAATAGGTAAATTAAACTGGGCTTCAGAGCGGCCCAACCGTGGGCGTGCGACCCAACCGAGCACACGGCCCAGCCGACCGCGCAGCCCGGCGGTGCGGCCCAGCTGAGCGCACGGCCCAGCCGACCTCGCGGTCAGGCGGCGCAGCCCACGACCTGGCCCATAGTCCGGCCGGCGGTGAATAAAGGGGGGGGGGGGGGGGCGAGAAGCGTCGGGGCCGGGTCAAACCCTAGCCGCACACCTCGCCTCAGTTCCTTCGTTCGCCGCCTCGGTTGCTCCGCTCGCCGCCTCGATTCCTTCGTCCGCCGCTTCGGTACCTTTGCTTGCCGCTTCGGTTCCACCGCTCGGCGCTTCGGTTCCACCGTCCATGGCTGCTCCTTCTTCTTCCACCTCCGACACCGATTCTCTTGTCCTCCGACGCTGCTCCCCCTCAACCCCCCTCCCCCCACCCCCACCGCTCAGTTGGAACTGGCGGTTGAGGCCCAAGATCCGGACCTCTGGGATGGTCGGGTCGGGGCAGCGAGGTGAGCGAACCGGCGGAGGATCCGGTTGGCGCTCGGGCTCATGAGCGTCGACTGGGAACCGAAGGTCGAAGGACTGGCTTCATCTTGAGGGGTCACCGGTGCCGTTGTCGGTTCTTCCTCGATTGGGGTCGCCGGATCTAGCGAAGAGGACGGCGTCCTCGAGGCTAGCGGTCCTCGGAGAAGTCCCCTTGGACCAACTCGGATCCTTGCCGTTCTTCATATGGTCGGCCTTAACGCTGGCGACAACACAGTGGTGGTATCCATCATGATTTCATGGGTAATTTCTCCCTCTCTTCCTCCTTCCTCCCCCTGTCCACTCGATGACGAGGGACCTTGGATCGGTGCAACCTGGTTTGGGGATTCCCCAACGAGGACGGCGTCCGGTCCCCCTTGATGACCCGATTGATGGGCGTCTAGGTCCGAAGGTTGGCGAGGATAAGGGGTCGGAGACCGATCCTCAACGCGGCGATGAGGTCGGCATGGATTCGGTGATGGTGCCACTGGTTGACGACGATGGTGGCGGCCTCCACGGTGACCACGACGTTGAACATCGTGATGGCCACGGCGGCGGAATTGACGGTGACAAAAACGGTTCTGATCTTCATCCCCAATGAAGAACACCAAGATTATTGTATCGGTAAGTTGATTGTTCGACATCTTACCAATTTGGTTCTTCTCTTTCGTTGAATCACTCGTAGAGCAGTGTTGATGACATGTTGAATTGCGAAATTTAGAGAGACAAGAACACAATTGATTCAACTTCTATTGATTCATTCATTCATCTTCTATTTATACATTGCGAAGAGGCATGGCGGCAAGTGATGCGTCCGTCCGTGGACAGGCGTAGCGACAGCGGGAACCGCCGATGGCGGTTACCATTGACAAGTTTATATTGTAACATTCTCAAAGGCGATCAAGAGCGAGGAGGGTAGGTGAAGGCCAAAATCATCTTGTAGTCATCACGTGTACAAAAGACACTATTCTGTGTGTAAATTTTCAACAAACCATGTAAATGCTACTAAAGTATAAACGAAAGTATTGCACTTGCCAGGAGAGATACAGATTCTGCTGCACTCTTGCCGCAGTGCAGTTCTTAAACATGCCAGGACAACAATACCATTTTACACAATTTGGTGAAAAGAGGCAGTGGGAAAACATGCTGTATCTCCAGCACGTTCATAATATCAATTTCTGTTACAATGAATGAAATGCAGTCTGTTCAACTCGCCATCGGATTATGAGTACTATAAAATAGCCTACTTTGCCATGCAAGGTCACTGAATCCAAAGCTCTCAGAAAAGAATGAGAGCCCTTGAATTAATAAGCAATGGGGTTTTACATAGTATACCGATTCCTCGTGACACTACTAGAACCTAAAATTGATGATTCCTAGCACCTACTCTGCCTTTCTCTTCCCTGATTGTTTTCTGGCACGTGCAGTCAGGCACCTTCCAACAAGTTTGAGAACTTCGTCGATCAGCACCACTGGGAAAGCAACTGCTATCACCAGAAGCCATTCATTGAAACTGAGGGGCACGATGCCGAACACTTGAGCAAGGAAAGGCACGTAGAGGATCAAGAAATGCAGCCCAAAAGACACCGACATGGCCAGAAGAAGCCACGGGTTAACCCATGGAGGCATGCTTAGAAGGCTGCCATCCTCAGACAAGGCATTCAGTGAGTTGAACATCTCAATGGCCACCAAGACAGATAAAGAGAGAGTTGTCGCTTTGATCTTGCCACCCTGGAAGTAATCACACGGGTGCTCATCAAAGCTGAATGTCCGCGCTCCAGCAGTGAAAGGTGATACCTCGAAGCGCTCCCATGATTGGCACTGGCCCCAGTTTGAGAGCTGGGAGTACGACACAAGAGTATGGCCATCACTAGCCAAGTCAATTCCAAGGAAAGAGCTATGTGTGTACCAGATGATGAAGACTCCCACTGTTGCAATCCCAACATAAAGGCCAATAACCTGCACATGCAGTATGGACAAGGATCTCAAGTAAGTACAGCAACTCATTACCACGGTTATTTCCAGGTGTTAATACGAATTAGCCAGCTAAAAAAAGATAATCAGTAAAGCACAAGGCTCTTTAACAGATTTCCATGAATCTGATGCTCAATCGTTTCACACCTCATTTCTTGTTTAGCTGACAATAAAAATAGCTATAGTTCTTGCTTTATATTCCCTTCAGTGGCAGTTCAGTTAGAGCAGCATTGAACCATGGACATGAACAATACTTTCAGAACTTGCACTATTTATATTAGCATGCAAGTATGAAACCACTTCTAAGTCATTTTTATAACCAATCGCATTTTTTAAGTTACTAAATGGTTAACATTTGCTAACGTCTTGCCCATTGAGTATCGACAACCATGTCCTGAATCATTTACTACATGCTATCAATCTACTAGAAGTCCAGAAGAAATCTCAAACATGACTTGATACATCCATACACCCATATGTTGTGAAACTTCAGGCGACCACTCCATACACTACTGATATTTGTTCTACATGGCTCAAGAGTTCTATATTCATAGCACACAGTACACTACAGATATTCATCATGGAAGTAACACTAGTGATATTTGTTCTCCAGTGCTGCAGAGTCCTATATTGATAACCTTTAGGCATACTCATCAAAGGATTTAGACAGAACTTCAAATGTATTTACTACCTCAGTTCTTAACTATATGACATTTTAGTCCCAACCAAGTTGGGTAGGCAAGAGATGAAATTCACGAGGCCCAACACAAACGGCATACAGAAAAGAAAGAAAAAGAAAAGAGCAAATAAGGGGAGAAGAAAAGAGCAATAAACCAAACCAATAAGGGTAAAAAAGGGTAAAACCAAAAAACAAAGTTATGGCATAAGTATCGCTAGTTTCCACATTCTCCTATCTATGGCTAGGTGGTTAACTACTTAATGATATTCCAATCCTTCATGTCCCTCTTCAAGGACTCCTCTCCTGTCAAGTTGGGTATTTCCCTACCTCTGATCACATTATCAGGGCGTCTTATTCAGTGTTTAAAAGGTGTCACCTAGTCGCTGCCTAGGCATCCAGGCACTCCAGCCTGGACGCCATGGCTGGTAGACACGCCTGGCCACTGTCACCTCCCAGGTCACACCCGCCACCACATGCCTCCCAGGCTGTCGCCGCTGACCTACAGGAAGCATAACTGGTCACCTAGGCGACACCTAGTCAACGTCTAGGCGTCCAAACACCCGGCAGACTCCTAGGCGCCCTATTAAAACATGGTCTTATTATCCTGCTGCGTACCGGTGCATCTACTCACCCGCCATACTAATCCTAAAGTATTTTAAGAAGGATATAACTAAGCACATGTCTAATGGAATAACATACCATGTAACGAAAGAGGATCCAAGGAGTTATCAAGGAATCATCACTTCTTCGAGGAGGCTTCTTCATAATATCTTTATCGGGTGGGTTGAAACCCAAAGCTGTTGCAGGAGGGCCATCTGTAACAAGATTGACCCACAAAAGTTGCACAGGGATCAGGCCTTCTGGGATGCCTAAAGCTGATGTCAGGAATATGGATGCAACCTCTCCAATGTTTGAGGAGATCATATATCTGCAAAGTCAACAGTTACATGAACTCTTAAGATTACAAATTAGTTACCACAGCGATTCGTACGGACGAAAGGCTAGATACAGCTTATCTGAAAACAGACCTAATAAAAGCCTTCATATTATTGTAAATAGACCTCCCTTCACCAACTGCAGCAACTATCGTGCTGAAGTTATCATCTGCAAGCACCATATCTGAAGCTTCTTTGGCAACCTGACACAAGTCGACAGGAAAAGGCAAGGTCATAAACCCTTCTAACAAAACGGGAGAATTTCAATAAAAATGAATAACCATACCTCAGTCCCTGTAATACCCATTGCTACTCCAATATCAGCCAATTTAAGAGCCGGTGCATCATTCACCCCATCACCAGTCATTGCAACCACTTCACCGTCTTCTTTGAGCAATCTAACTATATCCTGCTTGTGTTTTGGTTCTGCCCTGGAAAAGAGAAGGCCTCCTTGTTGCCTTAAGAGTTTTTTTCTGTCAGAATTTGCTATGAATTCCTTTCCTGTGAAGCTCTTTGAACTGATATCTTCATCGGAACTAAAAACCCCAATTTCACGGCATATTGCCTCTGCTGTTTCTTTGTTATCACCTGTTATCACCATAACACGTATTCCAGCAGCTCTGCAATCTTCAATTGCTTTGTGGACTTCTTCCCGGGGAGGATCCTGTCACAGTTGATTGTTATAGGGTAGATGCATTTGTAAGCATGAAACAGCATATATATTACAGAATAGAGATAGAGTTAACAAATAAGTAGAAGAATCATGGAGTACAAGTTCTCACCCTTAGGCCAACAAAACCGCAAAATATCATGTTACTTTCTATGGAAGAGTAGTATGAAGGGTCAAGCAGATATTTGTGAGCTGTGTGATCTTCACCATCATAGGTTGCAAACTCTCCCAAATCCTCCTTGTATGCAAAACCCAAACAGCGCAAAGCACTAGCAGACATTTCACGGAGTGTAGATAATATGAGCGTCTTGGCACCATCATCCAAGAGCACAACAGACCCGTCGAGCAACTGAATATAACCACATCTCTCCAGTAAATTCTCCACTGCTCCCTGCAAAGTTTACTTTCACCATGAATCACTGATAAAATAAAACATAAGAAATTGCAAAACGTCACAGATCAAACAAAAGCATGTGAACAAATAATTGTATGAAATGGCAAAACCACCATATGCAGAATCATGTCACTTTCATAACAGAAGTACTATACTTCTTACTGAATGAAGGCATGAAGCAGAAGGAAATTTTGAGTGGTTACAGTGATATAAAGCAAATCGGTAAGATGAAAAGTTGCACATATTCTGAAGGAAAAGGGAGCAACAAATGGGACTAGGGGTATTGCTACAAAAGCAACTACAATGAGCTAAAAGCAGAATGGAAGTTAATGCAGCAGAAATATATTATAGATATCATAATACCTTGACAAGTAGCAAATTCTTCCCTGAGTCCACTTTCACAATAACTCCCATTGATTTTCTGGTACGATCAAATTCCAGGGTAGCTACTCTCTTAGCAGCATTGCTCCACCACTGGCAGCATCCTTCAACAAAGAATACAAATGTTACTGATTTCTTAAGAATAATCCATACAATGTTTTACATAGAGACAGCACAGAGGAATCAACATACTTAGCAAATCAGATGAATCCAGTGATGGGGTATAACCACCAGGAAGCCCCATTTTCTCAACCAACACCTGCCACAGGCAACAATGATTCCCAATCACAATATAAAGAAAGTCACATTCAGGAAATTATCAATCTAAAATTTGATCTGTAAGAGTAACTAATAATTGCTACCTTCTTTCATCACCTTTTCCCTTATTTAATGAATGGAAATGCCTACTCTAATAGTGCTATACATGAACTGCTTCCAAGCCACATGCAAGAAAAACTTGCAATAGAAGCAACAAACAATACTGTAAGAGCATCTCCAAATGAAAATGCTAGCTGCAGCAAGCTACAACTAGTTAACTACACAACAAAAAATTGTCACGTGAACAAATCATACCTTCAAAGCAGCTTCTGTGGGCATCCCAGTAGCAACATACTGATGCTCGGAGTGGGCAATACTTGCATCGTTGCAAACTGCAGCAATCTTTGCAATCATCTGTAGATTTTCATCCATGCTCAAGCTTGGCCAATCATGTATCTTCCCATCAGTTGGATCGTATGTGGTCCCATCAACCTTAAAGCTCCTAAGTGTATCGGGCCACCTCCCGGTTGCCACAAGCTTCACAGCTGACATCTGGTTGGTGGTCAAAGTTCCAGTCTTATCTGAGCAAATCACAGTTGTACAACCCAATGTCTCCACACTGGGCAACTTCCTGACGAGAGCATTCTTTTGTGCCATCTTCCTCGTTCCAAGTGCCAAGCACGTGGTGATCACAGCAGGCAAGCCCTCTGGAATTGCAGCAACAGCCAGTGCCACAGCAATCTCAAAGTAATATGTGCACTTCTCAAATGAGAACTTGAAATTTGTAGGCCATCCGTCCACATACTCCCACGTGAGGAAATACTTCACGTTGATGAGCCAAACCAAAGCACAGATCACACCAATTATGGCAGTTAGCGCCTCACCAAACTCATTGAGCTTCTTCTTCAGCGGCGTGTCCTCCTCCTCCTGAGACGCCTCCTGGATCTGCGCATGGATCTTGCCTATTTCGGTTGCCATGCCAGTGCCTATTACAACACAGACTGCACTGCCGTTGACGACAGTGGTGCTGGCAAACACCATGCAGTCCTTTCCCTGGATGTCAGTGTCCTCGGTCTCGATCTTGTGGCTGGTCTTGTTAACGGAAGCGGCCTCACCAGTGAGGGAGCCCTGCTCGACGCGGAGGGTGGAGCTGATAAGCTGGAGCACGCGCATGTCCGCGGGGACCTTGTCGCCGACGCGAAGCTCGACGATGTCCCCGGGGACGAGGTCGCGCGCGGGGAGGCCGTGCGACCAGCGGCCGTCGCGCTTGACGGTTGCGTGCTCGCACTGGATCTCCTTGAGCGCCTCGAGCGCCTTCTCGGCGTTGCTCTCCTGCCAGACCCCGACGACGGCGTTGACGATGAGGATGAGGAATATGACGAGCGGCTCGACGAAGGCGGTGACCCCGCCCTCGGCGCCGCCGTCGTAGAGCGCGAGCACAAACGAGACGACGGCCGCCAGGAGCAGGATGCGCACGAGCGTGTCCTCGAACTGCTCGAGCACGAGCTTCCAGACCGACGGCGGCGCGTGCCTTTCCAGCTCGTTGGGGCCGTAGCGCCGCAGCCGCGCCGCCGCCTCCTCGGAGCTGAGCCCGCGGTCCGCCGAGACGCCGAGCTCCGCGAGGCACTCGCTCGGGGCGCGCGCCCACGCCGGGAACGCCGGCGGCTCCGCCCCGGTGGAGGCCGCCGATCCGTCGTCATCGTCGCGCCGCTTGCCCTCGTCCTGCCCGCCCTTGCCCATTGAGTGAGTCGGTCGCCGACTCGAGATTCGGAACGGAGTGGAGGCCTTCGTACCCTAGAGTTCCCGGCCGCGAGATCGCATGGAACCGAAACCCTAGGAGGCAGGGGAGGAGGCGTGAGGCGCGGGTGAAGAGTGAAGACGACCGGGCCAGGAGGATGGAGATTTGTGACGCAGCAATTGAAGGGGAAGAAGCTTTTTTCCCTCTGTTTTTTTCTCTCTTTTATTTAATGGAGCAGTGGACTGTTTTATCATGGCGAGGCTGCCGGGTAAATGGATCACGGATCAATCGGGAAGGAGGGATCGTCAACAACTGCCAGTAAATAATCTGGGATCCATTCATTCGTGGGCTGCACACTGTGTCCCCTGCCTGTTCTGCTTGGACTTCCTCTCGTGTGACAGACACTGCAAGTGGATCCACGTTTGGCGGGGCAGTTGTGTCAGTCACGTTGTGGCGTAGTACTTTCCTTAACGTCGCGGACACTTGGATGCGACGATGAGACGTGCGGGGGCCGGGGAGTAATTAAACCAAACCGGCAAGCAACGGCGCGGCGAGCGAGCGAGCGAGTCTTCTCATCTTCTGGACGGACTACTCTGCCACTCTCACACTGGTGGATCAGCATATGCCTTGCTTGTCTGACCAGGGAGAGAGATCTTGTGCATGAGCTCCCCTTCACAAAGCGTCAGCGGGCGAGTATCCACGTGTGAGGTGTCTTTGTGGTGGCCCCACGTCTGCAGGATCTGGCTGGCTGCACAGGCCTGTGGAAATGGAAATTTCTTGGAAGTGTCCGGGGGAGCCCAGGAGGCACGAACGGAGCCGCCTCGTGCCGGACGAAACGTGGGTGCCTGCGCTCGGCTGGGTTTCGGTGGGAACGAAGGTTCGCGGCAGCGGCGACCACATGCCGCGCCATCGCCGTGCGGCGTCGGCTCAGCTCAGCTCGGCCTCGAGGGAACACATCGAATCAGCCGCCGTGCTACGGGACTGCGTTCCTCGTCTTCTGCCGTACTGCAACCGAGAACCCTCGCGGTCGTCCCGTCTGAGCACGTGACGCCATGACCGAGCCTGTCGCGTCCCGTACGTGACACCAGTGACGGGACACCGACCCTGCTCTCGCTCGTCGTCGTCCCTTCAAGGCTCCGATTCGCCAATGCGGCGTGGTGAAGCGTCGCCCCTGCTCTGACTTTCAGGCTCCGAACGTCTTCAATGGCAGACAGACGCCGGCCCTGCTACAGCGACGGGCGACCACAACGATCGTGACGGCACGCGAGCAAGCCGTCCTCGTTCTCCGTCCGGATCCATCCATCCATCCGTTGCTTCCGCGATTCGCTTCAACTGGGCCTTCCAGCTAAAAGCCCATGAAGAAGATGCGACTCGATCGATGATGGGTCGCGGCCTGGACGACCGTGTAATTTCATACCGATCCAGCCCAGACATGCATGGGCCTAATACGTTTGATAAGTCTGATTCAGTTCGAACTTGCAGTGGTTCGGACGTTCCTATAAACGAATTATCCGAGTAGGTAAATGACGGGATTAGACCTGATGATCACCTATTAAACTCGGCTTAGCTACGAGACCTATCGCCATATAAGTCAAAGCCGCACGTACGTGCGCAACAACGCTAGGGAAGTCGTTAACAGATCGATAGTAACGCATGCGATCCCCGGCCGCCGCGTGCGCGTGCATGGCGCCGCCGCCGCCGAAGACGACGCTGCGCGCGGTCCGGACGCTGACACAGGTCTCCTGCCCTGCTGCTGCTCCAGCTGTCGACGTCGTCCCGCTCCCGGCAAACGGGAAGGAAGAAGCGCGCGGAACCAATAAGAAGCGGCGATGGACCGACAAGCTGAAGCGCAAGATCGTGGAGGCGGTGATGCCGTCGCGGCGGACGGTGAAGGTGGTGGAGCAGCATTGCGACGTCGACGTCGAGTAGGAGAAGAGGCTTGAGCGAGAGATCGCGGAGCTTCAGGCGAGGCAGCGGAGATCTCAGCGGTCGGGCGGACCGGCTTTGCAGAAGGACAGCAGACGACCCGACGATGACGATGATGATGGTGTTGCAAAGATGGTGATCAACCTGGACGCCCGCGCCAAGAAGGAGGAGAGCCCGACGCTAGTGGAGCTTCTGTTCCCGATAGGTGTGCTTAGCGAACCGCTGAAAAGCTTCAGGAGCTCCAGTCCGGACAATGGTCCAGCGTTCCTGATGACCGTCGTTGCCGCCGACGAGAAGAAGCACGGAGCGGGCAGGCGCGCGCGGATCGACCGTCACCTCGTCGACCAGTGGTCCGAGGCAGCAGGTACCTCAGGAACTACTGCCCCTTCGAGAGGGACGACGAGGAGAGCGCTCCGGTCCCGGAGGAGGAACCGGCGCTGTCACCAGAGCGCGACGAGCACGTTGAAGAGGTACGACCGCCGCTGAAGACCGGGCTGCCGTTCTACAGTCCGGCGGCCGAGGCCGAGTTCGTGAAGGCGATCGTCTCGAGGCACCTGCACAACGACGACTTCCTAAACCGCTATGCGTTCAAACTGAATTGCGATAGGTTCATGGTAGCAGAGTCTGCTGGGGGAACATAGCTCTGCTATGTTCTTGTTAATCTTTTGGAAAAGACTCACACTCGTTCAGCATGTTACTGATCCCTAACGGATCTCTCCGCATGTCCAAAGGACTTTTTTTCACCCCTATGTACATGTACGTATGTAAAACAATTCATGAAAGATGATGGATCCATGATTCTCTCTTTTTTTTTTACTTCCTGTTTTTATTACAAATAGCTAGTTACCTTAGTTCTTCGATGCTAACAAGCTTGCTGGGTTTTGTTTCTTTTTAATTTCATTGTCCCTGATTCTTAAGTTTTTAAATCTTGAATAAGTGGCTCATAAGTCAAAACACACAGCAGTCGCACAGCACAATTGCCTCTTCGAATTATACAGTACGATGGAGCTCGGAATACAAAATTTTGAACTTGACACAGAAAAGTTTTGACGAATTTCTTTAGAGTCACTGAATTCTCACCTTTGAATTATATTTGCATCATGATTCGTTTGTGCCCCCACCTCCTGTGATGATATCCCACATATCAAGCTTCTATTTGTCAGGTTTAATTTAATTTACTGGTAACAGATACTCCCTTCATATTCAAATATATGACGTTCTGATAGCTAATTTTATTTTTTAAAACATATATTAAAAATGGAGGGAGTACCACGGACATCTTGTTTAGATTTAGAGATACGAGGATGGTTGTCCGGTCGAGGCGTGAGGTATGAGAGAACAAAACCAAGGGAGATGGAAGTTTGATTCCAACAGCAAGAAATTGGACCGATTATTCAGCTGATAAATCTACCACAAAAATATTATCAGTACTACACACTTTCAGACAGTTCCCAGAATGCCCAGAATCCAGCAGGATTCATTTACACACACACATAAAAGAACAGTACTAAATCTAAAAAAAACAGTACTATCTTTTCCCACAGAACTCCAACTCCAGAATGTAGCAGGATCAAAAGTAATGAAATGCATCAATTAAATCCTAGGATTAACGAACAATGCACAATGGTTCAGACATCAGTACTACACACTTTCATTCCGTTCAACAAGTGCAGCCAATGCTGCCAAGGGGAAACTCTAGGTCGAGTTTCCTTATACTTTCATACATAGCATCCTGGTTCTCCGGGTGGGGCAGACCCACTGTGCGGGAGTACTCTACTGCCATGACATCCATCATCAGGGCACTTCCGATGAAGCAGCTCTTAATGAACTCCCGCCACTCTACATAATAGTCACACCTCGTGACTATGCCCAAGATTACAAAGAATCTTACCTTCCAAGCTATGCCGCAGCAGCTATGTACGCTGATATTGCTACCATTCAGTGCAACATTACCATATTTCCCAGAGATCCTTGGTGTCATTATGAGGTCTAATTGGTTCAAGACCACTTGTCTCGTCCATTCATAAAAATATGGGTAACGCCCTTATTGTTGTCCACCATGTATTGCATGGGTAATGAGAGTAATATACATACCTACCACTCGAGCAGGTACTGAAGATATCAGCATGGGCAAAAATAATCACCTTTGCCCAGTACTGACAAAATAGACATCCAGTTCATCACAGAGTTGGACCACACAACCACTCGGCCCTCCGTGTCCTCTCTGGTGGGTATTGATATCTCCATATCGGCATTCCATTACAAGGTATACCCTGAGAACAAATGAACATGTCGTTGGAGTAGCATACAGAGGTACAACCATAGAGCAGGTCCTCAACTCCTTATCACCTCCGAAACATGACAATTCTAAGAAGGTATGTTGGATGGACTCACCAACAGCCATGCGGAGCCACAGTCTATGATGGCTAGATATATTCCACACGGATATATTAAAACTGACACCCACTGGTAAGCCGCAAACATATGATAATGGGCTTTCACTATCAGAGACTTGCAACACTGCCATTATTGCTTTAAGCGCTCCATAATTTGTTGTTGGTTTTAGATGGAAGAGTTCAATATAAGTGCAAATATTGCTGACCAGAGTATCAACAACAGATTTCACATTAAAGGCTTTCTTAATTTCTCTGTTGAAGTCAGATTGCTCATAGGAACCATCAGAATACAGAACTTCTAAGCGATCACTTAACCAATGCAATTTATCCAAAACTTGTTTTGGACAAATTCCAATTTTTGAAAGTCTAAATAAATTAGCTAACAAAGCAAGCTCCAAGACTTGAATCTCAAGATCTCTATGTAATCCAGCATAACAAAATTCCATTCTTTTTAAAGATATATCTAATTTCTCAAGAAGAATATCAAGTGAAGTCTGGCCAAAAGCATAAGAATTTTCCAATTGAATCAACCGCAATATCTTAACAATGGACTGTATTGCATCAACATACTCACACAAAAACCTCAAGAATGCACCTGTTGATCCAGAAGAATTTTCAGATAATAACTTTAGCTCTTCTTTGCATGTTCTGCAATCAAGAAAATAAAAAACATTTGAAACATTCTCACATAGTTGGGTATTATAGAAAGGTTTTGTGCCAAAGAAAGAATGAATGATTAACACCTGAGAATAGTCTGAACTTCAGAAATGTTGCATGACCTTCTCATAGTCCAGGCATCTTTAACTGTTTCAAGTATGACTTTTGTAGATTTCATTACTAGAATGACATCTAGACCCTTTGTTGCCTTTGCAGTATTTTTCCTATGACCACTATCTTCCCTGATTTTTTCAAAACTGCAGCATTCAGATTCTCCAGACTCTGCAGACACTAACCTGTTCTCCAGAAATGGCATTCCACCTTTGTGACACAAGTATGATAACAGCATATCCTGATTAACCGCTTCTCCTAGTGCAGACGAGATCTTTCCCACTAGGGAAATTGCATGTAAGAAGATAACCGATGGTATATCCAACTTCTTGTGCTTATCATCGGAAAATGGTACCGATATAGAAACTATTAACAATGCTTTGATCCTAGGTTTGTCCAAGATAAGTTCTCCATCAGATGCCATACTGATCTATGATATACAAATAATGCATATTAAGACTGATGGAAGAATGCCAAATAAATGATATGATATCCTAGGCAACAGCGATGATATATAAAATGAATGTTCATACAGTTACCCAAATAATGTAATTGAAGAATTATACCAAACCTATATGTGAATTCAGTGTCTTACAAGACATCCATGATCACTCGGTAGCATGAGATTCTTATCTATTGATGCCCTAATTGCTCCTAGTAGAATAGCAGTCAAATCATTTAAACTTTTGACTTTGCAAAATATAATGTGATATAGTCTGTCAGTGACATTTGTGTTTTGGAGACCATGCCGCTATACAAAATGGCACTTAACTTGAATAGATGGACCTATACTTTGGAAAATGTTTGGTGGTGTTGTCAAGCAACACATTTTGATGGGAGGTACTGAATAGATGTTGGGGGCAAGATAATCTTAAAACAACACTAAAAGAGGAAATTTGAATAATGTTACTCCAATTAAATACAGTGATCTAATAAATAATTAGAAAAAGGCTGAGAGGGTACAAAAATATACTGCTAAAGAGTGTCATCCAGTTGAAGAAGCATACTGCACAGCTGGCAACATAATTCCCAGATGCCAAGAACATGTAAATATAATGGGGAGGACGCAATGGAAAATACCTCTTTGGCCAAGTGTTTAGCTATATTAGCTGAAAAGCTCCCATGATTTTTACCTATGGAAAACAGAATACCATATATATCTTGTTCCTGCATGCAAAAAATAAAGTTATGCAATTGGATATATAAGTGAACTCTTCCGTCAAATAAAGGGATCTACTAAAATCTTCGATAATAGTTGTTATCTAGAGCAGCTAGAGTAATGGGCTGAACTATATCCTATATGCTGACATGGTGTTTATAATGCACAAAACTTTAGAGATAGCAAGACTGCAGTGACTGATGTTCAGCAAGGTTATCGGACCATACCTCTGGATGCTTCTCCAAACTTGTAACGAGTCCATCAACTGCGGATTTGAACACTTGAAGTTTTGGCAGATTAACTAAGCCCAGGATCTTGCGTGCTGCCTCTCGAATTAAGGCATCGGCATCAACCAACAAGCCAAGAAACTGCAAAAACGAGTAAATATAAGGTTTCCAAACTTCAGCACTTAGAAAAATCAACAGCTTTATTCATGTAGGTTAGGCAGGTTAGCATTTGAGCCAGTATTCATCCTTCATGACACTTGTACTGTCTTCAGGGACTGTGATTACCACAGACCTACCTACAATTATGACAAGCAAAAAACGGTTGGTTTTCAGAACATATGGCTTTCTTACCAGTCAAGAATGAGTATTTGTACTGGATTCAGGGACCGTGATTACCATTACCACAGATCTCCCTACAATTATGACAAGCAAACGTGATTGGTTTTCAGACTATAAGGCTTTCCTATAAGCCAAATATGTCAACCACACGCATACACATTTTGTTATTGTACTCATATATTTTGGCTACTGACAATAAACAAAGCAGCTTGTTGGGCACTTATGTGGCCAATTTATTTAACAATGCAAAGGTAGAAATCTAATACCACTTCTTTATTTTTTACAGAAACTTAGAAAATGTAACAGGCATGGCTAAAAGTTGATAAAATAGACGAATGTCATGGGATCAACATGTGCAATAGCTAAGGCACAAAGAACAAATTCATAGATCTAGATTGCACTTGTTAAACTATATTCTTAGACTCTTAGTACCATATGCATGTGCTGCTCTTGCACATTCAAACATCCATATGTTGCCATACGAAATAGTGCCTCTAAAGTCTGTAATCTAACTGCTTCTGTGTCATCATTCATCATGTCCATCAACATGTCCAAGGCTTTCTGTGCATATTGAGTAGAGAACTTTGCAAGTGCACCCATCGATTTACAAGCGGCTATCCGCACCTGTAACGTGGAAGCAACAATTAAACAAAAGACGACTATGAGAATGTTAAGGTAAACCATGGTACAAGGGAAATGATATGACCTGGTAAAACTCGTCTTCAATCCCATGAGCAAATATCCCAGCAGCACAGGGAAGTTTTAATTTAGGAGGCAGTTTTATCCCTTTAATGATGGAACCACTCAAGGTGTCGGTTTTTATGACCTTCTTACATAGCGACTGAAGCAAAACACTGTTGGAAACTCGTTGCATTTTACCAAGGGCACTGAATGCTTCAACTCTCACTTTCATACACATGTCCCTAGCAATCGAGCTAAGCTGAATGTTGCAGCAAGGAAACAAACAGGAGCTTACAAGCATTAAATGAAACAAACATGATATTATAAAATACAAAATGTGCAGACTGACAGACGTTTCAGATCATACTCTGTATTTTTTGTTGTAAAACTACAAATGTACTTTGATCATAAACCTTAATTCAGCATCAACACTATCTGCTTATATTGTTCAAAGGATTTCTGGTGATTAGAACCTAACAGTTAGCAGTGGGCTAAATAAGACTTACTGGTACAAATATAAAAAATCAGATGTTGTAAAGACCATTTCAGTGCAGTTATTACGTTTACTACCATCCAACCCTACTGTATTGTCATAGGAACTCCGGAACCAAGGCCGTGAACCATTACCTGTAGGAAAATGAGGTCTATTTGGCCACCGTCGCCGTCAGCACCAAAGTCCACTCTCGCTGCAATCTTCTCAGCACATAGGCCTACCTATCCATCGCAGACATGATGTTTCCTCAATAGCTCAAATTGTACCCCCACATTAAAACCAAACAGGAGAAAAAAAAAACCAAAATGACAGCGCCTCAGTGCCTCACCAATCGCACGACGGCCAATCTGACGTCCTCGTCATCATCCCGCATCAGCTCAGCCGCGCAGCCATAGCAGCACTCCACGACACCTCGGGCAACACCGTCCGCCTTCTCGAGGACAACGGCGAGGCCGCGGAGCGCCTCAGCCCGCCCCAGCGGGTAGAGCCCTCCGGCCATCGATACGAGCGCTCGGACGTCCGCCTCCGTGTCTTGGGAAAAGTCGCCGGGCGCGAGCGGCGCCGCCGCAACCCTAGGACGCTTGGCGAAGGGCGGGCCCGTGTTGGATGCCACGAGGCCATGGCCGATGGGGCCGGGGTGGCTGATAGATGAGGGGAACGCGGAGGGCTCGGTAGCGCCGGTGACGGAGGGGAGGCGCGGCTCATCCATAGGATTGGAAAGCGGCGGTGGTCGGCGGGAGAGGAGCGTGCCGCGGCGGGAACTGCACTCGCCGCCGCCTTGGTACTTTACTTGGTAGAGGGACGGAAATGGCAAAGTGACGTTTGAGATGGGTTTGTTGGCCTCACGTTTGAGATGGGCTTGTTTGCCTGTTCCTGGACTCTTTCTGTTTGGTTGTGGAAGGTCCGGATTTGGGCCGCTGGTTGGTCATTTCTTTCCGTTAATAATGCTTCTTTTCAATCATTTTGGTTACTTCTGAACTTGTATACGTTGGAATTAACTAATCATCCTTAGGCCCCGTTTGGATTCAAGAAATTTCATAGAAAATTTTAGAGGAACTGATTTCTAAGGAATGCTGACATCACGTGGTGTTTGTTTCAAAGGAATGGAGGTTACCATTTCTCTAGAAAGGTCCGCTTTTCTTTACAAAACGTAGGAACTAAAACCTCTAGTTTGAATCAATGTTTTGTGCTGGAGGCGAAGGAGAGAGTGTTTGCAGGTTATATTACTTAGGTAGTCACAATTACATGAGCATTATATTGCAACTTTTAAGAAAAACACAATTTATTTTATGCACTTAGCATTATATTACTTAAGAGCATGGACCAAACCTTCTCAATGATGACTATAACTTGTGGTTAAATAAACTTTGCATTCATGGATCATAAATATAAATTATTGTATAATTATCCAATCTTGAATTCGACTCTAATACATTTTTATTTTTTCAAATTCCAGTATTACAAATTCCTGCAAGCCAAACAACAAAAGTTATCAATTCCTTTGTTTCCGATTCCTGTGATTTTCTCACATTCCACATTCCCATGTTTTCTTTGTTCATAAGTTTTTCTCTATTTCTATGTTTTTCATTCATACGTTCCAAACAGGACTTTAGCGGTTATATCCAATGTCATATATTTAGGCAAATCAAGTAGATCAAGTGATTTGAGGGTAAAAGGAGAGAATGGAGGCACACCTTTACGGAGATACGGTAGCGGCCGACGAAGGCTCGATAAATTTCGGCGGCCTTGTTGTAGATTCAGTGCGCCGGCATCAAGGAAGGTCTGGTGGCAGTGAGGTGAGGTTGACGTAGGCGACAATGCCGTGGGATCTTTCCTTCTCCTATGCGCCCATTAGTCGGATTGCCTGAGTAGTGGAGGCATGAAGTATGTACCGAGAACTTCCGGCCTAGCGCTCAAGACGTGTCTCCTTATACGGCACGGTGAGAAGAAAGATCCACAACCATACACGGCTGACGTCCCCGATCCGAGCGCCAAGTGGAGTAAAAATAGGTCCAACAGCCTACTCCATTGGAGATCAAGCTTCAATAGTATCTTGCTTTTTTAATGTGTATTAACTTCGTACTCAAATATATGATGTATTAACTTCATACTTATTATTTGAGTGAGGGGAAGCGGTACTCTGACGAAACACGCAAAAACAAAAATCATACTCGCAATATCGCTTTCACCGGAGCAAAAAGAAACCAGACTTGCAAGATTTGTCGACCGTGATTCGGAACAGCGGTGGCTTCCGGGACTGCTGCCCAGGCATGAGGCTTTTGCAGCTAATTATGCTATTTAAATCAACAATCTTATATACCCTGAATAGTTAAGATATTACACATATAACATCATTCTGAGGCGGGTCAGTACAAAATTTCGTTTATTCTATCTCCCTGTCTATGACAGTGTTTTTTGCCGAGTCAATAAAATCATACTCCCTCTTTATTCTATTATTTGTCGTTTCCGACAAAGATATCAACTAAAAAAGTATTTAGTCTTGCTGTTCTAATATCAATTAAAAAGATAAAGAGGGAGTAAGTAGCAAAGAAAGGAAACTGCGAGGCGAGTCGATGCAACAGATTCCGCACGCTGCTACTGCCCGTGCCTGCTGGGTCCAAAACTGGACAAATTTCCAGCGACCTCATCAACCAAACGCGGTGTCCCAAATACGAGTGTACGTACGTATCTTCAATTTTTTTTTCTCCCCATCCTCATTTCCTGGCTTGGTCCAGCAGCGTTCCTCCCAACCCTCCATGCATTTTTTTTTCAGGTCGCTTTTGCAGGCAGCCTACTGTTGTTACGCTACTGTTAGTTAGCTGTCCATTTGGTGAGCTTTGGCTGAGCTACACTTAACCACCTCCCGGGCCATCCGTTGCACACGAGGTGAGCCGTGCCGTGAACGCGGGGTGAGATGAGGGAGCTCCACCCACCGCACCCACCTCCTTGACCCCTCCTCTCCTAAACCCAAGCTAACCCCCACGTTTCCTTCGTTCCCCCCTCATCCGTGGCCGAGGACCGGCCGGGCAGCCAATCTCCCCGCACCAACCTGCGCCACTTTTCACCCCCTTCGGCAGCGAGCTATAAGAATTGTCTGTGGCGTGATGTTCAGAGTACAAACCATCTCTCTCCCGTCAGTCTCCTCTCTCGCCACTACCGCAGAGGCCCTCGAGGGAGACGGGGCGGCGCGGTGATGTCGCGGTTTGTTGACAAGCTGCCGTTCTTTCACCAGAGGTCGTCTCCGATGGAGGAGGCGGATGACATCCCGCGCAACGGCCGCCTGCACATGCACCACCACCACTACCAGCCTCAGCACAGCGGCCTGCTGATGCAGCAGCAGCCGTCGCCGCCGGCCACGAATATGCAGGCGTCGATCACGCTCGCGCATCTCCTCACGCGCGTCGATGATGCGCGGAGCGACGCGTCGTCGCCCACGCACTCGCAGTACACCATCGAGCTGGGCGCATCCGCGCCGGGGTTTACCGCAAGCGAGCTGAGCGAGCACTACATGCAGGCCGGTGACGACGGCGACGGGCCGCTTCTGCCGTTCGTTCTCAAGTTCACGGACCTGACGTACAGCGTCAAGCAGCGGAAGAAGGGGTCGTGCCTGCCGTTCTTCCGCCGCGGGGAGCCGGAGCCGGAGGTGCCCCGGATGAAGACGCTGCTCGACGACATCTCTGGCGAGGCTCGGGAGGGCGAGATCATGGCGGTACTTGGCGCCAGCGGGTCCGGCAAGAGCACGCTCATCGACGCGCTCGCCAACCGCATCGTCAAGGAGAGCCTCCACGGCTCCGTCACGCTTAACGGCGAGTCCATGGACAGCAACCTGCTCAAGGTCATCTCGGCGTACGTCATGCAGGACGACCTCCTGTACCCGATGCTCACCGTCGAGGAGACCCTCATGTTCGCCGCCGAGTTCCGCCTCCCCCGGTCCCTCCCCGCCAAAGAGAAGAGGAAGCGCGTCCAGGCGCTCATCGACCAGCTCGGCCTGCGCAACGCGGCCAACACCATCATCGGCGACGAGGGCCACCGCGGCGTGTCGGGCGGGGAGCGCCGGCGCGTGTCCATCGGTGTGGACATCATCCACGACCCCATCGTGCTGTTCCTCGACGAGCCCACTTCCGGTCTCGACTCCACCAGCGCCTTCATGGTGGTCAAAGTGCTTCAGCGCATCGCGCAGAGCGGCAGCGTGGTGGTCATGTCCATCCACCAGCCGAGCTACCGCATCCTGTGCCTCCTCGACCGCCTTCTGTTCCTGTCCCGCGGCCAGACGGTGTACTACGGCCCGCCGAGCTCAGTGCCGTCATTCTTCCTCGACTTCGGCAAGCCCATCCCGGAAAACGAGAACCCGACGGAGTTCGCGCTCGACCTCATCAAGGAGCTGGAGACCATGCCCGAAGGCGCCAGGGACCTCGTCGAGCACAACAAGTCGTGGCAGAAGCGCATGGCACCCAAGATGAATAAGCAGCACGACGGGCACGGCGAGAAGCCGTCGCTGTCCCTGAAGGAGGCCATCAGCGCCAGCATCTCGCGCGGGAAGCTTGTGTCGGGCGCGACGGACGGCACCGTGGCGGTGACCTCCGAGAACGCTCAAGCCGCGTCGTCGGTGTCCAAGTTCGCGAACCCGTTCTGGATCGAGATGGGCGTCCTGACCCGTCGCGCGTTCATCAACACGAAGCGCACGCCGGAGATCTTCGTCATCCGCCTGGGCGCCGTGCTGATCACAGGGTTCATCCTCGCCACCATCTTCTGGCGCCTGGATGACTCCCCCAAGGGCGTGCAGGAGAGGCTGGGCTTCTTCGCCATCGCCATGTCAACCATGTTCTACACCTGCTCCGACGCGCTCCCCGTGTTCCTCAACGAGCGCTACATCTTCCTCCGCGAGACGGCCTACAACGCGTACCGGCGGTCTTCGTACGTGCTCTCCCACACCATCGTCGGGTTCCCATCCCTGATCGTGCTGTCCTTCGCGTTCGCGCTGACTACCTTCTTCGCCGTGGGCCTGGCCGGCGGCGCCGAGGGGTTCTTCTTCTTCGTGGCCATCGTGCTGGCCTCCTTCTGGGCCGGGTCCGGGTTCGCCACGTTCCTCTCCGGCGTGGTGACGAACGTGATGCTGGGCTACCCCGTGGTGGTGTCGACGCTGGCCTACTTCCTCCTCTTCAGCGGCTTCTTCATCACGCGGGACCGCATCCCCAAGTACTGGCTCTGGTTCCACTACCTGTCGCTGGTCAAGTACCCGTACGAGGCGGTGATGCAGAACGAGTTCAGCCAGCCGGGGCGGTGCTTCGTGCGGGGCGTGCAGATGTTCGACAACACGCCGCTGGCCGCGCTGCCGGCGGCGCTCAAGGTGCGGGTGCTACGCGCCATGAGCGCGTCGCTGGGCGTGGACATTGGGACGAGGACGTGCATAACCACGGGGCCCGACTTCCTGGCGCAGCAGGCCGTCACGGACCTCACCAAGTGGGACTGCCTCTGGATCACCGTCGCCTGGGGATTCCTCTTCCGCATCCTCTTCTACGTCTCGCTGCTGCTCGGGAGCAGGAACAAGAGGAGGTGATCTGCTGCTTCTTCCATTCCATCGGTGTGCGTGAGGGCAGCCGGTCCTATTACGTACCACGCCAAGTTGTTCTCGGAACCATTTCGAACTCTAATTCACCTCATGTGATTAAGACGAGGCAGGACGGGATGGGAGTTGTTTATCGCGTGTAAATTTGCTTGTAAGTCGTAAGTGAATTTGCTTGTAAGTTGTAATTTTGAAGGCTAATTTCGAATTGTGATGGGACAACGAACCATTCGTGCGTGCTTTTGTTTAGAGTTGACTAGGTTGGTAAAAAAGGGGCCGAGAAACCGAAACCAAAAAATTGGATATCGAAACCAAAAAGAATAAAATATTGGCATCGGTATCAATTCGGGTGATGAATCTAAATAATCAATAAATAAATTTCGGATTCGGATATCATCATTGAGTATCCAAAATAACCGAATATAATCCATCAAATATTAAGTTAAATTATGATCTACAAACTATGAATAATTTGAATTTTGATATTTGATTTGTGAATTGTGATGTTTGAAGTCAAATCATTTATTTGTAATTCATCACTAGTAAACTTATGATTTATTGACTCGTGAGATAAAATATATCAATGATATTGTACTTTTGCAAGCATGAGATAGATACAATGTATAATTCAGGTATTTTAGTTAAGACCGAGTCAAAATTTAGGTATCCAAAATTTTTAAATATCTAGTATTTTTACAATATTTCAGATAGTGAATTTCAAAACCCGAATTTTTAAAAGAACCAAAATAGCCGAATTGAAATTTTGAGTAGACTAAACACTCACCCTACCTTTAAGGCACTGAGTGCTTTGAAATTTCGGATAATTCACAAGAAACACTCGAAATTAGGACTGAATGGCTTCAGGACTACTGGGCTATTAATACGAAGCCTGATGACGACCATAACACTATGGGCCCGTAACACATGTAAAAGCTTTTCAGTGGGCTCACTACAGACGGGGTGCAGCACGGGTCATCAAACTATCTACTTGTTCTGTCCCTAAAGAAGGAGGATTTTTTCATTTTAACATTATTTTTAAATCATTTAATATTAATAGCTTGCATTTTTTTGCAAAAATAGCCACCTAACCGTCCACATCGTGGACGGCTAGGTGACGTGGCATGCCACATCAGCACCTACCGTCCACATTGTGGACGACTTGCTGACGTGAAACCACGTCAGCGCCACCGCACTATGTTATTTAATTCGTTAAAAATGATGCACAAGTTGAGATTCGAACTCACGAGACTCACGCACTACACCAAATAAGCTACACAAGTAATTTGTCTATGTTGCTAACTGTTTTTATTTAACTTAGACGTGGAGTTTGAAATTTAGATTTCGAACATATAAATTTGAATTTGACATTTCAACAAATTTTGAAACTTGATTTTGAACTATCATATTTTTCCAAGTAAAATATATCGAATTCAAAAAATGAAATGTTAAACTTGAGATTTTGAATTTAATTGTAAATTTTAATTTTTAAATATCAAATTTAAATCCAAACTTTACATTGAATTTCAAACTTTCAAATCGAGTTTTGAAGTCTGAAATTAAATAGAAATTTAAATTCAAATTTGAAATTGAATTATATATTTCAAAATAATGCTCGAATTTAACATTTTCTTAAAATAAAAAATTTGAAATTTTGAATATAAAATTTTGAAATTCGAACTTTTTTAAAATAGGAAATTAAATTTCAAATTTCAATTTAAGTTTCTATTTAATTTCACATTTCAAAACTTGAACGTTTGAGTTTAAATTGAAACTTAAAAATTAAATTTGGAATTAATTTCAAAATCTTGAATTTAAATGTTCATATTTTGAACTGAAATTTTTTACTTGGAAAATTTTAGCAATTTAAAATCAAATTTCAAAATTTGTTGACATCTCAAATTCAAATTTATATGTTCAGAGTCTAGATTTCAAACTCCACGTCTATGTTAAATAAAAAATAATTAGCAGCATAGACAAATAACTTGTCATGAGGTTGTGAGTTTGAGTCCCAACTTGTACATCATTTTTAGCCAATTAAATAACACAGTGAGGTGACGCTGATGTGGCTGCCACGTTAGCAAGTCGTCTACAGCGTGGACGGCTACGATGTGCACAGATAGGTGACTATTTTGCAAATAAAAAATATGCATGCTATTAATATTAAGTGATTTAAAAATGATGTTAAAATGAAAAAAATCAAGGAAGGAGTACTCAATCTCAGAAGCTCAGGTTTGGACGGAAGTTATTCCACCAAAATGTGACACAAATCGTCACCGCACCCCATCCATTTTTATCACTATATTTTCCATCTGGGTCATTCCAACTAGCAATGCAAGTTGAAAAATAAAATAACAAAACGATGTGTGGACACCGTTAACGGATAGAGATTATTCAATTATCATCTCAAGCGGGGGAAAATATCAGCCACCTCATGTATTCAAAATATATACTTATCTCTTCCCAACCCCAAAACATCATACGCCCAAAAGTCTCTAAGGGTGTGTTTGGTTTGGGGACAAAGAAGAATGTAATGGATCCATCCCAATTTTTAGGGATGAGATGATTCCATATTGATGTTTGTTTAGAGGGATGAGATCATCCCTATTTTTTATTTGATTGGAAGGGTTAAGAGGGATGGAATGAATGGTGCCTAATGTTCGTTAGCTGCTCCGTTAGCTGATCGATCTTAAGCATTTTATCAAACATCTACAATGCATAATCTGACAAAGTGGTCATTAGCTAAGCCGTTCAACTCAGAGCAACACCATGTATATACAGTGCCAACAGAGGGCCTCATCAGTTCAAAAGTCTGAACAGAACGCCCGACAAACGAAGTAGGGCTGGGAGAGAGGAGCAGCCGCCGATGACTAGCATCTGTGGGTACCCTCCGTACCGGATATCTCTTGGGATTGCAAAGATCACAAGGAAACTTCATCTACTAGATTTGAAGACCTTTGAAGGCCCCACATGTCAAGTGTAACCGGACCTGCTTCCTCGATATGGTTAGTCCCAGGCCCGCCACGTGTATCATAAGATTGGAGCTAACACCCACACATGGGAAAGCTCTGGACGGAATACCAGTATGGCACCCCTGGACCTAATTCCAGACAGAGGGAAGCTCCGGTACTAACACGTGTCCAACAGCACCGGACCTACCCGCCCACGACGGTAAGCTCCAGAGCTGCCACGTGGCGACCGCCGGACCTTCAACTTCAACAATCAGACTGGTGGACCCTCCAACGACCCCGGACCTTCAAGGAGCAATCAAAGACTTCAAGACCCGATTAAGTGTCATTAATACCATATTAATGACACATGATCGGATGACTCTTAATACTGGTAACAACACTGTTAAGGCCCGTTACCAGGCTATTAAGGGTAATTAACCTCATTAATTGTGTATCAAACATGTGTAACCGCCGGGGCCACATGTCGGGCCAGGCTAACGATGTAACGACCAGTCCTTGTACTATAAAAGGACTGGTCGACGATACACAAGGGATGGTTCCAGACCACTACTGAACTCCCTGAGCTAGACGAGCTTCTTCTTCTGGAGCTTCTTCTAGACTCACACGCTTAATACATCACCAACACACCCCGTGGAGTAGGGTATTACGCCCAGGCAGCCCGAACCACGTAAATCTCTGTGTACACTTGTCTTTCACCTTCTTGAATCTCTGCGCGCCTATTACCGAACTTCAACTCCTCGATCTACCAAAGGTAGTGTTGGTAGATCTGCCGGATCCAAACACCGACAGTTGGCGCGCCAGGTAGGGGTGTCCGAGATTTCAAGTATGGTGAACTCAGCCGCTGGATCATCCAACGGCAATCCTGTTGTTCAACCCACTGGGGGCAATCCCTCCAACATGCAGCAACCAACAGGTGCCGGGGCTCCAGCAGGAGTCATGCCTCCACCGCCACCGCGTGCACCAGCACGTTAAGCTGAGCAGCGTGATGGTGCATCGGCGTCGGTCACTGCATCGGCGAATAACAACAACCCTGAACACGTGCTTCATGCAGCGCGTGCTCTCCTCCAACGTCCACCACCTCCAGGTGCATCCCAGGGTGCAATGGAGCAGTGGAGGGCTGATGTGGAACATCTGGTTGTAGCAGCAGTCGACCGCATCAGCAACCAAGGTCCTCCTGCTTCGGGGCAGGCCCCATTGCAGCGCCGGACCGTGTCTGGCAGACTTGGTCCGCATGCTTTCCAAAATAGGAGGCGTGCTGCGTCACAGCAAGTTACATCGCTACCTTCCGGGGCGCGACACACTCATACGGTAACCAGAATTTCAACTCACGACCTCCGGGCGGAGCTTGATCGCCGTTACCATCAACAGGACGGCCGTGTCCATATCGAGCGTGCTCGCGAAAGGCGAGAGGCTCGAGATAGTCCTGCTCCCGAGGGAGTAGGAGGAGGCTGTTCTGCCCTGGCCATGCACCTACGCATGGTCAGATGGCCAAAAAAATTCCGGCCTCACTTGCTGGAGAAATTTGACGGGACTATTAATCCCGCTGAGTTTCTCCAGATTTACTCCACCGCAATCCTTGCGGCCGGAGGTAACGAGGCCGTAATGGCCAACTACTTCCCAGTGGCCCTGACTGGGACCGCCAGGTCCTAGTTCATGAGCCTTCCGCACAACTCCATCAATAGTTGGGAGGAATTGTGCCAACAGTTCACCGCCAATTTCGAGAGTCCATACACCCGACCAGACACCGAACTGGACCTTTTTGCAGTCGTGTAGAAGGGGGGAGAATCCCTGTGCTCATTCATCCAGAGGTTCTCCCAGGTACGAAACACTATTCCTTCTATCTACAACGCCTCTGTTATCGTGACATTTAGACAGGGCGTACGAGATAAGAGGATGTTGGAGAAGCTAGCGATCAAGGAGATCACTAGCGTCACGGAGCTCTTTAGCTTGGCAGATAAGTGTGCCAAAGGTGCGGAGGACCGTGAAATGCACTCCAAACCACCTCCAGAGGATGGCAAAAAATCCTCCAAAGGCGAAGCCACTACCTCCGGGAGTGGCAAAAGGAAGAAAAAGTCCAATAGCAAGAAGAAGCCGTCGGCCGACGCATCTACTGCTGCAGCTGCTGCAGCTCTGGGTGGCCGGGGGCCACGCCCCGAGAAATGACCTCGACCGTCCTCTGAAGATGGTGGCAACTCCAAAGTGTGGTGTCCCATACACAAGTCGAACAACCACAACTTGGAGGACTGTTGGGAGGTCCAAAACCTTGCTGAGCGCTACAACAAGCGCCAGGAAGAAGTTCCTTTCCGTCAGAGGGAAGGAAAATAGAAGGTCGATGGAGCTCCAGCTGAAGAGGAGTTAGGCTTCCAGGACCCTAAAAAGGTCCTGAAGGCTGTTTATACCTCCGTCGACGACGACTCTGACGTCTCCGACAATGAGCGTTGGAAGACCATGAACACATCTTTGGTGGTTCGTGGGACATCACCTTCTGCCGTGTCCTCAAGACCATGTGGCGGGACATGGCCTCAGTAGCTCCTACAGCCACGACAGAGCCTCATCGAAAGTGGATGCACAACACCATTACTTTTGATGCTTCAGACCGCCCTCGGAACATGATCGGAGCTGGTCAACTACGCTTGATGGTATCTCCGACCATCAATAACATTCAAATCCACCATGTAATGGTGGACGGAGGTTCGGGGCTGAACCTCATAAGCTTCGAAGCTTTCATCAAGCTTCAGCTCCGACCTTCGGACCTTCGCCCCTCCCGACCTTTCTCCGGAGTAGGTCCGGGAGCCATAACCCCACAAGGTGCCATAACTCTCCCTGTGACCTTCGGGACTCGGGAGAATTATCGCACTAAGAAGTTGATCTTTGACGTTGCTCAGATCAACTTATCTTTCAACGCCATTCTGGGCAGGCCCGCCTTGTACAAGTTCATGGCTGCTGCTCATTATGGCTACTTGGTGGTTAAGATGCCAACACCAGCTGGTGTTCTCCAGATACACGGGGACCGCACTGCCGGAGGTGACTGCTCTGGAAGAACTTCATGCACTTGCTATAGCGCAGGAAGAAGAATCCAGACAGGAACAAGCTCCGAAACCCCCGAGCATTCGTCAACGAGGCTCAACCTCGACACCTCGCGTGCAACCAAGCGGTGACACCGACATCCCTGTCAAAGTCGTCCAAATCGGTTCCGATGCCGCTCAGACCACCCGTATATCGGGAGGTCTGAATGACAAATAGGAACTCACGCTCATCACTTTCCTCCGGGCTAATGTCGATGTGTTTGCCTGGCAACCGTCGCAAATGCCTGGGATCCCTAGGGAAGTGATCGAGCATAATCTGGAGATCTATCCTGACGCTCAGCCTGTACACCAGAAGCCTCGGAAGCAATCCGTAGAGCGACTGAACTTCATACGACAAGAAGTGAAGAAGTTGCTCGAAGCTGGATTCGTTCGAGAAGTATTCCATCCAAAATGGCTGGCAAACCCATTCGTTGTACCCAAGGCCGGCGGGAAGCTTCGGATGTGTATCGACTACACAACACTGAATAAGGCATTCCCAAAAGATCCATTCCCACTACCTAGAATAGATCAGATAGTGGATTCCACCTCCGGGTGTGAATTACTGTGTTTCCTAGACGCATATTCTGGGTATCATCAAATCAGAATGTCTAGGGAAGATGAAGAACATACTTCTTTTATCACAGTAGATGGTTTGTACTGCTATACTGCCATGCCATTTGGTCTCAAGAATGCAGCTTCAACATTTGTATGAGCTATGTACAAAACATTAGAGACGTAGTGGAAGTGTATGTTGATGACATCGTCGTCAAGATCAAGGACAAGGAGTCACTCCTTGACACCTTGCAAGCTGTCTTCGACAAGTTGCAGGTCACCCGCACGAAGCTGAACCCAGAAAAGTGCGTCTTCGGGGTTAGCTCCGGAAAGCTTCTTGGTTTCCTGGTAAACCACTGGGGCATAGAGGCAAATCTGGCGAAGATTAAAGCCATTGAGGAGATGCGGCCACCAGCCCGCATCAAGGATGTCCAGAAACTGACTGGATGTCTAGCCGCCCTCAGCCGGTTCATTTCAAGACTGATAGAACAAGCGCTACCCTTCTTCAAGCTATTGAGGAAGTCCGAACCATTTCAATGGTCTGAAGAAGCAGAAAAGGCATTCCAGGAGCTAAAGCAACTCCTCACCACTCTACCAACCTTGGTAGCTCCGAACCCTGGTGAGCCCTTACTGCTTTACATTTCAGCAACCGACGAGGTTGTCAGCATGGTCTTGGTTGCGGAGAGACCAGAACCATACAAATCTCAGGAATCCAGACCCCTCTAGGAGGGTCCGGAGGTTCCTGAAGGTGAGTCTGGGTCCCAGCCCCCAGACTTGGATCTACAGGGAGTTATTCCAGAAGATCTAGACCCCTCCGAGAGGGTCCGGGTCACTCCAGTAGAAGCTCTGGGTTCCTCCAGCAAGGACCCGGAGGTCCCCGAAGCAGGTACGGACCCCTCCGGGAGGGTCTGAGTCGATATGGAGGAAGCTCCGGGCCCCTCCGGGAGGGTCCGGATAGTCCAACGCCCAGTGTACTTCATCAGCGAAGTACTACATGATGCCAAGACTCGATACCTAGAGTGGTGACCTCTTATCCACTGTGTGCGATCTTGCATAATCCCAACTCAACTGGGAATATTGCAAAGTGGGCAGCGGAATTGACCGAATTCGATCTTGAATTCGTCCCAAGACAAGCTATTAAGAGTCAAGCACTGGCGGACTTTGTGGCGGAATGGACTCCCTCTCCATCAAACCCTGGGGGCCCTAGTGAGCAGAAGCCGGAACTCAAGGCTCCGGTCTTCACTGAGCCTCACTGGACCCTCTACTTCGATGGCTCCATGCAAAATTAGGGGGCAAGAGCTGGAGTCCTTCTCCTCGCTCCAACCGGGGAGAAGGTAAGATACATGGTCCACCTTGACTTCAAGGCGACCAACAACATGGCGGAGTATGAAGCACTCATTTATGGACTAAAGGTGGCACTATCATATGGTGTCAAGCAGCTGTTGGTCAAGGGAGATTTGTAGCTCATCATTAAAAAGGTGAAGGTGAATGCTCCTATAACAATCCTCAACTAGCTGATTATCTCCTTGAAGTTCAGAGGCTTCAGAAGGGCTTTGAAGTCCTGGATCTCCACCATGTCCAGCGTGTCAAAAACGCTGAAGCTGGCGAACTCTCGACGAAAGCGTCAATCGGAGCTCCGGCTCCTGACAGAACCTTCGTCCGGAGGTTGTCAAAACCCACAGCTCAACCTGTCGAATTGAGCGAAGGGGGCGAGACCAGCATCCCGAAGCTGGCGGTCCTGATGGCCCTGTTACCATGGCAGCCATCAAGGGTCGTAGGTGCTGCTAGAAGCTCCGAGCAACCCAACACACAAGACTCAAATGCTCAAGCTAGCTCCGCTGCATGGATCTCGGAGATCCGGATCTACTTGAAAGACAATATCCTTCCTGACGATGATGTATCCGCTGATCGAGTAGTCAGATTGGCTAAAAGATACACGTTGGTAGAAGGGGATCTCTAGCGACGCGGTGCCAACGGCGTCCTAATGCGGTGCATCACAAGGGAATAAGGCTGCGAGCTCCTCGCAGAAATCCATGGAGGCGAGTGTGGGAACCACGCATCTTCCCGCACGCTGGTCATTAAAGCCTTCCGGCATGGCTTCTACTCGCCTACAGCGCTCCAGGATGCAACTGAGCTGGTGAAGAAATGCGAAGCATGCCAGTTCCATGCAAAGCAAATTCACACACCGGCACAGCCTCTACAAATGATACCTCCTACATTGCCTTTCGCTGTGTGGGGGATGGACATCTTGGGACCTTTCCAAAGAGCCATTGGAGGTTACAAGTTCCTGTATGTTGCCATTGACAAGTTCATCAAATGGCCGGAAGCAACTCCAGTTGTGACAATAAACAAGCAATCAACCATCAACTTCTTGCAGTCCATCGTATGCAGATTTGGAGTCCCAAACAAAATCATAACAGATAATGGGACCCAATTGACAAGCTCTGCTTTCTAAGGATATCGCGAAGACCTCGGCATACAAGTCAGCTACGTCTCCGTAGCTCACCCGGCAAGCAATGGACAAGCCGAGAGAGCAAATGCAGAAATCTTGAAAGGACTCAAGATGCGCACATATGAGCGCCTGATAAAACATGGAGCCAACTGGATCGAAGAGCTTCCGCCCACTCTATGGGCCAACAGGACAACTCCAAACCGGTCAACTAGAGAGACACCCTTCTTCCTGGTGTACGGAGTTGAAGCAATCCTTCCTCCGAAAATCACCTTGGGATCACTTCGGGTCCGGACCTTCGACGAAGCCACGCAGGACCAACTCCGGCGTGAAGACCTTGACCTCCTTGAAGAGGGAAGGTGCCGAGTAGCTGTTCGGAATGCCCGATACCATCAAGCTCTTCGGCGCTATCACCAAAGGCATGTTCACAGCCGACAGCTCGAGGAAGCCGATCTGGTGCTACGGAGAATACAATTCAGAGAAGGGTTAAACAAACTCTCCCCCAGCTGGGAGGGACCCTTCCGAGTGATCAAAGTATCCCGTCCCGGATGCGTTCGCTTGGCAACCGGGGATGGGACACCTCTCCCAAATCCTTGGAACATTGAGCACCTCCATAAGTTCTACGCTTGATATCACGGAGGTGAGTCTGTAATTACATGTGATGTATGTTATAGAGTCATTGTACAGAGTCAGGTAGCTCCTCTGGGAGGGCATCCGAACCTACTGTTGGTACCTTGAGTACCGTATACCCCTTGAGATTGCAAAGATCTCAAGGAAATGTCATCTACTTGATTTGAAGACCTTCAGAGGCCCACATGTCAGACATAACCGGACCCGCTTCCCCAACATGGTTAGTCCCAGGGTCGCCACGTGTACCATCAAACTGGAGCTACCGCCCACAAGGGGGAAGCTCCGGGCTATTGTACCATAACGGCACCCCCGAACCTAACCCCAGACCGAGGGAAGCTCCGGAACTGACACATGTCTGGTGGCACCGGACCTATCTGTTCCCCACAGTATGCTCCAGAGCTGCCATGTGTCCAACCATCGGATCTTCAGCCTCAAACCTCCGGTAGAATCCACAACGGCTCTGGATCTTCAAAGGGGAATCAAGGACTTCAAGACTCGATTAAGTGTCATTAATACTATGTTAATGACACACGATCGGATGACCCTTATTACCAGTAACGGCGCTGTCAAAGCCCGTAACTCGGCCATTAAGGGTAATTAAGCACATCAAATGTGTATCAATATTAGTAGCCACCGGGGCCACATGTCGGGCCAGGCCAACCTGTAACGGCTTGTACTTGTACTATAAACGGACAGACCAACAATACATAGAGGGGGGCAGGATCTGATAACATCTGGACTGATCTGATCTGATCTGATCTGGTCTGATCGGCTCACATGCGCTCTCAACTCATGTCACCTGAGTTGAGTTCATACATCCAATACAACACCAACACACCCCGTGGAGTAGGGTATTACGCTCAGGCGGCCTGAACCACGTAAATCTTTGTGTCTCCTGTGTCATTTTACATTTCACCTTCTTGAATCTTCGCGCGCCCACACCGAACCTCAAACTCCGCAAACACTTTTAGTAGTGTCGGGAGACTGCCGGATCAAAACCACCGATAGTTGGCACGCCGGGTAGGGGGGCGCCTGAGATTTCAAGAATGGTGAACTCAGCTGCTGAATCATACAATGGTCATTCTGCTGTTCAAGCTGCTGGGGGCAATCCCTCCAATATGCAGCCACCAGCAGAAACCTCAGTTCCAGCAGGAGTCACACTTCCACCACCGCCGCCTTCACCAGTAAATCAAGCTGGGCAGCGCGATGGTGCACCGACGTCAATCAATGCGTCAACGAATCATGACAACCTGGAACACGTGCTCCATGCAGCACGTGCTCTCCTTCAGCGCCCACCACTTCCGGATGCATCCCGGGATGCAATGGAGCAGTGGAGGGCCGATGTGGAACACTTGGTTGTAGCAGCAGCCGACCGCATCGGTAACCAAGGTCCTCCTCCTTCGGGACGGGCCCCGTTGCAGCGACGGACCTTGTCTGGCAGACTTGGTCCGCACGTTTCCAACAACAGGAGACGTGCTGCGTCACAACAAGTGACGTCGTTGCCCTCCGGGGCGCGACGCACTCACACGGTATCAAGACTTTCAACTCATGACCTCCGGGCGGATCTTTATCGCCGATACCGTCAACAAGATGGCCGAGTCCATATCGAGCGTGCTCGTGAAAGACGAGAAGCTCAGGACATTCCTGCTCCTAAAGGAGTAGGAGGAGGCTGTTCGGCCCTGACCATGCATCTGCGTATGGTCAGGTGGCCACAGAAATTCCGGCCTCACCTGCCGGTGAAGTTTGACGGGACCGTTAATCCCGTCGAATTTCTTCAGATTTACTCCACTGCTATCTTGGCAGCTGGAGGAAATGAGGCCGTAATGGCCAACTATTTTCCAGTGGCTTTAACTGGGATGGCCCAGTCCTGGTTTATGAGCCTTCCACCCAACTCCATCAACAGTTGGGAGGAGTTGTGCCGATAGTTCACCGCCAACTTCGGGAGTTCATACACCCGACGAGGCACCGAACTTGACCTTTTTGCAGTCGTGTAAAAAGGGGGAGAATCCCTGCGATCATTCATCCAAAGATTCTCTCAGGTACGAAACACTATCCCTTCTATATCTAGCGCTTCTATCATTGTGACATTTAGACAGGGTGTACGGGATAAGAAGATGTTGGAGAAACTGGCGATCAAGGAGATCACCAGTGTCACGGAACTCTTCAGCTTGGCCGACAAATGTGCCAGAGCTGCGGAGGGCCGTGAAATGCACTCCAAACCACCTCCGGAGGATCGCAAGAAATCCTCCAAAGGCGAAGCCACTGCCTCCAAGAGTGGCAAAAAGAAGAAAAAGACCAACGGCAAGAAGAAGCCATCGGCCAGCGCATCTAATGCTGCAGCTGCTGCAGCTCCGGGTGGCCGGGGGCCACGCCCCGAGAAGCGACCTCGACCGTCTTCTGAAGACGGTGGCAAACCCAAGGTGTGGTGTCCAATTCATAAGACGGACAGCCACAGTTTGGAAGACCGCCGGGAGGTCCAAAACCTTGTCGAGCGCTACAACAAGCGCCGGGAAGAAGTTCCTTTCCGACAGAGGGAAGGAAAACAAAAAGTTGACGAAGCTCCGACTGAAGAGGAGTTAGGTTTTCAGGATCCTAAAAAGGTCCTGAAGGCCGTCTACACCTCCATCGACGACGATTCTGATGTCTCTGACAACGAGCATCGGAAGACCATGAACACCATTTTTGGTGGATCATGGGACATCACCTCCCGCTGCGTCCTCAAGACAATGCGTCGGGACATGGCCGCTGTAGATCCTACAGCCAGGGCGGAGCCTCATCGGAAGTGGATGGACACATCCATCACTTTTGATGCTTCGGACTGCCCTCGAAGCATGGTTGGAGCAGGCCAGTTACCTTTGATGGTATCTCCTACCATCAATAACATTCAGCTCCACCATGTTATGGTAGACAGAGGTTCGGGGCTGAACCTCATAAGCTTCGAAGCTTTTACCAAGCTTCAGCTCCGACCTTCGGATCTTCACCCCTCCCGACCTTTCTCCGGAGTAGGTACGGGAGCCATTTCCCCACTCGGTGCTATTACTCTCCCCGTTACCTTCGGGACCCGGGAGAAGTATCGCACTGAGAAGTTGGTCTTTGAAGTTGCTCAGATCAACTTACCTTTCAACGCCATCTTGGGTAGGCCTGCCTTGTACAAATTCATGGCAGCTACTCATTATGGCTACCTGGTGTTAAAGATGCCAACACCAGTAGGCGTTCTCAGGATCCGTAGAGATCGCACTGCCGGAGTAACCGCTCTGGAAGAACTTCATGCGCTTACTACGGCGCAAGAGGAGGACTCGAGGCAGGAGCAAGCTCCAAAACCCCCGAGCATTCGTCAATGAGGCTTGACTTCTGCACCTCGTGTGCAGCCAAGCGGCGACACCGACATTCCCGTCAAAGTCGTCCAAATCAGTTCCAATGCTGCTCAGACCACCCGTATATCGGGGAGACTGAATGACAAATAGGAACTCGCGCTCATCGCTTTCCTCCGGGCTAATGTCGACGTGTTTGCCTGGCAACCGTCACAAATGCCTGGGATCCCCAGGGAAGTGATTGAGCACAATCTGAAGATCTACCCTGACGCCCTGCCCGTGCATCAGAAGCCTCGAAAGCAATCCGTGGAGCGACAGAACTTCATTCGACAAGAAGTGAAGAAGTTGCTCGAAGCTGGATTCATCCGAGAAGTCTTCCATCCAAAATGGCTGGCAAACCCAGTCGTTGTGCCCAAGGCCGGCGGGAAGCTTCGGATGTGTATTGACTACACAACACTAAATAAGGCGTGTCCAAAAGATCCATTCCCACTACCTAGAATAGATCAGATAGTGGATTCCACCTCCGAGTGTGAATTACTGTGTTTCCTAGACGCATATTCTGAGTATCATCAAATCAGAATGTCTAGGGAAGATGAAGAGCATACCTCTTTCATCACAGTAGATGGATTGTACTGTTATACAGCCATGCCATTTGGTCTCAAGAATGCAGCTTCAACCTTTGTACGAGCTATGTACAAAACTTTTGAAGAACTCATTAGAGACATAGTGGAAGTGTACGTCGATGCCATCGTGGTCAAGGTCAAGAACAAGGAGTCACTCCTTGACACCTTACAGGTTGTCTTCGACAAGCTGCAGGTCACCCGCACAAAGCTAAACCCAGACAAGTGTGTCTTTGGGGTTAGCTCCGGAAAACTTCTTGGTTTCCTGGTAAATCACCGGGGCATAAAGGCTAATCCGGCGAAGGTCAAAGCCATTGAAGACATGCGGCCACCAGCCCGCATCAAGGATGTCCAAAAGCTGACTGGATGTCTAGCAGCCCTCAGCCGGTTCATTTCAAGACTGGCGGAACGGGCACTTCCCTTCTTCAAGTTATTGAGGAAGTCCGGACCATTCCAATGGTCTGAAGAAGCAGAAAAGACATTTCAGGAGCTAAAATAGCTCCTCACCACCCTACCAACTCTGTTAGCTCCGAACCCTGGTGAGCCTTTGCTGCTTTACATTTCAGCAACTAACGAAGTCGTTAGTATGGTCCTGGTTGCGGAGAGACCAGAACCATCCCATGCTCAGGAATCCAGACCCCTCTGTGAGGGTCCGGAGGTTCCTGAAAGTGAGTCTGGGTCCCAGTTCCCAGACTTGAGTCCACAAGAAGTTACTTTAGAAGACCTAGACCCCTCCGGGAGGGTCCAGGTCGCTTCTGAAGAAGCTCCGTGTCCCTCCAGCAAGGAGCCAGAGGTCCACAAAGAAGGTCCGGATCCCTCCGGGAGGATCCGGGTCAATGAAGAGGAAGCTCCGGGCCCCTCCAGGAGGGTCCGGACCATCCAGCGCCTAGTGTACTTCATCAGTGAAGTACTTCATGACGCCAAGACTCGATACCTAGAGGTGCATAAGCTGCTCTATGCAGTTCTTATCGCCTCCAGGAAGCTTCACCATTACTTCGAAGCTCACAAGATTTTAGTGGTGACTTCTTACCCACTTCGAGCAATCTTGCATAATCCCAATTCAACTGGGAATATTGCAAAGTGGGCAGCGGAATTGGCCGAATTCGATCTCGAATTCATTCCAAGACAAGCAATCAAGAGTCAAGCATTGGCAGATTTTGTGGCGGAATGGAATCCCTCTCCATCAAACCCTAGGGGCCCCAATGAGCAGAAGCCGGAACATAAGGTTCCGGTCTTCGCCGAGCCTCACTGGACCCTCTACTTCGACGGCTCCATGCAAAAGTAGGGGGCTGGAGCTGGAATCCTTCTCCTTGCACCAACCGGGGAGAAGGTAAAATACATGGTACACCTTGACTTCAAGGCGACCAACAACATGGCAGAGTACGAAGCACTCATCTACGGACTAAAGGTGGCACTGTCATACGGTGTCAAGCAGCTGCTGGTCAAGGGAGATTCACAGATCATCATTAAACAAGTAAAAGGTGAATGCTCCTGCAACAATCTCCAGCTAGCTGCTTACCTCCTTGAAGTCCAGAGGCTTCAGAAGGACTTCGAAGTCCTAGACCTCCACCACGTCCAGCGTGTCCACAACGCTGAAGCCGATGAACTCTCGACGAAAGCGTCAACCGGAGCTCCAGCTCCTAATGGAACTTTTGTCCGGAGGTTGTCAAAACCCACAGCTCAGCCTGCCAAACTGAGCGAAGGGGGCGAGATCAACATCCCGAAGCTGACGGTCCCGATGGCCCTGTTACCATGGCAGCCATCAAGGGTTGTAGGTGCTGCCGGAAGCTCCGAGCAACCCAACACGCAAGACTCAAATGCTCAAGTTAGCTCCGATGCATGGATCTCGGAGATCCGGAGCTACTTGAAAGACAACATCCTTCCTGACGATGATGTATCCGCTGACCGGATAGTCAGATTGGCTAAAAGATACACATTGGTAGAAGGGGATCTCTACCGGCGCGATGCCAATGGCGTCCTAATGCGGTGCATCACGAGGGAAAAAGGTTGCGAGCTCCTCGCAGAAATCCATGGAGGCGAGTGTGGAAACCACGCGTCTTCCCGCACGCTGGTCGGTAAAGCCTTCCGGCATGGCTTCTACTGGCCTACAGCACTCCAGGATGCAACTGAGCTGGTGAAGAAATGCGAAGCATGCCAATTTCATACAAAGCAAATTCACAAACCGGCTCAGCCTCTACAAATGATACCTCCTACATGGCCCTTCACTGTGTGGGGAATGGACATCTTGGGACCTTTCCCAAGAGCCGTCGGAGGTTACAAGTTCCTGTACGTCGCCATTGACAAGTTCACCAAGTGGCCGGAAGCAACTCCAGTTGTGACAATAAACAAGGAATCTGCTATCAACTTTTTGCAGTCCATTGTATGCAGATTTGGAGTCCCAAACAAAATCATTACTGATAACGGGACCCAATTTACAAGCTCTGCATTTCCAGGATATTGCGAAGACCTCGGCATTCAAGTTTGCTACGCCTCCGTAGCTCACCCGACAAGCAATGGCCAGGCCGAGAGAGCAAATGCTGAAATCCTGAAAGGACTCAAAACGCGCACCTATGAGCGCTTGAAAAAACATGGAGCCAACTGGATTGAAGAGCTTCCGCCCACTCTATGGGCCAATAGAACAACTCCAATCCGGTCAACTGGAGAGACACCCTTCTTCCTGGTGTACGGAGCTGAAGCAATCCTTCCTCCGGAAATCACCTTGGGGTCACTCCGGGTCCGGACCTTCGACGAAGCCATGCAGGACCAGCTCCGGCGTGGAGACCTAGACCTCCTTGAGGAGGGAAGGCGCCAAGCAGCTGTTCGGAATGCCCGATACCGCCTAGCCCTTCGGCGCTATCATCAACGGCATGTACACAACCGACAACTCGAGGAAGGCAATTTGGTGCTACGGAGAATACAATCCATAGAAGGGTTAAACAAACTCTCCCCCACCTGGGGGGGACCCTTCCGAGTGATTAAAGTATCCCGTCCCGGAAGCGTTCGCTTGGCTACCAAGGATGGGACACCTCTCCCAAATCCTTGGAATATTGAGCACCTCCGTAAGTTCTACACTTAATATCACGGAGGTGAGTCCATAGTAACTTGGGGTGTATGTTATAGAGTCATTGTACAGAGTCAGGTAGTTCCTCCGGGAGAACAGCCGAACCTTTCCCGGAAGGTCCGCAAAGTTCATGCAACGCTTGTCACAGTCTCAAGACTAAAAGTGTGGCTAGCTACCTTGGGTCAAACGAGAAATGAAACACGCTTAGCCTGGTTCCGTACCCCAAGAGTGTACTCGTTTCCCCTGTACCCCGGACCTATAATGAAAGACATCTTCATGTGAAACAGACTCTATGTGCATTTATTTTGTACAGGCTCAACATTTTTTATTTTTCTCTTTCTTGTCTATAACAAAGTTGTGCAATTCTTAAGAAATTTTAGTTCGACCAGTTCATGTACAATTCGAGATGTATTGTCAATTCTTTTGGATTCAAATTTTGTTCATGGCCCACTCGCCTGAATGCCGCCAAGCCAATCTAGGGCCGAAGTGTGCTATCGACTTGGCCTGGTCAAGCACCCTAAGTACGCCACTCTACCTACGCCTCGGCAGGCCGAAGTAAGGCGGGTCCAAGTACAATTGGATCTGGAAGAAAGAAGGCAACGCATTCGGCTGTATTCAGAATTGTGTTTGACCTAAAACTTTCTTGGGAATCATAAGCCGTGATGAAGTTATAGACAAGGAGCGAATTTTACTATTTTTCTTGGCTTTAGTGTGCAGGAAAAATAAAGAATCCACGTTGATGGAGAAAATCCGGAGCTAAGAAAGCTCTGACTCCCCCTAGGTGGCTTGTGATCGATGTTAAACATTGAAAACGAGCATTACTGGAGCAAACAAACTCCGGCAAAGCTAGGGGGGCCATCTGTCGACGCAGAATAAAAGATGGTGAGAAGACCCCACAAGCGGAGTCTGCTGCCGACAAGCTACGCATTGGCAAAGGTCAGTGCCGGAGCTACTAAGTTCCGACACCCCGGAGGGCTAACTATCGATGCTCTACGCGTTGATAGGGACTATTGCCGGAGCTACTAAGCTCCGATGGTAGTCAATGCCAGAGCTTCTGAGCTCCGGCAACCTCAGGGGGCCTTCACTATCGAAGACATCTCAAGACCTTTGAAGACTCGGCTCAAAAGTCGAAGGATGGACCCACCTCCGACGGAATGATTTCACCCAAGGGGTCTTCCCCAGAGGTGTGCCCAGGGGGCCACTGTCGGTACCTTGAGTGCCGTATACCCCTTGAGATTGCAAAGATCTCAAGGAAATGTCATCTACTTGATTTGAAGACCTTCGGAGGCCCACATGTCAGACATAACCGGCCCCGCTTCCCCAACATGGTTAGTCCCAGGGTCGCCACGTGTACCATCAAACCGGAGCTACCGCCCACAAGGGGGAAGCTCTGGGCTATGTACCATAACGGCACCCCCGGACCTAACCCCAGACCGAGGGAAGCTCCGGAACTGACACGTGTCTGGTGGCACCGGACCTATCTGTTCCCCACAGTATGCTCCGGAGCTGCCACATGTCCAACCGTCGGATCTTCAGCCTCAATCCTCCGGTAGAATCCACAACGGCTCTGGATCTTCAAAGGGGAATCAAGGACTTCAAGACCCGATTAAGTGTCATTAATACTATGTTAATGACACACGTTCGGACGACCCTTATTACCAGTAACGGCGCTGTCAAAGCCCGTAACTCGGTCATTAAGGGTAATTAAGCGCATCAAATGTGTATCAATATTAGTAGCCGTCGAGGTCACATGTCAGGCCAGGCCAACTTGTAACGGCCTGTCCCTGTACTATAAAAGGACAGGCCGACGATACATAGAGGGAGGTAGGATCTAATAACATCTGGTCTGATCTGATCTGATCTGATCTGATTTGGTCTGATCGGCTCACACGCGCTCTCAACTCACGTCACCTGAGTTGAGTTCATACATCCAATACAACACCAACACACCCCGTGGAGTAGGGTATTACGCTCAGGCGGCCCGAATCACGTAAATCTTTGTGTCTCCTGTGTCATTTTACATTTCACCTTCTTGAATCTCCGTGCGCCCACACCGAATCTCAAACTCCGCAAACACTTTTAGTAGTGTTGGGAGATCTGCCGGATCAAAACCACCGACACCTACCCTGTTAGGTCCGCAACGTCCATGCAACACTTGTCACAGTCTCAGAACTAAAAGTGTAGCTTGCTACCTTGGGTCAAATGAGAAACGAAACACACTTAGCCTGGTTCCGTACCCTAAGAGTGTACTTGTTTCCCCTGTACCCCGAACCTATAATGAAAGACATCATCATGTGAAAACAGACTCTACGTGCATTTACTTTGTACATGCTCAATATTTTTTATTTTTCTCTTTCTTGTCTATAACAAAAGTTGTGCAGTTCTTAAGAAACTTTAGCTTGACCAGTTCATATACAATTCGAGTTGCTTTGTCTATCCTTCCAGGTTCAAACATTGTTGATGGTCAACTCGTCTGAATGCCGCCAAGCCAATCTAGGGCTGGAGTGTGCTATCGACTTAGCCTGGTCATGCACCCTAAGTACGCCACACTACCTACACCCCGACAGGCCGAAGTAAAGCGAGTCCAGAAACTATCGGACCTGAAGGAAACAAGACAGAGCTCTTGATCGTATTTAGAATTGTGTTTGACCTAAAACTTTCTCGGGAATAGTAAGCCGCAATGAAGTTATAGATAGGAAATGGATTTTACTATTTTTCTTGACTTCAGTGTGCATGAAAAATAAATATTTCATGATGATGGTGAATGAAGCCGGAGCTGCCAAAGCTCTGACATCCTCTAGGAAGCTCATGGTCGATGTTCAAACATTGATATCGAGCATCGCTGGAGCTACTCAGCTCTGGTTGTAAGGATCGAATGCCCAAGAGGGTGGGGGTGAATTGGGCTTCTTTTCAAAAATCTAAGCAATAAAACTTAATTCCTAAAAGCCCAATTCCCTACGCAAATGATCTATGCATTGAAGTAAATAGCAACTTCGCGGTATATAAAATGCATAAATGTAAGGGAGAGGAAGAGGATGAAAACTCTCGAGGAGACACGAGGATTTATCCCGTGGTTCGGCAAGATCATCAAGATCTTCCTACATCCATGTTGTGGCACCCACTAAAGGGTATAGCCACACCCAAGTCATCGAGACTAGAGATCTTCACTATTCTTCTCCGTTTGCCAACCTTGATAAGGTGGAACTCAAGCCTTGTACAACTTCGATCCTCCGGGCTTCCACAATCCTCTTGGCAAGCTCTGGAAGTCTCTCTCAGTTACAAACACCAAGGGACACCCCTTAAGGCTCTCACTACCCTAGAGATTCCACTCGCCAAGAATGGAGGCACACAAGCTCTCTCTCTAGCTAGTTCTAGCCTATCTCTTGGTGTGTAAGTGATCTAAATGATGTAGAAGTGATGGCTCTTTGTCTTGAATGCTTGTGGATGTGTAGATTATGTCTGGTGATCAAGACTTGTCGATTTGACAGGTTTAAGGGGTATATATAGCCAGCCTCCACGAAATAGCCGTTGGAAAAAGTAGGCTGACAGAACTTTTCTGCGAACACCGGATGATCCGATGTCTCCCCTTCAGTTATCATCAGCCAAGTTCACTTTAGCTGACGTCACTGTGTTAGATACGACCGTTGTTAGACCGATGTTACACTTGTCTTCTCATCGGATGATCCGGTGGCTCTTCCTCCAGGATTGGCTCAAACTTGATGCTTACTGGAGTGATTGACCGATGTGTATATTGCTGTACATCGGATGATCCGGTGCTACACTTGGTCCAAGGATATTGCATACTATACTGATGGACCGATGTAGCTAAGCCCTTAACATCGGATGATCTGGTGAGTGCTTTGTTCTGAGGTCTTCTTCTTCTGCTAAACCAACTCGACCGACGTGTTGTTCTCTGGAAACATCGGTTGATCCGGTGAGTTGATTTTGTTTGCTTCGAGTTGTTTCTAAGTGATTCTTTTGAACTTTGCTCGATTGACCTCTTAGACATTTGTTGGAAATGTACTTCTGATGATTGTCAAACATTAAGTGTCATCAATTGTGGTTGAATGACTTTGACATAAGAGCTTTTACTTCTTATCTTCATATCATTGATTTGATCTCATAAAGTGATTGTATATGGATCTCCAATGATTAGTAGTTGATATTGATGTTCATATAAATTTTGTTTGTTTGAGTGATATGGGAGACCTTGCATACACAAATTCATTAGTAATATCCAATGGTTGTCATTAATCACCGAAACCATACCTCATGGGGGCCTAGATGCTTTCAATCTCCCCCTTTTTGGTGATTGATGACAACACAACAATTGAAGCACAATAGTAATGAATTTGATAGTACGAAACTTAAGAGGATATGCAATGAATACAAGATTATCACACTTAAAATTTGAAGGCTCAAAATCAATCAATAACTCGAAAAGCTCAATCGATGAGTAATTCATGGGAATAAGTGGCAAGTTCATTAATGCTCAATGAGTAGAAAAAACATCAAATTACAAAAGATGATATAGATAGACTCATATGGATAAACTCCCCCTACAGCTAGGATACTCCCCCTGAGACTAAGCTATCCTCCCCCTGACTCTCCTCTAACTCTTCTCCCCCTTTGGCATCAAGACACCAAAAAGGGATCCGAGTACCTACGAGCCGTGAGTGCTAGGAGCGATGACGAACTGGTCACCGTCGGGAGTGCTGTCGTCGGAGCTGCTGCCTGGAGTAGAGGTGGAAGGATCTGTTGGAGCCGTAGGAGCCGCCGTCGGTGCCTGCTGAGTAGTAGCTACTGGCAAGGGGGCACTGACGACGGATGCCGGCGTCTGCTGGAACAACGTTGTAGCCGGTAGTGGAGAGTGGATCGGTGCACCTGGAGCCAGCAGTGGACACATGCTAATCGACGGGATCGGCGTGGTCAGCACCGGAGCTGCAGCTGGAGCAAGGACAGGTGGTGGTGGAGCAACGCCTGGCAGCTACGACGGTAGGGCAATCCCGGTCTGGGTGTAGAGGTTGGTGATCAACCCCAGAATGCCCATCATCGCCTGTTTTGTCTGCTGCTGCTGGTCGAGGGAGCGCTGGTGCATCTGGTTGATCAGCCCAGTCAGCCGGTCAGTGTCCTCTCGCCTCTCATGGGCGATCTGGCGCTGCATCTCCTGTTGCTGCTGCTGGAGCTCCAGAAGACGTGCTGCCTGCTCAGCTCGGGCCTGCTCAGCTGCAAGCCGGTCCAGGCGCTGCTGCTCAACCATCTGCTGCAAGAGTGAAGTGAGCTCAGACGACTGAGAGACCTATGCCTCTGTGACGGGAGGTGGAGTAGGGGGTGGCACTGTAGAGCCTCCAGCCTCCGCGTCGTGCTGCCTGGGTGAGGGAGGAGGTGGGAAGTACTCCTCAACACTGTCATCTGTGTCACTCTCGGACCATATATGCTGCAGGTCCTCACACTGAGCTTCTGCCTCTGCCAGCCTCTCATTCTCCTTCTCCAGATCCGACCAGTCCTCCTCAGATAGACGATCACGAACCTGACGCCCGACTGGACGGCCAAGGCGGCAGTCTCCAGGAGCTGGGGCACGGTAGTGGTTGAACCATGTCACACTCTCGTCAGTGTAGCTGTCTCGCACCGCAGACCCCTCAGGAGCAACCATGTAGAGCAGGTAGCTGATCCAGTGTCCAAACACAAGCTGCCTCATCATGCCCACTCCATCGGTGATCACGTCCTCCATCTCGCATATGAGGATGTCCACTATATCTGAAAGTTGCCTAGAGGGGGGGTGAATAGGCTAATCGACCTGCAAATGACTTAATAAAACGAGATTAAATCACAGGGGGCGGACTAGTCCGGTCAGGGGGCGGACTAGTCCGGTCAGCTTGCGTGAATAACCCTAAAAAGATGTTTCTAGCAAGTTTTAGGGAATTTTCTCTTTGCTACAAGTGAGTAAATGTTTAAGTCAAGTTGAGCAACAACCTACACAAGAGCAAGTCAAGTTTCCACAAGTTTGTAGTAATGCGGAGTATGAAACGAGACTACCAACCCTAGAACAAAGTAATCAATAGAATGAATGCGAAGAACACAAGGGGGCAAGGATTTTATCCCGAGGTTCGATTCCACACAAGGAATCTACGTCCCCGTTGAGGAGTCCACAAAAGGACCGGGTCCAACAACCCTTCCCTCACCAAGTTTACCGCACGGGCCTAACTTGGTTCTCCACTAATCACAACGGTGATTACAAAGTTCGTTGGGGCTTCTCACAAACTGAGGCTCCCACACCACAAAGATGATCAACACAATAAAGCAAACTCAATACACAGCCCACAAAGACTCAACGAGTGCAAGAGATCAAACCGGGAGCACAAGCGCGATGTTCTTCCTCTTCTCCACCTCACTAAACCCTAATCCACTCAAGAATTAGTTTTAGAGGGAAAGTAGGCAAGAAGGAGGCTTAGGAGTGCTCCAAGTTGGCTGTGGCGGCGCTAGGGTTTGAGTTTTTCCAAAGGTGTTCGAAATGAGGCCGGGGGTCCCCTTTTTATAGGGGTCCCAAGCCCAATCTGCTGACTTCAGCAAAAGGGCGGACTAGTCCGGCCACTGGCCCGGACTAGTCCGGCCTAGGGGACCACTGACCCCTTTGTCAGGTCCCGACAGCTGACACACTATCGTCACGCTACCCGCCAAACTTCAAATTCAAACGGTCACTTCCAGAACGGACTAGTCCGGTCAACACTGGACTAGTCCGATCTCACACAGAGCCTTTTGCTCCGTGTGAAAACGGACTAGTCTGAGGACCACGGACTAGTCCGGCCCCTAGGGCGGATTAGTCCGGTCCTCCCAGACTTAGCCACAGAAGCACCTTTTCTAGCCAACCCGGACTAGTCCGGCCCCACGGGCGGACTAGTCCGTTCTCAGTCAGGACCTCTTGGTCCGGTCCAAAACGGACAAGTCCGTGGTTTTGGGACTTCATCCCCAAAACCCACTCACAGCTACCCGGACTAGTCCGGCCACAAACGGACTAGTCCGATCTCAGTCAGACCCTTCTGGTCCGGCCAGAAACGGACTTGGCCGACCAGGAACGGACTAGTCCGGCCACCTGCACGGACTAGTCCGGCCCTACGGCCAGACCACTCATTCACTCATCTCTTTCATAGGTTTGACCTCTAAACCACTTTGAGCTCCCAACCTTGATCTCAATGCACTTTACACACACACCCTCTTATTACTACGGCTAGTCTAACTCAATCACGCTAGAAACCCTAGTTTCTACGCTTCGAGTTGACTCCGTTTCCTTCCTTTTCCTTTTTGAGGGTTTGCGTCTCCGATTGAGTTTTCACCTGTGCTAAGATCACTTGAGCTCATTAGCGACTTAATTGTCGTCATTAATCATCCAAAACCCACGGGGAACCTAGATGCACTTTCAATCTCCCCCTTTTTGGTGATTGATGACAACACATTAAGTCCTTCAACAATTAAGAGTATTAAAATTGGTTTTCATAACTTGTGTGCGTATGAATGACTCCCCCTCAATGTATGCAACATGTAAAAGAGGTGGAGGAGTTCTTTCATACCCACACACGTTATGGTGGGGTGCCTACGTGATGTGCTCAACAATTGTGACAAGACATAAAGAGCATCAATATAATCAAAAGATTGACAATTAGAGCATTATATTGAGATTAGACGACATTAACAAGTCTTGCACAAATGTAAACATCCAAGAGCACGAATATATTACAAAACAAGTCCACAAATCACAAACACGCCCACAAACGATTAACTCCCCCTTAACTCTCCCCCTTTGGCATCAAGGCACCAAAAAGGAAAAGAAGGGAGGAAACTAAGGCCTAAGAACTAGTCCTCGTCTTCGCCACTTCCACTCTCCGTGGCCTCGGAATCTTCGACGTCGTCCTCATGATCATCGGCATCATCGTCGTCGTCGTCGGAGTTCCTTGCCGAGGGAGCAGCCCGAGAGGAGCTTCCATCCTCTTGGAGCTGGGCGAGCTCATCGGCGGTGAAGGTGGGGAATGGAGTGATCTCCCCATCACCCACCTCCGGAGAGGACATCGGGACCTCCAGCTTGTCGCACACCGCCTTAAGGTACTTCTCTTGGCGCTTGTGTGCCCTCTGAGCGCGAATCTCTTGCTTCCGGCACTAGGTGAAGATGGCCTTGAAGCACTTGAAGAACGCACTCATGGACTGAGGCGGAGGCGGAGAAGGAGGTGCCACTGGGCGAGACGGAGGATCTGCATTCTTGCGACGAGGGGGAACAGGGACATTCGGGGGCTTTTGAGGACGTAGCGGGCGATGCGACACATCCTTGACAAAGGTTACGCCCGACACCTTCTCAATGAGGCACATGATGTAGGGGGCATACCCGCAAGCACGGTTGGGAGTGTGCGAGATGTTGAAGATGTCGTCGAAGATGTAATCGACGAGGTTGAACTTCTCTTCCCCATCGATCAGAAGTAGTAGGTGCCTCAGATTCCCTTGAATCACCCCAGCATCACCATCCTTCGGTGCTATCGTCCGTCTGAGGATTCTGTTCATGATGCTGTAGAAGGGCTTGATGTTGCGGGTGAGGCCGGCATCAAATGGAACGTGACTTGGATACATATATGCTAGCTCTTCACGATCCACGGCCTTAAGGTTAGAGATTATAATCTCATGATCCATGTGTGTCTCAAGCCCTAAAATCCTGGCAAACTCTGCGAAGGTGACTGAGTACTGCTCACCATGAGTCATCCAAATAATTTTCCTGTCACCAGAGGTGGTGAAGTAGATTGTGGAGTAGAATTGGAGAATAACTTCCACATTCCAATCATATTTGAAGCCCATGATCTTCTTGAGATCATGGCGCTCGGCAGCTTCAATCACGGCATCAAAGGCCGAGTGCTCCTTCTTCGCCATATAGTCCTAGTCTACCCACTGAGCCTCTATCACTGGCTTCTTCATTTGTTGGTAGACTAGCCTGTAATAGTCACAGTGGAAGTCACACCAAAATCTGGGATCTGCTGTGCTCCTCTCAAACTTGTAGACCTTTTCTTCCCTTAGCCTCCTGGCCTTTTCAGACCCTTTGCCATGAAATACATTAGCAGACAATTCCTTCTGTCTGTTGGGATTCCTCTCTGGTGTGTGAACTTCAAGGGGGCCAATGGAGGTGGCTTTCCCTTTCTCTTTGATCACAACACCTCCAGCTGCCTTCTTTGATGACATCTTGACAGCTGGCTTTTTCTTCTTTGGCTCGACAGGAGCTGGAGCCTTTCCCTTCTTCGGGTCACGCTCAACCCGAGGCTCAGCATCCATTTGAGCTGGCTCCTTGCCCTTCGCCTTCTCGCCAACGGTGACGAGCTTCTTTCTCTTGGGGGCACTGGCCTCAGCAGCCCTGGAGTTGTGTGCCTCCCTGTCCTCCCTTTTCTTCTTCCTCAGCTCATTCAGTGATTCTGCCGTGGCACGGGCAATGGCTTCATCCTCATTGTAGATGCTCGCAGCCACCTTGGATGCTTCGAGTGCCTTGAGCTTTCTTTCCTCCTTGGCCTTCTGCGCCTCCATTAGCGCAACCTTAGTCCGAGCCTCGGCAATTTGGGCCTTGGTACGCCCCTCGAGGTTGACACGCGGAGGAGAGCGCTCGGAGTTCGACATTCTGTGCAAAGGATGGAGAGAGGAAGATATGAGCCTAGGAAGAAGAAGTATTGCCGAAAAGATCTCGAGAACCAACTAGAAGTAGGGTTTGCCCTGTGCAAACCGGACTTGTCCGCCCCAGGGGCGGACTAGTCCGCCGGCCGGACTTGTCCGCCGGCCGGACTTGTCCGCCTGGTGGCCGGACTAGTCCGGGTTACACAGGAAGAACCCTAACCCTAATCGATTCATCGAAAAATTTGTGAACCAATTCGCAATACTCCTAGGCTATGATCGCAAGGGTGTATAGAACAACATTAATGAAGGTGTTCCTATCAAAAACTTGAAGAATCAAGAATGGGGCTAGTTTTTGAGGAACGGTGAAATACCTTCAAAAATCCGCTTGAGTCGTCGAAATCGGCGTGGATCTCGAAGGTGGAGCGCGGGGAAGTGATCCCTCACTCCCAAGGACTTCGATGCGCGGATTGGAGTTGAGTTTTGGTGGTTGGAGCGCAAAATCGCCGATTTGGGGACGGTTGTGCGCGCGTGGAAGCTTGAGAGTCAAGTGAGAGAGAGAGAGAGAGGGGTCCGGGCCGCCTGGGGGGGTTTAAGTCCCCAAGAGCCGGACTAGTCCGGTTGAGGGGCCGGACTAGTCCGGTCTGCGGACCAGACCCAGACTAGTCCGGGTCCGGACTTGTCCGGTGGAAGGCCGGACTAGTCCGGTGTGCGGACTAGCCGCGGACTAGTCTGACCCGGACTTGTCCGGCCATAGGGGCGGACTAGTCCGGTCCAGCAGGGCTGAAAACGATATATTTGGGTTTTGTCCACAAAGATAAGTCCTTTTGGACAGATATAGCAAGGAAAACATGACAAACATGATTATGAGTCAATAAAGAACAACTTATGGACATTTTCATGAAGAAAATAGATTTCTCAAACAAATTTGAGGAGAAATCGACATAGAGAGGAGTTTTTCGAAATGTGGCTCAAAATATATGAGGAATGTGGTTTAAGCCACGCTCCGAGAATCCAACACGTTGAGCTCACTTCTTAGCTCACAGAAACGCTTCTCGTCAAGAGGCTTGGTGAAGATGTCCGCAAGTTGATGTTCCGTCCTCACATGCGAAATCTCAATGTCTCCCTTCATTGAGTGATCTCGCAAGAAATGGTGTCGAATGTCTATATGTTTGGTCCTAGAGTGTTCCACCGGATTATGGGCTATCTTGATTGCACTCTCGTTGTCACACAAGAGTGGAATTTTACGCAGGTTAATCCCATAATCCCTAAGAGTTTGTCGCATCCAAAGAAGTTGTGCACAACAACTTCCGGCTGCAACATATTCCGCTTCGGCGGTGGATAGAGCAATAGAGTTTTGCTTCTTAGAGGACCAAGACACAAGAGATCGACCTAAGAATTGACACGTACCCGATGTGCTCTTCCTATCAACTTTGCACCCCGCATAGTCCGCATCGGAATATCCGATGAGGTTAAACTTGGATCCTTTGGGGTACCAAAGTCCTAGGGTAGGTGTGTGTACAAGATATCTCAAGATCCTTTTAACGGCGGTCAAATGACAAGCCTTGGGTGCTGCTTGAAAGCGTGCACACATACACACACTTAGCATGATATCGGGCCTAGATGCACAAAGATAGAGAAGTGATCCGATCATAGACCTATATATCTTTTGATCCACACTTGGACCGTCCTCAGTTAGGTCTAGGTGTCCATTTGTCCCCATAGGGGTTTTGATGGGTTTTGCTTTGTCCATGTCAAACTTTTTTAGAATATCTTGAGTATACTTAGTTTGACTTATGAACGTCCCTTCTTTGAGTTGTTTCACTTGAAATCCTAGAAAGAACTTCAACTCACCCATCATGGACATTTCAAACCTCTCCGTCATTATCTTGGAGAACTCGTCACAAAACACCTTATTTGTGGAACCAAATATGATGTCATCCACATATATTTGGCACACAAAAAGATCCTCGTTGAAGTGCTTTGTGAAAAGGGTATAATCCGCTTTTCCTATCCTAAAACCATTTTCAACTAGAAAGTCTCTTAAGCACTCATACCAAGCTCTAGGAGCTTGCTTGAGACCATAAAGAGCCTTTCGCAATTTGTAAACATGGTTAGGATAGTTTTGATCTTCAAACCCTGGAGGTTGCTCTACATAAACTTCTTCCTTGATTGGGCCATTAAGGAATGCACTCTTAACATCCATTTGGTAGAGTTTGAAGTCATGATGAGTAGCAAAGGCTAGTAATATCCGAATTGACTCAAGCCTAGCTACGGGGGCAAATGTCTCATCAAAGTCCAATCCCTCAACTTGTGAGTATCCTTTTGCCACAAGTCGTGCCTTGTTCCTAGTTACCACGCCATGCTCATCTTGTTTGTTGCGAAACACCCACTTGGTTCCAACAACATTAGCTTGAGGGCGCTTGACAAGCTCCCAAACCTTGTTCCTTTCAAAGTTGTTGAGCTCCTCTTGCATGGCAACTACCCAATCCGGATCCCTTAAGGCATCTTCAACCTTATGTGGTTCCAAGGATGAAACAAAAGAGAAATGCTCACAAAAGTTTGCAACACGTGAGCGTGTTGTTACTCCTTTTGTGATATCTCCTAGAATGTTGTCAACGGGATGGTCCCGTTGAACACTTTGATGAACACGAGGATGCGGGGGTTGTCCTCTTGAATTACTTGGTTCATCTTCTTCACTTTGGTCTCCCCCTTGATTCATGCCTCCCCCTTGATCTTCATTCTCATTATCACTTTGGGGAGCATCTAGAGGGTCTTCAACTTGTCCAATGGGTGTTTGACCTACTTCATAACGAGGATGGTCACTTGAGCTTTGAGATGGTTCTTGTGGGCGAACCTCTCCAAGTGCCATTTTCCTTAGAGCTTCTAGTGGAGGTTCCTCTTGATCAAGGGCATGTTGATCAACCTGCTCCACTTGAGAGCCATTGGTCTCGTCAAACACTACGTCACGTGCTACTTCAACAATTTCGGAGGATTTGTTGAACACACGGTACGCATGAGTGTTTGAGTCATATCCAAGCAAGAAACCCTCATCGGACTTTGAAGCAAACTTCGAAGTCCTAGGCTTCTTGTTGAGGATATAGCACTTGCTACCAAAGACCCGAAAGTAAGAAACATTATGTTTCTTACCAATGAGAAGCTCATAAGGAGTCTTCTTGAGGAGGCGATGAAGGTACAATCGGTTCACGGCATGGCAAGCGGTGTTAACCGCTTCCGCCCAAAACCGGTCCGATGTTTTGTACTCATCTAGCATTGTCCTTGACATCTCAATAAGCGTCCTATTCTTCCTTTCGGCTATGCCATTTTGTTGTGGAGAATAGGGAGCGGAAAACTCATGCTTGATGCCCTCCTCATCTAGGAACTCTTCTACTTGCATGTTTTTGAATTCGGTGCCATTGTCACTTCTTATAGCCTTTATCCTCAAGGTGAACTCATTTTGAGCTCTCCTTAGGAATTTCTTGAGGACACCGGGGGTTTCACTCTTATCATGCAAGAAGAACACCCAAGTATATCTAGAGAAGTCATCAACGATGACTAGACCATACTTGTTGCCGCCGATGCTAATGTAAGCAATGGGGCCAAAAAGATCCATATGAAGTAACTCCAAAGGTCTAGTTGTCGTCATGACATTCTTAGAGGGGTGTTGAGCTCCTACTTGCTTTCCCGCTTGGCACGCACCACATGGCCTATCCTTTTCAAATACCACATCCTTTAGGCCACGAACGTGCTCTCCTTTAAGGAGTTTTTGAAGGTTCCTCATTCCAACATGGGCTAGCCTTCTATGCCAAAGCCATCCCATGTTGGCTTTTGCCATTAAGCATGTGTCAAGTTGAGCTTTATCCGTGGTGAAATCCACAAGATAGAGCTTTCCCTTGAGCACTCCCTTAAAGGCTATTGAGTCATTACCCTCTCTCAGAACATTCACACCCTCACTAGAAAAGACACACTTATATCCTTTATCACAAAGCTGTGATATGGATAGGAGATTATAGTCTAGGGAATCAACATGCAAAACATTTGATAAAGTATGCGAAGATGAGATAGCAATTTTACCGGAGCCAAGGATTTTCCCTTGGCTATTATCCCCAAAGAAGATTCCTTCACTTGGGTCCTCGTTCTCCTCATACTCTATGAACATGCTCCTCTCTCCGGTCATGTGGTTGGTACATCCGCTATCCAACACCCATTTCGATCCACCGGAGGAGTATGCCTACAAAACAAGTTTAAGCCTTCCTTTTAGGTACCCAAGCTGAGTTGGGTCCTTTCACGTTAGTAGTTAGGCATTTGGGCACCCACACGCAAGGCTTGGGGCTCTTGCGGAGTGGCCCAACATATCTAGCAAACACTTTGCCGTGTTTGTTCCTCTTTAGCACATAGGATGCATCAAAATCATGAAATAGAGGATGCAATTCAGATTTAGGCAATTTGTTGCTAGAGGGTGAGTTCTTTTCAATTTTAGTTGGTGATGAACTCCCCTTAACAAAGACAATCATGTCTTTGCCATACTTGGAGGTTTTGGCGTTATGCCTTCCACCTCTAGTATAGCCAAGACCATCCTTGACATGGGGAGGTCTTGTGTTGGTGTATGCACTTCGTGCATACGCCACCTTTTCCTTGTCAAAGATGGCACCCTTAGGTGCCTGTTTGCCTTGCACTAAGTTGAGTTCATCCTTAAGTTTAAGGATTAAGTTAGAGCACTTGCAAGACGGAGTTGCATTGGATGAGGCCTTTGAGAAGGTTGGGCTCTTAGAGGAAGAGGCTACATTTTTCTTGAGAGACTCAACTTGAGTCTCAAGGATTTTGTTAACTTTTGACAAGTTCCCAAGTTCCTCCTTGAGCTCAGTTGTCTTCTCCTCAAGAATTGAACACGTTTTCTTACTTAGAGCAAGTTCATGTTCCAATGCCTTGCTCTTCTCTCTTTCGAGCTCAAGGAGCTCATCAAGCTCTCGACATCTCTCCTTCTCAAGGATGAGCATGTCCTCTTGTCTATTGATGAGATCCTCCTTCTCAAAGATCTCATCCATAAGCAATTTCATCCTTCGCAAGGTGCTTTTGCTTATGTCCTTAAACATGTGTTCATTTTCACTAGCACTATCAAATTCATCTTGCGAGGAAGTTGTGGAGGAGGGATGAGATGTTACCTTTCTCCTTCCCTCCTTTGCCATGAGGCAAGTAGGTTTGTAGTCGTCGTTGAGGTTGGGGAAGAGCTTGCTTCCTTTGGAGCTCCTCCCGATGGCTATGGTAGCCATCTTCTCCTCTTCTTCTTCGGAGGAGGACTCATCGTTAGAGTCCCACTCCTTCCCCAAGTGGGCTTGTCTGGAGGGCCTCTTCTTCTTGAAAAATTTCTTGTCTTGAGGCTTGCCCTCCTTCTTCTTCTTTGCTTCTTCATGTGGGCAGTCAGCGATGAAGTGCCCATACTCGCCACAATTGTAGCAAGACCTTTTTGATTTGGGCCTTGCTCTTTCCTTCCCTTTGCCCTCATGGTTGTATCCACCTTTCTTCCTTCTCATCATTCTCCTGAACTTGTTGATGAAGAAGGCCTCTTCCTCATCGGTGTCGAGGCTCTCCTCATCACTTTCCTCTTGCTCCTTTGAAGAGGGTGTTGCCTTGAGTGCAACGTTCTTCATCTTGGAGGCGGTGAACTTTTGGAGGTCGTTGTAGAAGAGCGCCTCCTTCTCCATGATTTCATGGTTGATGATCCTCCCAAGGACCTCCTCCGGGGTCATTTGAGTGAACCCCGGGCTTTCCCAAATCATGGAGCACAGAGAGACGTTCCTAGGCATGAATGCCCGGATCATCCTCTTCACCACCTCGTGGTCGGTCCACTTGGTGCAGCCATATGATCGGCTCTTGTTAATCAGCACCTTCAGCCGGTTGTACATGTCTTGGGGGGATTCACCATCCAAGATGGCGAATCTCCCAAGCTCTCCTTCGATGAGCTCGATCTTGGCCTCCTTGACCACTCGGTTTCCCTCATGCGCCGTCTTGAGGGTGTTCCATATGTCTTTGGCCACTTCAAGACCATCGACACGGTTGAACTCATCTCTAGAGAGAGATGAGATGATCACACCCGCAGCTTGAGCGTTGCGGTGGATGAGGATGGCTTGTTCTTGAGTTATGTTGTCCTCATCCTTTGGAATCTCCACCCCGGTCATGACAATTTGCCACAACGCTGGGTTGAGTGACACGAGGTGGATCTTCATGTTGTGTTTCCACATACCGTAGTCCGTTCCATCGAATTGGGGAGGTTTCCCCAATGGGATGGATAGGTAGTGGTTGTTGGCGGCAAGGCGTTCATAGTTGAACCCTTGCCGGTTGTAGTTGGTTCCGCCACCACCACTTGATTGGTTTGACGGATCAATCTTGGAGATGTTCAACTTCTCCCGGAGCTTCGCCTTGAGTTGGCGAGTCTCCTCATCGTCCGTTGTCTTATCTTGATAAGCCAACGTCTCCTCACGGGTCGCCTCGTAGTTGCTGCTCGATGCATCGTCATTCACCACTCCGGCCATCTCTCCGAGTTGTTAGACTCTTTGTGGAGAGTCCTGCTCTGATACCAATTGAAAGTTGCCTAGAGGGGGGGTGAATAGGCTAATCGACCTGCAAATGACTTAATAAAACGAGATTAAATCACAGGGGGCGGACTAGTCCGGTCAGGGGGCGGACTAGTCCGGTCAGCTTGCGTGAATAACCCTAAAAAGATGTTTCTAGCAAGTTTTAGGGAATTTTCTCTTTGCTACAAGTGAGTAAATGTTTAAGTCAAGTTGAGCAACAACCTACACAAGAGCAAGTCAAGTTTCCACAAGTTTGTAGTAATGCGGAGTATGAAACGAGACTACCAACCCTAGAACAAAGTAATCAATAGAATGAATGCGAAGAACACAAGGGGGCAAGGATTTTATCCCGAGGTTCGATTCCACACAAGGAATCTACGTCCCCGTTGAGGAGTCCACAAAAGGACCGGGTCCAACAACCCTTCCCTCACCAAGTTTACCGCACGGGCCTAACTTGGTTCTCCACTAATCACAACGGTGATTACAAAGTTCGTTGGGGCTTCTCACAAACTGAGGCTCCCACACCACAAAGATGATCAACACAATAAAGCAAACTCAATACACAGCCCACAAAGACTCAACGAGTGCAAGAGATCAAACCGGGAGCACAAGCGCGATGTTCTTCCTCTTCTCCACCTCACTAAACCCTAATCCACTCAAGAATTAGTTTTAGAGGGAAAGTAGGCAAGAAGGAGGCTTAGGAGTGCTCCAAGTTGGCTGTGGCGGCGCTAGGGTTTGAGTTTTTCCAAAGGTGTTCGAAATGAGGCCGGGGGTCCCCTTTTTATAGGGGTCCCAAGCCCAATCTGCTGACTTCAGCAAAAGGGCGGACTAGTCCGGCCACTGGCCCGGACTAGTCCGGCCTAGGGGACCACCGACCCCTTTGTCAGGTCCCGACAGCTGACACACTATCGTCACGCTACCCGCCAAACTTCAAATTCAAACGGTCACTTCCAGAACGGACTAGTCCGATCTCACACAGAGCCTTTTGCTCCGTGTGAAAACGGACTAGTCTGAGGACCACGGACTAGTCCGGCCCCTAGGGCGGATTAGTCCGGTCCTCCCAGACTTAGCCACAGAAGCACCTTTTCTAGCCAACCCGGACTAGTCCGGCCCCACGGGCGGACTAGTCCGTTCTCACTCAGGACCTCTTGGTCCGGTCCAAAACGGACAAGTCCGTGGTTTTGGGACTTCATCCCCAAAACCCACTCACAGCTACCCGGACTAGTCCGGCCACAAACGGACTAGTCCGATCTCAGTCAGACCCTTCTGGTCCGGCCAGAAACGGACTTGGCCGACCAGGAACGGACTAGTCCGGCCACCTGCACGGACTAGTCCGGCCCTACGGCCAGACCACTCATTCACTCATCTCTTTCATAGGTTTGACCTCTAAACCACTTTGAGCTCCCAACCTTGATCTCAATGCACTTTACACACACACCCTCTTATTACTACGACTAGTCTAACTCAATCACGCTAGAAACCCTAGTTTCTACGCTTCGAGTTGACTCCGTTTCCTTCCTTTTCCTTTTTGAGGGTTTGCGTCTCCGATTGAGTTTTCACCTGTGCTAAGATCACTTGAGCTCATTAGCGACTTAATTGTCGTCATTAATCATCCAAAACCCACGGGGAACCTAGATGCACTTTCAATATCGAACTCCATCCCGTTCATGATGTAGAACAGGGGGGTCTGCTGCACACTGGTGAACCCCTCTAAGTATCCTGACCTCGGCAAAAGTGTGCGGCGCAAGGCAGGTGCACTGTGCGCGCAGCTGGAGTCAGCAGTGCCGGTACCCTCGGCTGGTCTGGAGAGAAAGTCGGTCCAAACAGAGAGCGTATCTCCTCCAGTGGTGGTGCCACTCCTCCAGTGAGCGGCCTCCTCGGCGGGTCTGCCAGTCCATATACCCTCTCATGCACGCAAGTGTCGTGCAGGTCCACTCCTAGCAGCTGTGCCAACGTTTGCCTCGTCAAGTGATAGTGCTGGCCCATGAACATGAAGTCTATAGACCTGCGGCCCTTAGAGACGTAGAGGGTGGCGTAGATACGCGGACCCAGTCCTCCATGTAGGCACTCCTCTTGTAGGACACCAGCTCCACAAGCCCTCTGTACCTCGCAAAGAAGGGGCGAATCTCCGTCTCTGCTGCCAGGGCAAGCTGATCCCAGTCGAAGAAGTTGTGCTGGAAGAGCTTGTGGCCTCGACGTCTATAGGTATCGTATAGGGACGCATGTGTCATGGTCCAGAAACGACTGTCCACAAGAGCCTCTCTGGGCTGCGGGTACCACTCCTCAAGCAGAACACTCCATCTGAGTCTTCTTAGCTGCTTGGCCTTCATCTTCCGATAATCAGTCAACCGGACACCTTCACCAACACGGACGTTGGTGTCCATCTCGTAGATGGCTCTCTGGGCCTCCCTGTCCTCAGGACGATCAGCAGCAGTCGGTCTCAGACGTGGTGCTGCCGCGGGATGACCCCCACGAGTCCTGGCTGATCGCCGGCGAACGAGTGGCACTTCCGGCTCTTCTGCTGCCTCGGACTCATCTATCACAGGAGGCTGCCTCGGACGAGCCTCGCGGATCCTCAGTGATCCTCGTCGACCACGCTCTCGCTCCTCGGCGGTGCGAGCAGCCATCAACACCTTCTTCTCCTCCTTTGAGAGCTTCTGCTTCTTTGCGGCCGGCTCCGCAATGGCCTTGCCCTTGTTCTTCTTGTCACGAGCCATTGCGATGAGGTGCAATGACGTCAAGCGCACGACACGATGATCGACGCGGCCGGAAACCCTAACGGCGACGAGACGACGATCGTTGAGGGAGGCACCACGACGATGGTGGAGAGGGTGGTGGTGTGGCTGCTGGCGGCGTCAGCAGTGGTGGTGCACGAGCGGCGGTCGGCGACGTTTAGCTACGGCGGTGGACCAGAGTGGCGGCGGCGGCTGCGGTGGTGCGGCGGCGGCTGCTGCTGTGGTGCGGCGGTGGCTGGAGGGCAGCGGCGGCGGCCGGAAGGCGGCGGCGGCGGCCGGAGACGGCGGTGGCGCAGGGCGAGAGGAGCGGCGGCAGTGGCGGCCGGAGGCGACAGTGGCACAGGGCGAGAGAGACGGCGGCGGTTGAAGGTGAGGCGCGCGTCGGGGTCGGGGAGAGAGAAAGAGGGAGGCGAGGCGGCGTTTAAAAAGTGGGTCCCAAACCCTAGCCGAAAATTTAACACCGGATGGACCGACTTTAAACGTTAGAAGCATTGGTCGAATGCCACAGTAAGGGTATTCAAAAAGGTGTCGTTGACACCGGATGGTCCGATGTGGAAGGGAATGTCATCGGTGGAATTCAGCACAGTTCAAGAAGTGTGAACATCGGATGCACCGATGTCTTTCAGAATGAACTCGTCGGTTGATTTGAGATACTGACTGAACTGGCTCTTGGTCTTTGAACACCAACTGATCCGATGAGCTCCTGGCCTATGCATCGGATAATCCAATGACTACAAAACAGCAACATCCCATATATGTCCTTTGACCAAACAAACAAACAATGAGAAACACATGCCTCAGGACTTTTTGGGCAACCCCTTACCTCTCAAAAATGCTAATTGCCAATAAATTGGCTAAGCCTTAAAGCGAATAGAACACCGAAGAAAATGGGAAGGAAATTATCCAAATAAAATGTAAGGCCCATGCTTTGTGAGCTAGAGGATGAAGCCTTCTGTCTCTTTAAAGCATGTTACTTTAGGCATTAACGCACCTAACATTTTGTTCTTCCCACATCATATGAGTTGAGATATTGCATTTCAAACAAGTCTCTTTCTCATGAGGTGGGTTCCCCTTTGTGACAATCTACCGTATGCAATGCCAAACATTTTATAATACAAGAAATTACAAGTCTATATGGCAGGCATCATGCAAGGCATAAAATAAATCTATCTTGCCAAATTTGAACCTTTCAAAGGCTTCTTCAGGGAGAGCCACTCTCCAAGCCTTGGGAAAACCCAAAAGAACCTCCATCCCAAGCTAACCCTTGCTCACCCCTATCCTTTGAGAGTTAGGCAAGACCTATATGAAGTGCATTCTTACATGACGTTCGTTGCATCTAGCACATTTAACTCACTTCTTAGCCTAGAAAAAGTTTTCTCATCAAGTGGTTTAGTGAAGATATCCGCCAATTGTTCTTCGGACCTAACACCTCGCGATGAGATGTCTCCCTTAGCTTCATGGTCCCTCAAGAAATGATGGAGAATATCAATGTGCTTAGTGCGGGAGTGTTGAACAGGGTTTTTAGCTATCTTAACCGCACTTTCATTGTCACAAAGGAGAGGCACACAACCAAGTTTAATACCAAAGTCCAAAAGGGTTTGTTTCATATAAAGAATTTGGGCACAACATGCACCGGCCGCAATATATTCCGCTTCCTCCGTGGACAAGGCGACGTAATTTTGCTTCTTGCTAGACCAAGATACTAGGGAACGCCCAAGCAAGTGGCACCCACCGGAGGTACTCTTGCGATCCACGCAGCATTTGACAAAGTCCAAATCCGAGTATCCCAAGAGATGGAATTTTGCACCTTTAGGGTACCACAAGCCCACACTAGGAGTGTGCTTAAGATACCTAAGTATCCTAAAGATCGCCTTCCTATGCGATTCTTTAGGTGCCGCTTGAAAGCGAGCACATAAGCATACACTAAACATGATATCGGGCCTAGATGTGGTAAGATAAAGCAATGAACCAATCATAGAACAGTAGTTAGATTGGTCAATAGGTTTACTGTCCTTATCCGCGTCGAGATGACAATTTGTTGCCATTGTAGTGCTTCTTGAGCTACAATCTCCCATATCAAATTTCTTCAAGAGGTCCTTGGTGTACTTCTCTTGATAGACGAATGTCTCCTCTTGAAGTTGCTTGATTTGAATCCAAGGAAGAAGTTGAGCTCTCCAATCATTGACATCTCAAATTCCCTAGACATCATTTTGCCAAACTCATGGCTAAGAGCTTCGTTAGTTGAACCAAAAATAATATCATCAACTTAAATTTGACAAATAAACAAATCTCCATTGATGTCTTTGGTGAAGAGTGTAGTGTCCACCCTCCCGATCTTGAATCCTTGCATGATAAGGAAATCCCGTAGTCATTCATACCACGCCCTAGGTGCTTGCTTGAGCCCGTAGAGCGCCTTGTGCAACCTATACACATGATTAGGATTCCTCGGATCTTCAAACCCGGGAGGTTGTTCAACATAAACAAGCTCGCTAATGTAACCATTAAGAAAGGCACTTTTCACATCCATTTGATAAAGTCTAATATTATGATGTGATGCAAAGGCAAGAAGTATATAGATGGCTTCTAGCCGGGCGACCGGAGCAAATGTCTCCCCAAAGTCTAGTCCTTCAACTTGCGAGAACCCTTTGGCCACAAGTCTTGCCTTGTTGCGGACCACAACTCCGTTCCCGTCTTGTTTGTTGCGGTACACCCACTTTGTTCCGATGACGTTCTTGTCCTTGGGTTGCTCCTCCAACACCCAAACTTCATTGCGGATGAAGTTGTTGAGTTCTTCTTGCATAGCCATCACCCAATTTGGGTCTTGGAGTGCCTCCTCAATGTGAGTGGGTTATACACATGAAACAAACGAGTAGTGCTCGCAAAATGAAGCGAAATGGCGAGAACGTGTACTTACACCCTTTGACGGACTTCCGATGATTTGGTCCATCGGATGCGCCTTGGAGATGCGTCCATGCCTCATAAGTGGTTGTGAAGGACTTGGTGATGGTGATGCGTGTTGCTCCTCTTGTGGTTGGACTTGATCATGGACTTCTTCTTCTTCTTGATGTTGTGTGGCTTGTGAGTCTTGAGTTGGCAATGGATCATCCTTCTCTTCTTTGTCAACTTGAGGCGCCATGGAGGTGTTGATGTTGGAACTTGAAGCTCCCCCTTGATCATGGCTCTCTTCAACTTTAGGCTTGACGTCTCCAATGGTCATGTTCTTCATGGCTTCTCATAGAGGCTCATCATCTATTTCATCATGACCAAAACTCTCCTCTTGGGAGCCATTAGATTCATCAAACTCAACATCACAACTTTCCTCAACTAAACCGGAGGTTTGGTTGAATACTCGATATGCTTTTGAGTTTGATGCATAACCAAGAAATATACCAACATCACATCTTCTTTCAAACTTACCAAGCCTTTTCTTGTGGTAGATGTAACACTTGCACCCAAAGACTCGAAAGTAGGAGATGTTGGGCTTTCTCCAAATGAGAAGCGTGTACGGGGTCTTTTGAAGTAGTCAATGTAGATAGACCCTATTTGCGGCATGGCATGCCGTGTTGATTGCTTCGGCCCAAAACTTCTCTGACGTGCCGTAGTCATCAAGCATTGCTCGCGCAAGAGTGATGAGTGTCTTGTTTTTCCTTTCAACAACACCATTTTGTTGAGGAGTGTATGTGATCGAAAACTCATGCTTCACACCTTCACGGTCACACCACTCCCCAATATTGTAGTTCTTGAATTTGGTGCCGTTGTCACTCCGGACCTTGATGATGGGAAGTTGAAATTCCCTTTGAGCGCGGTTGGCGAAGGTCTTGAATACTTCCGGAGTTTCACTCTTGTCACCTAGAAATAAAGTCCAAGCATAGCGAGAGTAGTCATCAACTATAACGGGACAATAGAGGTTACCGCCAAGGCTTTGATATGTGGATGGTCCGAAGAGGTCCATGTGGAGTAGCTCAAGTGGCTTGGAGGTTGACACCATTGTCTTCATTGGGTGGTGTGAAGCAACTTGCTTCCCGGCTTGACAAGCGCTACAAAGCTTGTTCTTCTCAAATGTGACATCCTTCACGCCGGTCACCATCCCAAGCTTGAATGACTTCTTGAGTTTGCTCATCCCTATGTGCGCTATGCGTTGGTGCCATAGCCAACCCAAGCTTGTCTTAGTGAAGAGACAAGTGGTCAAGCTAGCATTCTTGTTGGAGAATTCTACTAGGTAGAGGTGTCCATGCCGAAATCATTTGAAGACTATGTCTTGGCTTGTTTCACTACTCACAACAACATCATTTTTGCTAAATGTGCATGTTAGTCCAAGATCACATAGTTGTGCAATAGAAAGTAAATTAAAACTAAGTGACTTAACGTACAAAACATTAGAAATAGATAAGTCATTTGAAATATCAATTTTACCTAACCCAATTACCTTTCCCTTAGAGTTATCACCAAAGGTGAGTTGTTCACGATTGCCGGGGTTTTCTATGGTGGTGAACATACCCTCATTGCCGGTTATATATTGGGTGCACCCGCTATCGAGTACCCAATGCTTTCCTCCGGCTTTGTAGTTCACCTACACACATGAATTCAATTTAGGTCCTTGTATGTGTGATACAAGTGTCCTTGGGACCCAAAGTTGCTTGGGGAGCTTCCCCTTCATGCCCTTCATGTCTTTGCCGATGAACCTAGCCTTCACCTTGCCATCTACTTTACTTAAGAGATAATAACGATCATTGAAAGTAGATTTGTAATTAATAGGCAACTTTGGAGAAGGTCGGTTAGGAAGAGGACACTCCCTTGTGTGGTGACCGGTGACCTCACAATGTTGGCAATAAGAACCAACTTCCTTGATGAAGCTTGTTCTAAGCTCCGGTGAGGACACCTTTCCTTTGTTGGGCACCGGGAAGGATCCAAGTCCTCTCTTGTTGAAAACCTTTGCTTGTTGGAAGAGGATTTCCTTGTGTTTGACTTCCCCTTTCGAAAGTCTAGCCACACTAGTGCAGAGACTCTCAATTTCTTCCAACAAGTCCTTCTCCCTAGCATTTGCTTTCAAAGGCAAAGACTTGTTCAAGGCATTACTGACATGAGAAGTAATGGATATCCTATCATTAAGAGTTGGTTTCTTTATATTTTTCAACTCTTGATCAAGCACATCATAAGCAAGGTTAAGTGTTTGATGTTCTTGTATTAACTTGTTGTGGTCTCCCAAGAGTGTTTGGTGTGCTAAGTTAAGCTCATGATTATCTAACTTGATTTTAGCCTTTTCTTCCTCAATTTGCTTGACATGGGATTTGAGCGTGTCATGCTCTTTGAGTATGCTTTCATACTTGTCAAGCAAATCAAGGTTTGCACTCCCAAGTCTAGCACGAGTTTCTTCAAGAGCTTTAACCTTACTCTTTTCCCTCTTAATGATAGCATGATATTCATTTATTAAAGAAGTTAAATCATCAGGGGAAAGCTCATCATCGCTAGAGTCGTCACATACCTTGGTGTTACCTTTCGCCATGAGGCACATGGGCGGTGGATGAAGAGGTGAGTCATCATTGTTGGCAATGGCGAGGCCGGCCAAACTTTCTTCTTCCGCTTCACTCTCTTCATCACTTGTTTCTTCGTCGGTGACCCATTCATTTGCCTCACACATGAACACCTTTTGTGGGCCATTTCTCTTCTTTGGTAAGAGTCTTGCCTTCTTTCCCTTGTCATGTTTCCTCTTCCCAAAGGATCTTGGTTTGGGTTTGGCCTCTTCTTCATCATCATCACTTTCTTCAAGCTTGCGATGCTTGCTCTTGTGGTTCTCTCTTCTTTTGTCCGGTTTTGGACAATCATAGGAGATGTGGCCTTGATCACCACAATTGTAGCAAGTCTTGTGATCATCTCTTCTTGGTAGAAACGCTTTCTTCTTGGGATCAAATGTGTATCCCTTCTTAGTAATCTTGGAGTTCAAGCGTGAGAACTTTCTCATCATCAATGCAAGCTCATCATCATCATCTTCACTTGATGCTTGCTCTTCTTCACTTGAGCTAGGCTCAACCACCTTCTTCTTCTTGAGGCTTGTTTTCTTGGTGGAGGCCTTTAGAGCAATTGTTTTTGAAGATGATTGCTCCATCATTCCAAGTACACTCATCTCATGAGCGTGAATTTCTCCAATGAGCTCCGAAACTTCAATGTGGTCAAGAGACTCCTTTTGAAGCATGGAGTTGATGATGTTGTACTTTGGCTTGGGAAGGAGCATGAGGATCTTGCGGTTGATGAGTCCCTTGCCAAGAGAAGCATCTCATTGACATTTTCATGAGGTAGCATCTTAAATTCATCATATTTTGCTTTAATCATGTGATATTTAAGTTCCTTAATTCGATAAGAACCCTCATGAATCTCTATTAAGCAAGCCCAAATTTCACAAGCTTTTTCTTTGCTAGCAATCCTAGCAAACACATCTTGACTAATACATTCATAAATTGCATTCCTAGCTTTAGCATCCCATTTAATTTGATCACCAACATAGTTGTGTTCTCTAAACCCCGCGTGGGTCGCTTCCCATACTTTGGGAGCAATAGCCTCTAGATAAGCGTGCATGCGTGCTTTCCAATAGGCAAAGTTCTTGCCCTCGAAGATAGGAACCGAACTCCCAACCTTAGCCATTTTAGCTCTCTAGCGGTGAAGCTAGAATGATCCTATGATCAACCTTGCTCTGATACCAATTGTAAGGATCAAATGCCCAAGAGGGGGGGGGGGGTGAATTGGGCTTCTTTTCAAAAATCTAAGCAATAAAACTTAATTCCTAAAAGCCCAATTCCCTACGCAAACGATCTATGCAATGAAGTAAATAGCAACTTCGCGGTATATAAAATGCATAAATGTAAGGGAGAGGAAGAGGATGCAAACTCCCGAGGAGACATGAGGATTTATCCTGTGGTTCGACAAGATCGTCAAGATCTTCCTACATCCACGTTGTGGCACCCACCAAAGGGTATAGTCACACCCAAGTCACCGAGACTAGGGATCTTCACTATTCTTCTCCGTTTGCCAACCTTGGCAACGTGGAGCTCAAGCCTTGTACAACTTCGATCCTCCGAGCTTCCACAATCCTCTTGGCAAGCTCTGGAAGTCTCTCTCAGTTACAAACACCAAGGGACACTCCCATAAGGCTCTCACTACCCTAGAGATTCCACTCACCAAGAATGGAGGCACACAAGCTCTCTCTCTAGCTAGTTCTAGCCTATCTCTTGGTGTGTAAGTGATCTAAATGATGTAGAAGTGATGGCTCTTTGTCTTGAATGCTTGTGTATGTGTAGATTATGTCTGGTGATCAAGACTTGTCGATTTGACAGGTTTAAGGGGTATATATAGCCAGCCTCCACGAAATAGACGTTGGAAAAAGTAGGCTGACAGAACTTTTCTGTGAACACCAGATGATCCGATGTCTCCCCTTTAGTTATCATCGGTCAAGTTCACTTTAGCTGACGTCACTGTGTTAGATATGACCGTTGTTAGACCGATGTTACACTTGTCTTCTCATCGGATGATCCGGTGGCTTTTCCTCCAGGATTGGCTCAAACTTGATGCTTACTGGAGTGATTGACCGATGTGTATATTGCTGTACATCAGATGATCCAGTGCTACACTTGGTCCAAGGATATTGCATACTGTACTGATGGACTGATGTAGCTGAGCCCTTAACATCGGATGATCCGGTGAGTGCTTTGTTCTAAGGTCTTCTTCTTCTGCTAAACCAACTCGACCGACGTGTTGTTCTCTGGAAACATCGGTTGATCCAGTGAGTTGATTTTGTTTGCTTCGAGTTGTTTCTAAGTGATTCTTTTGAACTTTGCTCGATTGACCTCTTAGACATTTGTTGGAAATGTACTTCTGATGATTGTCAAGAATTAAGTGTCATCAATTGTGGTTGAATGACTTTGACATAATAGCTTTTAATTCTTATCTTCATATCATTGATTTGATCTCATAAAGTGATTGTATATGGGTCTCCAATGATTAGTAGTTGATATTGATGTTCATATAAATTTCGTTTGTTTGAGTGATATGTGAGACCTTGCATCCACAAATTCATTAGTAATATCCAATGGTTGTCATTAATCACTGAAACCATACCTCATGGGGGCCTAGATGCTTTCACCGGTAAAGCTAGGGAGCAAGCCGTCAACGTGAGGAAAAGATGGTGAAAAGACTCTATATTGGAGTCTGCTGTCGATACACCACGTGTTGACAGAGGTCACTGCCAGAGCTACCAAGCTCCGACAACCTAGAGGACTAACCGTCGATGCTTTACGCGTTGATAGAGACTACTGTCGGAGCTACTAAGCTCCGACGAATGGTCAATGCTGGAGCCACTAAGCTCTGACAACCTCAGGGGGCCTATACTATCGAAGACTTCAGACCTACATTCTATAAGTTCGAAGCACGCAAGTCTTCAACAACTGTTACATCCTCTTGTTACATGTTCACAATTAAATTGTGTACATATACTAGGGGGCCAAGTGAGACAAAGGTGGTGTTGAAGACAAAAAAATGAAATTCGAATTCACAAAAATTTGGATTTCATTCATCTGGAGACAAGAGACTACAAAATTGGAGAAGAAGAAGAGAGAATACAAGCGGGAGCTACAGAAAGATGGTCCTAGACCCTATGGAAGAACTGGGCGACCTTCTGGGCCACCTCCGACACGCTGGCTCGGGCGGCTTCACCCTCTCCTTCGATGGGGCATTCAAGCACCGGGTCCAGAGGGAATCGAGGGTCCCGGCTGGTGTAGCACGTCAGCACAAACTCTGTGACGTTCTTCGCAAGGTATTGTCCCTCAGTTTCTAACTAGTCCGCGATGACATCGCTCATCTTGGCGAGCTTGTTGCGTGCTGAGCTCAGCGCCTCCAACGCCTGGTCTAGCTCCGGCTTCGGATCATCCGGACGCACAGGACTAAAACCTATTGGCGTCAGCACGTCGTTGGCCTTGCCTAGGAAGTCCCAAACTTTTTGGGACTCTACAACCCTTGCGCTATGCATTTCCGCCAAGGATCTTTTTGCCGCTGGAAGCTCTGAGCTCTCCCGAGCAAGACGCTCCACCTCTTTGGCATTCTGTTGAATCTTTTCAGCAATCTGCCTTCCGAGTTCACTCAGCTCTTCCTCCCGGAGGTGGATCTCATTCCGGCGGTTGACCAGGTCCTTCTCTCGGCCCCGCACTTTCTTCTCCCTGGTGGCGATGGCATTCTCCTGCTTTTAGAGATTTTGCCCTCACTCCCAGGCCTTCTTCTCCTCCTCCTCGCAATGCTCCTCCAATTTCTTGGTGCGTTCTTCGAGGCTCTTGTCAGCCAGAGCTGTATTTTGGACAAGCTCTTCCTCCCTCTTCACGAGGTCGTCTTGCAGCTCCAGGAATTTCTGCTCTTCGTCTTCGAGCCTCCTCTCCCGAGCTTCAAGAGCCTCCCGACGCTTGACGAGACTATCGTGGATGGCGGCGAGCCTTTTCTGGCGATCATCCGCTGCGCTATTTGCAGCCTTGGCCTGCTCATAGATGGCCCGAGACTGGTTGTCGAGGGATCGCGTCATGCTTTCCCTTTCATCCAACAGCTTACCCCAGTACTCCAGGCGAACCTTCTCCCTTTGCACCCACTCCTTGTTGTCAGCCAGCCTCGACTGCGCCAGCTTGGTGTCGAAATGGAGTCGGTTGTGCCACCTCCTAAGGGTTTGGCACTCCTCCTCGAGGGCCTTGCCGTCGTGGTAGAAAGCCAGCTGGACCCGACGAAGACTGGAGGAGGCGTTGTCAATAGACAACGATAGGGGGGATCAGGTCCGGACCTGCCAGGGTCCTCTCCGCTGGCTCCAGCGGATCTTCAGTGACAAAAATTGGGTCCCATTCTACAAGAGCGGTCCCCTGAGCTTCCACGGCACTAGGGCCGTCCTCCGGGATAGCCTCGACCGCCGCCGAGGAAGTACTTGCAGCAGAAGTTCCGACCTCCGGAATTGACTCCGAAGGCCCAGCGGCCAGGTCATCAACAACTGGCCCCTCAGGCGGGGGGGGGGGGGGGGGGGCTGGCAGCTTCATCTTGGCACCCTGGCTCAGTAGCGGGCACCTCCGGGATCACCGCTTCCGGAGTGGGTGTTGATGGTTCGGTCGGAGCAGAAGCTACTTCTGGCTCCGGCGCAGGCGCCTCCTCCGCCGCTGGCTTAGGTGCTGGCACTTCGACCATCATGGGTTCGAGTGCTGGCGTGTCGACCACCATAGGCTCAGGCGCCGACACCTCCACAACAACTGGCTCGGACGCCAAAACCTCTTCAACGACCGACTCTACAGTCAGAACTTCTGCAGCAACCGGCTCCACCGCCAGAGCTTCCTCGACAACCGGCTCAAGCGCCGGAGCTTCATCAAGACCCGGCTCCACTGTCGAGACCTCATCAACCACCGGCTCGACTGCCGGAGCTTCAACAACATTCGGCTCTAGGGCCGGAATCACAGCTACCTCCGGCTCTGTGGCCGGAGCGTCCAACACCTCACCATCCAAGCCCGGAGCTTCAACCTCCGGGGCTGGCGCCGCTGGTACACCTTCATTCCCGTGGTCCGATGCTACCACGGGAGCTTCTGGAGATGAGTTGAGCTCCAAAACCACGACAGCCAGCACCGGGGCTGCTGCAGCCTCAACCACCTCTTGGGGCGGCGCTGGAATGCGACCTGGAGCTTCAGCCTGCACAGCCTCAACCGCTACTGCAGGGACCGGAGCTTCAACCCTCTTCTTAGGCACGCTGTGGATGAAGTACGAAGAAACTCAAAATACAGTTAACAATAAAACAACTGATCGTGGTAAAAAATCAAAAATTACTCAGAAGGCTTTCGCATCAGTTAGCACGGAACCTCTTCTCCGGACGCTCTGGACTGGCCCCAGCCGCCACTGGCGTGGTAGTCCTGGAGGGTCCCCTGGAGCTTGTTGTTGCTATCGGCGTTGCCCTGGTCGAGGCCCCCCCTCAACCGGGAAGGACCTCCGCACCCAGAGCCCTCAGCTGGCCCTGGTACTGGAGTCACATGGTCGGAGCCAGCACCCCGGGAAGATGTCACTGCTGGAGTAGATGTCGCCGTTGTAGACCTCCCCCTCCGGGGAGAAGAAGCCACCGCGGAAGAAGTAGGCCTGACAGACCTTCTGTCGACATGCTCCCTCTTACGGCTCGAGGGCTCAGCCAATTCCTTGCCCTTGCTGACGACTTCGGTTCTTGGCTTAGGGGCGGGAATGGAGCCGCCTTCAGGAGCTTCGGAGATCGCCAACCCGATGGTCGAACGCCTCTCGACGACACCAAGGTCGTCAAGCACCGGCATCGTCCGCCGGAGCTCCCTGCTGAACTCAGCCTCCATGTTCAGAGGGAGGAAAGCTATCGGCGGATCCAAGTCGTCACCCTCGATGTCGATGCCGTGCTGGAACTTCTTGAGGTGGAACTCCAAAATTGCACCCTCCGCGTTGGACTTCAAACCGGTCTTGATCCAGTCGTCGTCCAGCATACTGTTGAGGGCCCAAGCAAGCTTCTCCCTCCTCTTCAGCGGAGCCCACCTGTTGGTCAGGAAGTTGCAAAACACCACCTGAGGAGTCACCCCTCCTTCCACGCACAGGCGGATCCTGGTCAGAGCAGGGTTGAAGGCGTCCGACAACACCGAAGCTTCACTCCAAACTGCAGTGTCGATGTTGGGGAGGCCTTCCGACAGCTGCAGCTTCTCGTGCTCCTCCACCCTGATGATAATCCAATCCTTCTTCCAGTCGTCCCACTTCCCAGAGGGGAACGACCACAAGTACTTGTACAGGCACTTCTTGCGCTTCACAAAATAGTAGAAGCCAAGGTACTCGTAACTCCTTCCCGTAGTTTGGACAGTGAAGAAGGTGCGAAAGAGCTCAATGCAGGGGGGATGCCCACCCACATCTCGCAGAAGTGGACAAAGATTGACACCAGCAGAATGGAGTGGGGGCCAAGGTGGTACAGCTGCAGACCATAGAAGTCTAGCAGCATCAAGAAGAAAGAGGAGAAAGGTGGGATCAGCACCACCATGGCATACGCGGAGAAGTACACCACGTCGCCGGTGTGTTCCTTCTCGAACGAAAGATTGCCGGCGCGGACCAAGGGGTTGAAGAAGTCAGGGGACCATCCCATGAGGGCCTGGACCTTCTTCAAATCATCATCGGACTTCAGTCGGCTCTGGCGGAGATCCAACTCCATCGCGGCACAGCGAGGCAAGAGAGGAAAAGCAAGCGAAAGTTTGGAAATTTTGAGCACAAGTTCGAATGAAAGGCGTAAAGAACCCCAAACGATGCGTGCTTTCCTTCTTAAGTAAGCCCCCGCAATGCCTGGATGGAAATCGCAGAGGAGCTGATGATACCAGTCAAAAATTACACCCCGCCAATGACAAGGGGGCCTGAGGCCACCCCGACGATCAAGTTGAGGTTCTTACCCCAGGCGAATAGTTGTCATCATGAAAGGCGGGAAACCCGAAGGCGGCGGCCTGACAGGGCGCGCGGAACCGATACGATTTTCGTATCGGGAACCGGTGACCTTCAATTGCGTGAGATTCGCACGCTGAGATCTCAACTGCCGCCTTCTGGATATGCCACGCGACAGAGGTTTAACTGCAAACTATCACCAACGGCACGTCCGAAGACCCTTGAAGACACGACTCAAAAACCGAAGAATGGACCCACCTCCGGTGGAATGACTTCATCCAAAAGGTCTATCCCGAAGGTGGGCCCAGGGGGCCACTGTCGGTACCCTCCGTACCAGATATCCCTTGGGATTGCAAAGATCACAAGGAAACTCCATCTACCAGATTCGAATACCTTTGAAGGCCCCCACATGTCAGCTGTAACCGGACTTGCTTCCCCGACATGGTTAGCCCCAGGGCCGCCACGTGTATCATAAGACCGGAGCTAACACCCACACATGGGAAAGCTCCGAACGGAAAACCAGTATGGAACCCCCGGAACGAACCCCAGACAGAGGGAAGCTCCAGTACTGACACGTGTCCAACAACACCGGACCTACCCGTCCACGATGGTAAGCTCCGAAGTTGCCACGTGGCGACCGCCGTACCTTCAACTTCAACAATCAGACTGGTGGACCCTCCAACGACTCCGGAGCTTCAAGGAGCAATCAAAGACTTCAAGACCCGATTAAGTATCATTAATATCATATTAATGACACACGATTGGATAACCCTTAATACTGGTAACGGCACTGTTAAAACTCGTTACCAGACTATTAAGGGTAATTAACCTCATTAATTGTGTATCAAGCATGTGTAACCGCCGGGGACACATGTCGGGCCAGGCTAACGATGTAACGACTAGTCCTTGTACTATAAAAGGACTGGTCGACGATACACAAGGGACGGTTCCAGACCACTACTGAACTCCCTGAGCTAGACGAGCTTCTTCTTCTGGAGCTTCTTCTAGACTCACACGCTTAATACATCACCAACACACCCCGTGGAGTAGGATATTATGCTCAGGCGGCCCAAACCACGTAAATCTCTGTGTACACTTGTCTTTCACCTTCTTGAATCTCTGCGCGCCCATTACTGAACTTCAACTCCTCAATCTACCAAAAGTAGTGTCGGGAGATTTGCCGGATCCAAACACCGACAACATGAGACACATATTAGCATGGTCAGCACATCGCTGACGACAAGGCACTGAGCGAGCCATCATTGTAGGAGCAAGTGGTGCTGACGACGAGGCACCAGGCGAGCAAGGTGCTGCAGGAGCGCGCGACGCCGGAGCAAACGCGGCCCAAGGCTGTGCAGGCGACGAGCCTCGCAGATGGGTTTGCCCCCGGCTTCTTCGCGAAGGGCCCTCAGCTTCGTTGCAGAGGTGGCTAGCGATGTGTCACAAAGGATACGATAGTCGAGACAGAGGAGCGGTGCAGAGCATTGACAAGGCGGCGATGAAGGCCCAACGTGGGAGGAGGGCGACGGACATATGACAGCGTTTGGGTGGTACAGATCCATCCAGTCGATTTCGTGAGGACGAGTTCGTCCCGCATCTGCACAAAATATTCTTGTCTAGGGATGACTCCATCCCACTTGTCCCTAAATCAAACACTATTAAAAATGGATTCGTCTCATCCCATCTCACTTCGTCCCACGAACCAAACACATCCTAAGCAATTGACGATCATATACGTCTCCCTGCTGACTGACGATGCCAGGAATTGGCAACGAAACTCATCAATTTCTTAATAATACGAAGTTGTGCCGGGAAGAACACCAACTAGCTATAAACAAGTGCCCATTCATCATTTAGTTTTTCCTGTTAGTGTCGTCAATTGAGAACAATAATAACACACAAAAGCTCAAAGTTTACAGTTAGCTGAATTGATCGCGACGATTTGTACTTGAATACTCAAAAGTATGAAAAGTTTGATAGCACTGCATATGACTTAAGACGTGTTTGACATGACTCCAAAACTGAACTCTATGAAAGAGCTGAAAAAATGCCGCTAAACATCTTAACTACAAAACTCTATAAGGGATCCAATTTTAAAGATTTTTTAGAGCTCTAATTTATTTTCTTGAAATACCTCTTTTGTTGCTCCAAAAACCGTAATTATAGACCTAATCAAGTAAAGAGTTATTTACCCGCAATTCTACTGGTTACACGAACGATTCGTTCATCCTTTCTTTCGATCTCTTCGGCAGACTCTCGGCAACGCACGACGGGGTAAGGCAGGGCGCCGCAGCCGTCGCCCTCCCGCCGCTGTGGCCTCTGTTTGCCAGGCGCGCACCTCCCTCGTCTGCCCAATCTTGTTCCTCTCCTCTGCCTGGGACTCTAGCCGTCTGCAGAAACCCTAGGCCGTCGTCGGACTGCACAGGATGTCGGCCGTTGCCCAACATCCATGTCGTCGGCAGCGGCGCACTCCCTCCCTTGACAGCGTACGTGCCTCTGTGCCCCCTCCCTTCCTTCCCGCTTTGATCCATCTCATAGATTTGTTCAATTGTTGAAGTCTGCAATGCTACCGATTTGTCAAATTGGTGAAGTCTGCAGCCGCCGTCCTTGGATTGGAGTCTTGACCTCTATTCCGTATAGTTTATCGCTGCTGTTGCAATGAATCAATGAATATTATCAATGATAAATCAATGAAGATTATCACTGAATTTCCGGCTTGTGATATTGTGTGTGACCTCTGTTCCGTATAGATTTATTCTAGTGATGCATGATCTATAACCATGAATGTGTTTCTCTGTTTCAATTTTTTCCCTCTGTATGGATGTTGGCTGTTCAATGAATGTTGCCTGCAAATGTACCCGTGCAAGACATCAATTACCAAGTGGGCAAGGAACACACTACTGCTTCGCTGTAACTAGACTGCTGCAAAGAACAATATATTTCAGTCTAAAAAGTGAGTGATTGTCATTACCAAAAAACTCTGACCGTGCATGGTCGAATTACACAGCTCCATGTGCAGAAATGTGACGGCAGTGATGATATGATGGGTTATTGTGTCCTCTTGGACCAGCAAAATGTCAATGGGGGAATTTTCCTTGTGGCTAAGACCATCCGCACCAACGTACTGGAAGCCATACTCTAAAGCATACTGTAAAGCATACTGGAAAATTTTTGTGAGATGATATACTGGAAGTATAGAGTATATAGAGTATGGTTTAGAGGATAGAGTATGGTTTAGAGTATATTGGTGCGGATGGTCTAACTGGCTATCCACTTTGACAGGCAAATCCCTTTTTTTTTTTGTTCGGACCAAGAACATGCACGTTGCATTTTTTTCTTCTGTTTATTATTTTATAGGCCCATCCCTGCGTTTCGGAGCAGGGACGGCGCTTGTGTATGTCAGCACTGGGAAATTTCTCGCGAACTAGCTGCAAGTTCTTGATAGAAAGTTAGAAACGACTTGAAACTATGTAAATCCGGATCCCTGTTTCGAATGAAATGAAGGTGGAATAATCCGATAAAAAAGAAACGACTTGGAGGATATTACTGCGAAAAAGTAATACTCTTCCAGTTTCAAAATATTTGATGGTGGTTAGTTCAAAATTAAACTAACTAGTATCAAATATTTTTAGATGGAGTATTAAAAGGCAGTTTACTTTTTGAACGGGGTGTTTGAATTTTGCGCAACTTTCAGAAATGCGCGATCTGAGACCGAGAAACGCGCGCAGGGTTCAACCCATTCGGATGTTCCCATCAACTAGCGCGCTAGCCTCCGCTGCCGCTTGCCGTTGGAGGCAGCAACCTGAGAGCAGAACGAAAGTCTGAAGCGCCCAGCACTACGGCACGGGATGAAAGGCGTCATGTAAATGTAATGCACGTTTCCGTAGCGCCGCAAATGTTAACGCAGGCATGCACGGTCAGACACGCAAAGCCGTGCCCTGCCCGGAAATTGTGATCTGACAACAAGCGTAACCGCGTGCACAGGCCGTTGCTGTGATCTCTAGTAATCGTTTTGCAGAGTCTGAAGGCTACTTAGACCATTCGCACCAGCGTACTCTAAAACATACTATATACACTATTCTCCTTCAGTTTTTACAGTACGTACTCTAAATTACACTGCGAAACAGTGTATCCAGTATGCTTTACAGTACGCTACTGCGGATGGTCTTATACCTGGTGCAATGACTGGGCCAGTGCAACATGTTTGTTAGCCGGATGGCACCAGTCAGAGGCCGTTGCCGGTGACAGCTCTGCTACTGCTAGGACGACGCTAAACCATCTCCTTTCGCTCCGTTCGCCCAGCGCGACGTCGAAAGCCACCACGGGCTCGTCTAGTCACATCGACACCTCGTCGTCGATGTGGAGCCGACAGCCACCGGCGACGGTGGTGTGGGAGTAACAGGCAAGCTGACTTCATCAGCCGCCCCACCGTGCACTTCGTGCTTGCCTTCGACGACCTGACGTACAACGTCAAGCGACCGAAGAGGTCGTTCCACCGGAGCCGCCGCGTCGAGACTGACGGCGCGACGGCGTCGCGCGAGGACGAGAGGACGAGGAAGCTGCTCGATGGCATCTCCGGCGAGGCGCGGGAGGGGGGATCCTGGTTGTGCTCGGCGCGAGCGGCGCCGGCAAGAGCACCCTCATCGACGCGCTCGCCGACCGCATACACCGCGAGAGCCTCCGCGGCGCCGTCACACTCAACGGGGAGACCCTCGACGGCCGCCTGCTCAAGGTGATCTCCGCGTACGTCATGCAAGACGACCTCCTGTACCCGATGCTCACCTTCGCCGAGACGCTCATGTACTCGGCAGAGTTCCGGCTCCCGTCCGAGTGAAGTAGGGATGGCAACGACTCAGGTTCAGGTCAGGTAGAGCGAATACCTGCCCAAAATAAAAACATACTCGGATAGATTTTCGTACTCGAATCCGTACCCGCGGGTAAAAACCAGAACCCGTACTCGACGGGTTTCAGGCGGGTTTTGGATATCCATCGGGTACCCGCTAGAATTCATAGTCAACATTCAAATTACAAACCATAGAGAAAAAAAATCTGCGATTCAAGATCTGCAGCTGATGAACTAAGTGAGGACGAAGGGATCTCTAAATTTGGAAAATAAGAATCTCAAAAAGAAAGGGAGCCAGTGCAAATCACACATGGCAGAGAAGATGAAATGATGGAAGACTTGTCTGGTGGCGTGCAGGACATCAGAACCTTATCCCAGCTCATGGTGCCATCAACCATGCACTCATCTTGCCCCAATCTCAGCGCTGCCCGTGGAATAGCGGGTGAATGTGCTGGAGCCCAATGCCTTCTCCTTCACCACCGCCGCCTGGTGCCTGTGGTGGCAAGGCGTGCCCGACGAGGCAAGGTGGCGTTGTGGCGGCTACCGGTGGCAGCTCGGATGGAGATCTGGATCGGGGGAGGGCGCGCCGCTCGGTTCGCCGAATCAGGTTCGGGATTACCGACTACGAGTCATGGTGCAGCGTTGCGAGTCGAGATTATCGACGACAAGAGTCTGTTCGGCGCTGTGGGAGTTGTTTATTAGGTTGCGGTCCACATGATGTGTTTCTTTTGGGCTGCTGTGGATGGATTTGTTGGGCCGCTGATTATATGTTCCGGGTACCCGACGGGTATCTGTGGGTGAGAAATAAAATCCGTACCCGTACCCGCAACACATCGGATCGGGTATGGGTTATATCCATGGGTAAAACTTTCAGCCGTACCCGTACCCGTCGGGTGCAATATCTGTCGGGTACCCGAACCTGCGGGTATAATTGTCATCCCTAAGTCCAAGAAAGAGGAGCCGCGTGCAGGTGCTCATCGACCAGCTCGGCCTCCGCGCCGCAGCCAACACCATCATTGGTGACGAGGACCTGCGTGCAGGCGCTCATCAACGCATGCCCATAGGTATCGACATCATCTGCGATCCCATCATCCTGTTCCTTGACGAGCCTGTTGCAAATTGTATGTAGTTGGCCAAGCGTTGAACCCTTTTGTCTCGGACCGCAAGTTTATTTATACTAATAGCGATTACAAGAAAGGTTCTTAAACAGAAGGAAACTGAAGATTACAACGAATAATAACCAATTCTGTTGATCTATTTCTATATCTCTATTATCTCTTTCTATACTTCTAACAGCCGCACTTAATCACAACTTGATCAAGTTGAGATTACACTTGAAAACTTCCAAACTTTTTGATGGCAGTGCCTTTGTGAATCCGTCGGTGACTTAATCCATTGAATGGATGAACTGAATTTGTAGTTGATTTCTTGCAACTTTCTTCCTAACAAAGTGGTAATCTATTTCAATATGTTTAGATCTAGCATGGAACATTGGATTTGTCAACAAATATGTTGCTCCAAGATTATCACACCATAGGCACGGGCTCTGACTTTCTTTGATTCCCAATTCACTGAGTAAAGACCCATATAATCTCTGATGTAGCATTTGCTAAGGCCTTGTACTCTACTTCCGTGCTAGATCTCGAGACTGAGACTATTGGTTGTTTCTTAGCACACCACGATACAAGATTTGATCCAAAAAATAATGCGACCCCCCCACCCCCCCCCCCCCCCCCCCCCGGTGGAGCGTCTATCATCTAGGCACCCAACCCAGTCTGCATCAGAGAAGGCACTGACTGTCATGGATGAGGACTTGTTGAAAGATAAACCCACACTTGTTGTATTACCACATACCTTAATATTCTTTTGGTTGCCGTCCAGTGAGTCGTGGTTGGTGCATGAAGATACTGGTATACTTTATTCACTGAGTAGGAGATGTCCAGTCTTGTGGGAGTAAGATATTGAAGTGCCCCAACTATACTTGTGAATTTTGTGCAATCTTCGGCTTCAAGTGGAGATCCCTCATATGTTGATAATTTTTCTGAGGTAGAAAGTGGTGTCGGATATGCCTTGCAAATACCGACCTTGGTCAGTAAATCAATAGCATACTTTTCTTGTGCGAGGTCTATACCGTTCTTTGTTTTCTTGACTTCAATGCCCAACAAAAAGTGTAGATCTCCCAAGTCCTTGACTGTGAAGTGCAAGCTCAAATCCTTGAGTAACTGTGAAATAGTTTCTTGTGAGGAACCGGTGAGTATAATATCATCAACATAAACTAACATAGATAAAGTGACACCATTCTGTGAGACCTATGTGTGTTGAATACATTGGTTATGGCGATAAAAGTTTTGAATACTACCAAAATACCTTTATCATCAAGGTCCAACGTAAGGTCCGACTTGATTTGGCTAGGTCCGACTTCTTTGTCTAGGTCTGACTAGCTTTGGTTAGCTCCGGCTCTAGGTCCGACTAGCTTTGTTTAGCTCCAGCGCTAGGTCCGACTAGCTTTGGTTAGCTCCAGCACTAGGTCCTGCTAACTTTGGTAAGTTCCGGTGCTACATTCAGTTAGTTTTGGTAAGCTCCGGTTCAAGGTCCGGTTCGCTTTAGCAAGGTTCAAAGCTTGATCGCTGTGGTTCTGCTTTTTATTTACAATGTTTCGAACTTGCTTTTTGGATTATGGAAAGTTTGCTTAGTATTCTTTTACTAAGTTTTTGGTGTGTTTTGGTGGCTATGGCTGATATCATTTTGCTAAGGTTTGCAACATACTTATGTGAGATGCTCACGTAAGATGTTGTGGTTATCAGAACTAACGAGAGTCAAGTCGAGGACTTGTGCTCGGAAGTATTGGTTGTTTATTCATGTGCAGGTGTTGCTTGAGTTCAAGACATGACTGGTGATGAGATCCATTGAACTAGTCTTATGGAGAAGATGAGGTTCAACAACCAAGTTCGGGAGGAATTGTGGTTGAGTTGATTGGGAGGTCGCGCAACATGTTTGAATCAAGAATAATGCATATGAAGGTATCGTGGACGTCGTTGGAAGATGTTTGCACGTGTGCAAGGAGTGCATGGATGTGGCTACATGGTTCCGATGCGTGATGAAGAGATGTGGACGTAAAAAATTAGTATGAAAGGTCCAACCGACTAGGTTATGGACTCAGTCTGCGATTGAGTCGTGTTTGATTCAAATATGCAAAGTATCGAGTTGGTTATGATAGTTTTCATGGGGGACACGAAGTTGAATTGTTTTAGGAATGTGGGATACATTCCTAAGGTGTTTGGAAGTCTTAAGATTGTTTCTATCTGCGTATAGAAGAGTGTTGAGCAGCTATGGAACGTTTCGATTCGTGAATTGAGTAGGATTAGAGTCCTAGTTAGGTTTGGGTTGGTCTAAGGGCTGGTTATATAAGCAAGAGAGGCCAAAACTCGTGGTAGACAACTTTTGGGTTGTTGCTCCTGTGTTCTATTGAATAAAATTCGTAGTTGAAAAGAACTTTTGTGCCTTGTTCGTCGGACTTGTTTTCGTCAAGTCTTTCTCGTCGAGTTTCTGCACAGCACTATCTTTTTTTGGTGGTTTTATCATAACTCGAGTTTTATAGATCTAATTGACGTGATTTATTTTGGGTTGTCTTCATAACTTGATTTTATATCATCTGTGAAAATTTCACGGTCATTGGATTTGTGGTTTTGGATCTACATGAGTTTCTTTGCAGTCTTCCAGAATTATTTTTCTTGGGTAGAACAGATTGACCTTTGTTTGATCTTTCGATCATAACATGAGTTTTTCTCAATGGATTTTTGTGATTCTTGTTGTGACGTCTTCATGACTTGATTATCTAAAATATATACTTGTTTTTTCACAGTTGAACATGTCTAGATTAGTCGCACACATGATTTCTTTTACAGATCGGTTTTCTGTCGAGGGATGTTTTGTTGGTTCCACTGAAAAGTTTTAATCTACCATTCATCCCCCCTCTGGTAGCTTTACACGTGCTCTTCGATCACAAATTGGTATCAGAGCCACGATGCTCTAATCTTTTTGATTCGCACATGCTTTTGACTAATCCTCATGGAGAAATACTCGGCAAAACCTTGTGTGTTTGCTGGCATCGATTTTCAGGTTTGGAAGGCACGCATGGAAGCTTTTATCCAGGCACAAGGCTTCGCAATATGGGAAAAGGTGTACAAGCCTTACGACGTACCGCTGAACGATCAAGTCACGACTACAAACTTAAGAGATGTTGACAACAACAACAAAGCCCGCAACTTGATAAACTAAGGACTAACTCAGAGCGACTTCGAGCGTGTTGCACACCTCCGATCAGCGTACGATGTGTGGAGAGCACTTTGTGACTACCAATAAGGGTCCAACACGATCAAGAAGGTAAAACAGGATATGTTCATGAAAGAACACATGCGTTTCGAGATGCAACCCGATGAGTCCATTGATGACCTTTTTGCTCGCTTTAATAAAATTCTCAGCAACTTGCGTAGTGTCAATGTTAATTTTTCAGATGCTGAAAATACTAGGAAATTGTTAAGCGCTTTAGATATGTCAATTTTGGGAGATGAAAGTCACATCTATTTGTGAATCTACTGTCATGAGTACACTTACATTAGATGTGCTATATTCTAAATTGAAAACTCATGAAATTGACATAGTCTCACGTAAGAACCCCAACAAGTCTATTGCATTTATTTCTCAATGTTCTTGCATTTGTTTCTCAAGGAGATATGGCTAGCTCCAGCCAATCTTCATCTAGCAATACACTTGCTTTGCTGTCTTCACTGACCCTGGAACAGATTGAGGAATTTCCAGAAGGGAGCTAGCACTCATCTCTACTAGGTTCTCAATTGCAAAATGTGAGAACTAAACGGAGAGGAAGCTCCAGACCTCAATGATGCTTTGAAAGTGGTAAGACAGGACACTTTCGTACAGATTGCTCTAACCTTTCAGGTCCTTCTACCCGTGACGAAAGCATAATAAAGTCAAGTTCTCTTCTGGCAACATCAACAACAAGAAGAAGGGTTTTACAGGACGCAAACTAATAAACAGTTTCATCATCGTACTTCAAGAACTTGGCTCAAGTGATGTAGACATTGGAAGTGACAAAGATAAAGATGATCTTGCAAACTTGTGTTTCATGGCAGGCAAATCAAGATCAAGTATGGAGGATGCAGAACACAACATTGACAACGAAGAGGTATGTGCTACTTGTGATGAAATGTGTGATGCTATTTCACGTGCACCTGTTATTGTTAAGAAAAGGACAAAAAGCTTAGGGACAATATTGTTAAAATTGAGTCACTAGAATATGAAATTAATTGTTTGAAAACCTTGATTCCTAGTGATGATTCATGTTCCTCATGCGATTTAATATATGAACAATTGTCCTCCTTAAGAAGTGCACACTCCTCCACTCTTGACAAACTTGAGTTAGAGATTGAATAGAACAAAAAGCTTGCTGCACATAATGACAGAAACTTAAAAAGATGCTTCTTGTTCTACAATTGATTTGCATTGTTCTACCTGTAATGATCTTGAAAAGAAACTAAAAGATGTTATGAATAAAATTTCAATACTGAACAATGCTTTACGTGCTCATGAAGTTAAATATTGTTCTAATTGCAAATTAAAAGGAAAAATTTCATGTGAAAATTGCCTAGAATTGTCTAAGAAACTGATGACACGAATAGGACACTAGAGCAGTTTTGTATTAGGAACAAAAATCTAAACTTGCTACTGAATTCATCTAAATCTTGCAATGATAAAACTGGTTTAGATTTTGATTCTCATGCTCATGCTAAAGGACATCCACCTAAAAGCGTAAAGTCATTAGCAAGTGGTTTGATTAAAACAGTTCCTAAACCAAAAGAGGTAGTTTTTAAATCTGCAGGAGTGTTGTCACGTTCGGGTTCAAATAAACATACTGCATGCTCATCTAGGTATGAACAAAAAGTCAAATTTCATTGTACCTATTGTGGTAGAGATGGTCATGTCATATGTTTCTATTATAGACTAGCTAAACAACGTAAAAAGGAAAGAATGCAAGCTAGACCTTATAACCCTCATGCAAAATTTGTTGCACATACTAAACCGGATGTCAGGAACATGCAACCTGTTGTTATGAGTCAAAAACATTCAAAGTTTATCTTTGGAGCTTCAGTTTTTGGCTCGGGACCTTCTGTTGTTGCCTCCGGACCTTCTGTTTTTGCCTTCGAAGCTACTGATTTTTGTGCTACACAAATAACACCTTATAGGTTAGTAGTTAAGAACAAAAAATCTCAAACTTTGACTCATAAACCTATTGTTTTATCTCAGCGTTCACGTGTTTTTTCTACTGCACGTCGTGTGACTTAGTACTGGATTCCTAAATACCTTTTGACTAACCACAATATTGAGTTATCGACATATTATTCTTCTATGTAGGTTACACACTTGAGGAAGGAGAACATTTGGATTGTGGATTCAGTTTGCTCACGCCACATGTCCGGTAACAAAGAATGGTTCTCCTCCCTCTCTTTTGCGTCATGTGTAGGGAATGTTACTTTTGCCGATAATTCTTAAACTCCTATAATTGCTAAGGGTTCGGTTATGGTAAATGATCACTACACTTTGAAAGATGTGGCACTTGTCAAAAAATTGAAATACAACTTGCTTTCTGTTTCACAATTGCTAGATGAAAATTTGGAAATTATTTTCAATAAAAATTGCTGCAAAGTTGTATATTCAAATATTGAGCTTATTTTTAACATGTCTCGGTTTGGAAGAGTTTTTAAAGCTGATTTTGATATGTCTTATTCTAAGCATAGGTGTCTAGTTGCTGATTTCAAAGACTTATATTTTTGGCATCGTAGACTTGGTCACGTAGGCTTTGATCATCTCATGCGTGTTAGTGCCCTTGATCACATACGTGGGCTGCCTAAGCTGAATAGGGACAAAGAAATTGTGTGCTCTTCCTATAGACATGCTAAGATGGTTTTAGATTCACATACTCCAGTCATGATGATCATAAAAACTGAACCGGATCAACTTTTGCACCTACACCGTAGGACCTTCACGTGTTCAATCCTTCGAAGGTAAATGGTATGTTCTTGTGTTTGTTGATTGTTATTCTAGATACTCTTGGGTTTACTTTATGGCATCTAAGAATGAAGCTTTTAATCACTTTATAACTTTATTTCTTAGATTATCAATTGATCACCCAAGATCTTTAAAAGCAATTAGAAGTGATAATAGAACCAAATTTAAAAATCAATCTTTTTATTACTTTTGTGTTGAAAATGGAATAGATCATCAATTTTATTCACCATATGTACCTCAACAAAATGGTATTATAGAAAGAAAGAACAGAACCTTAGTTGAAATGTCTAGGACTATGCTTGATGAATACCAAACTCCTAGGAAAGTTTGGGTTGATGCGATTGCAACCGCTTGTTATGTCTCAAATCGTGTTTTCTTGTGCAGTAAGCAATGTAAAACACCATATGAACTCCGGTTTGGACATAGTCCTAGTGTTACACACTTTTAGGTCTTTGGTTGCAAATGCTTTGCATGGTAATCTTGATAAATTTGAACCTAGATCCATTGATGGCATGTTTCTTGGTTATCCATCTCATACTAGAGGCTACCATGTGCTTTTACTTGACACTAACAAAATTGTGGAGACTTGTGAGATGTCTTTTGATAAAGCTAGCTCAGGTACTAGCTCAAACATTGCAGGTCCAGATCCATATCCTCAGGGGAGGGTGTTTTTGAATAAGAAGAAGAAGAGTCGGTGATATTGCCTGATAGTTCCAAAGCTGACACGTGTCCAACTTCGAACTTTGAACAATCTTCGACTACCATCTCTGCTGATCCTGATCATCCACAAGCCACAAGTTCATCAATCTGCGATGAACATGATGAAGAAGAAGGTTGTGAGACATATGTTCCCCTACGAATTTACAAGAATCATCCCCCGCAACAGATAATTGGAAGCTTGTATGAACGAGTTACAAGATCCAGGTCTTCCGACCCCAATTCTCATGCTCATTCTGCTTTTGTTGCTTCTTGTGAACCCAAAGATATATTACACGCACTCACTAATGAATCTTGGATTATTGCCATGCAAGAAGAGTTAGAAAATTTTGAAAGAAATAACGTTTGGAAACTTGTACCTCCACCTCAAGATCACACTTTCATTGGAACTAAATGCGTGTTTAAAAGTAAACAAAGTGAGGATGGGGTTGTGATTAGGAATAAGGCTAGATTGGTTGCTCAAGGTTTCACACAGATTGAAGGTCTAGATTTTGATAAAACTTTTGCTCCTGTTGCTAGATTAGAAGCCATAAGAATTTTGTTAGCTTTTGCTACAACTAAAGGTTTCAAGTTATATCAAATGGATGTTAAAAGTGCTTTTCTTAATAGATATATAGATGAGGAGGTTTATGTCAAGCAACCACCAGGTTTTGAAAATCCAGATTTTCCTAATCATGTTTACAAACTATCCAAAGACTTGTACGGTCTCCAACAAGCCCCTAGAGCATGGTATGATAGGTTAAAAACATTCTTACTTGAAAAGGGTTTACCATGGGCAAGGTTGATAAAACTCTTTTTGTGCTTAAGCATGGAAATGACTCATTATTCGTTCAAGTGTATGTAGATGATATTATCCTTGGTTGTGCTTCTCATGATCTTGTGTCCAAGTTTTCAGCAATGATGAGTTCAGAATTTGAAATGAGTATGATGGGTGAACTCACTTACTTTTTGGGGCTGCAAATCAAGCAAACCAAGGAAGGTACCTTTGTGCATCTGTCGATACCCTGCGTACCGTATACCCCTTGAGACTACGAAAAGACCAAATGAACTTCACCTGTCTGAGTTGAAGACCTGCGAAGGCCCCACGTGTCATACGGGACCGGACCTGCCTCCCATCTATAGTTAGTCCCGGTGTTGCCATGTGTATACTGCAACCGGACCTACATCCCACACATGGGATAGCTCCGGGCTAAATACCTGTGCGGCACCCCCGGACCTAACCCCCGATAGAGGGAAGCTCCGGTACCGACACGTGTACAACTACACCGTACCTTCCCATCCCAAACAGCAAGCTCCGGAGCTGCCACGTGTCCAACCGCCGGACCTTCAGCCTCAACAATCATACTGGTGGACCCCCAACGGCTCGGACCTTCAAGGGGCAATCAAAGACTTCAAGACCTAATTAAGTGTCATTAATACCATATTAATGACACACAATCGAAAGGCCCTTAATACCAGTAATGACACTGTCAAGTATTGTTACCACGCTATTAAGGGTAATTAACCTCATTAATTGTGTATTAAGCATCAGTAACTGCAAGAGCCACATGTCGGGCCAGGCTAACGGTGTAATGACCAGTCTTTGTACTATAAAAGGACTGGTCGGCGATACACAGGGGGGCTCTCTTTCTGGACTCGGAGACCTCTCCCATACTCAGCTCTGACACGCACTCACAAGTGCTCAGATGCTCAATACAACAACTACACACCCTGTGGAGTAGGGTATTACGCTCAGGCATCCCGAACCACGTAAATCCTTGTGTCTACTTCCCATCGTGTTCTGAATCTCTACGCGCCCAATACCGAATTACAAACTCCGCGGGCTACCAACAGTAGTACCGGGAGAATTATCAGAACCAAACTCTGACAGCTGGCGCGCCAGGTAGGGGGGCCCGAGATTCAAACATGGTGAACTCTGTTGCTGGATCATCAAACGACAACCCTGCAACGCAACCTGCTGGAGGCAATCCCTCCAACGTGCAGCAGCTAGCAGATGCTGTGGCTCCAGCAGGAGTCATGCCTCCACCGCCACCATCCGCAACGGCAAATCAAGCTGACAGTGGGATGGGGCGTCTGCGTCGGTCACGGCATAGGCTAACAACAACCCTGAACACGCGCTCCATGCCGCGCGTGCTCTTCTCCAACGCCCACCTCCTCCAGGTGCATCCCAGGGTGCAATGGAGCAGTGGAGGGCTGATGTGGAACATTTGGTTGCAGCAGCAACCGATCACATCAGCAACCAAGGTCCTCCCCCTCGGGGCGGGCCCCATCACAGCATCGGACTATGTCGGGCAGACTTGGTCCACACGCTTTCCAATATAGGAGGCGTGCTGCGTCTCAACAAGCGACGTCGCTGCCTTCCAGGGTGCGAAGCACCCATACGGTAACCAGACTTTCAACTCACGACCTCCGGGCGGAGCTTGATCGCCGTTACCGTCAACAGGATGGCCGCGTCCATATCGAGCGCGCTCACGAAAGGTGAGAGGCTCGAGATAGTCCTGCTCACGAGGGAGTAGGAGGAGGCTGTTCTGCCCTGGCCATGCACCTACGCATGGTTAGATGGCCAGAAAAGTTCCGACCTCACCCGCCGGAGAAATTTGATGGGACTGTCAATCCTGCTGAGTTTCTCCAAATCTACTCCACCGCAATCCTTGCGGCCGGAGGCAACGAGATTGTAATGGCCAACTACTTCCCCGTGGCTTTGACTGGGACCGCCAGGTCTTGGTTCATGAGCCTTCCGCCCGACTCCATCAACAGTTGGGCGGAACTGTGCCAACAGTTCACCGCCAATTTCGGAAGTTCATACACCCAACCAGGCACCGAACTGGACCTTATTGCTATCAAGCAGAAGGGGGAGAATTCCTACGATCCTTCATCCAGAGGTTCTCCCAGGTACGAAACACTATTCCTTCTATCTCTAGCGCGTCTGTTATTGTGGCATTTAGACAGGGCGTACGAGACAAGAAGATGCTGGAGAAGTTGGCGACCAAGGAGATCACCAGCGTCACAGAACTCTTTAGCTTGGCAGACAAATGCGCCAAAGTTGTGGAGGGTCGTGAAATGCACTCCCAACCACCTCCAGAGGACAACAAAAAGTCCTCCAAGGGTGAAGCCACTACCTCTGGAGTGGCAAAAAGAATAAAAGGTCCAACAGCAAGAAAAAGCCGTCGGCCAGCACACCAACTGCTGCAGCTGCCGCAGCTCCGGGTGGCCGGGGGCCATGCCCCGAGAAATGACCTCGACCGTCATCTAAAGATGGTGGCAGCTCCAAGATGTGGTGTCCTATACACAAGTCGAACAACCACAACCTGGAAGACTGCCGGGAGGTCCAGAACCTTGCTGAGCGCTACAACAAGCGCCGAGAAGAAGTTCCTTTCCGTCAAAGGGAAGGAAAACAGAAAGTCTACAAAGCTCCGGCTGAAAAGGAGTTAGGCTTTCAAGACCCTAAAAAGGTCTTGAAGGCTGTTTACGCCCCCGTCAACGACAACTCCGACGTCTCCGACAACGAACGTCGGAAAACCATAAACACCATCTTTGGTGGTTCGTGAGACATCACCTCCCGCCGTGTCCTCAAGACTATGCGGCGGGACATGGCCTCAGTAGCTCCCACTGCCAGGGCAGAGCCGCACTGGAAGTGGATGGACACTGCCATCACTTTTGATGCATCAGACTGCCCTCGAAATATGATCGGAGCTAGCCAACTCCCATTGATAGTATCTTCGACCATCAACGACATCCAACTCCACCATGTAATGGTGGACGGAGGTTCGGGGCTAAACCTCATAAGCTTTGAAGCTTTCGTCAAGCTTCAGCTCCGACTTTCGGACCTTCGCCCCTCTCGACCTTTATCCAGAGTAGGTCTGGGGACCATAACCCCACTCGGTGCAATTACTCTTCCGGTGACCTTCAGGACCCGGGAGAATTAGCGCACTGAGAAGTTGGTCTTCGACGTGGCGCAGATCAACTTACCCTTCAACGCCATTTTGGGCAGGCCAGCCTTATACAAGGTCATGGCTGCTGCTCATTATGGTTACTTGGTGTTGAAGATTCCAACACCAGCTGGTGTTCTCCGGATCCGTGGAGATCGCACTGCTGGAGTTACAGCTATGGAAGAACTCCACGCGCTTGCTACAACGCAGGAGGAAGAATTCGGAAAGGAGCAAGCTCCGAAACCCCCGAGCATTCGTCATCGAGGCTCAACCTCCGCACCTCGCGTGCAACCAAGCGGCAACACCGGCATTCCCATCAAAGTCGTCCAAATCGGTTCTGACGCCGCTCAGACCACCCGTATATTGGGAGGTATGAATTACAAATAGGAACTCACGCTCATCACTTTCCTCCGGGCTAACGTCGACGTGTTTGCCTGGCAACCGTCACTAATGCCTGGGATCCCTAGGCAAGTGATCGAGCATAATATGAAGATCTATCCCGACGCTCGGCCTGTACATTAGAAGCCTCGAAAGCAATCAGTAGAGCGAAAAAACTTCATACGTCAAGAAGTGAAGAAGTTGCTCGAAGCTGGATTCATCCGAGAAGTCTTCCACCCAAAATGGCTTGCAAACCCAGTCGTTGTACCCAAGGCCGGCGGGAAGCTTCGGATGTGTATCGACTACATTACACTAAATAAGGCATGTCCAAAAGAGCCATTCCCACTACCTAGAATAGATCAGATAGTGGATTCCACCTTCGGGTGTGAATTAATGTGTTTCCTAGATGCATATTCTGGGTACCATCAAATCAGAATATCTAGGGAAGATGAAGAGCATACCTCCTTCATCACAGTAGATGGATTATATTGTTATACTGCCATGCCATTTGGTCTCAAGAATGCTGCTTCAACATTTGTACGAGCTATGTACAAAACTTTTGGAGAGCTCATCAGAGACGTAGTGGAAGTGTATGCTGATGACATCGCCGTCAAGATCAAGAACAAGGAGTCATTTCTTGACACCTTGCAAGCTGTTTTCGACAAGTTGCGAGTCACTCGCACGAAGTTGAACCCGGAAAAGTGTGTCTTCGGGGTTAGCTCCAGAAAACTTCTTGGTTTCTTGGTAAACCATCGAGGAATAGAAGCAAATCCGACGAAGATAAAAGCTATTGAAGACATGCGGCCACCAGCACACATCAAGGACGTCCAGAAGCTGACTGGATGTCTAGCTGCCCTCAGCCGGTTCATCTCAAGACTGGCGGAACAGGCGCTACCCTTCTTCAAGCTATTGAGGAAGTCTGGACCATTCCAATGGCCTGAAGAAGCAGAAAAGGCATTACAGGAGCTGAAACAGCTCCTCACCATCCTACCAACCTTGGTAGCTCCAAACTCTGGTGAGCCACTCCTACTTTACATTTCGGCAATTGGCAGAGTTGTCAGCATGGTCCTGGTTGCGGAAAGACCAGAACCATCTCCAGTTTAGGAATCAAGACCCCTTCGGGAGGGTCCAGAGCTACCTGAAGTCGAGTCTGGGTCCCAACTCCCAGACCCTGATCCTCAAGGCAAAATAGCGAAGGATCCATCTCATTCAATGAATGAGTCACTACCGCCGAACAAGAAGATTCAGACCCCTCTGGGAGGGTCCAGATCACTTCAGGAGAAGCTTTTGGTTCCTCCAGCCGGAACTCGAAGGTTCCCGAACAAGGTCCGAACCCCTCTAGGAGGGTCCGGGCAGATGAGGAGGAAGCTCCGGGCCCCTTTGGGAGGGTCCGGTCGGTCCAACGCCCAGTGTAGTTCATCAACGAAGTACTTCATTGTAACATCCTAAATTTTCGCATCATGCATTGCATACATGATCATGCATTAAACATTAGTAGGATAAAAGAAAATAATAAAACATAAAAGATGGAGCATATATACAAATGTATGTAGCAAAAGAAGAAAAATAAAATAATAGCGTAAAACTTGTAATAGGGAATAAGTATAAAAATTATAATAATAAATAAATTATATAATAATAAATATATATATAATAATAAATAAATAAAATGAATAAGATAAATAAAATAAATAAAATATAAATAATAAAATATAATAATAATAATATAAATAAAAAAAAGAAAAGAAGAAAAAGAAAAAAAGAAAAAGAAAAAAAGGAAAAGGGCTGTTGGCCAGCGGCCGAGCCGCCAGGCCCGCCCCGCCTGGACTCCCGCTCCGCGCCGAACCAGTGCGATTCCCGCGCAGCGCGCCGTACGCGCCGCCCCCTGGGCCCCACGCCCGCTGGCTCCCGCGCCCCGGCCACGCTCCCGCCCGACGCGGCGCTCGCGCGCCCACCCCGCTCGCCCCACGTGGCACGCGCGCCCACGCGCGGAGCCAGCCCCGCCCGATGCGGCATCCAACGCGCGCGCCGGCGCGAATCCCGGCCGCGCGATTCCCGCCTCCCGGCCGACCCCACCCCGCACCGACGCCCGCTCGATCCCAACTCCCGCGCCGAACCGCCCACGCGACGCCGTCGCCCTAGCCGCCACCTATAAAAGCACCGTAGGCCCTCGTTTTCCCCGATCCGAGAAAGCGCCGCCGGTACAGAGGGAAAAGAAAAGCACCAGAGCCGCCGCCGCCAGGGGAAGAAAAAGAAGAAAAAAAGAGGGGAAGAAGAGGAAGAAAAAGAGGAGGGTGCCACCGTCCACCGGAGATCGTTGCCGTCGTCATACCGCCGAGGGACTGCTGCGCCATCCACTTCGTCTACGCATCATCCCCATCCCTCGATCTTCGAAGCCATCGCATCTACGGTAGGATTCGTTTTTCCAATGCGAATTTTAGCGACGTATTAGATCTAATAGACGTAAATTGATTTTAGTTGCACTATAAATTTATTTTCAGCAGCATTAATACTCACTAAAACCCCCGTAAACTCATATGAACACGTATGAACTAGTTGCATCTAATTAATAAACAACCGTAGTTAATTAATTATTGTACTTTGCATGCATGCATATCATCGCATGTTGATTAATGTGTATGCATTGTGTTGATTTGTATGTATATTCTTGTATGTGTGATCACGAGTAGAGGGAAGTGCTCAAGAGATCGTGTACGAGGATTTCCAGAATCAAGACTTCGAAGCGCTTGAGCAACCCTATCCGCCGGAACAAGGCAAGTGTCCTTGAAGCATATTGATCCTATTTTAAATTAAATGTTTTGTTTGCAAAACTGCATGCTGTGTCAATTTGATGGGAATCCTATGATAGGAAGTTGACTAGCTTTGTTGAACCACTCTTGTCACCTGGAATACATGGTAGAGAGTCAGGAAGGGTTTTTACCTTTTTGCTTCGCTTAAATAATTGGGATGGAAAACAACACTACACATTTAATTATGCATCAATGATATTCTGGATAACGTGAATTGGTCAATACGATGGGTGATCTAAGCAAGCCTGGTATGTGAATGGGTTGGATGTTATGGTGGTTTGCTTGCTTTTGATCTAAGGACCGGTTCATGCGAGAATAAGCCAGGACTACAGTGCCACCACGAGGCCAAGTATGGGTGCGGCGTAGCTGATTAATTAGGGCTTTGCTAGTGCTGTTTGGACCATTGTGGATGCTCAGGGAAGGGGTAGTAGGATTGGTTTTGTTGATGATTAGTGGGACTACCCTGGGATCCGAATGGCTCAAGAGGGGGCCCTTGGTTGAAGATGTGCTCAGTTGGAGGCATCGCCACCGGTGAAACCTTAGTGGGGTCTAAATAGTCTAGTAATCCATTTGTAAAGGCTATTTTGTGATCTCTTGGCCACACACCAACGGAAGTGTGTAATATGACCGACGGGTCATGGGCATAAGGGAGATTCTTAGTCACCGAAGGGTGATGAAATCACGAACACGTGGGTAAAGAGGTACAAACTCTGCAGAGTTAATTAAAACTATCATGATAGCCGTGCTCCCGGTTATGAGCACCTGGACAACTTCCATGATTAGAGGGAAATTGGAAATTTGGGATGGTTATGGGTTGGTAATGGTTATGGATGGTTATGGATTGATTTCTGGTATTGAATATGGTTATTGGCAAATGATGAAATATGGAATCATGGATGAGGATGGTGAATTATGGACTGGTATTATGATATTATTTATGGTTTATGATGGGATTACTTCACATAAATATGATATATTGCTTTTCAAATGTTTTACTGTACTTTTCAGCACTTAGCCATTATTATTGTCGTCATTTGAATCAGTCACATGTCATACTTTCCACACTTGCTGAGTACGACATGTACTCACTCTTGCAATCCCCCCAACAGTTGCAGGTTAGGATTGTGAGTTTAATGGCGATAATGCGGAGTTCTAGGCCGTGTCTACCGTCAGCTTTGCCTGTGGTGTTGCATGGAGCTGCGCTATCCCTTTTGCTTAGTTTGCTTAGTTGCTTAATTAGTTTATTTCCGCTGTATTAGTTGAACTTGTCATTAATATTCATTAGAGCTTGTATTCGAGGATATAATGAATTATGTAATAAGAGTACTTATTTAATAATTTGAGCTGTGGTAATTATCTGGTTATCATTTGTGAATCACTCGTGTATGTGTGTTGAACATCCTGGGCACACATATGCGTTAGCTTGGTTCATTTTCAGAACCGGGCGTCACAGATTGGTATCAGAGCCACAGGTTGACCGTAGGATGCAGCCTAGATAGAATGGACACTTTAGAGCACATAGGAGCACTCAGGAATCGATGTGTTTTTGCTTGGAGTGCTGTTGCTATATATATTGTTTGCTTGTGTGCTTAATAGATGATTTTGGGATGCCTTAGCATTGCCATGTCCACCTAGGCTAGTGTAGCTAGTTGTTTAGTTCATATCCCTTGATGCATATAGTGGGGGACGTTTTCTAATTCTTACCTATTGCCCTTCTTCAGATGGTGAGGACTCGCAACCAGAGGGATGGCAATGATGAGGAGGAGAACCATGGAGTACCTCAGAACAACGTTTGACAAGGATCTACTCAGGGAGCTATCAACATTGAGCAGCTATTGGCTATGCAAAACCAGCTCATGCAGACCATGATACAAACAATGGGACAATTGCAAGCTGGCAACATCAACAATCAGCCCCACATGCCTCCACCGCCACCCCGCCCCCTCATAACCGATTGGGAGAGTTCATGAGGACTAGGCCGCCGACCTTTGCTCAAGCCGCAAACCCTATGGATGTGGATGATTGGCTCAAGTCCGTGGAGAAGAAGCTAGCCATTGTCCAATGCAGTGACCGGGAGAAGGTCCTGTTCGCTTCTCATCAACTCATTGGAGCAGCTGCGGATTGGTGGGATTCTTATTGCAACGCTCATGAGAATCAAGAGAGAATTACTTGGGCCGAATTCAAGGAAAATTTTCGTTCTCATTATGTGCCCGAGGGTGTTATGATATTGAAGAGGCAAGAATTTGAGAATTTAAGGCAAGGAAGATCAAGTGTGAGTGAATATCTCAATAAATTCACTCAACTCTCAAGGTATGCGCCCGAGGATGTTAGTCGGGACAGCCGGAAGCAATACTTGTTCATGAGAGGCTTGAACAATGAGATCCAAGTTCAACTACTCAACTGCGATTATGCCAATTTTCAGAAGCTTGTGGACAAAGCAATTGTGGTTGAGAATAAGATTCGTGAGATGGAGCAAGACACCAAGAGGAAGGCACCATATCAAGGACAGCAACAAGGAAGTAATGTGCGCCCTCGCTTTGCGCCTCCTAATGCGCCATACTACAATTCCTCTGCTTCTGTACAGCGCCCTGATTATGCACCGCGCCCAGCTCAGGTTGTGCAGCAACACCCTGTTATGCAAGCACCTAGGCCTCCAATGCCTTATGCACCTCGTGCTAATTTTCCTGCTGCAAATGTTCAAAATCAAGCTCGTCCCAATAATTCTGGTGGAGTTAAGAAGTGCTATACTTGTGGAGAAGTTGGACACTTTGCGCACCAATGTCCTAAGTCAGGCCTTGGTCAAGGAAGCAATGCGCCGAGGCAAAACCCAAGACCTAATGGAGGACAGCCACAAGGGAATCGTGGACAACAGAATTTTGCTCGTGGCAACGTGAACCATGTCTCTACAGAGGATGCTCAACAAGCGGATGACGTGGTCATTGGTATGTTTCTCGCCAACTCCAACCCCGCGACTATGTTATTTGATTCCGGAGCATCGCATTCATTCATTGCATCGAAGTATGTTGCCAAGTATAGTTTGCCTATCTCTCATATGAAGTTTACTCTATTGGTTAAGTCTCCTGGAGGAGAGATGAGGACAAGTATAGTATGTCCAAAAGTAAGCCTTAGAATAAGGGGGGTAGACTTCTCCGCCAACCTCATTGTTTTGGATTCTCAAGGATTGGACATTATACTTGGTATGGACTGGTTGAGTAAGCACAATGGAGTTATTGAGTGTGCCACAAAGACGGTGAAGTTGACTAATGAGAAAGGGATCACCGTAGAATTTGAAGCATCTCAAACCGCACCGAAACAATTGGAATTGAATCATATGGACGGTGCCGCAATTGAGGAGATTCCGGTAGTGTGTGAATTTTTGGATGTTTTTCCGGACGAGTTGCCAGGTATGCCACCCGATCGAGACATTGAGTTTGTTATTGATTTAATACCTGGAACTGCACCTATAGCTAAGAGGCCGTATCGGATGCCTCCTATGGAATTAGCGGAGCTCAAGAAGCAGATTCAAGAACAACTAGAGAAAGGTTTTATTCGCCCAAGCTCTTCACCTTGGGGAGCGCCCGTTCTATTTGTGGACAAGAAGGATGGAACGCAAAGGATGTGTGTGGATTACCGAGCTCTCAACGAGGTGACAATCAAGAACAAGTACACCTTGCCCCGTATAGAGGATTTGTTTGATCAGATGAAAGGTGACTGTGTGTTTTCCAAGATTGATTTGAGGTCGAGATACTTCCAAATGAAGATTAGACCATCGGACATACCCAAGACAGCTTTTAGGACACGGTATGGATCTTATGAGTACACTGTGATGTCTTTTGGATTGACAAATGCGCCTGCCTACTTTATGTACCTCATGAATAAAGTCTTCATGGAGTACTTGGACAAGTTCATTGTGGTTTTCATCGATGATATTATGATCTACTCGAAGGATGAGAAGGAACACGAGGAACACTTGAGGCTTACGCTGCAGAAATTGAGGGAGCATCAATTGTATGCCAAGTTCAGTAAATGTCAATTCTGGTTACGGGAAGTTTCTTTCTTAGGCCACATTATTTCCGGAGGAGGAGTATCAGTTGACCCAGGGAAGGTGAGAGATGTGCTTAAGTGGGAACCGCCACAGAACGTCAAGGAAATAAGGAGTTTTCTTAGAATGGCTGGATATTACCGTCGATTCATCAAGGACTTTTCCAAGATAGCCAAGCCTATGACGGAGTTGCTAATGAAGGGAAAGGCATTCCACTGGACTGAAGCTTGTCAGAATAGTTTTGAGGAGTTGAAGAAGAGGTTGACAACAGCCCCAGTTTTGGTACTGCCGGATGTGAGCAAGAGCTTCAATATTTATTGTGATGCATCAAGACAAGGACTCGGATGCGTGCTTATGCAAGAAGGTCAAGTGGTCGCCTATGCGTGAAGCCAATTGAAGAAACATGAGCAGAATTACCCGACACACGATTTAGAACTTGCAGCCGTGGTACATGCATTGAAGATTTGGAGACACTATATTCTTGGACATAGGTGTGAAATTTACACGGATCATAAGAGTCTGAAGTATATTTTCACACAAACGGATCTGAACTTGAGGCAACGAAGATGGTTGGAGCTCATCAAAGATTACGATTTGGGGATCAACTATCATCCGGGAAAAGCCAATGTAGTGGCCGATGCTTTGAGTAGAAAAGGAGTAAGTCATCGACTCACAGTTCGAGAGTTACCATTCGAGTTATGTAAGGAGTTTGAAAGGTTAAACCTCGGATTTGTAAATGAGACAGAGATGATGGAGTTAAACCCAACCTTGGAGCAAGAAATTCGAGAAGCACAAACCACAGATGAGGAGATCAAGGAAATCAAGGAAAGGACCGAAGAAGGGAGAGAATTCAGATTTGATAAAAACGAACATGGTACCTTATGGCTTGGAAAGAGAATCGTTGTGCCTAATGTGAATCATATTCGGGAGACAATATTAAAGGAGGAACATGACTCGCCGTACTTAATTCATCCCGGTTGTACAAAGATGTACAAGGACTTGAAGACATGCTATTGGTGGGCCAGCATGAAAAAGGACATAGCCGAATATGTCGCATTGTGTGATGTGTGCCAACGAGTTAAAGCAGAACACCAAAGGCCAGTTGGATTATTGCAGCCATTAATGATTCCGGAGTGGAAGTGGGAAGAAATTGGAATGGACTTCATAGTTGGGTTACCACATACTCAGTCCGGGTATGACTCGATTTGGGTAATTGTGGATCGCTTAACCAAGTCAGCTCATTTTGTTCCTGTAAAGACCAAATATACAGCTGCACGATTGGCCGAAATATACATGGAGCACATTGTGTGTCGGCATGGAGTCCCTAAGAAGATAGTCTCGGATAGAGGTTCTCAATTTACCTCCAGATTTTGGCAAAAATTGCATGAAGCTTTGGGAACGAGGTTGAATTTTAGTTCAGCATATCATCCTCAAACGGATGGACAAACCGAGAGGACCAATCAGATTTTGGAGGACATGTTAAGAGCTTGTGCTTTAAAGCAGGGGAAAAGTTGGGATAAAAGCTTGCCATACGCGGAATTTTCATACAACAATAGTTACCAAGCAAGTTTGAAAATGTCACCATATGAAGCGCTTTATGGGAGGAAGTGTAGAACACCTTTATTCTGGAATGAGGCAGGAGAAACTCAAGTATTTGGTCCGGATGTGTTGCAAGAAGCCGAAAAGCAAGTCCAAATAATTCGTGAAAACTTGAGGGCTGCCCAATCTCGACAGAAAGGTTATGCTGATAATAGGCGAAGGAGTTTGACTTTTGAAATAGGAGATTTTGTTTACCTCAAGGTGTCACCTATGAGAGGTCATAAGAGGTTTAACATAAGAGGCAAGCTCGCACCTCGTTATATTGGACCGTTCAAGATTTTGGACAAATGAGGAGAAGTGGCATATCGATTTGAGCTGCCGGCGTATCTCTCCGATGTACATGACGTGTTTCACGTGTCTCAACTCAAGAAGTGTCTCAGGGTGCCAGAAGAACAAGTTCCGATGGACGAGTTAGAACTTCAGGAGGATTTGTCCTATGTCGAGCAACCTATCAAGATCTTGGACATGAAGGAAAGGGTCACGAGAAATAAGAGGATCCGTTGGTGCAAAGTGCAATGGAAACACCATACAGAAGCCGAAGCTACGTGGGAACGTGAAGAAAACCTGAAGGCAGAATTCCCGCATCTTTTCTCCACGCTGTCGAATCTCGAGGGCGAGATTCACTTTAAGGGGGGTAGGTTTGTAACATCCTAAATTTTCGCATCATGCATTGCATACATGATCATGCATTAAACATTAGTAGGATAAAAGAAAAATAATAAAACATAAACGATGGAGCATATATACAAATGTATGTAGCAAAAGAAGAAAAATAAAATAATAGCGTAAAACTTGTAATAGGGAATAAGTATAAAAATTATAATAATAAATAAAATATATAATAATAAATATATATATATAAAATAATAAATAAATAAAATGAATAAGTTAAATAAAATAAATAAAATATAAATAATAAAATATAATAATAATAATATAAAGAAAAAAAAAGAAAAGAAGAAAAAGAAAAAAAAGAAAAAGAAAAAAAAGGAAAAGGGCTGCTGGCCAGCGGCCGAGCCGCCAGCCCCGCCCCGCCTGGACTCCCGCTCCGCGCCGAACCAGCGCGATTCCCGCGCAGCGCGCCGTACGCGCCGCCCCCTGGGCCCCACGCCCGCTGGCTCCCGCCTGACGCGGCGCTCGCGCGCCCACCCCGCTCGCCCCACGCAGCACGCGCGCCCACGCGCGGAGCCGACCCCGCCCAATGCCGCCTCCTACGCGCGCGCCGGCGCGAATCCCGGCCGCGCGATTCCCGCCTCCCGGCCGACCCCACCCCGCACCGGCACCCGATCGATCCCAACTCTCGCGCCGAACCGCCCACGCGACCCCATCGCCCTAGCCGCCGCCTATAAAAGCACCGTAGGCCCTCGTTTTCCCCGATCCCAGAAAGCGCCACCAGTACAGAGGGAAAAGAAAAGCACCAGAGCCACCGCCGCCAGGGGAAGAAAAAGAAGAAAAAAAGAGGGGAAGAAGAGGAAGAAAAAGAGGAGGTGCCACCGTCCACCGGAGATCGTCGCCGTCGTCGTGCCGCCGAGGGACTGCTGCGCCATCCACTTCGTCTACGCATCGTCCCCATCCCTCGATCTTCGAAGCCATCACATCTATGGTAGGATTCGTTTTTCCAATGCGAATTTTAGCGACATATTAGATCTAATAGACGTAAATTGATTTTAGTTGCACTATAAATTTATTTTCAGCAGCATTAATACTCGCTAAAACCCCCGTAAACTCATATGAACACGTATGAACTAGTTGCATCTAATTAATAAACAACTGTAGTTAATTAATTATTGTACTTTGCATGCATGCATATCATCCCATGTTGATTAATGTGTATGCATTGTGTTGATTTGTATGTATATTCTTGTATGTGTGATCACGAGTAGAGGGAAGTGCTCAAGAGATCATGTACGAGGATTTCCAGAATCAAGACTTCGAAGCGCTTGAGCAATCCTATCCGCCGGAACAAGGCAAGTGTCCTTGAAGCATATTGATCCTGTTTTAAATTAAATGTTTTGTTTGCAAAACTGCATGCTGTGTCAATTTGATGGGAATCCTATGATAGGAAGTTGACTAGCTTTGTTGAACCACCCTTGTCACCTGGAATACATGGTAGAGAGTCAGGAAGGGTTTTTACCTTTTTGCTTCGCTTAAATAATTGGGATAGAAAACAACACTACACATTTAATTATGCATCAATGATATTCTGGATAACGTGAATTGGTCAATATGATGGGTGATCTAAGCAAGCCTGGTATGTGGATGGGTTGGATGTTATGGTGGTTTGCTTGCTTTAGATCTAAGGACCGGTTCATGCGAGAATAACCCAGGACTACAGTGCCACCACGAGGCCAAGTATGGGTGCGGCGTAGCTGATTAATTAGGGCTTTGCTAGTGCTGTTTGGACCATTGTGGATGCTCGGGGAAGGGGTAGTCAGATTGGGTTTGTTGATGATTGGTGGGACTACCCTGGGATCCGAATGGCTCAAGAGGGGGCCCTTGGTTGAAGATGTGCTCAGTTGGAGGCATCGCCACCGGTGAAACCTTAGTGGGGTCTAAATAGGCTAGTAATCCCTTTGTAAAGGCTATTTTGTGATCTCTTGGCCACACACCAACGGAAGTGTGTAATATGACCGACGGGTCATGGGCATAAGGGAGATTCTTAGTCACTGAAGGGTGATGAAATCACGAACACGTGGGTAAAGAGGTACAAACTCTGCAGAGTTAATTAAAACTATCATGATAGCCGTGCTCCTGGTTATGAGCACCTGGACAACTTCCATGATTAGAGGGAAATTGGAAATTTGGGATGGTTATGGGTTGGTAATGGTTATGGATGGTTATGGATTGATTTCTGGTATTGAATATGGTTATTGGCAAATGATGAAATCTGGAATCATGGATGAGGATGGTGAATCATGGATTGGTATTATGGTATTATTTATGGTTTATGATGGGATTACTTCACATAAATATGATATATTGCTTTTCAAATGTTTTACTGTACTTTTCATCACTTAGCCATTATTATTGTCGTCATTTGAATCAGCCACATGTCATACTTTCCACACTTGCTGAGTACGACATGTACTCACTCTTGCAATCCCCCCAACAGTTGCAGGTCAGGATTGTGAGTTTAATGGCGATAATGCGGAGTTCTAGGCCGTGTCTACCGTCAGCTTTGCCTGTGGTGTTGCATGGAGCTGCGCTATCCCTTTTGCTTAGTTTGCTTAGTTGCTTAATTAGTTTATTTCCGCTGCATTAGTTGAACTTGTCATTAATATTCATTAGAGCTTGTATTCGAGGATATAATGAATTATGTAATAAGAGTAATTATTTAATAATTTGAGTTGTGGTAATTATCTGGTTATCATTTGTGAATCACTCGTGTATGTGTGTTGAACATCCTGGGCACACATATGCGTTATCTTGGTTCATTTTCGGAACCGGGCGTCACATTCATGACGCCAAGACTCGGTATCTGGAGGTGCATAAGCTGCTCTACACAGTTCTTATTGCCTCTAGAAGCTCCGACACTACTTCCAAGCTCACAAGATTTTAGTGGTAACCTCTTATCCACTACGTGCAATCTTGCATAACCCCAATTCCACTGGGAACATTGCAAAGTGGGCAGTAGAATTAGCCGAGTTCGAACTTGAATTCGTCCCAAGACAAGTGATCAAGAGTCAAGCATTGGCGGACTTCGTGGCGGAATGGACCCCCTCTCCATTAAATCCTGGGGGCCCCAGTGAGCAGAAGTCGGAACCCAAGGTTCTGGTCTTCAGTGAGCCTCACTGGACTCTCTACTTCGACGGCTCCGTGTAGAAGCAAGGGGCCGGAGCTGGATTCCTTCTCCTCGCTCTGATCGGGGAGAAGGTTAAATACATGGTGCACCTTGACTTCAAGGCGACCAACAACATGGCGGAGTATGAAGCACTAATTTATGGACTCAAGATGGCACTATCGTATGGTGTCAAGCAGCTGTTGGTAAAGGGTGATTCACAACTTGTTGTAAAACAAGTCAAAGGTGAATGTTGCTGCAACAAACCTCAACTAGATGCATACCTACTTGAAGTCCATAAGCTTCAGAAGGACTTCGACATCCTGGATCTTTGCCATGTCCAGCGTCTCAACAACGCTGAAGCTGACGAACTCTCGATGAAAGCTTCAACCGGGGCTCCGGATCCCGACGGAACCTTCGTCCGGAGGTTGTATAAACCTACAGCTCAGCCTGCCAAACTGAGCGAAGGGGGCGAGACCAACACCTCGAAGCTGGTGGTCCCGATGGCCCTGTTACCATGGCGCCCATCAAGGGTCGTAGGTGCTGTAGGAAGCTCCGAGCAACCCAGCACGGAAGACTCAAATCCTCAAGTTAGCTTCGATGCAGGGATCTCGGAGATCCGGAGCTACTTGAAAGACCATTTCCTTCGTGAAGATAATGTATCCGCTGACTGGATAGTCAGATTAGCTAAAAGATACACACTGGTAGAAGGGGATCTCTATCGGCGTGGTGCCAACGACGTCCTAATGCGGTGCATTACAAGGGAAGAAGGTTTCGAGCTCCTCACAAAAATCCATGGAGGCTAGTGTGGGAACCACGCGTCCTCCCGCACACTGGTCGGTTGAAAGCATCTAGGCCCCCATGAGGTATGGTTTCGGTGATTAATGACAACCATTGGATTTTACTAATGAATTTGTGGATGCAAGGTCTCCCATATCACTCAATCAAACGAAATTTATATGAACATCAATATCAACTACTAATCATTGTAGACCCATATACAATCACTTTATGAGATCAAATCAATGATATGAAGATAAGAAGTAAAAGCTCTTATGTCAAAGTCATTCAACCACAATTGATGACACTTAATGCTTGACAACCATCAGAAGTACATTTCCAACAAATGTCTAAGAGGTCAATCAAGCAAAGTTCAAAATAATCACTTAGAAACAACTCGAAGCAAACAAAATCAATGCACCGGATCAACCGATGTTTCTAGAGAACAACACATCGGTCGAGTTGGTTCAGCTGAAGAAGAAGACCTCAGAACAAAGCACTCACCAAATCATCCGATGTTAAGGGCTAATCTACGTCGGTCCATTAGTACAGTATGCAATATCCTTGGACCAAGTGTAGCATCGGATCATCCGATGTACAGAAATATACACATCGGTCAATCACTCCAGTAAGCATCAAGTTTGAGCCAATTCTAGAGGAAGAGCCACCGGATCATCCGATGAGAAGACAAGTGCAACATCGGTCTAACAACGGTCATATCTGATACAGTGACGTCAGCTAAAGTGAACTTGACCGATGATAACTGAAGGAGAGACATCGGATCATCCGGTGTTCGCAGAAAAGTTCTGTCAGCCTACTTTTTCCAACGGCTATTTCGTGGAGGCTTGCTATTTATACCCCTTCAACCTGTCAAATCGACATGTCTTGATCACCAGACATAATCTACACATCCACAAGCATTCAAGACAAAGATCCATCACTTCTACATCATTTAGATCACTTACACATCAAGAGATAGGCTAGAACTAGCTAGAGAGAGAGCTTGTGTGCCTCCATTCTTGGTGAGTGGAATCTCTAGGGTAGTGAGAGCCTTAAGGGAGTGTCCCTTGGTGTTTGTAACTGAGAGAGACTTCCGGAGCTTGCCAAGAGGATTGTGGAAGCCCGAAGGATCGAAGTTGTACAAGGCTTGAGCTCCACCTTGCCAAGGTTGGCAAACGGAGAAGAATAGTGAAGATCCCTAGTCTCGGTGACTTGGGTGTGGCTATACCCTTTGGTTGGTGCCACAACGTGGATGTAGGAAGATCTTGACAATCTTGCCGAACCACGGGATAAATCCTCGTGTCTCCTCGGGAGTTTGCATCCTCTTCCTCTCCCTTACATTTATGCATTTTATATACCGCGAAGTTGCTATTTACTTCAATGCATAGATCGTTTGCGTAGGGAATTGGGCTTTTAGGAATTAAGGTTTATTGCTTAGATTTTTGAAAAGAAGCCCAATTCACCCCCCCCCCTCTTGGGCATTCAATCCTTATAATTGGTCCCAGAGAAAGGTTGCTCATAGGATCATTCTAGCTTCCCCGCTAGAGAGCTAAAATGGCCAAGATTGGGGGTTCGGTTCCTATCTTCGAGGGCAAGAACTTTGCCTATTGGAAAGCACGCATGCGCGCTTATCTAGAGGCTATTGCTCCCGAAGTATGGGAAGCGACCCACGTGGGGTTTGGAGAACACAACTATGTTGGTGATCAAATTAAATGGGATGCTAAAGCTAGGAATGCAATCTATTAATGTATTAGTCAAGATGTGTTTGCTAGGATTGCTAGCAAAGAAAAAGCTTGTGAAATTTGGGCTTGCTTAATAGAGATTCATGAGGGTTCTTCTCGAGTCAAGGAACTTAAATATCACATGCTTAAAGCAAAATATGATGAATTTAAGATGCTATCTCATGAAAATGTCAATGAGATGTTCTCTCGCTTGAATGTACTTATTGAAGAAATTAATGCTCTCGACATTGCTTCTCTTGGCAAGGGACTCATCAACCGCAAGATCCTCATGCTCCTTCTCAAGCCAAAGTACAACATCATCAACTCCATGCTTCAAAAGGAGTCTCTTGACCACATTGAAGTTTCGGAGCTCATTGGAGAAATTCACACTCATGAGATGAGTGTACTTGGAATGATGGAGCAATCATATTCAAAAACAATTGCTCTAAAGGCATCCACCAAGAAAACAAGCCTCAAGAAGAAGAAGGTGGTTGAGCCTAGCTCAAGTGAAGAAGAGCAAGCATCAAGTGAAGATGATGATGATGAGCTTGCATTGATGATGAGAAAGTTCTCACGCTTGAACTCCAAGATTACTAAGAAGGGATACACATTTGATCCCAAGAAGAAAGCGTTTCTACCAAGAAGAGATGATCACAAGACTTGCTACAATTGTGGTGATCAAGGCCACATCTCCTATGATTCTCCAAAACCGGACAAAAGAAGAGAGAACCACAAGAGCAAGCATCGCAGACTTGAAGAAAGTGATGATGATGAAGAAGAGGCCAAACCCAAACCAAGATCCTTTGGGAAGAGGAAACATGACAAGGGAAAGAAGGCAAGACTCTTCTCAAAGAAGAGAAATGGCCCACAAAAGGTGTTCATGTGTGAGGCAAATGAATGGGTCACGGACGAAGAAACAAGTGATGAAGAGAGTGAAGCGGAAGAAGAAAGTTTGGCCGGCCTCGCCATTGCCAACAATGATGGCTCACCTCATCATCCACCGCCCATGTGTCTCATGGCGAAAGGTAACACCAAGGTATGTGATGACTCTAGCGATGATGAGCTTTCCCCCGATGATTTAACTTCTTTAATAAATGAATATCATGCTATCATTAAGAGGGAAAAGAGTAAGGTTAAAGCTCTTGAAGAAACTCGTGCTAGACTTGAGAGTGCTAACCTCGATTTGCTTGACAAGTATGAAAGCATACTCAAAGAGCATGACACGATCAAATCCCATGTCAAGCAAATTGAGGAAGAAAAGGCTAAAATCAAGTTAGATAATCATGAGCTTAACTTAGCACACTAAACACTCTTGGGAGAGCACAACAAGTTAATACAAGAACATCAAACACTTAACCTTACTTATGATGTGCTTGATCAAGAGTTGAAAAATATAAAGAAACCAACTCTTAATGATAGGATATCCATTACTTCTCATGTCACTAATGCCTTGAACAAGTCTTTGCCTTTGAAAGCAAATGCTAGGGAGAAGGACTTGTTGGAAGAAATTGAGAGTCTCCGCACTAGTGTGGCTAGACTTTCAAAAGGGGAAGTCAAACACAAGGAAATCCTCTTCCAACAAGCAAAAGCTTTCAACAAGAGAGGACTTGGATCCTTCCCGGTGCCCAACAAAGGAAAGGTGCCCTCACCGAAGCTTAGAACAAGCTTCATCAAGGAAGTTGGTTCTTATTGCCAACATTGTGAGGTCACCGGTCACCACACAAGGGAGTGTCCTCTTCCTAACCGACCTTCTCCAAAGTTGCCTATTAATTACAAATCTACTTTCAATGATCGTTATTATCTCTTAAGTAAAGTAGATGGCAAGGTGAAGGCTAGGTTCATCGGCAAAGACATGAAGGGCATGAAGGGGAAGCTCCCCAAGCAACTTTGGGTCCCAAAGACACTTGTATCACACATACAAGGACCTAAGTTGGCTTGGGTGCCTAAAGTTAAAAATTGAATTCATGTGTGTAGGTGAACTACAAAGCCGGAGGAAAGCATTGGGCACTCGATAGCGGGTGCACCCAACATATGACCGGCAATGATGGTATGTTCACCACCATAGAAAACCCCGACAATCATGAACAAGTCACCTTTGGTGATAACTCTAAGGGAAAGGTAATGGGGTTAGGTAAAATTGCTATTTCAAGTGACTTATCTATTTCTAATGTTTTGTACGTTAAGTCACTTAGTTTTAATTTACTTTTTATTTCACAACTATGTGATCTTGGACTAACATGCACATTTAGCAAAAATGATGTTGTTGTGAGTAGTGAAACAAGCCAAGACATAGTCTTCAAAGGATTTCGGCATGGACACCTCTACCTAGTAGACTTCTCCAACAAGAATGCTAGCTTGACCACTTGTCTCTTCACTAAGACAAGCTTGGGTTGGCTATGGCACCGATGCATAGCGCACATAGGGATGAGCAAACTCAAGAAATCATTCAAGCTTGGGATGGTGACCGGCGTGAAGGATGTCACATTTGAGAAGAACAAGCTTTGTAGCGCTTGTCAAGCCGGGAAGAAAGTTGCTTCACACCACCCAATGAATACAATGGTGTCAACCTCCAAGCCACTTGAGCTACTCCACATGGACCTCTTCGGACCATCCACATATCAAAGCCTTGGCGGTAACCTCTATTGTCTCGTTATAGTTGATGACTACTATCGCTATGCTTGGTTCATTTCTAGGTGACAAGAGTGAAACTCCGGAAGTATTCAAGACCTTCGCCAACCGCGCTCAAAGGGAATTTCAACTTCCCATCATCAAGGTCCGGAGTGACAACGACACCGAATTCAAGAACTACAACATTGGGGAGTGGTGTGACCGTGAAGGTGTGAAGCATGAGTTTTCGGCCACATACACTCCTCAACAAAATGGTGTTGTTGAAAGGAAAAACAAGACACTCATCACTCTTGCGCGAGCAATGCTTGATGACTACGACACGTCGGAGAAGTTTTGGGCTGAAGCAATCAACACGGCGTGCCATGCCGCAAATAGGGTCTATCTACATCGACTACTTCAAAAGACCCCATACGAGCTTCTCATTGGGAGAAAGCCCAACATCTCCTACTTTCGAATCTTTGGGTGCAAGTGCTACATCTACCGCAAGAAAAGGCTCGGTAAGTTTGAAAGAAGATGTGATGTTGGTATATTTCTTGGTTATGCATCAAACTCAAAAGCATATCGAGTATTCAACCAAACCTCTGGTTTAGTTGAGGAAAGTTGTGATGTTGAGTTTGATGAATCTAATGGCTCCCAAGAGGAGAGTTTTGGTCATGATGAAATAGATGATGAGCCTCTACGAGAAGCCACGAAGAAAATGACCATTGGAGACGTCAAGCCTAAAATTGAGGAGAGCCATGATCAAGGGGGAGCTTCAAGTTCCAACATCAACACCTCCATGGCGCCTAAAGTTGACGAAGAAGAGAAGGATGATCCATTGCCAACTCAAGACTCACAAGCCACACAACATCAAGAAGAAGAAGAAGTCCATGATCAAGTCCAACCACAATAGGAGCAACACGCATCACCATCGCCAAGTGCTTCACAACCACTTATGAGGCATGGACGCATCTCCAAGTCGCATCCGATGGACCAAATCATCGGAAGTCCGTCAAAGGGTGTAAGTACACATTCTCACCATTTCACTTCATTTTGCGAGCACTACTCGTTTGTTTCATGTGTAGAACCCACTCACATTGAGGAGGCACTCCAAGACCCAAATTGGGTGATGGCTATGCAAGAAGAACTCAACAACTTCATCCGCAATGAAGTTTGGGTGTTGGAGGAGCGACCCAAGGACAAGAACGTCATCGGAACAAAGTGGGTGTACCGCAACAAACAAGACGAGAATGGCGTTGTGGTCCGCAACAAGGCAAGACTTGTGGCCAAAGGGTTCTCGCAAGTTGAAGGACTAGACTTTGGGGAGACATTTGCTCCGGTCGCCCGGCTAGAAGCCATCCATATACTTCTTGCCTTTGCATCACATCACAATATTAGACTTTATTAAATGGATGTGAAAAGTGCCTTTCTTAATGGTCACATTAACGAGCTTGTTTATGTTGAACAACCTCCCGGGTTTGAAGATCCGAGGAATCCTAATCATGTGTATAGGTTGCACAAGGCGCTCTACGGGCTCAAGCAAGCACCTAGGGCGTGGTATGAACGACTACGAGATTTCTTGATCATGCAAGGATTCAAGATCGGGAGGGTGGACACTACACTCTTCACCAAAGACATCAACGGAGATTTGTTTATTTGTCAAATTTATGTGATGATATTATTTTTGGTTCAACTAACGAAGCTTTTAGCCATGAGTTTGGCAAAATGATGTCTAGGGAATTCGAGATGTCAATGATTGGAGAGCTCAACTTCTTCCTTGGATTTCAAATCAAGCAACTTCAAGAGGGGACCTTCGTCTATCAAGAGAAGTACACCAAGGACCTCTTGAAGAAATTTGAGATGGGAGATTGTAGCTCAAGAAGCACTCCAATGGCAACAAATTGTCATCTCAACACGGATAAGGACGGTAAACCTATTGACCAATCTAACTACCGTTCTATGATTGGTTCATTGCTTTATCTTACTGCATCTAGGCCCGATATCATGTTTAGTGTATGCTTGTGTGCTCGCTTTCAAGCGGCACCTAAAGAATCGCATAGGAAGGCGGTCTTTAGGATACTTAGGTATCTTAAGCATACCCCTAGTGTGGGCTTGTGGTACCCTAAAGGTGCAAAATTCCATCTCTTGGGATACTCGGATTCGGACTTTGCCGGATGCCGCGTGGATCGCAAGAGTACCTCCGGTGGGTGCCACTTGCTTGGGCGTTCCCTAGTATCTTGGTCTAGCAAGAAGCAAAATTCCGTCGCCTTGTCCATGACGGAAGCAGAATATATTGCGGCCGGTGCATGTTGTGCCCAAATTCTTTATATGAAACAAACCCTTTTGGACTTTGGTATTAAACTTGGTTGTGTGCCTCTCCTTTGTGACAATTAAAGTGCGGTTAAGATAGCTAAAAACCCCGTTCAACACTCCCGCACTAAGCACATTGATATTCGCCATCATTTCTTGAGGGACCATGAAGCTAAGGGAGACATCTCATTGCGATGTGTTAGGTCCGAAGAACAATTGGCGGATATCTTCACTAAACCACTTGATGAGAAAACTTTTTCTAGGCTAAGAAGTGAGTTAAATGTGCTAGATGCAATGAACGTCATGTAAGAATGCACTTCATATAGGTCTTGCCTAACTCTCAAAGGATAGGGGTGAGCAAGGGTTAGCTTGGGATGGGGGTTCTTTTGGGTTTTCCCAAGGCTTGGAGAGTGGCTCTCCCTGAAGAAGCCTTTGAAAGGTTCAAATTTGGCAAGATAGATTTATTTTATGCCTTGCATGATGCCTGCCATATAGACTTGTAATTTCTTGCATTATAAAATGTTTGGCATTGCTTACGGTAGATTGTCACAAAGGGGAACCCACCTCATGAGAAAGAGACTTGTTTGAAATGCAATATCTCAACTCATATGATGTGGGAAGAACAAAATGTTAGGTGCGTTAATGCCTAAAGGAACATGCTTTAAAGAGATAGAAGTCTTCATCCTCTAGCTCACAAAGCATGGGCCTTACATTTTATTTGGATATTTTCCTCCCTATTTTTCTTCGGTGTTCTATTTGCTTTAGGGCTTAGCCAAGTTATTGGCATATTAGTATTTTTGAGGGGTAAGGGGTTGCCCAAAAAGTCCTAAGACATGTGTTCCTCATTGTTTGTTTGTTTGGTCAAAGGACATATATGGGATGTTGCTATTTTATAGTCATCGGATTATCCGATGCTTAGGTCAGACCATCATCGGATCAGTTGGTGTTCAAAAGCCAAGAGTCAGTTCAGTCAAGTGTGACAAATCAAACGACGAGTTCATTCTGAAAAACATCGGTCGATCCGATGTTCACACTTCCGGAACACTGCTGAATTCCACCGATGCTAATCCCTTCCACGTCGGACCATCCAGTGTCAATGGCACCTTTTTGAATACCCTTACTGTGCCATTCGACCGATGCTTCTAATGTTCAATGTCGGTCCATCCGATGTTAGATTTTCGGCTAGGGTTTGGGACCCACTATTTAAACGGCCCTTCGCCTCCCTCCCTTCTCTCTCCCCGATCCCGACTCACCCGCGCCTATCTCCGCCGCCGACGCTCCTCTCGCCCTGTGCCACCGCCGTCTACGGCCGCCGCCGCCGCCCTCCAGCCGCCGCCGCACGACACCAGTAGCCGCCGCCGCACCACCGTAGCCGCTGGCGCCACTCTCCTCCACCGCAGCAGCCAAACGCCGCCGACCGCCGCTCGTGCACCACCACCGCCGACGCCCCTAGCAGCCACACCACCACCCTCTCCACCATCGTCGTGGTGCCTCCCTCAACGGTCGTCGTCTCGTCGCCGTTAGGGTTTCCGGCCGCGTCGATCGTCGTGTCGTGCGCTTGACGTCGTTGCGCCTCATCGCAATGGCCCGTGACAAGAAGAACAAGGGCAAGGCCATTGCGGAGCCGGTCGCAAAGAAGCAGAAGCTCTCGAAGGAGGAGAAGAAGGCGTTGGTGGTCGCTCACACCGCCGAGGAGCGAGAGCATGGCCGAGGAGGATCATTGAGGATCTGCGAGGCTCGTCCGAGGCAGCCTCCTGTGATAGATGAGTCCGAGGCAGAAGAAGAGCCGGAAGTGCCACTCGTTCGCCGGCGATCAGCCAGGACCCGTGGGGGTCATACCGCGGCAGCACCACGTCCGAGACCGACTGCTACCGATCGTCGTGAGGACAGGGAGGCCCACGGAGCCATCTATGAGATGGACACCAACGTCCGTGTTGGTGAAGGTGTCCGGTTGCCTGATTACCGGAAGATGAAGGCCAAGCAGCTAAGAAGACTCAGATGGAGTGTTCTGCTTGAGGAGTGGTACCCGTAGCCCAGAGAGGCTCTTGTGGATAGTCATTTCTGGACCGTGACACAGGCGTCTCTATACGAGACCTATAGACGCCGAGGCCACAAGCTATTCTAGAACAACTTTCTGGATTGGGATCAGCTCGCCCTGGCAGCAGAGACAGAGATACACCCATACTTTGAGAGGTACAGAGGGCTGGTGGAGCTGATGTCCTACGATAGGAGTGCATATGTGGAGGATTGGGTCCGCGTATTCTACGCTACCCTATATGTCTCTGAGGGCCGCAGATCGATAGACTTCATGTTCATGGGCCAGCACCATCACCTGACGAGGCAGACGCTGGCACAACTGCTAGGAGTGGACCTGCATGACACTTGCGTGCATGAGAGGGTATATGGACTGGCAGACCCGTCGAGGAGGCCACTCACTGGAGGAGTGGCACCACCACTGGAGGAGATACGCTCTCTGTTTGGATCAACTTTCTCTCCAGACCAGCCGAGGGTACCGACACTACTGACTCCAGCTGCGCGCACAGTGCACCTTGCCTTGCGCCGCACGCTTTTGCCGAGGTCAGGATACTTAGACGGGTTCACCAGTCTGCAGCAGACCCTCCTGTTCTACATCATGAACGGGATGGAGTTCGATATAATGGACATCCTCATATGCGAGATGGAGGACGTGATCACCGATGGAGTGGGCATGATGAGGCAACTTGTGTTTGGACACTGGATCAGCTACCTGCTCTACATGGTTGCTCCTGAGGGGTCTGCGGTGCGAGACAGCTACACTGACGAGAGTGTGACACGGTTCAGCCACTACCGTGCCCCAGCTCCTGGAGACCACCGCCTTGGCCGTCCAGTCGAGCGTCTGTTCGTGCTCGTCTATCTGAGGATGACTGGTTGGATCTGGAGAAGGAGGATGAGAGGCTGGCAGAGGCAGAAGCTCAGGGTGAGGACCTGCAGCATATATGGTCCGAGAGCAACACAGATGACAGTGTTGAGGAGTACTTCCCACCTTCTCACTCACCCAGGCAGCACAACGCGGAGGCTGGAGGCTCTACAGTGCCACCCCCTACTCCACCTCCCGTCACAGAGGCACAGGTCTCTCAGCCGTCTGAGCTCACTTCACTCCTGCAGTAGATGGTTGAGCAGCAGCGCCTGGACCGGCTTGCAGCTGAGCAGGCCCGAGCTGAGCAGGCAGCACGTCTTCTGAAGCTCCAGCAGTAGCAGCAACAGGAGATGCAGCGCCAGATCGCCCGTGAGAGGCGAGAGGACACTGACCGGTTGACTGGGCTGATCGACCAGATGCACCAGCGCTCCCTCGACCAGCAGCAGCAGACCCAACAGGCGATGATGGGCATTCTGGGGTTGATCACCAACCTCTACACCTAGACCGGGATTGCCCTGCCATCGCAGCTGCCAGGCGTTGCTCCACCACCACCTGTCCTTGATCCAGCTGCAGCTCCGGTGCCGACCACGCCGATCCCGTCGATCAGCATGTCTCCACTGCTGGCTCCAGGTGCACCGATCCACTCTCCACTGCTGGCTACGACGCTGTTCCAGCAGACGCCAACATCCGTCGTCAGTGCCCCCTTGCCAGCAGCTACTACTTAGCAGGCACCGACGGCGGCTCCTATGGCTCCGACAGCTCCTTCCACCTCTACTCCAGGCAGCAGCTCCGACGACAGCACTCCCGACGGTGACCAGTTCGTCATCGCTCCTAGCACTCAGGTCTCGTAGGTATTCGGATCCCTTTTTGGTGTCTTGATGCCAAAGGGGGAGAAGAGTTAGAGGAGAGTCAAGGGGAGGATAGCTTAGTCTCAGGGGGAGTATCCTAGGTGTAGGGGGAGTTTATCCATATGAGTCTATCTATATCATCTTTTGTAATTTGATGTTTTTGCTACTCATTAAGCATTAATGAACTTGTCACTTGTTCCCATGAGTTACTCATCGATTGAGATTTTCGAGTTATTGATTGATTTTGAGCCTTCAAATTTTAAGTGTGATAGTCTTGTATTCATTGCATATCCTCTTAAGTTTCGTACTATCAAATTCATTACTATTGTGCTTCAATTATTGTGTTGTCATCAATCACCAAAAAGGGGGAGATTGAAAACATCTAGGCCCCCATGAGGTATGGTTTCGATGATTAATGACAACCATTGGATTTTACTAATGAATTTGTGGATGCAAGGTCTCCCATATCACTCAATCAAACGAAATTTATATGAACATCAATATCAACTACTAATCATTGGAGACCCATATACAATCACTTTATGAGATCAAATCAATGATATGAAGATAAGAAGTAAAAGCTCTTATGTTAAAGTCATTCAACCACAATTAATGACACTTAATGCTTGACAACCATCATAAGTACATTTCCAACAAATGTCTAAGAGGTCAATTGAGCAAAGTTCAAAAGAATCACTTATAAACAACTCGAAGCAAACAAAATCAACGCACCGGATCAACCGATGTTTCTAGAGAACAACACATCGGTCGAGTTGGTTCAGCTGAAGAAGACCTCAGAACAAAGCACTCACCGGATCATCCGATGTTAAGGGCTAAGCTACGTCGGTCCATCAGTACAGTATGCAATATCCTTGGACCAAGTGTAGCACCGGATCATCCGATGTACAGAAATATACACATCGGTCAATCACTCCAGTAAGCATCAAGTTTGAGCCAATTCCGGAGGAAGAGCCACCGGATCATCCGATGAGAAGAAAAGTGCAACATCAGTCTAACAACGGTCATATCTGACATAGTGACGTCAGCTAAAGTGAACTTGACCGATGATAACTGAAGGGGAGACATCGGCTCATCCAGTGTTCGCAGAAAAGTTCTGTCAGCCTACTTTTTCCAACGGCTATTTCGTGGAGGCTGGCTATTTATACCCCTTCAACCTGTCAAATCGACATGTCTTGATCACCAGACATAATGTACACATCCACAAGCATTCAAGACAAAGAGCCATCACTTCGACATCATTTAGATCACTTACACACCAAGAGATAGGCTAGAACTAGCTAGAGAGAGCTTGTGTGCCTCCATTCTTGGTGAGTGGAATCTCTAGGGTAGTGAGAGCCTTAAGGGAGTGTCCCTTGGTGTTTGTAACTGAGAGAGACTTCCAGAGCTTGCCAAGAGGATTGTGGAAGCCCGGAGGATCGAAGTTGTACAAGGCTTGAGCTCCACCTTACCAAGGTTGGCAAACGGAGAAGAATAGTGAAGATCCCTAGTCTCAGTGACTTGGGTGTGGCTATACCCTTTGGTGGGTGCCACAACGTGGATGTAGGAAGATCTTGACGATCTTGCCGAACCACGGGATAAATCCTCGTGTCTCCTCGGGAGTTTGCATCCTCTTCCTCTCCCTTACATTTATGCATTTTATATACCGCGAAGTTGCTATTTACTTCAATGCATAGATCGTTTGCGTAGGGAATTGGGCTTTTAGGAATTAAGCTTTATTGCTTAGATTTTTGAAAATAAGCCCAATTCACCCCCCCCCCCCTCTTGGGCATTTGATCCTTACATCGGTAAAGCCTTCTGGCATGGCTTCTACTGGCCTACAGCGCTCCAGGATGCAACTAAGCTAGTGAAGAGATGCGAAGCATGCCAGTTCCATGCAAAGCAAATTCACAAACCAGCTCAGCCTCTACAAATGATACCTCCTACATGGCCTTTCGCTGTGTGGGCGATGGACATCTTGGGACCTTTCCCAAGAGCCATCAGAGGTTACAAGTTCCTGTACATTGCCATTGACAAATTCACCAAATGACCGGAAGCAACTACCGAGTTCACAAGCTCTGCATTCCAAGGATATTGCGAAGACCTCGACATTTAGGTTAGCTACGCTTCTGTAGCTCACCTGGCAAGTAATGGCCAAGCTGAGAGAGCATATGCAGAAATCCTAAAAGGACTCAAGGCGCACACATATGAGCACCTGAAAAAACATGGAGCCAACTGGATCGAAGAGCTTCCACCCACTCTGTGGGCCAACAGGACAACTCCAAACCGATCAACTGGAGAGACACCCTTCTTCCTGGTATACGGAGCTGAAGCAGTCCTTCCTCCAGAAATCACCTTGGGGTCGCTCCGGGTCCGGACATTCGACGATGCCGCGCAGGACGAGCTCCGGCGTGAAGACCTTGACCTCCTTGAAGATGGAAGGTGCCGAGCAACTGTTCGGAATGCCCGATACCGCCAAGCTCTTCGGCGCTATCACCAACGACATGTTCACAGCCGACAGCTCAAGGAAGGCGATCTGGTGCTACGGAGAATACAATCCAGAGAAGTGTTAAACAAACTTTCCCTTAGCTGAGAAGGACCCTTCCGAGTAATCAAAGTATCCCGTCCCGGATGCGTTCGCTTGGCAACCGAGGATGGGACACCTCTCCCTAACCCTTGGAACATTGAGCACCTCCGTAAGTTCTACGCTTAATATCACGAAGGTGAGTCTGTAGTTACATATGATGTATGTTATAGAGTCATTGTACGGAGTCAGGTAGCTCCTCTGGGAGAACAGCCGGACCTTCTCCGGAAGGTCCGCAAAGTTCAGGAAACACTTGTCACAGTCTCAGAACTAAAAGTGTAGCTAGCTACCTTGGGTCAAATGAGAAACGAAACACACTTAGCCTGGTTCCGTACCCTAAGAGTGTACTTGTTTCCCCTGTACCCCGGACTTATAATGAAAGACATCATTGTGTGAAAACAGACTCCACATGCATTTATTTTGTACAGGCTCAATATTTTTTATTTTTCTCTTTCTTGTCTATAACAAAGCTGTGCAATTCTTAAGAAACTTTATCTCGACCAATTCAAGTATAATTCAAGTTGCATTGTCAATTCTTCCAGGTCTAAACATTGTTAATGGTCTACTCGTCTGAATGCTGTCAAGCCAATCTAGGTCCGGAGTGTGCTATCGACTTAGCCTGGTCATGCACCCTAAGTACGCCACTCTACCTACGCCCTGGCAGGCCGATGTAAGGCGAGTCCAGAAATGATCGGACCTGTAGAAAACAAGCCAGTGCACTTGATTGTATTTACAATTGCTTTCAACCTAAAAATTTCTCATGAATAGTAAGTCGCAATTGAGTTATAGAAAGGGAATGGATTTTACTGTTTTTCTTGACTTCAGTGTGCAAGAAAAAATAAAGATTTCATGATGATGGTGAATGAAGCCGGAGCTACCAAAGCTCCGACATCCCCTAGGTGGCTTGTAGTCGATGTTTCAAAAATTGATAGCGAGCGTCGCTGGAGCTACTCAGCTCCGGTAAAACCAGGGGGCAGCCGTCAACGTGAAGAAAATATGGTGGGAAGAATCCACAGTGGGGTATGCTATCGACACACCGCGTGTTGACAGAGGTCACCGCTGGAGCTATCGAACTCCGACACCCAGAGGACTAACCGTCGATGCTCTACGCGTTGATGGAGACTGCTTCCCGAGCTACTAAGCTCCGACAATGGTCACTGCCAGAGCTACTAAGCTCCGACAACCTCAGGGGGCCTCTACTATCGAAGACTTCAGACCTACGCTGTACCAGTTTGAAGCACGCAAGTCTTCAACAACTGTTACATCCTCTTGGTACCTGTCGAAGGTCGTAAACGACACTTCCCCCGGACCTGCTTAGAGAGCAGCCCGCGGAGGTTCTTTTGGATTCACGAGGGCTAGTCCCAGGAGATCGAACACAACAGAATGATGAACACAGGGGATTTACGTGGTTCGGGCCACCGGAGCGTAATACCCTACTTCCACGGGAGTGTTGTGTATTGCCTTGCTTTCGCGTGTCGAGTCTTGGTCTAATTTTTTGCCGATGCTTTCTATGGACGTCTACAGAGCCCTTTTATAGCTTAAGGACTCTGCAGTCACAAGATGGGCCCCAGGACCCGACAGGTGGTCCCGGGGGGAGCCAAATCGTACACAAGATCTATGATTAAATGCTATCTACTCCCATTGTCAGGGGCGTCAATGCGCCGTTCTGCCGCGTCATGCGCCAGGGCTACACATAGTCGGTGATGATGGTGGTGCACGCCCCGTCCATCTTGTCCTTGCGGCCCATTCGTCCGTCTTGCGGCGTGGGTCTGTACCTGCTACTTGGAGAAGACAGGACACTGGGGTCTTGACTTTAGCATGCGCGGCATAGCTTGCCTGGGGAAGGCGCGCGCACTTAATGCCCGTCTGAGTAGCGCACGTCTCCTTTACTGCGGCTTCCTACCGCACTGAGTTGCCGTCCGCCACGTGGTTGCGCCGGAGCCTGCCTCTGCGGGGAGGCGAGCACTTAGCGGAACAGGCCACGTGGTGCACTCGGAGCCCACCCCTATGGAGGAGTGGAGGCTCAGCCCTACAGGCCATGTGGTAGTTCCGATGCCTTTCCCTACGATGACGCGGGCCTAGCCCCGAGGTCCCGATTGACCACGTGGCGGCTCCGGAGCCCACCTCAGCGGGGAGGCGAGCACTTGACGGAACAGGCCACGTGGCACGCCCGGAGCCCACCTCAGCTGGGAGGCAAGGGTCCAGCTCTGCCGGCCACATGGCAGCTTGGGATCCTCCCCCGGCGGAGGTAGGATCTGGTCCTTCCCTCCACGACGTGGCAGCCTCGGATTCAATCTCTTAGTAGGGATGGAGTCCTTAGCGGTTTTCTTCCTGTGCGCGGGGGTACCCTGTGACGCCCGGTTCCGAAAATGAACCAAGCTAACGCATATGTGTGCCCAGGATGTTCATCACACATACACGAGTGCAATCACAAAAGAGTATACAGAAAATTACCACAAGACAAGATTAATTAACCAAATTTTATTACACAAACCAGATTATCCTCGAATACAAGCTCTAATGAATATTAATGGCAAGTTCAACTAATGCAGCGGAAATAAACTAATTAAGCAAACTAAGCAGCTATGCAGCATAAGCGACAGGGTATGTATGCGCAGCTCCAATCAACACCACAGGCAAAGATGACGGTAGACACGGCCTAGAACTCCGCATTATCGCCATTAAACTCCCAATCCTGACCTACAACTGTTGGGGTGGGGGATTGCAAGAGTGAGTACATGTCGTACTCAGCAAGTGTGGAAAGTATGACATGTGGCTGATTCAAATGACGACAATGATAATGGCTAAGTGCTGAAAAGTACAGTAAAACATTTGAAAAGCAATATATCTTATGTATGTGAAGTAAACCCATCATAATCATAAATAATATCATAATACCAGTCCATAATTCACCATCCTCATCAATAATTCTAGATTTCACCATTGTCAATAACCATATTCAATACCAGAAATTAAATCCATAACCATTACCAAACCATAACCATCCCAATTACCAATTTCCCTCTAATCATGGAAGTTGTCCAGGTGCTCATAACCGGGAGCACGGCTATCATGATAGTTTTAATTAACTCTGCAGAGTTTGTACCTCTTTACCCACGTGTTCGTGATTTCATCACCTTTCGGCGACTAAGAATCTCCCTTATACCCATGACCCGTCGGTCACATTACACACTTCCATTGGTGTGTGGCCAAGAGATCACAAAATAGCCTTTACAGAGGGATTACTAGTCTATTCAGACCCCACTGAGGTTTCACCGGTGGCGATGCCTCCAACTGAGCACATCTTCAACCAAGGGCCCCCTCTTGAGCCATTCGGATCCCAGGGTAGTCCCACCAATCATCAACAAACCCAATCCGACTACCCCTTCCCCGAGCATCCACAATGGTCCAAACAGCACTAGCAAAGCCCTAATTAATCAGCTACGCCGCACCCATACTTGGCCTCGTGGTGGCACCGTAGTCCTGGCTTATTCTCGCATGAACCGGTCCTTAGATCTAAGGCAAGCATACCACTATATCATCCAACCCATCCACAAAACCATGCTTGCTTAGATCACCCATCGTATTGACCAGAATATCATTAATACATAATTAAATGTGTAGTGTTGTTTTTCCATCCCAATTAATTAAGCGAAGCAAAAAGGTAAAAATCATTCCCGACTCTCTACTATAAATTCCAGGTGACAAGGGTGGTTTAACAAATCTAGTAAACTTCCTACCATAGGATTCCCAGCAAATTGACACAGCATGCAGTTTTGCAAACAAAACATTTATTTTAAAACAGGATCAATATGCTTCAAGGACACTTGCCTTGCTCCGACGGATGGGGTTGCTCAAGCGCTTCGAAATCTTGATTCTCGAAATCCTCGTACACGATCTCTTGAGCACTTCCCTCTACTCGTGATCACACATACAAGAATATACATACAAATCAACATGATGCACACACATTAATCAACATGCGATGATATGCATGCATGCAAGGACCAATTAATTAATTAACTACGGTTGTTTATTAATTAGATGCAACTAGTTCATACGTGTTCATACGAGTTTACGGGGGTTTTAGCGAGAATTAATGCTGCTGAAAATAAAATTATGGTGCAACTAAAATCAATTTACGTCTATTAGATCTAATGCATCGCTAAAATTCGCATCGGGAACATGGCCTACCGTAGATGCGATGGCTTCGATGATCGCGGGATGGGGACAATGCGTAGACGAAGTAGATGGCGCAGCAGTCCCTTGGCGGCATGACGACGACGACGATCTCCGGTGGACGGTGGCACCCTCCTCTTTTTCTTCCTCTTCTTCCCCTCTTTTCTTCTTCCTTTTCTTCCCCTGGCGGCGCAGCCTCTGGTCCTTTTTTCTTCTGTGCTGGCGGCGTTCCTGGAAGGCGGCGGTGTTTCTGGGATCGGGAAAAGTCCCTAGGGCTTCGGTCCTTTTGTTATAGGCGCAGGACCGCGTGGGCGAGCGGGAAAATCGGGCTGGCGCGGAGTCGCGGAAGGGCGGGGCGAGCGTGCGGCGCGAGCTGCGGGAATCGCGCGAGAGTCCCAGGCGGATCGGGGCGGGGCGGCGTCAGGCGGGGCCCAGGGCGCCTCGGGCGTGTTGCGGGAGGGCGGCAGGATGTGGCGCGTGGAGGCGGGGGGCCCAGGCGGCGGGGCCGGTGCGGGTGACCGAGCGCGGGGAGGGCGGGGTGGCGTGGGGCTGGGCGCCTCGGGCGGCGGGGCGTGGGGCCGGGGCACGCGCGTGCGCGGGGACGGGAATCGCGGGGCCGGGGCGCGTGAGCGCCGGTCGGGCGCGGGCGTACGCGTGCGGGACCAGGCGCCTAGGGCGCTGGTGGGTGGCTGGCTGGGCCGGTCGGGCGGCCTGGCCGGCGGGTGGTTTATATATATATATATATATATATATATATATATATATATATATATATATATATATATATATATATATATATATATATATATATATATATATATATATATATATATATATATATATATATATATATATATATATAATTTATTCTTTATCTTATTTATTTATGTATATATTTTATTCTTTATATTATATATATATATTATTATTATTATAATTTTTATGCTTATTCCCTATTACAAGTTTTAGGCTATAATTATTTTCCTTTTACTCTACTAATATTTAATGCATGAACATGTATGCAATGCAGGATGCGAAAATTTAGGGTGTTACAAACCTACCCACCTTAAAGTGAATCTCGCCCTCGAGATTCGACAGCGTGGAGAAAAGATGCGGGAATTCTGCCTTCAGGTCTTCTTCACGTTCTCACGTAGCTTCGGCTTTTGTATGGTGTTTCCATTGCACTTTACACCAACGAATCCTCTTATTTCTCGTGACCCTTTCCTTCACGTCCAAGATCTTGATAGGTTGCTCGACATAGGACAAATCCTCGTGAAGTTCTAACTCGTCCATCGTCACTTGTTCTTCCGGTACCCTGAGACACTTCTTGAGTTGAGACACGTGAAACACGTCATGTACATCGGAGAGATACGCCGGCAGCTCAAGTCGATATGCCACTTCTCCTCGTTTGTCCAAAATCTTGAACGGTCCAATATAACGAGGTGCGAGCTTGCCTCTTATGTTAAACCTCTTATGACCTCTCATAGGTGACACCTTGAGGTAAACAAAATCTCTTATTTCAAAGGCTAATTTCCTTCTCCTATTGTCCGCATAGCCTTTTTGTCTTGATTGGGCAGCCCTCAAGTTTTCACGAATTATCTGGACTTGCTTTTCGGCTTCTTGCAACACATCCGGACCAAATACTTGAGTTTCTCCTGTTTCATTCCAAAACAAGGGAGTCCTACACTTCCTCCCGTATAGTGCTTCATAGGGTGACATTTTCAAGCTGGCTTGGTAACTATTGTTGTATGAAAATTCTGCGTATGGCAAGCTTTTGTCCCAACTTTTCCCATGCTTTAAAGCACAAGCTCTTAACATATCCTCCAAAACCTGATTGGTCCTCTCGGTTTGTCCGTCCGTTTTAGGATGATATGCTGAACTAAAATTCAACCTCGTTCCCAAAGCTTCATGCAACTTTTGCCAAAATCTGAAGGTAAATTGAGAACCTCTATCCGAGACTATCTTCTTCGGTACTCCGTGTCGACACACAATATGCTCCATGTATATTTCAGCCAATCGTGCAGCTGTATATTTGGTCTTCACAGGGACAAAATGAGCTGCCTTGGTTAAGCGATCCACAATTACCCAAATTGAGTCATACCCGGACTGAGTACGTGGTAACCCAACTATGAAGTCCATTCCAATTTCTTCCCACTTCCATTCCAGAATCTTCAACGGTTGCAATAATCCGGCTGGTCTTTGATGTTCCGCCTTGACTCGTTGGCACACATCACACAATGCGACATATTCGGCTATGTCCTTTTTCATGCTGGCCCACCAATAGCATGTCTTCAAGTCCTTGTACATCTTTGTACACCCGGGATGAATTGAGTACGGCGAGTCATGTGCCTCCTCAAATATTGTCTCCCGAATATGCTTTACATTAGGCACAACGATCCTCTTTCCAAGCCATAAGGTACCATGTTCATCTTCATCAAATCTGAATTCTCTCCCTTCTTTGATTCTTTCCTTGATTTCCTTGATCTCCTCATCTGTGGTTTGTGCTTCTCGAATTTCTTGCTCCAAGGTCGGATTTAACTCCATCATCTCCATCTCATTTACAAACCCGAGGTTCAACCGTTCAAACTCCTTACATAACTCGGACGGTAACTCTCGAACTGTATGTTGATGGCTTACTCCCTTTCGGCTCAAAGCATCGGCCACTACATTGGCCTTCCCTGGGTGATAGTTGATTCCCACGTCATAATCCTTTATGAGCTCCAACCATCGGCGTTGCCTCAGATTCAGATCCGTTTGCGTAAATATGTACTTGAGACTCTTGTGATCCGTATAAACCTCACATCAGTGACCAAATACATAGTGTCTCCATATCTTCAATGTAACACCCTAAATTTTCGCATCCTGCATTGCATACATGATCATGCATTAAACATTAGTAGGATAAAAGAAAAATAATAAAACATAAAAGATGGAGCATATATATACAAATGTATGTAGCAAAAGAAGAAATAAAAAAATAATAATTATAGCCTAAAACTTGTAATAGGGAATAAGTATAAAAATTATAATAATAATAAAAAAGGAATATATATAAATAAATTTTATAATAAATAAATATATATAAAAAGTAAATAAATAAAATAAACAAGATAAATAAAAAAATATAAAACATAAATAATAATATAAAAAGGAAAAAAAAGAAAATATATAAAAAATATATATAAAGAATAAATAATAATATAATAATATATAAAAAAAGTATAAAAAAAAGAAAAAAAAGGGGCAGCGCCGCCGGCCAGGCCAAGCGGCCCAGCCAGCGTGCCCCGGCGCGCCCACGCCCACGCGCGACCCGCCGCCTGCGCTGGCCTTGCGCTGGGCCCCACCGCCGCCTGGCACCCGGCCGACACGGCACCGCAGCCGCCCCGGCTCCCGACGCCCCCGCCTCGATCGCCCACCCCACGCCCCGCCGCCCGATGCACGCCGCGTGCCCCGAGGCCCCGCACCGCGTCGCCCGCCGCCTGCTCCCGGCCCCGCCACCTGACGCGCCTCCCGCACGCCCGCTCCCCCGCCGCCTGGGCCCGCCCCATCCCCGCACGCGCCCCGATCCCCGCAGCCTCACCCTGCGACCGCCTGGCCACGCCCGCACCGCGCCTCGCTCCCGTCCCGCGCAGCGCCCCTGGACCCCACGCCCCGCGATTCCCACTCGCCCTCCCGCGCGTAGCGCGATTCCCGCCCTGCCTCCCGCGCCGTGTGGCCCCACCGGCATCGCCCCGCCCTCCCGCAGCGCATCGACGCGCCGCACGCACCTCCCGCGCGATACGCGGCCCTGCACCGCAACGCACGCCCAGCACGGACGCCCCGAATCCCGGTACGAGTCGGTACCGATTTTTACCGATCCTGTGCCTATAAAAAGGAGAGACGCCCGTAGGTTTTTCCCTCGATCCCAGAACTGCCGCCAGCCACGGGAAAAGCCGCCAGTACAGAAGGCAAAAGAAAACAGGGACCAGAGGGCTGCGCCCAGGGAAGAAAAAGGAGAAAAAGAAGGGGAAGAAGAGGAAGAAAAAGAGGAGGGCCCCACCGTTCACCGGAGATCGCCGTCGCCATCGCGTCGCCGTCGTCGTGCCGCCGGAAGACGCATCTACTTCGTCTACGCATCGTCCCCATCCCGCAATTATTGAAGCCATCGCATATACGGTAGGCCATGTTCTCGATGCGAATTTTAGCGACATATTAGATCTGATAGACGTAAATTGATTTTAGTTGCACTATAATTTTATTTTCAGCAGCATTAATTCTCGCTAAAACCCTCATAAACTTGTATGAACACGTATAAACTAGTTGCATCTAATAAATAAACAGCCATAGTTAATTAATTATTGTACTTTGCATGCATGCATATCATCGCATGTTGATTAATGTGTGTGCATCATGTTGATTTGTATGAATATTCTTGTATGTGTGATCACGAGTAGAGGGAAGTGCTCAAGAGGTCGCATACGAGGATTTACAAAATCAAGACTTTGAAGCGCTTGAGCAACCCCATCCGCCGGAGCAAGGCAAGTGTCCTTGAAGCATATTGATCCTGTTTTTAAAATAAATGTTTTGTTTGCAAACTGCATGCTTGTGTCAATTTGATGGGAATCCTATGGTAGGAGGTTTACTAGACTTGTTAAACCACCCTTGTCACCTGGAATATATGGTAGAGAGTCGGGAAGGGTTTTTACCTTTTGCATCGCTTAATTAATTGGGATGGAAAACAACACTACACATTTAATTATGCATCAATGATATTCTGGTTAATGTGAACTGGTCAATACCATGGATGATCTAAGCAAGCTTGGTATGTGGATGGGTTGGATGTTATGGTGGTTTACTTGCTTTAGATCTAAGGACCGGTTCATGCGAGAATAAGCCAGGACTACAGTGCCACCACGAGGCCAAGTATGGGTGCGGCGTAGCTGATTAATTAGGGCTTTGCTAGTGCTGTTTGGACCATTGTGGATGCTCAGGGAAGGGGTAGTCGGATTGGGTTTGTTGATGATTGGTGGGACTACCCTGGGATCCGAATGGCTCAAGAGGGGGCCCTTGGTTGAACATGTGCTCAGTTGGAGGCATCGCCACCGGTGAAACCTCAGTGGGGTCTAAATAGGCTAGTAATCCCTTTGTAAAGGCTATTTTGTGATCTCTTGGCCATACACCAAAGGAAGTGTAATTGGCATAAGGGAGGTTCTTTAGTCGCCGACGGGTGATGAAATCACAAACACGTGGGTAAAGAGGTACAAACTCTGCAGAGTCTAAATAAACTATCATGATAGCCGTGCTCCCGGTTATGAGCACCTAGATGACCTACATGATTAGAGGGAAATTGGTAATTGGGATGGTTATGGTTTGGTAATGGTTATGGATGGTTATGGATTAATTTCTGGTATTGAATATGGTTATTGGCAATGGTGAAATCTGGAATTATTGATGATGGTAGTGAGTTCAGATTGGTATTATGATATTATTCATGATTATGATGGGGTTACTTCACATAATATGATATATTGCTTTTCAAATGTTTTACTGTACTTTTCAGCACTTTACCATTATTATCGTCGTCATTTGAATAAGCCACATGTCATACTTTCCACACTTGCTGAGTACGACATGTACTCACTCTTGCAATCCCCCCCAATAGTTGCAAGTCAGGATTGGGAGTTTAATGGCGATAATGCGGAGTTCTAGGCCATGTCTACCGTCAGCTTTGCCTGTGGTGTTGATTGGAGCTGCGTATACAAACCCTGTCGCTTATGCTGCCTAGCTGTTTAGTTTGCTTAATTAGTTTATTTCCGCTGCATTAGTTAAACTTGTCAATTATATTCATTAGAGTTTGTATTCGAGGATAATCTGGTTTGTGTAATAAAATTTGGTTAATTAATCTTGTCTTGTGGTAATTTTCTGTATACTCTTTTGTGATTTGCACTCGTGTATGTGTGATGAACATCCTGGGCACACATATGCGTTAGCTTGGTTCATTTTCGGAACCGGGCGTCATAGATTGGTATCAGAGCCACAGGTTGACCGTAGGATGCAGCCTAGATAGAATGGACACTTTAGAGCACATAGGAGCACTCAGGAATCGATGTGTTTTCGCTTGGTGTGCAGTTTGCTATATATATATTATTTGCTTGTGTGCTTAATAGAGGATTTTGGGATGCTTTAGCGTTGCCATGTCCACCTAGGCTAGTATAGCTAGTTGGTTAGCTTCATATCCCTTGATGCATTTAGTTGGGGACGTTCTAAAATTCTTACCTATTGCTTTTCTCCAGATGGTGAGGACTCGCAACCAGAGGGATGTCAATGATGAGGAGGAGAACAATGGAGTACCTCAGACCAACAATGGACAAGGACCTGCTCATGGAGCTATCAATATTGAGCAGCTACTAGCTATGCAGAACCAGCTCATGCAGACCATGATACAAACAAGGGGACAGCTGCAGGCTGGCAATATCAACAATCAGCCCCACATGCCTCCACCGCCACCCCCGCCTCCTCATAACCGATTGGGAGAGTTTATGAGGACTAGGCCGCCGACCTTTGCTCAAGCTGCTGAACCTATGGATGCGGACGATTGGCTCAAGTCCGTGGAGAGGAAGCTAGCTATTGTCCAATGCAGTGACCGGGAGAAGGTCCTATTTGCTTCTCATCAACTAGTTGGAGCAGCTGCGGATTGGTGGGATTCTTATTGCAATGCTCATGAGAATCAAGAGAGAATTACTTGGGCCGAATTCAAGGAAAATTTTCGTTCTCATTATGTGCCCGAGGGTGTTATGATATTGAAGAGGCAAGAATTTGAGAATTTAAGGCAAGGAAGATCAAGTGTGAGTGAATATCTCAATAAATTCACTCAACTCTCAAGGTACGCGCCTGAGGATGTTAGTCGGGACAGCCGGAAGCAATATTTGTTCATGAGAGGCCTCAATAATGAGATCCAAGTGCAATTGCTCAATTGTGATTATGTCAATTTCCAGAAGCTTGTGGACAAAGCAATTGTGGTTGAGAACAAGATCCGTGAGATGGAGCAAGAACTCAAGAGGAAGGCGCCATATCAAGGACAGCAACAAGGAAGTAATGTGCGCCCTCGCCTTGCGCCGCCCAATGCGCCTCATTACAGCTCTTCTATTCCTGCTCAGCGCCCTGGTTATGCACCACACCTAACTCAGTTTGTGCAGCAGCGCACAGTCATGCAAGCAATGCCTTATGCACCTCGTGCTGATTTTCCTGGAGCCAATGCTCAAAACCAAGCTCGTCCCAATAATTCTGGTGGAGTTAAGAAGTGTTATACTTGTGGAGAAGCTGGACACTTTGCGCATCAATGTCCTAAGTCAGGCCTTGGTCAAGGAAGCAATGCACCGAGGCAAAACCCAAGACCCAATGGAGGACAACCATAAGGGAACCGCGGACAGCAGAATTTTGCTCGTGGCAACGTGAACCATGTCTCTACGGAGGATGCTCAACAAGCAGATGACGTGGTCATTGGTATGTTTCTCGCCAACTCCAACCCCGCGACTATGTTATTTGATCCTGGAGCATCGCATTCATTCATTGCATCGAAGTATGTTGCCGAGTATAGTTTGCCTATCTCTCATATGAAGTTTATTCTATTGGTTAAGTCTCCTGGAGGAGAGATGAGGACAAATATAGTATGTCCAAAAATAAGCCTTAGAATAAGGGGGTAGACTTCTCTGCCAACCTCATTGTTCTGGATTCACAAGGAATAAGAGGATCCGTTGGTGCAAAGTGCAATGGAAACACCATACGGAAACCGAAGCTACATGGGAACGTGAAGAAGACCTGAAGGCAGAATTCCCTCACCTTTTCTCCACGCTATCGAATCTCGAGGGCCAGATTCACTTTAAGGGGGGTAGAATTGTAACACCCTAAATTTTCGCATCCTGCATTGCATACATGATCATGCATTAAACATTAGTAGGATAAAAGAAAAATAAGAAAACATAAAAGATGGAGCATATATATACAAATGTATGTAGCAAAAGAAGAAATAAAAAAATAATAATTATAGCCTAAAACTTGTAATAGGGAATAAGTATAAAAATTATAATAATAATAAAAAAGAAATATATATAAATAAATTTTATAATAAAGAAATATATATAAAAAGTAAATAAAAAAATAAACAAGATAAATAAAAAAATATAAAACATAAATAATAATATAAAAGGGAAAAAAGAAAATATATAAAAATATATATAAAGAATAAATAATAATATAATAATATATAAAAAAGTATAAAAAAGAAAAAAAAGGGGCAGCGCCGCCGGCCAGGCCAAGCGGCCCAGCCAGCGCGCCCCGGCGCGCCCACGCCCACGCGCGACCCGCCGCCTGCACTGGCCCCACGCTGGGCCCCACCGCCGCCTGGCACCCGGCCGACATGGCACCGCAGCCGCCCCGGCTCCCGACGCCCCCGCCTCGATCGCCCACCCCACGCCCCGCCGCCCGATGCACGCCGCGCGCCCCGAGGCCCCGCACCGCGCCGCCCGCCGCCTGCTCCTGGCCCCGCCACCTGACGCGCCTCCCGCACGCCCGCTCCCCCGCCGCCTGGGCCCGCCCCATCCCCGCACACGCCCCGATCCCCGCAGCCTCACCCTGCGACCGCCTGGCCATGCCCGCACCGCAGCACGCCGGGCCCCACACCGCGCCTCGCTCCCGTCCCGCGCAGCGCCCCTGGACCCCACGCCCCGCGATTCCCGCTCGCCCTCCCACGCGTAGCGCGATTCCCACCCCGCCTCCCGCGCTGCGTGGCCCCACCGGCACCGCCCCGCCCTCCCGCAGCGCATCGACGCGCCGCACGCACCTCCCGCGCGATACGCGGCCCCGCACCGCAACGCACGCCCAGCACCGACGCCCCGAATCCCAGTACGAGTCGGTACCGATTTTTACCGACCCCGTGCCTATAAAAAGGAGACCCGCCCGTAGGTTTTTCCCTCGATCCCAGAACCGCCGCCAGCCACGGGAAAAGCCAGCGGTACAGAAGGCAAAAGAAAACAGGGACCAGAGGGCTGCGCCCAGGGAAGAAAAAGGAGAAAAAGAAGGGGAAGAAGAGGAAGAAAAAGACGAGGGCCCCACCGTTCGCCGGAGATCGCCGTCGCCATCGCGTCGTCGTGCCGCTGGAAGACGCATCTACTTCGTCTATGCATCGTCCCCATCCCGCGATTATTGAAGCCATCGCATCTACGGTAGGCCATGTTCCCGATGCGAATTTTAGCGACATATTAGATCTGATAGACGTAAATTGATTTTAGTTGCACCATAATTTTATTTTCAGCAGCATTAATTCTCGCTAAAACCCTCGTAAACTTGTATGAACACGTATAAACTAGTTGCATCTAATAAATAAACAACCATAGTTAATTAATTATTGTACTTTGCATGCATGCATATCATCGCATGTTGGTTAACGTGTGTGCATCATGTTGATTTGTATGAATATTCTTGTATGTGTGATCACGAGTAGAGGGAAGTGCTCAAGAGGTCGCATACGAGGATTTACAAAATCAAGACTTTGAAGCGCTTGAGCAACCCCATCCGCCGGAGCAAGGCAAGTGTCCTTGAAGCATATTGATCCTATTTTTAAAATAAATGTTTTGTTTGCAAACTGCATGCTTGTGTCAATTTGATGGGAATCCTATGGTAGGAGGTTTACTAGACTTGTTAAACCACCCTTGTCACCTGGAATATATGGTAGAGAGTCGGGAAGGGTTTTTACCTTTTGCATCACTTAATTAATTGGGATGGAAAACAACACTACACATTTAATTATGCATCAATGATATTCTGGTTAATGTGAACTGGTCAATACCATGGATGATCTAAGCAAGCTTGGTATGTGGATGGGTTGGATGTTATGGTGGTTTACTTGCTTTAGATCTAAGGACCGGTTCATGCGAGAATAAGCCAGGACTACAGTGCCACCGCGAGGCCAAGTATGGGTGCGGCGTAGCTGATTAATTAGGGCTTTGCTAGTGCTGTTTGGACCATTCTGGATGCTCGGGGAAGGGGTAGTCGGATTGGGTTTGTTGATGATTGGTGGGACTACCCTGGGATCCGAATGGCTCAAGAGGGGGCCCTTGGTTGAAGACGTGCTCAGTTGGAGGCATCGCCACCGGTGAAACCTCAGTGGGGTCTAAATAGGCTAGTAATCCCTTTGTAAAGGCTATTTTGTGATCTCTTGGCCATACACCAAAGGAAGTGTAATTGGCATAAGGGAGGTTCTTTAGTTGCCGACGGGTGATGAAATCACAAACACGTGGGTAAAGACGTACAAACTCTGCAGAGTCTAAATAAGCTATCATGATAGCCGTGCTCCCGGTTATGAGCGCTTGGATGACCTACATGATTAGAGGGAAATTGGTAATTGGGATGGTTATGGTTTGGTAATGGTTATGGATGATTATGGATTAATTTCTGGTATTGAATATGGTTATTGGCAATGGTGAAATCTGGAATTATTGATGATGGTAGTGAGTTCAGATTGGTATTATGATATTATTCATGATTATGATGGGGTTACTTCACATAATATGATATATTGCTTTTCAAATGTTTTACTGTACTTTTCAGCACTTTACCATTATTATCGTCGCCATTTGAATAAGCCACATGTCATACTTTCCACACTTGCTGAGTACGACATGTACTCACTCTTGCAATCCCCCCTCCCCCAACAGTTGCAGGTCAGGATTGGGAGTTTAATGGCGATAATGCGGAGTTCTAGGCCGTGTCTACCGTCAGCTTTGTATGTGGTGTTGATTGGAGCTGCGCATACATACCCTGTCGCTTATGCTGCCTAGCTGTTTAGTTTGCTTAATTAGTTTATTTCCGCTGCATTAGTTGAACTTGTCAATTATATTTATTAGAGTTTGTATTCGAGGATAATCTGGTTTGTGTAATAAAATTTGGTTAATTAATCTTGTCTTGTGGTAATTTTCTGTATACTCTTTTGTGATTGCACTCGTGTATGTGTGATGAACATCCTGGGCACACATATGCGTTAGCTTGGTTCATTTTCGGAACCGGGCGTCACATTCAAGGCGTGTACCACAGCTGCGAGTTCAAGGTCATGTGTAGGATAATTCAACTCATGTTTCTTTAGTTGCCTCGATGCATAAGCTACCACTTGGCCTTCTTGCATGAGCACACATCCTAATCCTTGTCTTGATGCATCACAATATATATCAAAACTCTTGCTCACGTCCGGTAATACTAACACTGGCGCGGTTGTCAACCTTTTCTTTAACTCCTTAAAGCTATCCTGACAAGCTTGAGTCCATCGGAATGCCTTCCCTTTCATGAGTAATTTGGTCATAGGCTTGGCTATTTTGGAGAAATCCTTGATGAATCGGCGGTAATATCCAGCCATTCCAAGGAAACTCCGAATTTCCTTGACATTCTGTGGCGGCTCCCACTTCAACACGTCTCTCACCTTTCCGGGGTCAACCGATACTCCTCCTCCTGAGATTATATGACCCAAAAATGGCACCTCTTTCAACCAAAACTGGCACTTGCTGAACTTGGCATACAATTGATGCTCCCTCAATTTCTGCAGCGTAAGCCTCAAGTGTTCCTCATGTTCCTTCTCATCCTTCGAGTAGATCATAATGTCATCAATAAACACCACAACGAAACTTGTCCAAGTACTCCATGAAGACTTTATTCATGAGGTACATAAAGTAGGCAGGCGCATTTGTCAATCCAAAAGACATCACGGTGTACTCATAAGATCCATACCGTGTCATAAAAGTTGTCTTGGGTATGTCCGATGGTCTAATCTTCATTTGAAAGTATCCCGACCTCAAATCAATCTTGGAAAACACACAGGTGCCTTTCATCTGTTCAAACAAATCCTCTATACGAGGCAAGGTGTACTTGTTCTTGATTGTCACCTTGTTGAGAGCTCGGTAATCCACACACATCCTTTGCGTTCCATCCTTCTTGTCCACAAATAGAACGGGCGCTCCCCAAGGTGAAGAGCTTGGGTGAATAAAACCCTTCTCTAATTGCTCTTGAATTTGTTTCTTGAGCTCCGCTAATTCCATAGGAGGCATCCTATACGGCCTCTTAGCTATAGGTGCAGTTCCAGGTATTAAATCAATAACAAACTCAATGTCTCGATCGGGTGGCATACCTGGCCACTCATCTGGAAACACATCCAAAAATTCACACACTACCGGAATCTCCTCAATTGCGGCACCGTCCATATGATTCAGCTCCAATTGCTTTGGTGCGGTTTGAGATGCTTCAAATTCTACGGTGATCCCTTCCTCATTGATCAACTTCACCGTCTTCGTGGCACACTCAATAACTCCATTGTGCTTCCTTAACCAGTCCATACCAAGTATAATGTCCAACCCTTGAGAATCCAAAACAATGAGGTTGGCGGAGAAGTCTACCCCCCTTATTCTAAGGCTTACTTTTGGACATACTATATTTGTCCTCATCTCTCCTCCAGGAGACTTAACCAATAGAGTAAACTTCATATGAGAGATAGGCAAACTATACTTGGCAACATACTTCGATGCAATGAACAGATGTGATGCTCCAGAATCAAATAACATCGTCGCGGGGTTGGAGTTGGCGAGAAACATACCGATGACCACGTCATCCGCTTGTTGAGCATCCTCCGTAGAGACATGGTTCACGTTGCCACGAGCAAAATTCTGTTGTCCACAACTTCCTTGTGGTTGTCCTCCATTAGGTCTTGGGTTTTGCCTCGGTGCATTGCTTCTTTGACCAAGGCCTGACTTAGGACATTGATTCGCAAAGTGTCCAGCTTCTCCACAAGTATAGCACTTCTTAACTCCACCAGAATTATTGGGGCGAGCTTGGTTTTGAGCATTGGCTCCAGGAAAATCAGCACGAGGTGCATAAGGCATCGGAGGCCTAGGTGCTTGCATGACAGGGCGCTGAGCAGGAATAGAGGAGCTGTAATGAGGCGCATTGGGTGGCGCAAAGCGAGGGCGCACATTACTTCCTTGTTGCTGTCCTTGATATGGCGCCTTCCTCTTGGTTTCTTGCTCCATCTCACGGATCTTGTTCTCAACTACAATTGCTTTGTCCACAAGCTTCTGAAAATTGACATAGTCACAATTGAGCAATTGCACTTGGATCTCGTTGTTGAGGCCTCTCATGAACAAATACTGCTTTCGGCTGTCCCGGCTCACATCTTCAGGCGCGTACCTTGAGAGTTGAGTGAATTTATTGAGATATTCACTCACGCTTGATTTCCCTTGCCTCAAGTTCTCAAATTCTTGCCTCTTCAAGATCATAACACCTTCCGGCACATAATGAGAACGGAAACTCTCCTTGAATTCCGCCCAGGTGATCCTCTCTTGATCCTCATGAGCATTGCATAGTGAATCCCACCAATCGGCAGCTGCTCCAACGAGTTGATGGGAAGCAAATAGGACCTTCTCTCGATCACTGCATTGGACAATAGCAAGTTTCTTCTCCACGGACTTGAGCCAATCATCCGCATCCATAGGATCGGCGGCTTGAGAAAAGGTTGGTGGCCTAGTCCTCATAAACTCTCCCAATCGGTTATGAGGAGGCGGGGGTGGCGGTGGAGGCATGTGTGGCTGATTGTTGATATTGCCAGCTTGCAGCTGTCCCATGGTCTGTATCATGGTCTGCATGAGCTGGTTTTGCATAGCCAATAGCTGCTCAATGTTGATAGCTCCATGAGCAGGTCCTTGTCCGATGTTGTTCTGGGGGGCTACATGGTTCTCCTCCTCATCATTGACATCCCTCTGATTGCGAGTCCTCACCATCTAGAGAAAAGCAATAGGTAAGAATTAGAAAACATCCCCAACTATATGCATCAAGGGATATAAATCTAACCAACTAGCTATACTAGCCTAGGTGGACATGGCAATGCTAAAGCATCCCAAAATCCTCTATTAAGCACACAAGCAAACAATATATATATATATAACAAACAGCACACCAAGCAATAACACATCGATTCCTGAGTGCTCCTATGTGCTCTAAAGTGTCCATTCTTTCTAGGCTGCGTCCTACGGTCAACCTGTGGCTCTGATACCAATCTGTGACGCCCAGTTCCGAAAATGAACCAAGCTAACGCATATGTGTGCCCAGGATGTTCATCACACATACACGAGTGCAATCACAAAAGAGTATACAGAAAATTACCACAAGACAAGATTAATTAACCAAATTTTATTAAACAAACCAGATTATCCTTGAATACGAGCTCTAATGAATATTAATGACAAGTTCAACTAATGCAGCGGAAATAAACTAATTAAGCAAACTAAGCAGCTATGCAGCATAAGCGACAGGGTATGTATGCGCAGCTCCAATCAACACCACAGGCAAAGCTGACGGTAGAAACGGCCTAGAACTCCGCATTATCGCCATTAAACTCTTAATCCTGACCTGCAACTGTTGGGGTGGGGGATTGCAAGAGTGAGTACATGTCGTACTCAGCAAGTGTGGAAAGTATGATATGTGGCTGATTCAAATGACGACAATAATAATGGCTAAGTGCTGAAAAGTACAGTAAAACATTTGAAAAGCAATATATCTTATGTATGTGAAGTAAACCCATCATAATCATAAATAATATCATAATACCAGTCCATAATTCACCATCCTCATCAATAATTCCAGATTTCACCATTGTCAATAGCCACATTCAATACCAGAAATTAAATCCATAACCATTACCAAACCATAACCATCCCAAATACCAATTTCCCTCTAATCATGGAAGTTGTCCAGGTGCTCATAACCGGGAGCACGGCTATCATGATAGTTTTAATTAACTCTGCAGAGTTTGTACCTCTTTACCCATGTGTTCGTGATTTCATCACCTTTCGGCGACTAAGAATCTCCCTTATGCCCATGACCCGTCGGTCACATTACACACTTCCGTTGGTGTGTGGCCAAGAGATCACAAAATAGCCTTTACAGAGGGATTACTAGTCTATTCAGACCCCACTGAGGTTTCACCGGTGGCGATGCCTCCAACTGAGCACATCTTCAACCAAGGGCCCCCTCTTGAGCCATTCTGATCCCAGGGTAGTCCCACCAATCATCAACAAACCCAATCCGACTACCCCTTCCCCGAGCATCCACAATGGTCCAAACAGCACTAGCAAAGCCCTAATTAATCAGCTACGCCGCACCCATACTTGGCCTCGTGGTGGCACTGTAGTCCTGGCTTATTCTCGCATGAACCGGTCCTTAGATCTAAGGCAAGCATACCACCATATCATCCAACCCATCCACAAAACCATGCTTGCTTAGATCACCCATCGTATTGACCAGAATATCATTAATATGTAATTAAATGTGTAGTGTTGTTTTTCCATCCCAATTAATTAAGCAAAGCAAAAAGGTAAAAATCCTTCCTGACTCTCTACTATAAATTCCAGGTGACAAGGATGGTTTAACAAATCTAGTAAACTTCCTACCATAGGATTCCCAGCAAATTGACACAGCATGGAGTTTTGCAAACAAAACATTTATTTTAAAACAGGATCAATATGCTTCAAGGACACTTGTCTTGCTCCGACGGATAGGGTTGCTCAAGCGCTTCGAAATCTTGATTCTCGAAATCCTCGTACACGATCTCTTGAGCACTTCCCTCTACTCGTGATCACACATACAAGAATATACATACAAATCAACATGATGCACACACATTAATCAACATGCAATGATATGCATGCATGCAAGGACCAATTAATTAATTAACTACGGTTGTTTATTAATTAGATGCAACTAGTTCATACGTGTTCATACGAGTTTACGGGGGTTTTAGCGAGAATTAATGCTGCTGAAAATAAAATTATGATGCAACTAAAATCAATTTACATCTATTAGATCTAATGCGTCGCTAAAATTCGCATCGGGAACATGGCCTACCGTAGATGCGATGGCTTCGATGATCGCGGGATGGGGACAATGCGTAGACGAAGTAGATGGCGCAGCAGTCCCTTGGCAGCACGACGACGGCGACGATCTCCGGTGGACGGTGGCACCCTCCTCTTTTTCTTCCTCTTCTTCCCCTCTTTTTTTCTTCCTTTTCTTCCCCTGGCGGCGCAGCCTTTGGTCCCTTTTTCTTCTGTGCCGGCGGCGTTCCTGGAAGGCGGCGGCGTTTCTGGGATCGGGAAAAGTCCCTAGGGCTTCGGTCCTTTTTTTATAGGCGCGAGACCGCGTGGGCGAGCGGGAAAATCGGGCTGGTGCGGAGTCGCGGAAGGGCGGGGCGAGCGTGCGGCGCGGGCTGCGGGAATCGCGCGAGAGTCCCAGGCAGATCCGGGCGGGGCGGCGTCAGGCGGGGCCCAGGGCGCCTCGGGCGTGTTGCGGGAGGGCGGCGGGGTGTGGCGCGTGGAGGCGGGGGGCCCAGGCGGCGGGGCCGATGCGGGTGACCGAGCGCGGGGAGGGCGGGGTGGCATGGGGTTGGGCGCCTCGGGCGGCGGGGCGCGGGGCCGGGGCACGCGCGTGCGCGGGGGCGGGAATCGCGGGGCCGGGGCGCGTGAGCGCCGGTCGGGCGCAGGCGTACGCGTGCGGGACCAGGCGCCTCGGGCGCTGGTGGGTGGGCGGCTGGGCCGGTCGGGCGGCCTGGCCGGCGGGTGGTTTATATATATATATATATATATATATATATATATATATATATATATATATATATATATATATATATATATATATATATATATATATATATATATATATATATATATATATATATATATATATATATATATATATATATTATTTATTCTTTATCTTATTTATTTATGTATATATGTTATTCTTTATATTTTATATATATATATATTATATTATTATTATAATTTTTATACTTATTCCCTATTACAAGTTTTAGGCTATAATTATTTTCCTTTTACTCTACTAATATTTAATGCATGAACATGTATGCAATGCAGGATGCGAAAATTTAGGGTGTTACATACCCGGTCTGTGGGGTACCGACAGTGGCCCCCGAGCCCACCTCGGGAGAGTCGTCGATACCGCAGGTGGGGTCTTCTTCCTTTTCTTCCCGCGCAACTTTTTCGGCTCCACTTCGGGGCAGTTCCTCGGGCGACACGCCTCTGCCGTCGTGGCGACGTGTCCCCTTCCAGTAAGTGGAGGTTGCTGAACAGGCGCCGCGCGACATGACTTCTGCCTTCAATTGTGCTTTAACTGCGGTGGTTCCCAAGGTGGCTCCTGCACTTTCGCTGCTTTCGCCCTTTTGGAAACCGCCGAGTTACCTTCCGCATAGCTAGTCACCCGGCTCGCCTTCTTTGTCAAGCGACCCGGGCCCTCATGTCATTGCCTATACGGGACCATTGCTCTTCTACTGGAGCTGCGGCGATTCACACCTCTGCGCCTGTTGGCCTGCAGGGGTGCATAAAAAGAGAACTTTCCCCCTGAGGGTTCTTTCTCCCGCCTTTGCATTCCTGCGCCCGTGTTTCCGCCTCAAGCCCAGTTCTTGCGCTCTAGTTCCCAGTCTCCCCATCCAGAGCTTCCAACCTCAGCCCTCATGGCGAGCGTCTTGCCCAAGTCCAGGCTGTCCAGGCCCGCCGACCTGGCCCCTATGCACCGACTTCTTGGCTGGCACACTCCTGAGCGGGAGTCGTGGCTCCGTCCTGGGAGGCTCCCGCTGAGCCTCTCCGCCGGGGAGATGGTTCTCTTTTTGTCGTACGTGTTGGTCGGCTTTGTCCCGCCGGCATCCGCCTTCTTGGTCATGCTCCTGGAGACCTTCGGCCTCCAGCTCCACCACCTCGCGCCGAACTCGATCGCCATGCTGGCAGTCTTTGCTCACTTCTGCGAGATGTCCGTGGGGGTGATGCCGTCGGTAAAGCTCTTCCGGTACTTTTTTGTACTGAGGGCCACCGGCAGGAGTTCGAAGGAGCACCTCGGCGCCTACTACTTCCAGCGCCGGACTAAGGTCCCCACGAGGTACATTGCTTCCTTCAACTCGGCAAGGTGGGAGATGTGGCGCGAAGATTGGATGATCGCCAAGGTCGAGGCCCACGACCGGATGTGCCTCCCCACCGGGATCCCCTACTCCGAGCGATCATTCTAGGAGGAGCGCCCAGAGCTGGAGGAGGCGTTCAACCCGGTGCTGGAGAGGATCCAGATGCTGGCGGACCACGGGCTGTCGTCTGCCATGGTGCTGAGGGACTTCATGTCCCGCCGCATAGCCCCGCTTCAGCGCCGTGCCCGCCCGGCGTCGATGTTCACCGGCCTGTCAGACTGCACCCGACTCGAAACCGGCCCCGGCTCCAACCTGGACGAGCAGCAACTGCTCGACATGGTGGCCCGGGTCTGCCCCGACGACATCTCCGCCGAGGCACTCTCTCTTCCGTCAGCCTGCTGCCCCTTGTGCTCGAACTCCGAGTTGAGGAGGCAGCTGCTGAAGACGATGTCGACCCTCGACGAGTCCGGGCTGGCGCAGCGTCAGATCGGGGACCCGTTCCGGGGGGTTAGCATTGCTGACAACGCTGAGGGAGGCGAGGATCCTTTAAGAGACGTTGGTTCTTCAAGCAGTGACTCCTCGAGCGGCCCCCAGCACCATCCATGGTGTGGCGCTGTCTCCCCTGGCAACAAGGGGAAGGGGAAGGTGCCGGTTCCGGTGCTGGACCCGTCCCCCAAGAAGCGCGCCCGGTCACCGCCGCCGGCCCCTTCTGCCCTTCGTCAGGGCTCCGGAGCCCTGCCGCGCTCGTCGCCAGGGGGCGCCGATGGCGCCACCTTGCCGCCCAAGTCTTCCACACGCAATAGGGGGAGGCTCCTCAACGCCGACAGGACCCCAGCGTTCCCTCTCCGTTCGGAGGGGCGCCAGACCTCGGGGGTGCCGCCGTCACCGCCTTCACAGGGGCCCCCAGCACATTCAGCGGCCCCCGCCGCGGGTTCGGGGGGTCCGAACCCCTCCAACCCTTTCGGGAAGCGGTGGAGCTTCAGCGTCCCCCAGTAAGTTTACACAGATTTTACCTTGGGTGCTCTTTGCTGTGTGATTACCCTGTCATTTTCTTATGATCCGGGTTTGCTTGATTTCAGCGCTTCCACAACTACCCCACCACCCACAGGCACTTCTGCTGGAGGGTCTGCCGCTCCGGCCGGCTCGCAGGGATCGTCTGCTGCCTCGGGCCCTGCTTCGGTGCCCCAGGCTGCTGCCGTTGGGGTACCTTGGGCTCCCGTGTCTGAGACCCCCGCAGGGGCTGCTGGAGCCCAACCGCGCGCGCCGATGACCGCCGCCGCGCCTACCAACGACACCGCGTCCACTGGTCACACCGTGCCAGCCGACGCCGCCGCACCCTCCGACACTGCTGCGTCGATTGGCGCCTCTGGCCCTGGTGCTGCCGTCAGGGAGGGGGCCCTGGTCCCCGTCTCCCCAGTGGTCCTCCAAATGGAGGACGATATTGAAGAAGTGGGGAGGCAGGGACCCGCTCCTACGGTGGAGCCTCTCGCCCTGTATGAGGCCATGGCCGTGGCCCACTCCGGCTTCCGGCAAGCCCAGGTGGCCCTCGCCCAGGAGAAAGGGCGGCTCGAGGACAAAGACGACCGGCTCCGGGAATGGGCGAGGACCCTGGAGGCCCGGACCCAGCTGGCGAGGAGTCGAGCGGCCCAGCGGGAGCCGGTCGTTTGGGAGGAGATGAAGGTCCTCGAGCAGGAGCGAGACCTCATCGCCCTGCTGGACGCTGTTACCCAGAAGCTGAAGGCTGATGCCGAGGCCATCCACACTGAGGCCAGCTCCCGCCTCCAGGCCTGCGAGGACCTTCAGCACCTGCTGTCCCTCCGGGAGGCTGCTCTAGCCGAACAGGAGCTGGCGGCAAAGCAGGCCGAAGTGGAGGCGACCTGCCGCGAGCTCATCCTCCAACAGGAAGGGGCGAGAGTCCGCGCCGCTGAGCTGGATCGCCGGGAAGCCGCCCTGGCCGAGGCGCAGCAGGCCCAGTCCATCAAGCGCCAGGCCCTCCTGGACCGCGAGTTCAATGTTGCCCTCAAGGAGGGTGACTTGGACCGCCGCGAGGCGGGGCTCGGCGAGCGCGAGAGGGCCCTGGCGGCCAAGGAGAAGCTGTTCCTGGACGACGGACCTCGGGCGCTGGCGGCGGCCCAGCAGGAGGTGGAGGAGCTCCAGGCGGCGCGCTCCGCCGAGGACCGGAAGGTCTGGGAGTTCCTTGGCGGTGACGACTCGGCTCTGGTGCCGCTCGGCTTCAGCCCGGCGCGCGTAGGGGAGCTGTCGCAGGAGGTGAGTTAGGTGTTCCCGGCGCTCGACTCCACCAGCTCGAGGATGTGCTCACTGGGGGCCATCCTTGACAACCAGCTGGAGGCTGAGGGACGGTTGCTGGTGAAGGAGGTGGCGACGCACATCCTGTCCTGCTATCGGAGCTGGTACCCCGACGTCTCCCTGCAGCCGGTCCTCGAGGGGCCCATCGTCGAGAGGGAAGAGGCCGCCAAGTCTGAAGTTTCGAATGCGGTGGCACTCATCGCCTCAAGGTTCCAGTGGAGCGGCTGAGGGCTCCCCGGGCGTCTGTTTGAGTTTTTGTCTTTCTGTCTTTTGTCTTGTGGTTGGCTGTGATGACAAACTCTTTATTTGTGCGATAAATAATCTGTCTGTGGTGCCCTTTTATACTCAGCTTGCTTTTACTTCCAGCAATGTCTTCGCGCTGCTTGTTGTTCCTTAACTTCCAGGACCTGCCGTCCCCCAAAGTATGGCCCCCTGACAGGCGTGGCCAGTTGTTATGGGCACACCTGTCATATACTTAGGGCTTAGGGCGGACCGGTGTAGGAGGAGCTTAGGATTCGAAGGTAGCATTGCCGTAGCTGAGTATGCAGGTATGCCAACAGCGGCCCCCCTGGGGGTGTCGCTGGAGCTTCAGTTCTGCAGTGGCCACCATCTTTATTGAGAGGTCGACAGCGGGGCCCCTGGGGGTGCTGCCGGAGCTTCAGGTCGGCGGTGCCCGCTATTCTTCAGTGAGAGGTCGACAGCGGGCCCCCTGAGGGTGCCGCCGGAGCTCCAGTCCGGCGGTGCCCACTGTCTTCGCGGGTACTTCGACGATAGTTGCTGGAATACCTTCCTCAAAGACCTATACATAGATCAAAAAAGAGAAGTAATTATGTCCGCTGGTCGCTTCACCCCTGCTTGTTTTGTAGTGTCGCTTGACTTACGATCCTGGGCTGACTCGTGGGGCTTGGGTAATTCAGTGCTTCTGCACCCAGTGCTCGTTGTCCAGAATACCCAAGGGTGGTCCATCTGGCCCCCAGCACTTGGCTGTAGCGCTGGGGAGGCAGAATGCACAGGCTTAGGGTGCGGGACCAGGCTAAGCAGGTTGTGGCCCTGGACCTCCCGCTCGGCGTAAGCCGTTTCCGGGGGGGGGGGGGGGCATCTGGAGACACAGGCCCCCGAGTATTTGAATAATCGAGGCCCCAGGCGTATCGCAGGTACCTCAAGCAACCGCACCTGCAGTCCAGATAGCAAGGCTCCCACTACTGTTAAAGCAGGGGAAAAACGACAGCGCTCATGATAGATCACGAGCTATGGCGGGCTTACAGCAACATCATAAAAATTAATGATAATTTTTGAATTGACAAACCCTATACCAGGCAGGACAACCTTCTTTCATTGTAGTTTCTCATAAGATGAAGCAGACTTTACAAGGCGAATAACCCGGCCTGGGTGTTAGGTGGAGCCGAGTGCACCTACTTAGGGCTCTGGGCCAGGCTAAGTGGAATGCGCACTCGGGGCCCCATCCCCGATACTAAGTGCTATCCTGAGATAATGTGTAACCTTTACAATGAAATAGCATTGCCCCGACTTTGGTCCTCGCAGTATAGCCTCCACTCCTCCATAGGGGTGGGCTCCGAGTGCACCACGTGGCCTGTTCCGCTATGTGCTCGCCTCCCCGCAGAGGCAGGCTCCGGCGCAACCACGTGGCGGACGGCAACTCAGTGCGGTAGGAAGCTGCAGTAAAGGAGACGTGCGCTACTCAGACGGGCATTAAGTGTGCGCGCCTTCCCCAGGCAAGCTATGCCGCGCATGTTAAAGTCAAGACCCCAGTGTCCTGTCTTGTCCAAGTAGCCGGTACAGACCCACGCTGCAAGACGGACGAATGGGCCGCAAGGACAAGATGGACGGGATGTGCACCACCATCATCACCGACTATGTGTAGCCCTGGCGCACGACGCGGCTGGCACGCCAAATGTCGAAGGTCGTAAACGACACTTCCCTTGGACCTGCTTAGAGAGCAGCCCGCGGAGGTTCTTTTAGATTCACGAGGGCTAGTCCCAGGAGATCGAACACAACAGAATGATGAACACAGGGGATTTACGTGGTTCGGGCCGCCGGAGCGTAATACCCTACGTCCACGGGAGTGTTGTGTATTGCCTTGCTTTCGCGTGTTGAGTCTTGGTCTAATTTTTTGCCGATGCTTTCTATGGACGTCTACAGAGACCTTTTATAGCTTAAGGACTCTGCAGTCACAAGATGGGCCCCAGGACCCGACAGGTGGTCCCGGAGAGAGCCAAATCCTACACAAGATCTATGATTAAATGATATCTACTCCCATTGTCAGGGGCGTCAATGCGCCGTCCCGCCGCGTCGTGCGCCAGGGCTACACATAGTCGGTGATGATGGTGGTGCATGTCCCGTCCTTCTTGTCCTTGCGGCCCATTCGTCCGTCTTGCGGCGTGGGTCTGTACCGGCTACTTGGACAAGACAGGACACTGGGGTCTTGACTTTAGCATGCGCGGCATAGCTTGCCTGGGGAAGGCGCGCGCACTTAATGCCCGTCTGAGTAGCGCACATCTCCTTTACTGCGGCTTCCTACCGCACTGAGTTGCCGTCCGCCACGTGGTTGCGCCGGAGCCTGCCTCTGCGGGGAGGCGAGCACTTAGCGGAACATGACACGTGGTGCACTCGGAGCCCACCCCTATGGAGGAGTGGAGGCTCAGCCCTGCAGGCCACGTGGTAGTTCTGATGCCTTTCCCTACGATGACGCGGGCCTGGCCCCGAGGTCCCGATTGACCAGGTGGCGGCTCCGGAGCCCACCTCAGCGGGGAGGCGAGCACTTAGCAGAACAGGCCACGTGGTGCATTCGGAGCCCACCCCTATGGAGGAGTGGAGGCTCAGCCCTGCAGGCCACGTGGTAGTTCTGATGCCTTTCCCTACGATGACGCGGGCCTGGCCCCGAGGTCCCGATTTACCACGTGGCAGCTCCGGAGCCCACCTCAGTGGGGAGGCGAGCACTTGACGGAACAGGCCACGTGGCACGCCCGGAGCCCACCTCAGCGGGGAGGCAAGGGTCCAGCTCTGCCAGCCACATGGCAGCTTGGAATCCTCCCCTGGCGGAGAGGTAGGATATGGTCCTTCCCTCCACGACGTGGCAGCCTCGGATTCGGTCTCTTAGTAGGGACGAAGTCCTTAGCGGTTTTCTTCCTGTGCGCGGGGGTACCCGGTCTGCGGGGTACCGACAGTACCCTTTCATAATCAAATTGTGTACATCTACCAGGAGGCCAAGTGAGACAAAGATGTTGAAGACAAAAAATGAAATTCATAAACACTTGGATTTCATTTATTTGGAGACAAGAGATTACAAAATTGGAGAAAAAGAAGAGAGAATACAAGCGGGAGCTACAGAGAGAGAGTCCTAGACCCTATGGAAGAACGAGGCGACCTTCTGGGAAAACTCCGACACGCTGGCTTGGGCGGATTCTCCCTCTCCGTCGATGGGGTCTTCAAGCACCGGGTCTAGTGGGAACTGAGGGTCCCGGCTTGTGTAGCACATCAGAACGTATCCTGCGACGTTCTTTGCCAGGGATTGTCCCTCGGTTTCCAGCTGGTCCACGATGACATCGCCCATCTTGGTGAGCTTGTTGGCTGCCGAACTCAACGCCTGCAACGCCTGGTCCAGCTCCGGCTCTGGATCATCCAGACGCACGGGACTAAAACCCATTGGCGTCAGCGCGTCGTTGGCTTTGCCCAGGAAGTCCCAAACTTGTTGGAACTCTGCAGCCCTTGAGCCTCGCATCTCCTCCAAGGATCTTTTGGTCGCCGCAAGCTCCGAATTCTCCTGGGCAAGGCGCTCAACCTCTTTGGCGTTCTGCTGAATCTTTTCAGCAACCTGCCTTTCGAGTTTACTGAGCTCCTCCTCTTGGAGGTGGATCTTGTTCCGGCGGTCGACTAAGTACTTCTCCCGTCCCCGCACCTTCTTCTCCCTGGCAGCAATTTCATCCTCCCTCTTGTGGAGGTCCTATCCTCGCTGCCAGGCCTTCTTCTCCTCTTTCTCGCAGCGTTCATCCAACTTCTTGGTACGCTCTGCGAGACTCTTGTCACCCAGAGTCAGCCTCTGAGTGAGCTCCTCCTCCCTCTTCACGAGGTCATACCGCAACTCCAGGAGTTTTTGCTCTTCATCTTCGAGCTTTCTCTCCCGCTCCTTAAGAGCCTCCCAGCGCTTGACGAGACTATCGTGGATGGCGTCGAGCCTCTCTTGGTGATCACTTGCTGCATTATTAGCAGCTACGGCCTATTCGTAGATGGCCCGGGACTGGTTGTCAAGGGATCGCATCATGCTTTCCCTCTCGTCCAGCAGCTGGCCCCAGTACTCCATCCGGGCCTTCTCCTTCTTCACCCATTCCCTTTCGTCAGCCAGCCTAGTTTGCATCAGCTTGGTCTCAAACTGGAGTTGGTTGCGCCACCTCCTAAGGGTTTGGCGCTCCTCCTCGAGGGCCTTGCTGTCGTGGAAAAAGGCCAGCTGCACTTGACGAAGGTTGGAGCAGGCATTGTTGATAGACAACAACAGAGGGATTGGGTCCAGACCAGTCGGGGTCCTCTCCACTAGTTCCAGCGGGTTCTCCATGACAAAAATCAGGTCCCACTCTATAAGAGCGGTCCCCTGAGCTTCCACGGCGCTAGGTCCGCCCTCCGGGGTAACCTCGGCCTCCGCCAAGGAAGGTCCTGCAACAGAAGTTTCGACCTTCGGAGTTGGCTCTGAAGGTCCCGCCGCCAGGTCATCAACAACTAGTCCCTCGGGCTGGGGGCCGACAGCTTCATCTAGGCACCCTGGCTCAGGCGCGGGCACCTCCGGGACCACCACCTCCGGGCAGGCGTTGAAGATTCGGCCAGAGCTGAAGCCACATCTGGCTCCAACGCTGGCGCCTCCTCCATCGCCGGCTCAGGCACTGGTGCTTCGACCGTCATGGGCTCGGGCGCTGACACTTCTGCAGCAACCGGCTCAGGCGCTAGAACTTCTTCGACAAACGGCTCAGGCGCCAGAACTTCATCAACACTCGGCTCTACCGTCGGGGCTTCGTCAACCATCGGCTCCAATGTTGGGGCTTCAACAACATTCGGCTCTAGGGCCAGAACTTCAGCTACCTCCGACTCTGAGGTCGGATTGTCCGTGATCTCAGCATCCAAACCCGAAGCTTCAACCTCCGGGGCAGGTGCCCCTAGTACATCTTCATTCCCGTGGTCTGGCGCTACCACGTGAGCTTCTGGGGATGAGTCGAGGTCCAAGACCACGACACCCGGTGTTGGAGCTGTCGCAGCCTCAGTCACCCCTTGAGGCAGCGCTGGGATTGGAGCTGGAGCCTCCACCTGCACAGCTTCAGCTGCTGCTGCAGGAACTGGAGCTTCAGCCCCTTTCTTGAGCACCCTGTGGATGAAGGACGAAGAAACTCAAAACACAGTTACAACAAAAGAACAATCAAATGAGGTAAAAAATCAAACTTACCTTGGAAGGCTTCCGCTCCAGCTAGCGCGGAACCTCTTCCCCAGATGCTCGGGGCCGGACCCTGTCGCCACTGGCGTGTCAGCTCCGGAAGGTTCCCCGGAGCTTGCTGCTGCCGTTGGCGTCACTTTGGTTGAGGCCCCCCTCGACCGAGAAGGACCTCCGGACCCAGAGCCTTCAGCTGGCACTAGTACTGGAGCCACATGGTCGGAGCTAGCACCCCGGGGAGATGCCGATGCTGGAGTGGTTGCCGCTGTTGAGGACCTTCCCCTCCGGGGAGAAGGAGCTGCTACAGAAGGAGCAGGTCTAACGGACCTCCCGTCAGAGTGCTTCAACTTCCTCTTACGGCTCGAGGGCTCGGCCAATTCTTTGCCCTTGCCCACGACTTCAACTCTCTGTCTTGGGGCAGAAGGGGGACCACCCTCGGAAGCTCTGGGGATCGCCAACCCAGTGGTCGAACACCTCTCAGCTTCACCGAGGTCATCAAGCACTGACATCTTCCGCCGGAGCTCCCTGCTGAACTCCGCCTCCATGTTCAGAGGGAGGAAAGCCGCCGGCGGAGTTAAGTGGTCACCCTTGATGTCGATGTCGTGCTGGAACTTCTTGAGGTGAAACTCCAAAGTTGCGCCTTCCATGTTGGACTTCAAACCGATCTCGTTCTGGTCATCGTCCATCACGCAATTGAGGGCCCAGGCAAGCTTCTCCCTCTTTTTCAGTGGAGCCCACCTGTTGACCAGGAAGTTGCTGAATAATGCCTGGGGAGTCACCCTCCCTCCACACATTGGCGGATCCTGGTCAGAGCAAGGTTGAAGGCGTCCGATAACACCGGAACTTCGCTCCAAGCTCCAGTGCCGACGTTGGGGAGGCCTTCGGGCAGCTCCAGCTTCTCATGCTCCTCCACCCTGATGAAAATCCAATCCTTCTTCCAGTCGTCCCACTTTCCAGAAGGGAACGACCGCAAGTACTTGTACGTACACTTCTTGCGCTTCACAAAATAATAGAAGCCAAGGTACTTGTCACTCTTGCCGGTGGTGTGGATGGTGAAGAAGGTGCAGAAGAGCTCGATGCAGGGGGGAATGCCCACCCACATCTCGCAGAAGTAGACAAAGATCGACACCAAAAGAATGGAGTGGGGGCCAAGGTGGTACAGTTGCAGACCATAAAAGTCCAGCAGCATCAAGAGAAAAGTGGAGAAGGGTGGCATCAGTCCCACCATGGCGTACGCGGAGAAGTACACCATGTCACCAGCGTGCTCCTTCTCGAATGGAAGCTTGTCGGCGCGGACCTGGTGGTTGAAGAAGTCACTGGACCACCCCATGAGGGCCCGAACCTTCCTCAAATCACCGTCGGTCTTAAGTCGGCTCTTGCGGAGACCCAACTCCATGGCAACACAACAGGGAGAGAGATGAAAAGAAGGCTAAAGTTTGGAGGATTTGAGCGCAATTTCAAATGAAGGCGTAAAGAATCCCCAAACGGTGCGCGCTTTCCTTCTTAAGTAAGCCCCCGCAATGCTTGGATGGAAACCACAGAGGATCTGACGATACAATTCAAAAACTTCACCCTGCCAATGACAAGGGGGCCCGAGGCCACCCCGATGATCAAGTCTAGGTCCTTACCCTAGGCGAACGGTTGTCATCATGAAAGGCGGGAAGCCCGAGGGTGACGGCCTAACAGGGAGTGTGGAACCAATGCGGTTTTTGTATCGGGAACCAGCGACCTTCAATTGTGTGAGATCCGCACGCTCAGATCTCACCTGTCGCATCTTGGATATGCCACGCGGTGTTGGTTTAACCGCGAACTACCACCAACGGTACATCCGAAGACCCTTGAAGACACGACTCAAAAACCGAAGGATGGACCGACCTCCAGCAGAACGACTTCATCCAAAAGGTCTCTCCCAGAGGTGGGCCCAGGGGGCCACTGTCGGTACCCTGCGTACCGTATACCCCTTGAGACTACAAAAAGACCAAATGAACTTCACCTGTCTGAGTTGAAGACCTGCAAAGGCCCCACGTGTCATATGGGACCAGACCTACCTCCCATCTATAGTTAGTCCCGGTGCTGCCACGTGTATACTGCAACCGGACCTACATCCCACACATGGGATAGCTCCGGGTTAAACACATGTGCGGCACCCCCAGACCTAACCCCTGACAGAGGGAAGCTTTGGTACCCATACTTGTACAACTGCACCGGACCTTCCTGTCCCAGACAGCAAGCTCCGGAGATGCCACGTGTCCAACCGCCAGACCTTCAGCCTCAACAATCAGACTGGTGGACCCCCAATGCTCGGACCTTCAAGGGGCAATCAAAGACTTCAAGACCCGATTAAGTGTCATTAATACCATATTAATGACACATGATCGGAAGGCCCTTAATACCAATAACGGCATTGTCAAGGCCTGTTACCATGCTATTAAGGGTAATTAACCTCATTAATTGTGTATTAAGCATCAGTAACCGCCAGGGCCACATGTCGGGCCAGGCCAACTGTGTAACGACCAGTCTTTGTACTATAAAAGTATTGGTCGGTGATACACAGGGGGGCTCTCTTTCTGGACTCGGAGACCTCACCCATATTCAGCTCTAACACGCACTCACAAGTGCTCAGACGCTCAATACAACAACTACACACCCCGTGGAGTAGGGTATTACGTTCAGGCGGCCCAAACCACGTAAATCCTTGTGTCTACTTGCCATCGTGTTCTGAATCTCTGTGCGCTTAATACCGAACTACAAACTCAGCGAGCTACCAACAGTAGTACCAGGAGAATTGCCAGAACCAAACTCCGACAGCATCAAACGAAGTATACAAGGGACCTTCTCAAGTGCTTTAACATGGACAAAAGCAAGACTCTCCAGACACCAATGGAAACAACATCAACACTTGAACTTGACAAAGATGGTGAACCTGTGGATCGAAAAGAGTATAGAAGCATGATCGGATCACTTTTGTACCTCACGACATCAAGATCGGACATACAATTCAGCGTATGTCTTTTTGCACAGTTTCCAGCTTGCCCACGTGCTTCACATCGTCAAGACGTCAAAAGGATTCTCAGGTACTTACATGGAACTCAAGATCCGTCTTCCTCAACCGTTTCATTGAGAGCTTTTTTCGATGCTGATTTTAGGGGTTGTAGGATTGATAGGAAAAATAGTTTGGGTGCTTGTCATTTTCTTTGTAATTCACTTGTTGCTTGATCCTCTATAAAACAAAACTCAGTTGCACAATCCACAACTGAATCTGAATATGTAACTGCTGCTAGTGCTTGCTCACAAATTCTTTGGATTGTTCAAACACTTAAGGACTATGGGGTTGATCTAGATAGTGTTCCACTATTTTGTGATAACACTAGTGCCACTTGCATTGCTAAAAACCCCGTGCAGCATTCTATAACTAAGTACATTGATATTAGGTATCACTTTCTCCATGATAATGTTGAAAAAGGAAACATTGTGCTTCACCATGTAGATACTGAACAACAATTGGCTGACATTTTCACAAAACCTTTGGATTTCAGTCGTTTTTGTTACATTCGTAGTGAAATAGGGGCTATGCATCCTAATGGCTTAAATTGAGGGGGGGGGGGGTTTGAAACTTGGGAAGTCTATGTGTGAATCTGAACTTAAAATAATATGAGCATAGTATTTCATACATATATGACTTTGTGATTCCTTTTACATGCTGAAAGTTCTTACTACATTACTCATGTTATACATTTTGTAGTTTTTTCCAAGACTAGTAATTGGAATAATTACTTACACTAAATCTGGTCATGATCAAACTTTCTTGCTGTTTTGAACTTGTTGCATGATCAGAAGTGCTTTTAATCATAATGAATTAATCAAGTAATCAACTTACATGTTGAGTTTTATGAACAAATATAAATTGAGAAAAAGATCAAGAGAATATGCATGCATCGCACTTCTTCTTTTGAGATGGCCTATCATCGCACATAGATATGAACTTGGAAGAAGTTGTGTATGACTAAAATCATGTCCTTAAGTTTCTAATTGTCAAATGACATAGGCTTGGCTTAGTTGGTTAGAGTAAGGCAAATGCGCATATAATCTCTTACAAATTTCATATGATCAAAATTTGTGCTTAAAAAATTGCAGCAACAAGTATCATGCATTCAGGTTTTGAAATAGTTAAGTTTGTGAGATCATGACTTGCTTAAATTGAAAATTACATTTGATCTCTAGCAAGGCTTACACTACTTTATGTATCTCATTATTGTGATAGTGTAAGTTACTTGATAGTATGACTTGGATGAGCTTTGTTCTATATGTATATGTTATAATGTGCTCATAACAATTTGAAATTTCTCTTTTGTACCTTGCAGAATATATTGTCGAAGGGGGAGAAGTATGAAAGGGGGAGAAATATGTATAGGGGGGAATTTATTTTTAAAAAAGGGGGAGAAATTGTTTTCAAAACTTTTCAAGCTAATGTTCGCATTTTGAGTGGTGTTGCCAATGCATTCATCAAGGGGGAGATTGTGAGACCTATGTGCGCTAAATACATTGGCTATGGCGATAAAAGTTTTCAATACAACTAAAACACTTTTATCATCAAGGTCCGACGTAAGGCCCGACTTGCTTTGGATAGGTCTGACTAGCTTTGGTTAGCTCCGGCTCTAGGTTCGACTAGCTTTGGTAAGCTTCGGCGCTAGGTCCGACTAGCTTTGGTTTGCTCTAGCGCTAGTTCCTGCTAGCTTTGGTAAGTTCTGGTGCTACATCCTGTTAGTTTTAGTAAGCTTCGGTTCAAGGTCCAGTTAGCTTTGGCAAGGTTCGGAGCTTGATCGCAGTGGTTCTGCTTTTAATTTGCAATGTTTCGAACTTGCTTTTTGGATCATGGAAAGTTTGCTTAGTATTCTTTTACTAAGTTTTTGGAGTGTTTTGGTGGTTATGGCTGATATCATTTTGCTAAGGTTTGCAACATACTTATGTGAGATGCTCACGTAAAATGTTGTGGTTATCGGAACTAACGAGAGTCAAGTCGAGGACTTGTGCTCGGAAGTATTGGTTGTTTATTCATGTGCAAGTGTTGCTTGAGTTCAAGATATGGCTGGTGACGGGATCCATTGAACTAGTCTTAGGGAGAAGATGAGGTTCAACAACCAAGTTTGGGAGGAATTGTACTTTAGTTGATCGAGAGGTCGCATAACATGTTTGAATCAAGAACAATGCATATGAAGGTATCATGGACGTCGTTGGAAGATGTTTTGCACATGTGCAAGAAGTGCATGAACATGGCTACATGGTTCCGATGCGTGATGAAGAGATGTGTACGTAAAGAATTGGTCGGAAAGGTCCAACCGACTAGGTTATGGACTCAGGCTGCGGCTGAGTCGTGTTTGATTCAAATATGGAAAGTATCGAGTTGGTTATGATAGTTTTCGTGTGGGACATGAAGTTGAGTTGTTTTAGGAATATGGGATATGTTCTTAAGGTGTTTGTAAGTCTTAAGATTGCTTCTATCTGCGTATAAAAGAGTCTTGAGCAGTTATAGAAAGTTTCGATTCGTGAATTGAGTAGGATTAGAGTCCTAGTTAGGTTTGAGTTGGTCTAAGGGCTGGTTATATAAGCAAGGAAGACCAGAGCTCGTGGTAGACGACTTTTGGGTTGTTCCTCCTGTGTTCTATTGAATAAAATTCGTAGTTGAAAGGAACTTTTGTTCCTTGTTCGTCCGACTTATTTTCGTCAAATCTTTTTCGTCGAGTTTCTGCATAACACTACCTTTCTTCGGTGGTTTTATCATAACTCGAGTTTTACAGATCCGATTGACGTGATTATTTTTGGGTTGTCTTCACAACTTGATTTTCTATCATCTGTGAAAATTTCACATTCATTGGATTTGTTGTTTTGGATCTACACGAGTTTCTTTGCAGTATTCCAAAACTGTTTTTCTTGGGTAAAACAGATTGACCTTTGTTTGATCTTTTGATCGTAACTTGAGTTTTTCTTGATGGATTTTCATGATTCTTATTGTGACGTCTTCATGACTTGATTCTCTACAATATATACTTGTTTTGTCACAGTTGAACATGTCTAGATTAGTCGCACACACGGTTTCTTTAACAGATCAATTTTCTACCGATGGGTGTTTCGTTGCTTCCGCTGAAAAGTTTTAATCTACCATTCACCCCCCCTCTGGTAGCTTTACACGTGATCTTCGATCCTACACATTCTTATTATAAATAAATAATGAATTGTCAGCTTTGGAAGACTTGAAACTGAAGTTGAAGAGTTTAGTGCTAAGCCGAGAGTACCAAGCTCTAGGGGCTTGCTTTAATCCATAAAGTGCCTTGTCAAGTTTGCAAATGTATGACAGTGCATTTTTGCTCTCAAACCCAGGAGGTTGCTTCGGATATACCTCTTCCTCTAGAACGCCATGTAAGAACGCATTCTGGACATCAAGTTGCTTCAACTTCCAACTCTTGTTCACTGCAACAGAGAGAACAATACGTATGGTTGCTGCCTTGCCTACATGACTGAAAGTGTCCTCGTAGTCGATCCCATACTGTTGTTTAAAACCTTTTGTGACCAAACGAGCTTTGTACCTGTCAACGTTTCCATCAGCTTTCTTCTTAATTCTATACACCCATTTGCAATCTATTACATTCCTCCCTTCACTCGGATGAACCAAGTGCCGCATTTTGTTCCGCATTAAAGCTGAATATTCCTCTTCCATGGCCTTTCTCCACCGATCATTGTTTAATGCTTCATTCGTGCTCTCAGGCTCCCCTGTAGAGGTTAGACAGCCATAGCAAATAATGCCAGGAAATAGCTTTTTAAGATTTCTTATACCTCTTTGCAATCTGGTAACAGGGCGAGCTGCCTCCACAGAAGACCCAGAGCCGTCATTTTCAACCACAGTGGCAGGTGTGGCTGTTGGCGATTGGTTGTCGAAATCAGCTAGCCCGACATTAATGCTTTGTCTCCCGCCTGACACAGGTGATGCGCCCGCAGCAGCATTAACCGCTGTCCAAATCAAGGAAAATTCTTGTCTCCCGACGGACGCGGAAACCTGCGCATAATCGGCATGGGATCCGGTGCTGACCGTGATTGGGGTCACAGGTGCAGGTGCAGGCGCATCATCCTCAATTTCTGGTCCCAGCTGATTCTCTGTGTGCACTATTCCATGCATGGTTTTGCACCAGATTTCTGTAACACCCATCATTTCATTTACAAAAATTTGCTCAAACCCTTGATCATTGTTGTATGCATTTTTGGGTGATTTTTGATGTTCAAACGAGTAGCTCCGTTTAAAATTTGAATTTGAATTCAAATCAAAAGAAAAGAAAGGAAAAAGAAAAAGAAAAAGAATTAAACCCCCTTCCTAGGCCGATTTTCCCCCTGGCCCATTTCCCCTCCCCTCTCCTGCGGCCCAGCCGAATCCCACCCCCTCTCTCCCTCTCTCTGCCGGGCGGGGCCCGCGTGTCATCTCCCTCCCGCGCGCAACCGTCGAGCACCCCGCGCCCACTTCTCCCCCCTCCCTCGGAACCACTCCCCCGCTCCAATTTCGGCCGAGCGCCACAACCGCACACCCCCCTCTGCGCTTAAGAGGAGCCGGCGCCCCCATTTTCCTCCTCTCCCGAGCTCTCTCTAACCCTAGCTCTTCACCGCCGGTGAATCTCCTCGGCGCTCGTGTTCCCGTCGGTGCAACCCCCTTCTCCCCTCCATTCTTGGCCTAACATGGTTGCTGCACCGCCAGGAGCATCCCGGACATCGTAGCTCAGGGAGATCGCCGGTGCACCGCTGCTTCATTGTTCACCGTCGAGCTCCGCCGCCATTCCTCGTCGCCGACCATCTTCCGATCGATTTCGTGCCCCGACACTCCCCTAGGTGAGTTCCCCTACCCCTCCTCTCTCGTTCCATGCTTGTAGCACGTAGAATTGACAAAAGATTCGCCGTTTGGGCCAACTCCGGCGAGGTCCGCCGCCGCGGACTCCTGCGTCGCCGACGTTGCCTGAGGCGACGTGGCCGCATCCCTGCCGTCAGTTTCGACCGAACGGCTACGACTAGATCATCGTAACGGTTCGGCCATTAAAATCCCACGCGTCCAATTCAAATCCAACGCCCCATATTCAATTTAGTTTTCTCGCCTTCGGTTATTCACCCAGGCCCCTGGAATCTTGCGGGCTAACCCCTAGACCTTGCTGGAATTCAAATCTAGCCCCCAGAATTCACAGTCTAGCCCCTGGACTTTCTGGAATTGGTTTGAATCTTTTAAATAGTCAATTTAACCCCTGGAAATTTATAGAATTGTAGATTTAGCCCCTGTACAGTGTAGTAATCTTATTTTCCAGTCCCTGGACTTTTATTTATTTGTTAAATATTGTTTATAGGTGTATTTAATGTGTATAAAATAGATAAAAATGGTAATTAAGTGTAGAAATGTTAGGAAAATTGGTATAAATTATTTATGCTGTGAATAAATTGTAGAGTTCATTTGAAATATATTTTGTCCATGGAATATTTATTATAAATGTTTAAAAATACATTTTGGCCATAGAAAATTCAATAAAAATGGTTTTAGGCTATATTTAATTCTCAAAAATGTAGGATAAATCTAAAATGCATACTTTGACCATGTTAAGTAATAAATACTTCGTAGGGACGCATTAGTATAGGATTTTATGCTTATGTGTGTGTTGTGCTGCATTGTTTTGCGTGCCCTTTACTTATTTAGCTTTATTCTATTCTTGCCATGCTTGGGTATATATCTAGAGTCGTACTACGACCCTAATCTTAACCTCCAAGACCAGGACTTCGCCAACACTCAAGTCTTCAATGAAGGCAAGTGCCCTTGACCATTTTGCTCCAGTTCTAGGGATTTAGATAGATGCATGCTAATTAAATTGATGTCCTACTTCATGTTTACATGCCTTGTTCCATATAATTCCTTGTTACCTGAAATGGGTTGGGAAGTAGATAGGTCATAGTTATGCTTAGCCATGCTTAATTGGGATTGGGATTTCATACAATTGTGCTACATTAAACTTTATGGTTACTTGAACTTGTGGTGATTACACTATTGTAGTGGATAGGAATCTGGTGGTTGGTTAGTATTGGTATGGTGCAGTTTGCACGAGACCCGGGATTGGGGTTTGTTACCACCGGATTCTAAGGACCGGTTTATGGAGGAAGCCACTAAGCTTTATAGTACCACCACGAGACTGAGATGGGGCAGCATGGTCAATTAATTAGGTTTCTCCCGATGAAATGCTAGTGGTTAGATGGTGCGGGGAATGATGCGGGTGATCTGCTCTGGGATCCGCAAGGCTCAAGAGGGGGCTCTGGGGCGGAGGGTTACTCCGAGAATCCCCAGTGGTGGAAACCTTAGAGGGCTAGCACTAGTCGGGAGCACCTTTGTAAAGACCATGTAGTGATCTCCGGGCTACACACCTACGGAAGTGTGAAATGTGGTTGATCACCACGGGCTACGTGGAGGTTTACTCAAGTCCACCTGGCAACAGGGGATGGAATCACTGCTTGTGGGGAAAAGGTACACTCTCTGCAGAGATTTGGTAAAACTGTCATGATAGCCGTGCTCACGGACAAGAGCAGCTTGGGGCCAGTTCATAATTAGTTTATGGTTGGGAAATGATGGTTAATTATGATTCAAGTACATTCATTATCAATACTTATGAGTTGATTACTTCTTGAATTATGATATTGGTAATTGAAAGCTAAGGTTAGGTTTTAAGCATAGTGCTAAGCCATAATTGGCCTTCCCTTTTGCTTTAGCCAATCATGTCATCTCTTCCCGCACTTGCTGAGTACTCTATGTACTCAAGCGTTTAATTCTCCTTTAGAATATGAAGAAGAAGGAGCGGCACCAGAGGACTTCTTCGTCAATCCGGAGGACTTGGTCTAGGCTGGCGACCTCACGCGCAACGGCTGCCTGTGGAGATGGAGCTACTCTCATCTATTAGTCTTCTGCTGTAGTTTGGACTTAGTTAACTTTGTTGTTTATATATATATTTGTGGTGTGTATTTGTAGACCTTCGGGTCGTACTGTAAGACTATTTATGTATTCAAACATGGCAATGTAATGATATTTCACTTTCGTCGACGCATGTACGATTCAACTGATCCTGGCGTACATGTGATTAGCGTCTGTTCATCTTTATGATGACTGGGCGTGACAAAGTGGTATCAGAGCCAGGTTGCCCGTAGGACGCAAGCCTAGTTAGAAATGGCCGAAAATTGAGGACTATACTATTTTCTTATAAAATAGTATTTCCAAAATTTTGTGCTCTCTATCTCAAACCTTGTGCTTCTTATCTTGTTGTGCTATTTATTCTAATTTAATTTATTGATTATTGATCTCACTCTCTTCTTTTCAAATGATTGTAGATGGCGCGAACCAAGTAGATGGCTCGTAAGTCGACTGGGGGTCGTGTTCCTCACCACGCCCTAGCCAGTCGCTCCGCACCTCACACCCCCAGGAGGGAGACAACGCTGTTCTCCACTGGGAGTGCTGCTTCGAGGATGCGTGTCCGTCTTCGCTCTCTTCTTCGTGCTGCGGGGTATCGTGAGTATCGTGTTCGCCTAGTCTACCACACCACTAGGGTCTTTGCGCCCTATACTGGTGGACTGGAGTGGACTTCTCAGCTGGCCGTCTACTACGACTCGGAGCTGCTGCACTCACACTTCTCTCCGGCCTGGAGGAGCTCCCAGCGTGCGGCTGAGGAGGACGCCACATGGGAGGCGACTTCCTACTGGAGTCACGCCCACAGGTTCCGCCTTGGGTGCACGGAGCACGCGTACACCCCTCAGCGCCCTAGCGGCACGGCCGCCTTCACTGGACATGACGTCGAGGGGCCCTTGACTCACCCTCAGTGCGAGAGGCTGGTGGACGACGTTGTGGAGTTGTCTTCGCGACTCCAGCGTTGTCAGCAGGAGCTTCAGGACAGCAGGTACCTGGTTGACCGCTACGAGCGACTTCGCCGACGCTACGCGAGGATCACTGCAGCTGATCCCAACTCTCCTCAGTACGCTTCGGACGTTGAGCCTTGGGACCCGAACTCTCCAGATCGTTGCATGAACTCCCCCCAGGAATCAAGAGAGGACTCAGAAGAAGAAGACCCGGAGATGGAGGTTGAGGAGGACTCCGATGAGTAGGAGTGGACTTGCTTTTCCGTTGGACGACTCAGGACACCTATCCTTAGTATGTAGGAGCGTGTAGTTGCGCCCTCTTTAGTCTTGAGTTGTGTTATTTATATTGTTATGCTAGTAGTTTTCTTTATGTTGTGTGTGTGTGCGACATGAGTTGTGGAATGCTTTGGCATCCTGTCCACATCCATGTCATTTGTATATAGGCTTGTTAGTGTGTCGTGTGAGTTGTGGAATGCATTAGCATCTTGTCCACATCCGCACTAGTTGGTTAATGAATTTGCTTGCTTTATATATATATATATATATATATATATATATATATGTGTGTGTGTGTGTTTCCCTTGATGCATGTAGTTGGGACCGTTTGCCATAGCGTACCCTTCTATATCTCATCTATTGTCCTAAAGTTTCAATTATTCCCTATACAGATGTCTGGAAGAGGTAGAGGTAGAGGTCGTGGAAGGGGTGCTGTGCCCCAAGATGAAGGACTTGGAGGTGTGCCAGGATGGAATGGAAGGGGTGCCCGAGGGGCCCCAGCCACGCAGCAAATGCAGCAGATGATGGCCATCCAAACCCAGCTGCTTAATAACCTCACTCAGATTGTCACCAACCTGCAGCAAGCCCCACCCCCACCACCACCAAATTACAACCTTCCGCCACCACCACCTTTTCCACCTAGGTCCTTCCTTAGGGACTTCCTGAACACTCATCCACCCACTTTTGCCACGGTCACCGAACCCATGGATGCCGATGATTGGCTCCGTACTGTTGAAAGCAAGATGAGGCTCATCCACTGTGAAGGAAGGGAGAAAGTACTACTAGCCTCCCATCAACTCCAAGGACCGGCAGCCGACTGGTGGACTGCCTTTACTGAAGCCCACCGGGATCCAGAAAGCATTACTTGGGAAGAATTCAGGACCAACTTCTGCAATCACTTTGTGCCTGAGGGAGAAATACAAGCAAGACGTGAAGAGTTCCTTATGTTGAAGCAGGGCCGTATGACTGTGAGGGCCTATTTGAATGCATTCACCCAGTTGTCCTGCTATGCTCCAACCGATGTGGATACTAACTCCAAGAAACAATTCCGCTTCAAGAATGGATTGGACAAGGAGTTAAAGTTCGCCATGTCTTCCAGCGACTACGGCGACTTTCAGAAGCTGGTTGACAAAGCTTTTGAAGTGGAGAGGACTAAAAAGGAACTGGATGATGAGGAAAGAAAGAGGAAGTTGACTATGGCACATGCCTCTAGCAGCAATGTGCGCCCCCGTCTTAACCCTCCGCCTGCAAACCAAATGACTCGCCCCATGAACTACTCGGGACAGAGGTTTCCGAACTCCAACTACAGGCCACCCACTCCCTACAACCAGCAAATGCGCCAGCAGCAGCAGCAGCCACCACGCCAGCCAATGCAACCCCCACGTCAGCAGATGCAGCCACCCCGCCCTTCAGCTCCAGCTAACCGTCCAAATGGCCAACCCCCAAGAAACCAATCGGGAGGCAACAAGGGCCCAAATAATGCTGCGGGAGTACAATGTTACAAGTGCGGAGAATGGGGACAATATGCCAGCAGTTGTCCAAAGAAGCAACAAAACCCAACTGGTCGTGTCAACCATGTGACTCTGGAGCAAGCACAGGAAGCGCCTGATGTGGTGATCGGTATGTTTTCTGTTAACTCCCACCCCGCCACCATATTGTTTGATTCGGGTGCTACACATTCATTTATATCCAAGGATTTCATAAAGAAGCATGACATGGTAGTTACATTCTTGAATGGGCCATTATTGATAAACTCTCCTGGAGGAGAGATGGTGGCAAGGCATCTATGCCGAAAAGTGAGTATAAACATAAGGGGGGTAGTCTTTTGGGCCAACCTAATAGTGTTGGACTCACAAGGATTAGATATCATTCTGAGAATGGACTGGCTGACGAAGAACCAAGGAGTAATTCATTGTGCAACAAGAACAGTCTGCTTAACACACCCGGATGGCACTACAGTGGAGTTCAAGCCAGATCAGACACAAGAGGCAGTAGTACAACTCAACCATCTTGAGAATACCGAAGATATCAGGGTTGTGAAGGAATTTCCGGATGTATTCCCAGATGACTTACCAGGTATGCCCCCTGATCGAGAGATTGAATTTGTCATTGAATTAGTACCTGGAACGGCCCCAATATATAAGAGGACATATAGAATGGATGCTAAACAATTAGCTGAACTAAAGGATCATATTGAGGAGTTATTGGCAAAAGGATATATTCGTCCTAGCTCATCGCCTTGGGGAGCACCAGTCATATTTGTACCTAAGAAGGATGGAACTCAAAGGTTGTGTGTGGATTACCGCGCCTTAAATGAGGTAACAATCAAGAATAAATATCCACTACCAAGGATTGAAGATTTGTTTGATCAGTTGAGAGGAGCATGTGTGTTTTCCAAGATTGATCTTCGTTCGGGCTACCACCAGCTGAAGATTAGACCGTCGGATATTCCCAAGATGGCATTTGTCTCTCGATACGGATTATATGAGTATATAGTTATGTCGTTTGGATTGACCAATGCTCCGACATATTTTATGTATCTTATGAACAAGGTATTCATGGAGTACTTGGACAAGTTTGTAGTGGTATTCATCGATGACATACTTATCTACTCCAAGACTGAAGAAGAGCATGAGGAGCACCTCAGGATGGCTCTACAAAAGCTTCGCCAACATCAACTGTATGCCAAACTTAGCAAGTGTGAGTTTTGGCTAAAGGAGGTATCATTTTTGGGACATGTCATATCCGAAGGAGGTATAGCAGTGGATCCAGGCAAAGTGGCCGATGTTCTTAAGTGGGAAACACCTGAGAGTGTACATGATATACGAAGATTCTTAGGTATGGCTGGTTACTACCGTCGATTCATCGAGGGATTTTCAAAGATCTCTCGACCCCTAACCAAGTTGCTTGAGAAAGGAGTTGCTTTCAAGTGGACCCCTGAATGTGAAGTAAGCTTCGCCGAGTTGAAGAAGAGGTTAACCAGTGCACCGGTATTGGTGATGCCTGATATGCAGAAGGAGTTTGTGGTCTATTGTGATGCATCTGGTCATGGTTTAGGATGTGTCTTAATGCAAGGAGGACATGTTGTGGCCTATGCTTCAAGACAGCTTTGGAAACATGAGAGGAACTATCCAACACATGATTTAGAATTGGTAGCTGTTGTTCATGCTTTGAAGATATGGAGACACTACTTGATGGGAAAAAGGACTGAGATATACACAGATCACAAGAGCTTGAAATACATATTCACACAACCGGATCTTAATCTCAGGCAACGTCGTTGGTTGGAGTTAATAAATGATTTTGATGTGGGAATCAACTACCATCCAGGCAAGGCTAATGTGGTCGCTGATGCTCTAAGCAGGAAGGGACAAAGCAATAACTTGTCAGTACAAGCTCTTCAACCCCAGCTATGTGAAGAGTTTGCAAGGTTAAACCTATGTCTAGTGTCTAGCACTGAAGCAGTTGCTATGGAAGTGGACTCAACCCTTGAACGTGATATACGAGAAGGACAAAAGAATGATGAGAAGGTCAAGGAGATCAAGCAGTTGATGAACAAAGGGAAAGCTCCGAACTTTAGAGAGGATGAACAAGGGACCTTATGGCTTGGAAAGAGGATTTGTGTTCCAGATATCAAGGAGATTAAAGAGTTGATATTAAGGGAAGCTCATGACTCATCATACTCCATTCATCCCGAAAGCACAAAGATGTATCAAGACCTTAAAGATCGATATTGGTGGCATGGAATGAAACGGGATGTAGCAGAATATGTGGCCATATGTGATACATGTCAATTGATTAAGGCGGAACATCAAAGACCAGCAGGGTTATTGCAACCAATCAAAGTGCCAGAATGGAAATGGGAAGAAATTAGTATGGATTTCATTGTGGGACTACCAAGAACACAGTCTAGATATGATTCTATATGGGTTATTGTGGACCGTCTAACTAAAGTTGCTCACTTTATTCCTGTGAAAGAGACCTACAACGGTCCCAAGTTGGCGGAACTGTACATCTCTAGGATTGTATGCTTACATGGAGTTCCTAAGAAGATCATTTCAGACAGAGGCACCCAATTCACCTCAAGATTCTGGTAGAAGTTGCATGAATCAATGGATACCCGTCTAAATTTTAGTTCGGCGTATCATCCTCAAACTGATGGTCAGACAGAACGCACCAACCAGATATTAGAAGACATGTTGAGAGCGTGTGCTTTAAAGAATAGCAGAAGTTGGGACAAGAATCTGCCATATGCCGAATTCTCTTACAATAATAGTTATCAAGCCAGTTTGAAGATGTCTCCTTTTGAAGCATTGTATGGGCGAAAATGTAGGACACCGTTGTTTTGGAATCAAACTGGGGAAAGTCAAGTATTTGGGCCTGACGTGTTACAAGAGGCTGAAAGACAAGTACAAGAAATTCGGAAGAATCTAAAGGCAGCTCAAACAAGACAGAAGAGTTATGCGGATACTCGAAGACGTGATCTCACATTTGAAGTTGGTGACAACGTGTACTTGAAGGTGTCACCTATGAGAGGATTGAGAAGATTTAAAGTAAGAGGCAAGTTGTCACCACGCTATATTGGTCCGTTCAAGATACTCGAAAGACGAGGTGAAGTAGCATATCAGCTTGAGCTTCCCCCACACTTGTCAGATGTGCATAATGTGTTCCATGTATCACAGCTTAAGAAGTGCTTAAGAGTGCCTGAAGAGCAATTGACTATGGAAGCCGTGGATGTACAGGAAGACTTGTCTTATGTGGAGCAGCCTGTCAAGATACTTGAACACTGGAAAAAGGTCACAAGAAACAAAGTCATTCGCATGTGTAAAGTGCAATGGAGACATCATTCAGAGGCAGAAGCAACATGGGAAAGAGAAGAAGATCTCAAGGCGGATTTCCCTCATCTATTCTCTTAGTACATCCGAATCTCGAGGGTGAGATTCCTTTTAAGGGGGGTAGAGTTGTAACACCCATCATTTCATGTACAAAAATTTGCTCAAACCCTTGATCATTGTTGTATGCATTTTTGGGTGATTTTTGATGTTCAAACGAGTAGCATCCGTTTAAAATTTGAATTTGAATTCAAATCAAAAGAAAAGAAAGGAAAAAGAAAAAGAAAAAGAATTAAACCCCCTCCCTGGGCCGATTTTCCCCCTGGCCCATTTCCCCACCCCTCTCCTGCGGCCCAGCCGAATCCCACCCCCTCTCTCCCTCTCTCTGCTGGGCGGGGCCCGCGTGTCATCTCCCTCCCGCGCGCAACCGTCGCTCGCCTCCCTCCCGCGCGCAACCGTCGAGCACTTCGCGCCCACTTCTCCCCCCTCCCTCGGAACCACTCCCCCGCTCCAATTTTGGCCGAGCGCCACAACCGCACACCCCCCTCTGCGCTTAAGAGGAGTCGGCGCCCCCATTTTCCCCCTCTCCCGAGCTCTCTCTAACCCTAGCTCTTCACCGCCGGTGAGTCTCCTCGGCACTCGTGTTCCCGTCGGTGCAACCCCCTTCTCCCCTCCATTTTTGGCCTAACATGGTTGCTGCACCGCCAGGAGCATCCCGGACATCGTAGCTCAGGGAGATCGTCGGTGCACCGCTGCTTCACCGTTCGCCGTCGAGCTCCGCTGCCATTCCTCGTCGCCGACCGTCTTCCGATCGATTTCGTGCCCCGACACTCCCCTAGGTGAGTTCCCCTACCCCTCCTCTCTCATTCCATGCTTGTAGCACGTAGAATTGACGTAAGATTTGCCGTTTGGGCCAACTCCGGTGAGGTCCGCCGCCGCGGACTCCAGCGCTGCCGCGCCGTGCATCGCTGACGTTGCCTGAGGCGACGTGGCCGCATCCCTGCCGTCGATTTCGACCGAACGGCTACGATTAGATCATCGTAACGGTCCGGCCATTAAAATCCCACGCGTCCAATTCAAATCCAACGGCCTATATTCAATTTAGTTTTCCCGCCTTCGGTTATTCACCCAGACCCCTGGAATCTTGCGGGCTAACCCCTGGACCTTGCTGGAATTCAAATCTAGCCCCCAGAATTCACAGTCTAGCCCCTGGACTTTCTGGAATTGGTTTGAATCGTTTAAATAGTCAATTTAACCCCTGGAAATTTATAGAATTGTAGATTTAGCCCCTGTACAGTGTAGTAATCTTATTTTCCAGTCCCTGGACTTTTATTTATTTGTTAAATATTGTTTATAGGTGTATTTAATGTGTAGAAAATAGATAAAAATGGTAATTAAGTGTAGAAATGTTAGGAAAAATTGGTATAAATTATTTATGCTGTGAATAAATTGTAGAGTTCATTTGAAATATATTTTGTCCATGGAATATTTATTATAAATGTTTAAAAATACATTTCGGCCATAGAAAATTCAATAAAAATGGTTTTAGGCTATATTTAATTCTCAAAAATGTAGGATAAATCTAAAATGCATACTTTGACCATGTTAAGTAATAAATACTTCGTAGGGACGCATTAGTATAGGATTTTATGCTTATGTGTGTGTTGTGATGCATTGTTTTGCGTGCCCTTTACTTATTTAGCTTTATTCTATTCTTGACATGCTTGGGTATATATCTAGAGTCGTACTACGACCCTAATCTTAACCTCCAAGACCAGGACTTTGCCAACACTCAAGTCTTCAACGAAGGCAAGTGCCCTTGACCATTTTGCTCCAGTTCTAGGGATTTAGATAGATGCATGCTAATTAAATTGATGTCCTACTTCATGTTTACATGCCTTGTTCCATATAATTCCTTGTTACCTGAAATGGGTTGGGAAGTAGATAGGTCATAGTTATGCTTAGCCATGCTTAAATATTGGGATTGGGATTTCATACAATTGTGCTACATTAAACTTTATGGTTACTTGAACTTGTGGTGATTACACTATTGTAGTGGATAGGAATCTGGTGGTTGGTTAGTATTGGTATGGTGCAGTTTGCACGAGACCCGGGATTGGGGTTTGTTACCACCGGATTCTAAGGACCGGTTTATGGAGGAAGCCACTAAGCTTTATAGTACCACCACGAGACTGAGATGGGGCAGCATGGTCAATTAATTAGGTTTCTCCCGATGAAATGCTAGTGGTTGGAGGGTGCGGTGAATGATGCGGGTGATCTGCTCTGGGATCCGCAAGGCTCAAGAGGGGGCTCTGGGGCGGAGGGTTACTCCGAGAATCCCAAGTGGTGGAAACCTTAGAGGGCTAGCACTAGTCGGGAGCACCTTTGTAAAGACCATGTAGTGATCTTCGGGCCACACACCTACGGAAGTGTGAAATGTGGTTGATCACCACGGGCTACATGGAGGTTTACTCAAGTCCACCTGGCAACAGGGGATGGAATCACTGCTTGTGAGGAAAGGGTACACTCTCTGCAGAGATTTGGTAAAACTGTCATGACAGCCGTGCTCACAGACAAGAGCGGCTTGGGGCCAGTTCATAATTAGTTTATGGTTGGGAAATGATGGTTAATTATGATTCAAGTACATTCATTATCAATACTTATGAGTTGATTACTTCTTGAATTATGATATTGGTAATTGAAAGCTAAGGTTAGGTTTTAAGCATAGTGCTAAGCCATAATTGGCCTTCCCTTTTGCTTTAGCCAATCATGTCATCTCTTCCCGCACTTGCTGAGTACTCTATGTACTCAAGCGTTTAATTTTCCTTTAGAATATGAAGAAGAAGGAGCGGCACCGGAGGACTTCTTCGTCAATCCGGAGGACTTGGTCTAGGCTGGCGACCTCACGGGCAACGGCTGCCTGTGGAGATGGAGCTACTCTCATCTATTAGTCTTATGCTGTAGTTTGGACTTAGTTAACTTTGTTGTTGATGTATATATTTGTGGTGTGTATTTGTAGACCTTCGGGTCGTACTGTAAGACTATTTATGTATTCGAACATGGCAATGTAATGATATTTCACTTTCGTCGACGCATGTACGATTCAACTGATCCTGGCGTACATGTGATTAGCGTCTGTTCATCTTTATGATGACCGGGCGTGACAATTTCTTTCCTCATTTGAGCCATTTCCTTCTCTGTTTTCTGCAGCCACTTTTCTATTCACAAGATCATTAGCATTCAGGTTAGTAAATGGATTAGTCACAAGATCATTTCCTGATTTGCCCCCGAGGTGAAACAAGGAAGAGCGAACATCTTTAGGCAAGAGGAGGATTTCTGGCCTAATTAAAGAGCCGACATTTTGATGCAAGTTTTTGAAAGGAAATAGTGTTTCATCAAACACTACATCTCTAGAAATATAGATGCAGTCGGATTTGCTGTCAAGGCATTTTACTCCTTTGTGTCTAGAGTTATATCCCAGGAACACGCATTGAGTGGAACGAAAAGCAAGTTTGTTCATGTTGTATGATCTAAGATTGGGCCAACATGCGCATCCAAACACCCTAAGATATGAATATGAGGGTTTTACTCCAAAGAGACACTCAAAGGGAGTTTTGTAATTTATGACTTCACTAGGCAAGATGTTTATTAGATGAGTAGCAGTAAGAAAAGCCTCATTCCAAAACCTCAAAGGCATTACAACATTTGCAAGGAGGGTCAAGCCCATATCAACAATGTAATAGTGTTTTCTCTCTGCGACACCATTTTGTTGATGCGCATGTGGACACAATACAAGATGCGAGATTCCTTGCCTTTGCAGGAGTGAGTCGAGTCTCTCATACTCCCCCCCCCCCACCAGTCATATTGCAATGCAATGATTTTGCGCTCAAATTTCCGTTCAACAAGAGACTGGAAATTTTAAAAAACATCAAGGACATCTGACCTTTTCTATATTAAGTAAATCTATGTAAACTTACTAAAGTCGTCTATGAAGCTTACATAGTACTCAAAGCGACCAACTGTTGATGGTGCACGACCCCACACATCAGAGAAAATTAACTCAAGTGGAAATTTAGACCTACTGCTTGATGATGAGTAGGATAACTGATGGCTCTTGCCTAATTGGAACGAGTCACATATCACTCTGACACTGGTGCTGTCTAGTGAGGTGATTTTATATCTTCTAAGAACTCTTTGGACTATGGGAGACGTAGGGTGTCCTAACCGATCATGCCAACAAAGGAAATACACCTTTGCAGCACTAAAAACAATTTCATTCGATCTCCAATCTTGGGGAATGAGAGGATAAAGCCCATGTCCACATCTGCCTCGAAAGAGGACCCTCTTCGTGTCCTGATCCTTGACTAAAAAGAATCAAGGGTGAAACTCGATAAAAATATGATTATCAAGAGTAAATCGGTGAACGGACAACAATTTTCTGGATGTGCTTGGGACATGCAAAATATTGTCCATCTTGAAATTCTTTCGGGGAGTGTGAATTAAGGAATGACCAATGTGATTTATATCCATACCTGAGGCGTTTTCATTATGAACTTGATCTTGACCATGATATTTTTCTTTCATGGTCATCTTCTCTAGCTCCTCACCACTGTCCATATACCAGTTGGTGTCAACTCCATATGATGAGGTTGTAGCAGATCCAGCGAACCTTTCATCTGGCTCATATTCCTCTTCAAATCAATGCCAGCAATTTGACGCTATGTGGCCAACCTTGAAGCAGATCTGGCGCATCGGCTTTGATTCATTGCTTCGTGTGTTTCTGGGATTGTATCCCCCCGCTTGCTCACGTTGCAACCTCCACGAGTTTGGTTGCTTCGACCACCACCTTGGCCTCCTCAGTACCCGTCACGACCACCTATAGAGAAACCACCGCGACCACAGAACGCTGAATTAGCAGTTGATTTAAACTCAGTTGAGGCGTCCGTACCTTGGAAGAGTTGTTGCCGATTTTCAAAGCTTGATAGCTGGCCGAACAGATCACTTAAGGTTACTGGAGTCTTCTGAATACCCAAGGCAGTGACAATAGGATTATACTCTTGATCAAGACCTGCAAGAATATAAGACATAATCTCGTCTTCTGCAAGTGGTTTGCTAGCGGCGGATAGTTCATCTGCATAGCCTATCATTTTAGTGAAGTATGTCATAATCGATTTGTTTCCCTTGCTTGCATTTGCCAGCCTAATCCGAAGATTGTTTATTCTTGATCTTGATTGCGACACTTACATGCTTTCAAGTGCTGACCACACATCTTTCGACGTTTCATACGCTGCAACTTGTCCTAGGACTTATTTGGATAGACTCCAAAACAAACATCCTAGAATTAAATGGTCTTGAGCAACCCATGCATTGTAGGCCGGGTTTTCTTTCGCTTGATCTTTTTCACCAGCGATCTTCTCATTTGGTACTGGCGTTGACTCATCAAGATAACCTTGAGGACGTGCACCCCTAATTTGTGGGAGCACTTGCGCCTTCCACAAGGGGTAGTTTTCCTTTGTTAGCTTCCGAGTCACCTAAGAGATCAAGAGCACTGGTGTGGCGCTTGAGGATCTCGCCATGACACCATCGACAACAAAGAAGCAATCTAGACGTCGTATAAAGGATCGACTCTGATTACCATGTTGGAAATTGTATGTAGTTGGGCAAGTGTTGAACCCTTTTGTCTCGGGCTGCAAGTTTATTTATACTAGTAGCGATTACAACGAAGGTTCCTAAACAGAAGGAAACTGAAGATTACAAAGAATAACAACCAATTATGTTGATATATTTCTATATCTCTATTATCTCTTTCTATGTCTCTATTATCTCTTTCTATACTTCTAACAGAGCCCACATCTGGGATCTATTCCACCTGCGCCTTCATGGTAATCAAGGTGGTGCAACACATCGTGCAGAGCGGCAGTGTGGTGGTCATGTCGATCCACCAGCCGAGCTACCGCATTCTCGGTATCCTCAACCATCTCCTGGTTAAGTAGTCTATGTATCACTACTCAGATTCTGAGTTCGATTCCCAGTGTGAACGAATTTTAGACTGAATTTTGCAAATAGCGTGTTACTGCTGCATGGTTACTCATCATCATCGATCCAACCAGAGGAGTCAGGTTGCGGATGCTTGAACAGGTACTTTGGTGCGAACGAGTTCATGTGACTGGAGCAGAATCAATGGTCTTTGTTGCTTGCAGGAAATGGGGGAAGGGGACTTGGATCTTCCTGCTGAGATGATGGGGCGTCTGAGCCGCTCGGCTCCCTCCGATACAACATCTTTTTCCATGGGCAAACCTTGATGATTTTTTTCCTCCTCGAGTTGTTCAGCATCAGGAAATATGATATGATTTCTCGAGGTAGTTCGCAGGTTCCTCAATATGTCATGCTTCATGCATTAAAGATGAGAACTTGGGCAGGCAGAACACCCTCCCATGCCCTTGGCATCGACGACCCATTGGGGCCTCTCTTCATCTTGAAGATGATCTCTTCGGGCAAGCACTTCCGGTGGTATGTGGTTGGGCAGCGCCTGAACACGGCGAACTGCATGACCTCGTCCTCCTTGTTCTCCCCTTCCTTGCAGACGCAACACTCGTGCATGGGGCAAGTGAAACCCAACCCGACGGTGACCTGGTGCTAAAAAAGCGTGGCTATTTCTCCGTTCAAATAGAGCATCTTCGCGTCACACTTGGGTGGTAGAAGCACCTGTAGTCGTCATGCTCGCATTAGAACACCTCAGGCTATAGTTCTCCAAATAGGCCAGGCCCATCGGGTGGCCTGAGGCCTGACACTAAAAAACTCAACTCGAGCACGAGCCCGACCCGAAGAGAATCGTGTCGGGCCGGTCCGTACCCAGTAGGCGTGTCGTGCCTGGGCCGCCAAACAAGCACAACGTGTCGGCCTGAGCCCGACACAAAAAATCGGCCGGCCCGATAGTGGCCCGACTCCCCGCGTCACCTCTCCTCAGTTGTTGATGGCGTCGATCCTGGCCGCCCGTCCCCGTACGCCGACGCCCACCGTATAAAAACGGCATGTCTCACGCCTCCCCTCACGAATCCTAACCCTAGTCATTCGCTCATCTCGCCTCTCAAAAGCTCTAGGCCTCTCGCCCTTCCGCCGCAGTGCCTCTCTTACACGCGTGCCGCCTCGCCGGCTCCTCGTCCCCTCTGCCGCTAGACCGCCGCACTCGCACCCTCCTCGCTGTGGTCGGCTTGTCCTCGTCGGCATCACCGCCTCTTGCTCTTTGCCGCACGTGCTCCTCGACCTTTCCGCCTCCAGATCTGCACCTCTCCTCGTCCTCTCCGGCTATGTGCTGATAGATCTCTGGTCTCCGCTCTCTGGTGCTCCAAATTCGCAAGAATCCGTCGAGGAACTACACGTCTTCATTTGGCGGCTCGACGCTCTCTGCAGCTCGTCATCCTCAGCGCTGGTGCTTCGGATTTGCAAATCTGTCGAGGAACCATGGACGACAACCACGATCTGGAGGTGCACAACATCAACAATGACTTGTGTCTGATGGGTTAGCGCGGTGATGGGTCCGAGCAGGAGGAAGTCTTCGGTGGCAGCTCTCCCGATGTCGATGCTCAAGACGAGCCTGCTGAAGCAGCGGCTGTTGCTGGTGATGCAAATGCTCCAAACCAGAGGATAGCAACGGCAAGAGGACCCATTCCAGTAGCTCTGACTACTGGAAAGACTCCAAAAAGATCTTCAAGAATATCGATGGTAAAAAGATAATGGTTTCTGCCAAGTGTTTGCATTGTGGCCATGTTTACGTTGCTAGATTAGCTATTAGCATTGGCCATATCCACACATGTTAATAAATGCCAAAATAAAAAGCTAAGATTCATATTTCCCTATCTTTGATCCATTTTAACCCCGACGGTTTTGTACGCTATTTGGAATATTGTGTCGAGGTTGCTCGTACTGAATTGTGTTGTTTGATTGCTAGACTAGACCTTCCTATCACGGTTGGTTCCTCTGGTGCTTTTGAAGAATATATACAACGTGCTCATAACCTTAGATTCTCTGTTGTTTCTGCTCAAACAACAACTAGAGATATGTCTAAGTACTTTGTTGATCGTCGTGGTAAGCTTATTAATACCTTTGATGTCATGTCACCTGTTTCTATAACGTCTTATATATGATTGGGGAATGCTAAAGAAGATTATTTAAGTATGGTTGCTCATTATATTAATATTGACTGATAATTAGAGAAGAGGTTAATAAGTTTAAGGCTTATTGATGAATCTCACTCTGGCCAAAACATTGCTGACCGTGTGTGTAGTGTGTTGGAGGATTATAATTTGAATTGTAAAGTATTATTTGTTACTTTGGATAATACCTCTGCTAACTCAACTGCTATGGATAAACTTTCTCCTATATTAGCTTCTTATGTTGGTTCATTGTTCTTACATCAGCGTTGTGCTTGTCATATCATCAATCTCATGGTTAAATCTGTCTTGAATATTATTCAGCCATATATAGATGCATTTAGATATGCAATATCATTCATCAATGCTTCTGACCAGCGCATTGCTTCATTTAAGCGATTTTGTCTTGCTTTTAATGTTCGTCCTAGAAAGTTTGGCTTGGATATGGAGGTAAGGTGGAACTCCACTTATCTGATGCTTAAACATTTGCTCTCTTACAGACAAACTTTTAATGTTTTTATTGAGACTAACTATCCTAGGGGTGAAAGAGATTCTTTACTACTCACAGAAGACCATTGGATTGTTGCAGAAAAAATGCTTTCCTTTTTTGAACTTTTTAATGAATACACTGTTTCATTATCTGGAGTGTACTATCCTACCTCTCCACTTATGTTGCATCAACTCATTTTGGTTGTTAAACATCTTAAACAGTATGAAAATGATAGTTTGCTTAGAAATGTTGTAATTAGTATGCAAGATTACTATCTTAATTACTGGAGAGACATTCCTCTTCTTTATTCTGTTGCATTCATATTACGCCCTATAGCTAAATTAAAAGGTTTTCAAAATGTCCTTAGGTTGTTATCTAATCTGACTGCAACTGATTATTCTGCTTACTTTATTGAGAACTCAATTGTCTAGTGCATTTAAATTGTATGATCACAAGTTTGGTGCTGTTAAATTGCAAAGACCAACACCTTCACCTAGTTCAAGTAAGAAAGCAAGTGGTTGGGATGATATTTTTCAACACCATCATCCAGTTCTATTGTACCTTCTTTTGGACTTGATGAAGTTTCAGGTACTAGTTTATGTGCCCCTCCCTCTATGCCTCTTTCACTGTTTAGAAGATCATCAGTTAGCGCTTTGCTGCAAGCAGCAAGTGCTTCTGCTACCATGTCAGGTGTTGAACTCTCAATCTACTTAGACAATGATAATGTTACTGATTTTAATGATAACTTCAGTATCCTAACTTGGTGTCATGAGCATAAAATGACTTACCCAGTTCTTCCAATCTTAGCTAGAGATCTTCTTTCTGTTCCTGTTTCTACTGTATCATCGGAGTCTGTTTTTAATACTACTGGAAGGATTATTGAAGAATGAAGACATCAATTGAAATCGAAGACGGTTGAGGTGCTGACCTGTCTCAAAGATTGGGAAAGTGCTAAGGCAAGACTGCAAAATGTGATGGAGGATCAGAATTTGAAGAGAGTTTTGCAAATTTGTGCCTTGATGTCACTGATTTTGATGAGTGATGTAATTACTTGTAAAACAGTATGAACAATTGCTTAATAATAGTTTACTAAGTTAGGCTGCACTCTTTTTCTCTATCTAGGGTTTTATCTCACGAGGTGTGAGTTTTACCTCGATATATTTTTAATGAGACAGTCATTGCACCAGCTTAATTGGTTTTAATTCAATCTGTTCTGTGCATATTCTGATTTCCCATGAATTTTAATGTTTTTGTGAAATTTAATGAATTTTTTTTGAATGTATATGTAACAAATTGTTTCAATGATCGTGACAGCACGAGCCCGATCATGCCGACAGTGCCGTCGTGCCGGTCCGGCACGAAAAAAAAAACTTCTGTCTGTGCTCTGTGCTGCTAGTTGGGAACGGAAGCACGGCCTGATACGGCACGGAACTTTAACCAGGCTCAGTCATGCCGGGCCTTATCATTGCCAGGCCTGATCGGACTCGGGCTGGGGGACCCATTTAAAAAACTATGCCTCAGACAATGACGACGACCCAGCTGTCCGCAGACGAAACATTGGTGCTGCTTGTACTGGCAGTTGTTGCATACGAAACCTTCCTCCGTGTCGATTATTGGCTTCCCCTCGTCTTTGGTGCCCGAGGGCCAATCCGCAGGACGAGCCTTCGCTTTCGTCGTCTAGGTGGAAAGACCTTTTACAGCCGCGGTCACAGCAGGTTAAGGAGCCACCATTGTCGCATATCGCGCAGACACCGTCTTCCTTGTTCTCGCCATCAGATCCAGCTGCTGGTTTGCTATTGCTGCTCTTTCGCTTGAGTTCACGAGCTCTCCTTCGCTTCAGGAGCTCCTCCGCTGGGACCTTCATCCGAGCCATGGTGATCTCTCCTCCAAAAATTAGGCAGGTCTGTTAGATTGGAAGATCCAGCTAGGTGAATCCTCAGATCCGTACACACCAATGCAGAAGACGTCGACCGGTCGACGACGGCGAGATGGAAAGGGCTCTTTCGTGGTTCGGCTAGTTGAAGCAGGCGGCGGCGTTGTTCAGATATATGGTGTCCCGTGTACAAGGAAGAAGGCGGCGGTGAGGTTCGGGCACAAGTACAAGCGGAGGAGGTGGCGGGATCGATGGGAAGCAAATCCCAATCGGCCTCGAGTATGAGCAGCCGTAATCGGACTCTGAAAACGACTTTGCTTACGTAGAGGGCTCGTTAGTTTGTTTTAGCTTTCCACACACAAAACTGTTCGCGGGTCACAAAATCATGGGCCCGGGTGAAGTACCACCAGCCCGCCACGCTGTTCCTGCAAGTATATACACCGTCGCTGAGTCCGCCGCGCACGGGATGTTCGAGAAGGATCGGGTCGTCAGCGAGTGGCCGGGGCCGTCGGCAGTCAAGAAGCCGGCGCGAGCGGTGAATGAGCTTATCGGGAGGAGGATGCATCTTTTCCTTTTGTAGTTTCACTTCTCTATTTGTCTGGATGAATAAACGTGTTGTGACAGATTGGAAATATCATCCAAATTTGAGTAAACAGAAAGTGAATAGCGCCAAAGTTAAAGTGCTCATGTCGAATCGCTCGTCAATTTTGAGTGCTGAAACGTTCGTTATTTCGAGCCATTGCCACGCATCCGCTGAATTTTTTATTAATATATTTTTAACAAAGAATTTAATATAAATAACTCACGGAATGACAAATTAGCAAAAATAATCCAGATTCGTACGCGTCTCTTACGTATTTTGAATTTCGTATGAGGCTCATACGAAATACACATTTCGTTTGTGCCACATCAGATGGTGCATGCCACGGTGGAACAAATGTTTGCCGCGGAGGAACAAATGAATACGTACGAATTTCGTACGTGCCTCATACGAAGTGAACAGTACATTCGTACGAAGCACGCACGAAATTCGTATGTATCCATTTTTGACACTGCGCTTGATGAATTTTACACATAACTTTATCAAAATTTATAGACCAATTTGCTAAAAATTTCCAAAGTATAAAATGGAGCATACATTGTGAAGTTTCCAAAATATAAAATAGACCAATATTAGTTGTCAGTGTTCTCGCTTTCGACAAAAGCAAAAGCCGCAGGCAACACTTGTTGGTTCCCATCAACTGCAATAGATGTTAGAATTTGACATTTGTACTTTCTAGTTAAAAAATACTATCAATGCAGAGTATAGGCCTACAATATCTGAATGCAGCAATAGATTGACCTAATACAAAGAATGCATGATGGAGAAATAACTTCCCAAGCATACTTCTCTTCGGCACATCCATAATGTCAATAATAAATATCTACATTCCTCTCTTGGATGGTCTGCAAGTTAAGATTTTCATAAGAAGCTTCAAATGTACTAAATCCTTGCTCAATCACCTTCTGTTTGGTCTTTCACATTTTGGAGTAACTTATAGTGTATTTGAACTCCTCATCAACAGTGTTTATTATTGATTTCGGTTCAAACCGAATGTTATCCGCAATTCGGGCGTACATGTGATTCGCAATAAACTGCGATGTATGAGCGTTATTGCACTTCTCCAATTCATGCAACTCACATGTGTGATCAATCATTTTTTGATACTCTCTATAGCTTTGTCCACTTCTTCATGAAACTATGAATCCGAAAAGGACAACTTGAGAACACACATTTTACATTATAATATTTTGTACTGGACTTGTAAACTGTAAATGATCTCTGCACAGACAAAAACCAATATTTCACTACATCCTTCAAACCATCTTTATCTTTAAAAATATCTTTTTGTATTAACTGGTTCTCATGGTATCCCGATAAGGCATAATATTTTACTGTAGCTGATAAATTATTAGAGATCAGATTGTTCCACTCTGCAGGAACGATAGTATCATTCTCGTCATCAGAAGAGTCAACTTTTGGAACATTTTCATGTTCCATATATTTCATCCGTATTTGTTCAACTATGTTCTCGATGTGCTCTACTTCATCTGAACATCACGTGCTTGTATATGTATAGAGTTCTCTTCAGCTTCTTCCATTCCTACATTATTTTCCATACAATCGTCTTCATCTGCTTCCGCTGCATTCTCTACTTCTTTCATTTTCGCTTGCGCAAGAAGCACTAGAGGCCAACTCCACTCCACAACTGTATCTACAAATTTCCTCAAGTTCTGTATTCCCTTAATAACAATCAAATCCCAGTAAAATCCATCTCTTGTGTCATTAATCATTTCTTTCAATTTTAACTGATGTTGTTGTGTATCAAGGTTAAATGTTTTCATCAACCAATTCTCGACACCACTAAATATCCTCTCATTTGCTCTTGTTATTCCTCTTCCACACGACGTGAAACCAGACAAATCAACCTCATTTGAACTATATACAATCATGTCTTCTCCGTAGAATATACGAAACACTAATTTCTCCGACATTCCTATTAGGATTAAGGAAAAACATATTTATCATATGCTATTACTGAAAGTGCATCTAGGTTCCCCGTGGGTTTTGGATGATTGATGACGACAATTAAGTCGCTAATGAGCTCAAGTGATCTTAGCACAGGTGTGGACTCGATCGGAGACGCAAACCCTCAAAAAGGAAAAGCAAGGAAACGGAGTCAACTCGAAGCGTAGAAACTAGGGTTTCTAGCGTGTTGAGTTAGACTAGCCGTAGAAATAGGAGGGTGCGTGTGTAAAGTGCATTGAGATCAAGTTAGGGAACTCAAAGTGTTTTAGAGGTCAAACCCCTTAAGAGAAAAGAGTGGAAAAGCAGTCTGGCAGTAGGGCCGGACTAGTCCGTGCAGGTGGCCGGACTAGTCCGTCCCTGGCCGGCCAAGTTCGTTGTAGGCCGGACCAGAAGGGTCTGACTGAGATTGGACTAGTCCGTTTTTGGCCGGACTAGTCCGGGTAGCAGTGAGTGGGTTTTGGGGACTAAGTCTCAAAACCACGGACTTGTCCGTTTGAGACCGGACCAAGAGGTCCTGAGTGAGAACGGACTAGTCCGCCCGTGGGGCCGGACTAGTCCGGGTTGGTGTGTTGAAAGTGGTTCTGTGACTAAGTCTGGGAGGACCGGACTAGTCCGTGGTCCTCAGACTAGTCCGTTTTCGCGCGAAGCAAAAGGCTCTGTGTGAGATCGGACTAGTCCGGTGGTGACCGGACTAGTCCGTTGTTGAAGTGACCGTTTGAATTTGAAGTTTGGCGGGTAGTGTGACGATAGCGTGTCAGCTGCCGGGGCCTGACAAGAGGTCAGTGGTCCCCTAGGCCGGACTAGTCCGGGCCTGAGGCCGGACTAGTCCGCCCTTCTGCTGAAGTCAGCAGTATGGGGTTGGGACCTCTATAAATAGAGGTCCCCTGGGTTCTTTTGAACCAACACTCGAACAGACTTGAACCCTAGCGCCGCCACAGCCAACTTGGAGCACTCTTAAGCCTCTTTCTTGCCAACTTTCCCTCTAGAACTAATTCTTGTGTGGATTAGGGTTTAGTGAGGTGGAGAAGAGGAAGAACATCGCGCTTGTGCTCCCGGTTTGATCTCTTGCACTCATTGAGTCTTTGTGAGCTGTGTGTTGAGTGTGTTTTGCGTTGTTGATCATCTTTGTGGTGTGGGAGCCTCAGATTGTGAGAAGCCCCAACGAATCTTGTATTCACACTTTGAGATAGTGGAGAACCAAGTTAGGCCCGTGCGGTAAACTTGGTGAGGGAAGGGTTGGTGAACCCGGTCCTTTTTGGACTCCTCAACGGGGAGTAGATTCTTGTGTGGAATCGAACCTCGGGATAAAATTCCTGGTGTCTCCGTGTTCTTCGCATTTTGTTTATCACTTACTTCGTTCTAGGGTTGCTAGTCTTATTTTGAGCCTCACATTGTTTAATCTTGTTAAAACCTGACTCACTCTTGTGTTGATAGATTCTAAACTTGTATTAAACATATCCTCACCTGTAGCCTCGAGAAAATCCCCTTAAAACTTGCTAGAGACACTTTTTAGGGATCTTCACGCAGGCTGACCGGACTAGTCCGCCCCCAGATCGGACTAGTCCGCCCCCCCTGTGATTTAATCTCGTTTTATTAAGTCATTTGCAGGTCGATTAGCCTATTCACCCCCCCATCTAGGCAACTTTCAATTGGTATCAGAGCAGGACTCTCCACAAAGAGTCTAACAACTCGGAGAGATGGCCGGAGTGGTGTTTGAAGAGGTGTCGACCAACGACTCTCAACCGACACGTGAGGATACAATGGCTTATAAAGACAAGCCAACGGATGATGAGGAGACTCGCCAGCTCAAGGCGAAGCTCCGGGAGAAGTTGAAGATTGCTGTGGTTGAGCCGTCAAGCTCATCAAGTGGTGGCAGCGGGGTCAACTACAACCGACAAGGGTTCAACTATGAACGTCTTGCCTCCAACAACCACTACCTCTCCATCCCATTGGGGAAACCTCCTCAATTCGATGGAACCGACTACGGGATGTGGAAACACAACATGAAGATCCACCTCGTGTCACTCAATCCGGCATTGTGGCAAATTGTCATGACCGGGGTGGAGATCCCGAAGGATGAGGACAACATCACGCAAGAACAAGCCATCCTCATCCACCGCAACGCTCAAGCTGCAGGTGTGATTATCTCATCTCTCTCAAGAGATGAGTTCAACCGCGTCGATGGTCTTGAGGTGGCCAAAGACATATGGAATACCCTCAAGACGGCGCATGAAGGAAATCGGGTAGTAAAGGAGGCCAAGATCGAGCTCATCGAAGGAGAGCTTGGGAGATTCGCCATCTTGGATGGTGAATCCCCTCAAGACATGTACAACCGGTTGAAGGTGCTTATCAACAAGAGCCGATCATATGGCTGCACCAAGTGGACCGACCACGAGGTTGTGAAGAGGATGATCCGGGCGTTTATGCCTAGGAACGTCGCCCTTTGCTCTATGATTCGAGAAAGCCCGGGGTTCACTCAAATGACCCCAGAGGAGGTCCTTGGTAGGATCATTAACCACGAGATCATGGAGAAGGAGGCACTCTTCTACAACAACCTTCAGAAATTCACCGCCTCCAAGATGAAGAACGTTGCACTCAAGGCAACACACTCTTCGAAGGAGCAAGAGGAAAGTGATGAGAAGAGCCCCGACACCGATGAGGAAGAGGCCTTCTTCATCAACAAGTTTAGGAGAATGATGAGGAGGAAGAAAGGTGGATACAACCATGAGGGCAAAGGGAAGGAAAGAGCAAGGCCCAAATCAAAAAGGTCTTGCTACAATTGTGGCGAGTATGGGCACTTCATCGCTGATTGCCCACATGAAGAAGCGAAGAAGAAGAAGGAGGGCAAGCCTCAAGACAAGAAATTTTTCAAGAAGAAGAGGCCCTCCGGACAAGCACACTTGGGGAAGGAGTGGGACTCTAACGATGAGTCCTCCTCCGAAGAAGAAGAGGAGAAGATGGCCACCATAGCCATCGGGAGGAGCTCCAAGGGAAGCAAGCTCTTCCCCAACCTCAACGACGACTACAAACCTACTTGCCTCATGGCAAGGGAGGGAAATAGAAAGGTAACATCTCATCCCTCCTCCACAACCTCCTCTCAAGACGAATTTGATAGTGCTAGTGAGAATGAACACATGTTTAAGGACATAAGCAAAAGCACCTTGCGAAGGATGAAATTGCTTATGGATGAGATCTTTGAGAAGGAGGATCTCATCAATAGACAAGAGGACATGCTCATCCTTGAGAAGGAGAGATGTCGAGAGCTTGATGAGCTCCTTGAGCTCAAAAGAGAGAAGAGCAAGGCATTGGAACATGAACTTGCTCTAAGTAAGAAAACGTGTTCAAGTCTTGAGGAAAAGACAATTGAGCTCAAGGATGAACTTGGGAACTTGTCAAAAGTTAACAAAATCCTTGAGTCTCAAGTTGAGTCTCTCAAGAACAATGTAGCCTCTTCCTCCAAGAGCTCAACCGTCTCAAAAGCCTCATCCAATGCAACTCCGCCTTGCAAGTGCTCTAACTTAATCCTTAAGCTTAAGGATGAACTCAACTCAGCACAAGGCAAGCAAGCACCTAAGGGTGCCATCTTTGACAAGGAGAAGGTGGCGTATGCACGAAGTGCATACACCAACACAAGACCTTCCCATGTCAAGGATGGTCTTGGCTATACTAGAGGTGGAAGGCATAACGCCAAAACCTCCAAGTATGGCAAAAACATGATTGTCTTTGTTAAGGGTAGTTCATCCCCAACTAAAATTGAAAAGAACTCATACTCTAGCAACAAATTGCCTAAATCTGAATCGCATCCTCTATTCCATGATTTTGATGCATCCTATGTGCTAAAGAGGAACAAACACGGCAAAGTGTCTGCTAGATATGTTGGGCCACTCCGCAAGAGCCCCAAGCCTTGCGTGTGGGTGCCCAAATGCCTAACTACTAACGTGAGAGGACCCAACTCCGCTTGGGTACCTAAAAGGAAGGCATAAACTTGTTTTGTAGGCATACTCCTCCGGTGGATCGAAATGGGTGTTGGATAGCGGATGTGCCAACCACATGACCGGAGAGAGGAGCATGTTCATAGAGTATGAGGAGAACGAGGACCCAAGTGAAGGAATTTTCTTTGGGGATAATAGCCAAGGGAAAATCCTTGGCTCCGGTAAAATTGCTATCTCCTCTTCGCATACCTTATCTAATGTTTTGCATGTTGATTCCCTAGACTATAATCTCCTATCCATATCACAGCTTTGTGATAAAGGATATAAGTGTGTCTTTTCTAGTGAGGGTGTGAATGTTCTGAGAGAGGGTAATGACTCAATAGCCTTTAAGGGAGTGCTCAAGGGAAAGCTCTATCTTGTGGATTTTACCACGGATAAAGCTCAACTTGACACATGCTTAATGGCAAAAGCCAACATGGGATGGCTTTGGCATAGAAGGCTAGCCCACGTTGGAATGAGGAACCTTCAAAAACTCCTTAAAGGAGAGCACGTTCGTGGCCTAAAGGATGTGGTATTTGAAAAGGATAGGCCATGTGGTGCGTGTCAAGCGGGAAAGCAAGTAGGAGATCAACACCCCTCTAAGAATGTCATGACGACAACTAGACCTTTGGAGTTACTCCATATGGATCTTTTTGGCCCCATTGCTTACATTAGCATCGGTGGCAACAAGTATGGTCTAGTTATCGTTGATGACTTCTCTAGATACTCTTGGGTGTTCTTCTTGCATGATAAGAGTGAAACCCCCGGTGTCCTCAAGAAATTCCTAAGGAGAGATCAAAATGAGTTCACCTTGAGGATAAAGGCTATAAGGAGTGATAATGGCACCGAATTCAAGAACATGCAAGTAGAAGAGTTCCTAGATGAGGAAGGCATCAAGCATGAGTTTTCCGCTCCCTATTCTCCACAACAAAATGGAATTGCCGAAAGAAAGAATAGGACGCTCATTGAGATGTCAAGGACAATGCTAGATGAGTACAAAACATCGGACCGGTTTTGGGCGGAAGCGGTTAACACCGCTTGCCATGCCATAAACCGATTGTACCTTCATCGCCTCCTCAAGAAGACTCCTTATGAGCTTCTCGTTGGTAAGAAACCCAATGTCTCTTACTTTCGTGTTTTTGGTAGCAAGTGTTATATCCTCAACAAGAAGCCTAGGACTTCGAAGTTTGCTTCAAAGTCCAATGAAGGTTTCTTGCTTGGATATGACTCAAACACTCATGCATACCGTGTGTTCAACAAATCCTCCGGAATTGTTGAAGTGGCACGTGACGTGGTGTTTGACGAAACCAATGGCTCTCAAGTGGAGCAAGTTGATCAACATGTCCTTGATCAAGAGGAACCTCCACTAGAAGCTCTAAGGAGAATGGCACTTGGAGATGTTCGCCCACAAGAACCATCCCAAAGCCCAAGTGACCATCATCATTATGAAGTAGGTCAAACCCCCATTGGACAAGTTGGAGATCCACTAGATACTCCCCAAAACAGTAGTAGGAATGAAGATCAAGGGGGAGGCTTGGATCAAGGGGGAGACCAAAGTGAAGAAGATGAAGCAAGTGATTCAAGAGATCAACCTCCGCATCCCCGTGTTCATCAAAGTGTTCAACGGGATCATCCCGTTGATAACATTCTAGGAGATATCACAAGAGGAGTAACAACACGTTCACGTGTTGCAAACTTTTGTGAGCATTTCTCCTTTGTCTCATTCTTGGAACCCCATAAGGTTGAAGATGCCTTAAGAGATCCGGATTGGGTAGTTGCCATGCAAGAGGAGCTCAATAACTTTGAAAGGAACAAGGTTTGGGAACTTGTCAAGCGCCCACAAGCTAATGTTGTTGGAACCAAGTGGGTGTTCCGCAACAAACAAGATGAGCATGGCATGGTAACTAGGAACAAGGCACGACTTGTGGCAAAAGGGTACTCACAAGTCGAAGGATTCGATTTTGATGAGACATTTGCTCCCGTAGCTAGGCTTGAGTCAATTCGGATATTACTAGCCTTTGCTACTCACCATGACTTCAAGCTCTACCAAATGGATGTTAAGAGTGCATTCCTTAATGGCCCAATCAAGGAAGAAGTTTATGTAGAGCAACCTCCAGGGTTTGAAGACCAAGACTATCCTAACCACGTTTACAAATTGTGAAAGGCTCTTTATGGCCTCAAGCAAGCTCCTAGAGCTTGGTATGAGTGCCTAAGAGACTTTCTAGTTGAATTTTTAGGATAGGCAAAGCGGATTATACCCTTTTTACAAAGCACTTCAACGAAGATATTTTTGTGTGCCAAATATATGTGGATGACATCATATTTGGTTCCACAAATAAGGTGTTTTGTGATGAGTTCTCCAAGATAATGACGGAGAGGTTTGAAATGTCCATGATGGGTGAGTTGAAGTTCTTTCTAGGATTTCAAGTAAAACAACTCAAAGAAGGGACGTTCATAAGTCAAACTAAGTATACACAAGATATTCTAAGGAAGTTTGATATGGATAAGGCAAAACCCATCAAAACCCCTATGGGGACAAATGGACACCTAGACCTAAATGAGGATGGTCCTAGTGTGGATCAAAAGTTATATAGGTCTATGATTGGTTCACTTCTCTATCTTTGTGCATCTAGGCCCGATATCATGCTAAGTGTGTGTATGTGTGCACGCTTTCAAGCGGCACCTAAGGCTTGTCATTTGACCGCCGTTAAAAGGATCTTGAGATATCTAGTACACACACCCTCCCTAGGACTTTGGTACCCTAAAGGATCTAAGTTTAACCTCATTGGATATTCCGATGCGGACTATGCGGGGTGCAAAGTCGATAGGAAGAGCACATCGGGTACATGCCAATTCTTAGGTCGATCTCTAGTGTCTAGGTCCTCCAAGAAGCAAAACTCTATTGCTCTATCCACCGCCGAAGCGGAATATGTTGCAGCCGGAAGTTGTTGTGCACAACTTCTCTGGATGCGACAAACCCTTAGGGATTATGGGATTAACTTGCGCAACATTCCACTCTTGTGTGACAACGAGAGTGCCATCAAGATAGCCCATAATCCGGTGGAGCACTCTAGGACCAAACACATAGACATTCGACACCATTTCTTGCGAGATCACTCAATGAAAGGAGACATCGTAATTTCTCATGTGAGGACGGAACATCAACTAGCGGATATCTTCACCAAGCCTCTTGATGAGAAGCGTTTCTGTGAGCTAAGAAGTGAGCTCAACATTTTGGATTCTAGGAATGTGGCTTAAAACTCATTCCTCCCTTTTTGAGCAATTTTTGAAAAACTCTTCTCAATCATGATTTCTCTTCAAAATCCGTTTGAGAAAACTATTTCTTGAAAATTGATCATGCTTGTGTCATGTTTATCTTCAATAATCTTGCTTGCATTGCTAGTTGTCCAAAAGGACAAGTGATTGGAGGGCAAAGCTCTAAAATAAAATTTTTCAGCCTAGTCGGACCGGACTAGTCCGCCCCTTGGACGGACAAGTCCGGGTCCAGACTAGTCCGCGGCTAGTCCGCATACCGGACTAGTCCGCTCTAAGGCCGGACTAGTCCGGGGGCGGACTAGTTCGTGTCTGGTCCGCTCACCGGACTAGTCTGCCCTGGCACCGGACTAGTCCGGCCCTTGGGGGCTTAAACCACCCAGGGTCGGCCCAGACCTCTCTTCTTCCTCCCACTCGCGCCTCTCCCTCTCCCACGCTCAAGCAACCGCCTTTTTGGCGATTTTTCGCTCCATCCACCAAATCTTGATTCCAATCCGTGCATTGGAGCCCTTGGGTGTGAGGGATCGTTTCCCCGCGCTTCACCTTCGCAATCCATCGTCGATTTCGTCGATTCTCGCGGATTCAAGAAGGTATTCTAGCTTTTTCAAAAACTTTCCCCATTTTTGATTCTTTAGGTTTTTGATAGGAACACCTTCATAGATATTGCTCCATATACCCTTGTGATCATAGCCTAGGAGTATTGCGCGCTGATCCGAAGTTTTTTTTTTGATGATTCGATTAGGGTTAGGGTTTATCCTGTGCAACCCGGACTAGTCCGGCCCCTGGCGGACAAGTCCGCCCTGCGTACTAGTCCGTCCCCAGGGCGGACAAGTCCGGTTTGCACAGAGCAAACCCTAATCCTAGTCCTCTCTCGAGACTTCTTCCGCAATGCTCCCTCTCCTTGGACTCATACCTTCATCTCTGTATGCTTTTCGCAGCATGTCGAACTCGGAGCGTTCCCCTCCTCGTCCCAACCCCGAGGGGTGAACCAAAGCTCAAATTGTCGAGGCAAGAACCAAAGCTGCGCTCATAGAAGCGCAAAAGGCAAAGGAACAGAGGCAGCTGAAGGCACTCGAAACCTCCAAAGTTGCCGCGAGCATCTACAATGAGGAATAAGCCATAGCTCGAGCAACCGCAGAGTCCCTCAATGAGCTGAGGAAGAAGAAAAGGGAAGACAGGGAGGCTCACAACTCCAGGGCCGCTGAGGCCAATGCTCCCAAAAGGAAAAGACTCGTCACTGCCGACGAGAAGGCAAAGGGCAAGGAGCAAGCCCCGAGGGAAGAAGAGCCAAGGGTCGAGCGTGACCCTAAGAAAGGAAAGGCTCCGGCTCCAGTCGAGCCGAAGAAGAAGAAGCCCTCCATCAAGGTGCCAGCCAAGAAGGCACCCGGAGGAGTTTTGATTCGTGAACAAGGGAAAGCTCAGGCTGTTGGCCCTCTGGTGATGCACAGTCCAGCATGTAATCCAAACCGTCAGCCCAACCTCTCAGCTAACACATTCAAAGGAAAAGGAGCTGAGAAGGCCAGGGGGCTCAGAGACGAGAATGTCTATAGGTATGAGAGGTCCACCGCCGACCCTCGGTTCTGGTGTGACTTCCACTGCGATTACTATCGCCTTGTCTACATGAAGATGAAGACTCCTGTGACTGATGCCCAGTGGGTTGACTGGGACTACATGGCTCAGAAGAAGCATGCTGCATTTGATGCTGTGATCAATGCAGCGGAACGGCATGGAATCAAGGATATCATGGGTTTCAAGTATGACTGGAACGTCGAAGTGATTCTGCAGTTCTACTCCACCATCTACTTCACCACCTCTGGTGACAGGAGAATTATTTGGATGACACACGGTGAGCAGTACTCAGTCACTTTCGCAGAGTTTGCCAAGATTCTAGGGCTTGAGGCACACATGGATCATGAGATTATAATCTCTAACCTTAAGGCCGTGGATCGTGAAGAGCTGGCATATATGTATCCAAGTCACGTTCCATTTGATGCCGGTCTCGCCCGCAACATCAAGCCCTTCTATAGCATTATGAACAGAATCCTCAGAAGGACGATAGCACCGAAGGACGGTGATGCTGGGGTGATTCAAGGGAACTTGAGGCACCTGCTACTTCTGATCGATGGGGAAGAGAAGTTCAACCTCGTCGATTACATCTTCGACGATATCTTCAACATCTCGCATACCCCCAACCGTGCTTGCGGGTATGCCCCCTACATCATGTGCCTCATTGAGAAGGTGTCGGGCGTGACCTTTGTCAAGGATGTGTCGCATCGCCCGCTTCGTCCTCAGAAGCCCCCGAACGTTCATGTTCCTCCTCGTCGCAAGAATGCAGATCCTCCATCTCGCCCCGTGGCACCTCCGTCTCCGCCTCCGCCTCAATCTATGAGTGCCTTCTTCAAATGCTTCAAGGCGATCTTCACTTCTTGCCGGAAGCAAGAGATCCGCGCTCAAAGGGCACACAAGCGTCAAGAAAAATATCTTAAGGCGGTGTGCGACAAGCTGGAGGTCCCGATGTCCTCTCCGGAGGTGAGTGATGGGGAGATCACTCCATTCCCAAACTTCACCGCCGATGAGCTTGCCCAGCTCCAAGAGGATGGAAGCTCCTCCCGGGCTGCTCCCTCGGCAAGGAACTCCGACGACGACGCCGATGATCATGAGGACGACGTCGAAGATTCCGAGGCCACGGAGAGTGGAAGTGGCGAACACGAGGACTAGTTCTTAGGTCTTAGTTTCCTCCCTTCTTTTCCTTTTTGGTGCCTTGATGCCAAAGGGGGAGAGTTACGGGGGAGTTAATCTTTTGTGGGTGTGTTTGTGGTTCGTGGACTTGTTTTGTAATATATTCATGCTCTTGGATGTTTACATTTGTGCAAGACTTGTTAATGTCATTTAATCTCAATATAATGCTCTAATTGTCAATCCTTGATTATATTGATGCTCTTTATGTCTTGTCACAATTGTTGAGCACATCACGTAGGCACCCCACCATAACGTGTGTGGGTATGAAAGATCTCCTCCACCTCTTTTACATGTTGCATACATTGAGGGGGAGTCATTCATACGCACACAAGTTATGAAAACCAATTTTAATACTCTTAATTGTTGAAGGACTTAATGTGTTGTCATCAATCACCAAAAAGGGGGAGATTGAAAGTGCATCTAGGTTCCCCGTGGGTTTTGGATGATTGATGACGACAATTAAGTCGCTAATGAGCTCAAGTGATCTTAGCACAGGTGTGGACTCGATCGGAGACGCAAACCCTCAAAAAGGAAAAGCAAGGAAACGGAGTCAACTCGAAGCGAAGAAACTAGGGTTTCTAGCGTGTTGAGTTAGACTAGCCGTAGAAATAGGAGGGTGCGTGTGTAAAGTGCATTGAGATCAAGTTAGGGAACTCAAAGTGTTTTAGAGGTCAAACCCCTTAAGAGAAAAGAGTGGAAAAGCAGTCTGGCAGTAGGGTCGGACTAGTCCGTGCAGGTGGCCGGACTAGTCCGTCCCTGGCCGGCTAAGTCCGTTGTAGGCCGGACCAGAA